>JAGSMT010000018.1:0-1216845 GCA_029286875.1 Lamproptera curius | reverse complement strand
TATTATAAAGAGGTGAGCTTCTAATCCATTTAGAGATTACATAAATAAAGTTGAAGAGGGCAACAATATAATAATACTCTGATGGTGAAGACCGACCTTTAAATCCAAGACAATCGTTTCAAACGATTACCGTCTAAGATTCTAAGCAAATGAAAGATCGGTCAATTTTGCCCTAACCAATAAATATCAATGGTGGCTCGAAGTCCCTTCGCAGAATTCGTACTTACGACCATGGAAAAGTAAACTTGTAATACAAGTGTCGCTAACACTAGGCCACAGAAGCCATATATATCTATGTCCAATATCTTCTGTGCTTATTGCATCATCTGTTACAAGAACACAATCAGCTAGGAAAATTCGTTAAACCTAAATCAATTTTAGTTCATTGCTTTGGAAGAGAAACATTTCTGCTTTACCTTCATTGCGGATATAACGCACGAAGATTTTAATATGATATCCAACTCTGATGATGATGTTGTCGCCTTTCTATGGCATTTAAAGGAGTCGGGGAAGTTGAATGATCACTTGGTCATCGTCATGGGTGATCATGGGACGAGGTGAGAATAAATCATCTGTATGTGAATCTACATACTATTGGATTTAATGAAATCAGCTATTCTTTATGCTTATGCTATGTATGCGTAAATTTGAAAGAATAGATAGTTATATTGTTATGCAAGTAGTAACTTCGAGAGGATAAAAATAATGAAATGTCGCTGGAATAAGTGTCGCGCAGAGAAGATGTATATAGGCAGTATAGAAAACTCTACTTTTTAAAATCAAACAGCCTTCGCAGCTGCCTGTTTTCCTTTAGGACGAATTACTTAACCTAGGCTTCGATAAATCTTTTAAAAGTCAATCAATATTCTGACATAATGAAAAGGGTATTCATGGTATGTAAAAGTCGGTCATACCTACCAACCTGCATTCGCCAGCGTGGTGGGATACGGTCCACAAAACCCTAATGTAGAAGGTGCATTAGGGACCGCCTATGCCAGCAGTGGACTACCACAGGCTGATGATGATGATGATGATAAATATATATGCATATTAACTTATACAGGTACTCCGCCTTCGCGAGACTTACACGGCAAAATGGAGGAACGCTTACCACTAATGGCGATTATACTACCAGAAATGTTGAAGATAAGGCGACCTGAAGCTTTAGAGGAATTAAGAAAGAATGCTCTGGATTGACCACACCGTTTGATATACATACGACGATATTGGACGCATTGGATCACGGGGAGTTGGTCAATGACTTTGTGGTTCAAGGTTCGGATCTGCTGAGGGGCTTGAGTCTGTTGGAAGCGGTGAGTTACACAAGGTTCATCCCTAGGTCCTTGATCTTTAGTTTGGTTAGAATGGTTTAGAAAATTCTGTTTTAACTGCCTGTGTGCTTTTAATTATTTAATTAATTTTATATATTTAAGTTTTGATCATCTTAAATCATAATTAAATAAAATGACTTTTAGGATTTTACATTTTTAATTCCGACGTTTCGAAATCAGTCTGAAATCAGTTATATTTTGTATGTGTTCACGAACTTTCCTTTTATTTATAGAAAACCGACAATTTGTGATTATCTGTATAATATTGCTCTTGTGTCAGAAATTATAGGTTCTTTTCCGTCAGCTATAATTAATAATCTGATTGTCGATTTTTTTATTATCTTGACCCAGTCATTGATGGTGACCTGAGACATATTATGGTTTGTTTACCCAATGATGAAGACAGCTACCGTACAACTCATATAGAAATATAACCAGGTTTATGCATTAATGCATTGCAACAGTAAAAGACCTTAGTACCTTTTACTGCATGCAACAAACTTACAACACAGCAAGAGTTGACCATAAATTGTTGTTGGTAATGTGATTTTTTGTTCGTAAAAAGATCCCGAAGACACGAACATGCGGCCAGGCGGGTGTCCTCTCCCATTGGTGCGTTTGCAGCAAATGGCACAGCGTTTCAACTTCGGAGCCGATGTACACTAAAGCTGCGATGGCCCTTGCAGCCTTTATTAACAACGTTACATTGGAAGTGCGGTGAGTGCCCATAAAAACACAAACAATTTCATATTTACCGGTGGTAGGTCCCCTGTTTACAGGAGACCGTCTGGGTGGGTACCACCGCGGTACTTAGTTCTGCCGCGAAGCAGTAGTGTGAAAACACTGCTGTGTTCCGGTTTGAAGGGCACCGTAGCCAGCGTATTTACTGGGTAAACGAGACTTACACCCTACGTCTCACGGAAGGCAGCGCGCTGGCGATTCCACTGATATTGCTGATGTCTATGGGCGTCGGTGACCACTTCCCATGAGGTGGCCCGACTGCTCGTCTGCCTGCGTATGCCATAAAAAATCGAGAATATGACGCAATTGTGACTTGTTGAGCTGTTAATGTTGTTTTGTTTCACAAAACCATTTCATTTTTCAAATAAATTTCCCGATCATCCTGGCAAAAATATAAATAACCAATAGTCAATTTAACCTTTTCCTAAAGTTAAAATTATTTAATTAGTATAATTACCATGAGGAACCATTGGTTTAATTTACAAAGAAAAATAAAAATGTAATTGGGATAAGTACAAATTGTGTTAAAGGTTTTTGAGGATTCTGTAGAATTTATGATTCAGAATTTTTCCCCAATTATATGTTCAAATGTTTTAAACTATGAACCGACTCAAAAAGGTTTTAATATAATAAAACATGATTTATCATTTATGTTCCCCAACCAAACGCCAACAAGGTTTCCTCAAAAATAATGAAATTTCCAAATTTACAACGTTTAAAGGTTATTTCTTCTTGTCTAGGGGTGGTTTAGGATTTTCTGTTTTGGGATTTAACTAGTTTAAAATTACTTTTTATGTTAGTGATTCTGAACAACTTTTAGGTTTGAACCATACAAAAAATCGCTTTGAATATCCTTTCAAATTACCCTTTCGGGTAAATGCCAAGTTTAACAGAAATACTAAATTTAGATCTAAATGTGTCGAGCGTCGGTTCACGTCAGTGGAGTGGGTGATGAGGCTTGGGTCCAATGATGAGTCCCTTCCCATCAGGGTCACGACCCTTCACCTATTGCGGGCCGATGTCAAGGTGATCACTTTATTTACATGTCATAATATCTAACTGGAACAATTTATTCCTTTTGTGGTAATTCACCACCTGATTCCGGGAACTTTCAATATTATAATTATTCTGTTCTTTATGGTTTGAGTCTGTTAGAGATTTGGTTCTTTGAAAATTATTCCTTTCATTATAGACGTACCAATTACGGCAAACTGAATAAGGAATCAAAGAAACAAAGTGATTTTTACTGTCACTTATTGTCCTTTATAAAAACACATTTATCTTTTTAATTGTGCACAAATAACTAAATCAATATAGATTGTTGAATTGATGAAAACGCTTTAAGTACGACGCTACTTCTTTTCCATTGGTTACTAGGTTTATTATTTATATCAATTTTGTTTTTTCTGTAATCGGGTTACAACGGTGTTGTTTAACTATTGCAATATACTTTAATTTCAGGTTAGGCCTCATGTCATCAAGGTGGCATGGATACAAAGCTGGTCTGAGACCTATACAGCTCACAGATCCCAACCCTACTAGGAAGGACCTCAATGTTATGATACTCTGCTTTGATTCGACCTCACACAACGGCTTTAGGCGCATGATGCCTAAAAGCTACAAGGCTTTGAAAGATTTGGATGCAACGATATTACATGGGTAAGTTTTCTTATGGTTAGTTCGTTATCTAGAGATGTAGTAGTTCACTGTTAGTGTATTATCAAGATTGAAAGTTATATTTTTAATTTTTAAATAATTACAGGCAAACACTTAAACACTCACACTATGTCTATCACACAATATTTAAGACTTTTTGTTATAAAGGTAAAAAAAACTTTCATCGCTGACAGGTACAATATAGTCGGTGATGGTACACCAGCCGCAATAATTCCTCTACTGTCGGGAAAAACGGAACTAGAATTGCCTGAGGCCAGGATTAAGTTTGCGAAGAACGAATTCATTGATCCTGAACACTTTTTGTTCAAGAAGCTGAAGCGATACGGGTACGTTTATTTGCCTTCTTCTGAATTTTCTCCCTTATCTATGTGTATTTTTATTTATTTTCATCATCAGCCTTTTAACTTTGAAACCGGAGGTCGTGGGTTAGAATCCTGCGGGGACTCCACAAATTTTCATTGTTGTTTCCTAGTTGGTTAGGGCAATTTGGGCCGATCACCCAATTGTCTGAAAAGTAAGACGATCTATGCGTCGGATGGACATGTAAAAAGTCGGTCCACCCACCAACCCGCATTGGACCAGCGTGGTGGGGTACGGTACAAAATCCCTTAATGGATAGGGGTGTATTAGGGGAGGCCTATGTCCAGCATTGGACTAACACAGGATTTCTTTTCGGTGAATTGTAACCAACATTTTTAATCTCTAAGTAACAGTCGACTAATATCGATACGGCTTCTTTCCTTTAGCAATGTTTCTTGTAGCATCTTCTTTACACATCAAAGAAACTGGTAAACATATTATTTGATCAATTAGCTATCGCACTGCGTACTTTGAAGATATGCCATGGATAGGCACATTCCAGTACCGGTATAACGGGTTAAAATCCCAGCCAGCGGACCATTACCTGAGAGCGTTCTTCCTCGAGGAGTCGAAGTACGGCGTCAAGTGGTGGAACGGCATCAATAGAAGACATTGCGTCGGTTCTGTGCCACAATATGGGATGCTTCTCAATCTAAGCAAGCAGGTGTGTTATATGTAAATATGGTAAGAAAAATAATATTTATGACAGCTGAAAAATGATTAGAAATCGGTTTGTTGTTATTTTAAAATCCTCTAAAGATTGTCAACGATGGTGTTAGAAAATGGGACAGAGTTTTTACATGCCCAGCCGGTGTGATGGTCACCTTACCTTTAGATCCTTAAAATTCGCTTATAACTGTCATCAATCGATTTGTTATTCATTCCGTCAGGTTTTAACCGAAGTAGGAGAGTTTGTATGTGGGTTTGTTCATACATTTATTTATATTCTTTATATTATAAAGAGGTGAGCTTCTAATCCATTTAGAGATAACATAAACTACAGTTGAGGAGGGCAACAATATAATAATACTCTGATGGTGAAGACCGACCTTTAAATCCACGACAATCGTTTCAAACGATTGCCGTCTAAGATTCTAAGCAAATGAGAGATCGGTAAATTTTGCCCTAACCAAATAGGAAACAACAATAAAAAATTGTTGAGTCCCCGCAGGATTCGAACCCACGACTTCCGGTTTCAACGTTAAAAGGCTGATGATGAAAATGAATGAAAATACACATAGATAAGGAAGAAAATTCAGAAGAAGGCAGATAAACGTACTCGTATCGCTTCAGCTTCTTGGTGGCTCGAAGTCCCTTCGCAGAATTCGAACTTACGCCCATGGAAAAGTAAACTTGTAAAGCAAGGGTCGCTAACACTTGGCCACAGAAGCCATATACGTCTATGTCCAATATCTTCTGTACTTATTGCATCATCTCTTACAAAAACACAATCAGCTAGAAAAATTCGTTTACAAACCTAAATCATTTTTAGTTCATTGCTTTGGAAGAGAAACATTTCTGCTTTACCTTCATTGCGGATATAACGCACGAAGATTTTAATATGATATCCAACTCTGATGATGATGTTGTCGCCTTTCTATGGCATTTGAAGGAGTCGGGGAAGTTGAATGATCACTTGGTCATCGTCATGGGTGATCATGGGACGAGGTGAGAATAAATCGTCTGTATGTGAATCTACATGCTATTGGATTTGATAAAATCTGCTATTCTTTATGCTTATACTATGTATGCGTAAATTTGAAAGAATAGATTGTTATATTTTTATGCAAGTAGTAACTTTCGAGAGGATAAAAATAATGAAATGTCGCTGGACTAAGTGTCGCGCCGAGAAGATGTATATGTAGGCACTGTAGAAAACACTGCTTTTTAAAATCAAACAGCCTTCGCAGCTGCCTGTTTTCCTTTAGGACATATTACTTAACCTAGGCTTCGTTAAATCTTTTTAAAAGCCAATCAATATTCTGACATAATGAAAAGGGTATTCATGGTATGTAAAAAGTCGGTCATACCTAGCAACCTGCATTCGACCAGCGTGGTGGGATACGGTCCACAAAACCCTAATGTAGGAGGTGCATTAGGGACCTCCTATGCCAGCAGTGGACTACCACAGGCTGATGATGATGATGATGATAAATATATATGCATATTAACTTATACAGGTACTCCGCCTTTCGCGAGACTTACCACGGCAAAATGGAGGAACGCTTACCACTAATGGCGATAATACTACCAGAGATGTTGAAGATAAGGCGACCTGAAGCTTTAGAGGAATTAAGAAAGAATGCTCTGCGATTGACCACACCGTTTGATATACATACGACGATATTGGACGCATTGGATCACGGGGAGTTGGTCAATGGCTTTGCGGTTCAAGGTTCGGATCTGCCGAGGGGCTTGAGTCTGTTGGAAGCGGTGAGTTACACAAGGTTCATGCCTAGGTCCTTGATCTTTTAGTTTGGTTATGAATGGTTTAGAAAAATCTGTTTTAACTGCCTGTGTGCATTTTAATTATTTAATTAATGTTATATATTTAAGATTTGATCATCTTAAATCATAATTAAATAAAATGACATTACGGATTTTACATTTTTAATTCCCGACGATTCGAACACTTTACAGCGGCTGTGGTCACGGGGTAGACATCTGAAATCAGTTATATTTTTTATGTGTTCACGAACTTTCCTTTTATTTTAAAGAAAACCGACAATTTGTGATTATCTATATAATATTGCTCTTGTGTCAGAAATTATAGGTTCTTTTCCGTCAGCTATTATATAATCTGATTTTCGATTTTATTATTATCTTGACAAAGCCATTGAGGGTGGCCTAAGACATATTATGGTTTGTTTACCCAATGATGACGACAGCTATCGTACAACTCATATAGAAATATAACCAGGTTTATGCATTAATGCTTTGCAACAGTAAAAGACCTTAGAACTTTTTACTGCATGCAACAAACTTACGACTCAGCAAGAGTTGACCATAAATTGTTGTTGGTAATGTGATTTTTTGTTCGTAAAAAGATTCCGAAGACACGAACATGCGGCCAGGCGGGTGTCCTCTCCCATTGGTGCGCTTGCAGCAAATGGCACAGCGTTTCAACTTCGGAGCCGATGTTCACTAAAGCTGCGATGGCCCTTGCAGCATTTATTAACAATGTAACATTGGAAGTGCGGTGAGTGCACTTAAAAACACCAACAATTTTATTTTTACCGGTGGTAGGTCCCCTGTTTACAGGAGACCGTCTGGGTGGGTACCACCGCGGTGCCTATTTCTGCCGCGAAGCAGTAGTGTGAAAACTCTGCTGTGTTCCGGTTCGAAGGGCACTGCAGCCAGCGTGAGTACTGGGCAAACAAGACTTAACACCCTACGCCTCACGGTAGGCAGCGCGTTGGCGATACCACTGGTGTTGCCAATGTCTATGGGCGTCGGTGACCACTTCCCATCAGGTGGCCCGACTGCTCGTATGCCCGCATATGCCATAAAAAAAATCGTACACATATGAACATATTCGTCAAAATCGCTTTACCGCTTTGGGTTGCGGAGGTCAGATGATTTTTGTTCTGCGTAGTTACTGTCGTTCAGGTAACAAGGCTTCTTTTTACTAGAAATCACATAAGATTCGTATATATTATAGATATATTCATCATCATGAATGATAGCCTAGAGCTGCTGGACATAACCCTTTTTAATGAACTCTGAAACGGCCGATCTTGGTGGCGTCCATTAAAAATAGTTGCACATAATTGCCCCGTCGAGTAGGCGGATTAACAATTCACTACTCATTTTGTAACCAATCTTTATATATAAAAATCAATCGCTGTTCATAAGTCTCGCCTAAACTCGAGAACGGCTGAACCAATTTGGCTAATTTTGGTCTTGAATTATTCGTGGAAGTCCAGGGAAGGTTTAAAAGATAAATAAATATAAAAATTATCGGAATTGAATAAAATAAATTATATCTTCCTACCTGCTACATATATGCTCTCTAGAGGTGAAAAATCAACTTAATTACACATTCATTTTTATAACATGTAGATTGATAAATCTTATACAAAAGCATAGATCTTTTATTAATCGATTCAGGTAGTACTAAGTCTGCCGGGTCAACTAGTCTAAATATATATATGTTTAGATGGTTTACAAAATGACTTAACGGCTTTGCTTATACATATATAATTATAACATATATGTATATGTATATATATATATATATATATATATATATATATATATATATATATATATATATATATATATATATATTGTATTGTTGAGAATATGACGCAATTGTGACTTGCTGAGCCAAAGTAAAAGTCAAGTCAAAATAAAACTGTTTTATTGAGCTTTTCCACGTCATAGAATCAAATTAAAATTGACCTTTCACTCGAAACTTTCAAATAAATTCTGCGACCATCCTGCTAAAATAAAAATTACTCAATTTTCAATTTTATAGCATTTTCCCTAACAGTTAAAATGATTTCATTTAGTATAATTACCATGAGGAACCATTGGTTTCAATTTACAAGAAAAATAAAAATTTGGAGAAATGTACAAATAATCTAAATGTGTCGAGCGTCAGTTCACGTCAGTGGAGTGGGTGATGAGGCTTGGGTCCAATGATGACGTCCTTAGCTTCCATCACGGCGTCGACTGTGATGGCCTTCATCACCAGTATGCGAAGGCCGATGTCAAGGTGATCACTTTATTTACGATCATCGTCACATACTATGAGAACAATTCATTCCTTTGATCGGTATTCAACCGATAATCCGGACACTTTCAATATTATAATTATTCTGTTCTTTATGGTTCGAGCCTAGTTAAGATTTGGATTATGACAGATTAAATTATTGGCTATTGCATTATGAGATCGTACCGATATTGCACGGCAAAGTATTCTGTGTACATGGCTTTTGTTTGTACGTGGATTATCTGGCTGTACAATACGCAACCCCTTTAATTTTTAAAGACATGTCCATCCTCTGTGTGTTATCAAAATTTTGATCATATTTCTTACTTTCTAAGCTAGCAATCTGTTGAAGCTTAATCATCAAAAAAATTAGCCCAACTTTAAGATTGCAAAAATAATAAATTAGTAATTAATTTTCAGTCGCGGCCTACGAGTGAAACGTATCAAGCCAAGGTATTGATGTAAACTAATCTTTGTAGACATTCATTTAAACAGACTGACTGTCAAATTTTGACAGAATCACTGTGGGTGTTTGTCGTCTTTTACATAAATTGATACAATCAACAATCACTTTCAAGTGTATAGTCATATTGATAAAAAAAAACCTGGAGCCGCCATGCTATTTATTACCCTTTTGACACACGAACGTTCCTTTACAACTTTTGTGCTGATTTTATTAATGGTTCATTTTGAACGTTTTCTGAGATCTTGTTGTAAAAGCGTTGTCCTATAAAAGTTTGTTTCACCGTAGTCTATTTTCTGCGTTAAAAAGTCAAATAATACATATTATATAAACTAATGACGTTTGCAGTGAATGTCATCTTTTGGTGAATTTTCAACCAATGACAGCGCTCGTCTCGCGGCGGCTATAAATTTTGACATTTTACTCTGTTTACGTAAATCATGTCTTATTTGGCTTCGATTATAGTTGTATACGAATAATTATAAAACATTACTCTGTCGCGAAGATCGTAATGAAACCAGGTAGAGCGGTCTTTGAAGGCTCCATGCAGTACAATGAAGACTGGCAAGTTCTCGTTTTCGGAGAGCGACATATCGAGGATTACGGCGTAAGTGTTGTTTATAATTAACTTTGTTGTAAGATAGATGATTTTCAGATTTGTCACTCTTCGTTAATCCATCAATTTCACTAGCTACTTTTAAAAGTTAAGGGGGCACGTTTGTAATTTCCTAGTATTTTTACTGTTTAGTAGTCTAAGTAAACGTGTTATTTTGTTTTGACGTGACAACGTCTTATAAATTGCTTCAAGATAGGAGGCACTCTCGAAAAGTGTGTCACAGCCCCGCTCACGTAACACTCTCCATAAGCAACCATAAGAGAAAGTGAGAGGCACGCGTCTCCCTTACTCGTGCGCAGAGAGAAAAGAATAGAGCTTAATCCTTTCCTATTATACGAATGAATATTCACATTACAATTGTTCTACCACTTAAAGACGTTGTCACGAATATCTTTCGCCCGTATACCGATTTTACAGGCAACCAATTTTTAAAAGTAAGGAAGCAATAGGTAAACATTTGGCTGAAAAAAATGTTTCCAATATGAATAACTGATTGTCTGGGTTAAGTTGCACTGTTTCGGAGAATAACTGTGTTTCTTCTTTACTTTTCACTATCGAATCGAACCCACACCCTCTTGGGTAACAGTTGGGGTCACCTACCATTAAGCCAAGTGGGTGGTCAAGTCTGAGATTAGAATTTAACTAAGTTACCCTTTTTTTGGCTACGCAGGCGGACGAGCAGTCGGGCCACCTGATGGAAAGTGGTCACCAACGCCCATGGACATTGGCATCACTAGTGGTATCTACAACTCGGTGTCTACCGTGAAACAAAAGATGTCAAGTCTCTTTGACCAAGTAAATACGCTGGCTACTGTGCCCATCAAACCGGAACACAATAGTGCTTTCATATACTGCTTTGCAACAGAAATAGGCACCGCGGTGGCACCAGACGGTCTCCCGTTAAAAGGGAACCTACCACCTATAGCACTTTTAAATTGTAAAAGACGTTGTTTATTTCTTTTTATCAGATATGGAAACGAACCGAGCTGCATAAGCCAACGAACCCTCATCTTAACAAGTTTTGTTTTTGCAAGGACATGCTTTCGAAGATTCTGGTCCTTTGAACGGATAATTATTATTGTAAAGTTATAAGGATTAGTTCAGTTGTTAAGATGTCTCTTTAATAAATGCGTTTCTCAACAATGTGTTCTATTCACTATAAGTAACTAAAAAAAATACTTGAAGTGTGATATTTATTGCATTAAAACGGCGTTAAAACTCTAGATACTTAATAAACTTACTTTAAAGATATATAACTGAAGAAAGACTAAATAATTTAAGACCTAGAAACGTCTTGTTTAATGAGGCGAATGTATGGCAATATCAACAACTCAAAGCGTAAACTGTACTCTATGGATGGATTAGTTTCAGCAAATTTTAAACACAAACGCCTACCAACAACTGATAAAATTTAACTTGAAAGCTAGGGTCCGGCTTTTTACATGCCAACCATAAAACAACGATACGACAGAGTTGTTCTTCCGAAAGATTCGAATTCACAACCTTAAGTTTGCAAAGCAAGCACTAAAACCACTAGACTACGGAGGCGGTTTGGACAGAAATTTTACCCAAGTACATAAAGCCGACATGTTTTAACAAATCCCACAATAAGTGACTATTATCCTTAATGGAGATATTGTATTTGATACGAAGTTTGAGCTAAGCACAGGCTAAGTAAAATATATATTTCTTATGAGAGTGAATCTTTTAAAATCTTTTACTTTTATTTTAACTCGCTTGGTATAAATGGTCTCTAATTTGAACTTTAGTATCGATAATGAATAATACATCTTTTACCGATTTTATCGCGTTTATTTATTTTTCAATTGGTTAAAATTATACCCGACGTTTCAAACCCCTCCCAGGTGACCAAGAATCTTGAATTGTATTATTTTATCATGGATAGTTTTTACGTAAGAACCAGAAAAACTTTAGTATTAATGCGAAAATGAATGCATTTGCTCTGTAAACAGGAAAATTGTATGTATCTTTTGTCACAACATGCATCGGGGAAAAACTGTATGAGTGTAAAGGAATTCACTTTGTGATATTCATGACTGATTGTAAGGCTCCACCCACATAGGAGACGTACAATTTAACCGTGTTGTGTTTAGCAAATACTTAGTTTTAATAAGTCCACGGCAAGCTCAATAGTAAGGCATGTAAAAAGTCGGTCCACACACCATGCCGCATTGGACCTGCGTGGGTACGGTCCAAAAAACCCTTTAATGGGTAGGGGTGTGTTAGAGGCCTATGTCCAGCCGTGGACTATCACAGGCTGATAATTATGATGATGATGAAGCTTAATAATCTACTAAAATGACGGGTTATATAGACGTAAGCCTACTTAACATGTGTTTTAAGCAAGGATTTGAGAAGCACAACCTGATAATGACCCTGAAATGCTTATTTGTAAGCGGAATTCAGTAGTGTTTGTATACTACTGGTATGCGGAAGAATACAAAGGCGTGACATAACTTTATTTAATTCGCCTACAGATGTTACAATGAAACCTTATTACGATACTTAAAAAATTAATATAATGCACGACCAAATAATAGGGAAATATTAAATTTATGTAGGAGCAATATTAATGTAACAATTAGTTGTCGAGTTGTGGTAAGTTTTATAATAGATCGTGTTAAAGTTATATCATCATCATCATCATCATCATTCATACCTCACCTAATGCACCTAATGCACGCTCTCCCCATTAGGAGTTTCGACTCGTATGCCACCACGCAGCTCCAATGCGGGTTGGTGGGTGTTGGTGTGCGAGTTATATAGAAAACTCAAATATAAAATCGTTTGCTTACAACTACTTTTTATTATAAATGTGTAAACTTATATCATTTAGTCTTCAAAGAAGAGAAATCCTTACAAATTTTCGAGTAGTAACTTTTGTCAACGGGATAGCAAGATCAAAGAATTAGTCTCAATCATATATATCTATATGCATTGATGTGTCATTAGTGAACAAAACCGTTTGACTAGCATTATGACAACCTATATTAGAATACTTGAAATGATAGACGGAATCAAAGTAAAGCTTGTACTTGTACATACATACCTATATCATCAGCCTGTGTGAATCCACTGCTGGACATAGGCCTCCCCTAATGCACACCTTCTCATTCATTTGGGGATTTTTGGAGCGTATCTCAACACGCTGGTACTGCGGGTTGGCGGTTGGATCGACTTTAACATGCCCATCCGACGCATGGGTCATGTTACTTTCCAGGGAGTTGGATGATCGGCCCAGATCGTCGTTACCACAAAGAAAACAACGATAACACAAAGTTGTTTTCCAGCGGAATTCGAGTCCACGACCGAGCAAGATCCAATACCGATAAGCCGTGGTTCTTATTGGTCAAAAATTGACGTGATTGACATTACAATTGCTTTAAAACCAAGAAATAACAATAATAATAGTTCAGTCTGCTTTATTTTGTTATTGAAAATTGCACTGTTATTTCTATGAGTTATGTAGAGAAAAATGAAGTTCGAATTCTTTTCTTGAATTTATTTTACACAAATAACACAGATCTTTAAATAAACAATTTTTATTAATTTCACCTTCATTCTTTCCTTCGCACTTGACACGGTCGTCCATTGTCACGATCACAAAGGCAGCTAAAGATTTATAAATTCATCGTTTACCTTTTACGTCTCCAAGGGCTTTGAACTTACGACCCTCCTTTCGTGAGACAAAGGGGCTTCCCGCTATATCCAAGGCTAAATTCTATATTTATTTATTTTCAAAATTTATACATTTCCGGTTCGGAATAGGAAGTCTCTGACTAGAGAAAAACAAAACACAGCGGGAGCTATTTTTATCATATTCTTAAAAAAAACAAATGCAATTAACAACTTAAACCTTTAAATATTTTATTGCTATCTTATTGAAAAAAAAAACCTGGAGCATTGTGTTATTCGTGTGCTATCATTTAAAAATGTATTTGAATTTGTACCTATTTTTAACACATAAACGTTCTTTGACATCTTCAATAAAATATTTTAGTCGTCACTGTTAACAATAAAAACGATTACAAGACTTTTAAAATTTAAAGCCTTTCTCAAACAGTTCCCCATTTTTTCGGCGACGGCTGGAGAATAGCCGAAGATCGGAAGCGTTGGTGTGTATAAGGAGACGCCTATGTCCAGCAGTGGACTGACACAGGCTGATGATGATGATGACGAGTTTCTTAAAGTCATGAAATATTGTCATTGATTATAAAAACAAATTTAGTGGATTTTTATTAATATACCGGATATACTTGTTATATTTTTTTAATATATTATGTTTAAAAAATGTTTCCGTGTTTTAATTTAAATACTGAATAAAATTAGTTGGAAAATATCTTAGATGTGAACAAGCCTGTCGATCCTCGAACTTGTTTTAACAGTACAGAACAATAAACGGAATGGAAACTACATTGGTGGTAAAACTTTTTAACTTCAACATATTTTCAATGTCAGTACTAAATACGGTTTAAGAATGCTTTTATCTATTCAAACGGTTACAAGTTATTTTAAAGGTTTGTAAATACTTAAGTATTCAGTTAAATATTTGAATAAACTGTTCATAGTTTCCTACCGTACGTTTGTACGGTACTTAAATATAAATATTTGAATTCAGCCGTTTTGTAGAATATATTTTCGGTGCAAATTCTAAAACAAGATTTAACTGTTTAATTAGAATCCGTACTCATCATCAGCCTTTAATAGTCCATTGCTGGACATAGAACTCCCCTGATACACCCTTATCCATTAGGGGGTTTTGGACCGTATCCTACCACGCTGGTCCAATGCGGATTAGTGGGTGGACCGACTTTTTACATGCACATCCGACGCATGGATCATCTTACTTTTCAACATCAAACTTGACAATTGAGTGATCAGCCCAAATTGGTCTAACCAACTAGGAAACAACAGTGAAAATTTGTGGAGTCACAGAGTCGCAGGATTCGAACCCACGACTTCCGGTATATAAAGCACACGCCTAAACCACTAGGCTACGGAGGCAGTTTTCCGTACAGTTTTACGTATCCGTACTTATTTATTCTTTTTAGGAATTATAGACATGTCAAGTATTGCGGTATTTTTTAAAGATTTATCGAGTACTAGAGTATTTAGTAACCCAAATTAGATGTTGTTCTAAAAAATGAGTTTGTTTTTAATATACTTGTTGTTGGATTACATAAAATGGAAATAAAAACGAAAATTTGAATGCCATGCGGGCATTGGGCATGATGCTATGAATAAAACAACAAAATTTACTGAAGTTATGTTACTATTGTTGTCAATTTTAAGGTTGTTTTTAAAACCACGTTTGCCTTTATTACTTTAAAAAAGAATTAAGTCTATTCATATTAAATCCACTCTATATCTTCTGCTGTGAATGTAAAAATATCGCATTTATTCCATCGCAAAACCCGCTAGCTGCCAGTGGATATCTGCCAAGTGTGAAGGTAAGTCCATTTTAACGTTATTCAAAGTAATAACAAATAATAACAATGATTACTGTGCTAGGAAAGTAGCGCGAATTTCGATGTTTGTGATCTAATTGTTTTATCTATTTTTTCAACGACGGGAAATCTAATTATATTATTCTATGCTAATCTTAAACAACAATGACAGGCATGTGATAGCTGTTTAAAAAATTGTTGTAAAATGGTCTTGTGGGCATATTTTTATCTTTTATTTATCCTTCATCACCCATGCTTTGTTTAATTATCTCTTTTTATCTTTTATTTATAAACGATATGGGATAAATTATATTTAAAACTGAATCCTAGATTATTTCTGTTACGATAAATAATAACAGGTTGGTTGACTTTGTTTTATTTTATAGCCAATGTGTTGTCGTTTATTTATTTTCAACCCGTTTCTGTGTAACCAGTTGTCGTACATTAATATATGTGAAAAGCAATACACCGTTAAAATATTTGTATATTTAGTCTTAAAACAACGCAATATAATCCATCAGGTAGATTCTTTTACTTGATGATGAGTTACATATTTTGTCTATAATGAATGTAGTGGAAAACAATGTAAAGAAATGTCACGTCTGCTTTTCCTAGTTATTGTTATTACACTGGCTACAATATCTTTTTTATTTATTAATGTGATAACACTAGCAGAAAGTTTATCTGATGGTAAGTGATACGACCATAAGAAACGCAGGGTAGACACAAATCCGTTCGCCGTCCTGAGATATGGGATGTTACGTCTCGTTAACCGAGTAATTTCGATGTCTACGTGCCCTTCAAACCAGAAGACAGTTGGATTTGCATCCTACTGATTTGTGACAGAAATTGGCAACTCGATGGTAATTTTCCACGTTTTAAAACAAAACACGGTTATAATTTGTCGTACAGTTGTTGCTACAACTTGCTTAAAGCGGCCTCATGTCCGGTCTTGCTCTTTAGACATAACGTGAATTTTATAGAAGATATAGACTTCGTAGTGTCTTCGAAGTCAAAGTCAAAGTTAAAGTCTAAAATAACTTTATTCAATATAGAAGCATTACACTTTCTTATTGATTGTCAAATAATCTACCACCGGTTCGGAAATGGAAGCCTCTGACCTGAGAAGAACCGGCGTAAGAAACTCAGCGGGACTTTTTTTTTTCATTTTTCCTCAATAATTTTACAAAACTTTTACATAAAACCTTACATTTTGCTTCTTTGAAATAGCCTGGAGCGAACAGTTCATTAATAGGGTGTTTTATCAATCAAGTAGTCATTAAAACAATAATATCCTTTAACACACAAACGTTCCTTTACAACTTTTTTAAATTTATTTACATATAAAAGCTGAACGTTTTCTGGTATTTGATTGTAGAAGAGTATACATTGTCCCATGAAAGATTTCATTGTTCTTCGGAGCCTAGTTTTTGGAAGAACATGATTATGCTTATTCCTAGTATTTATATTATGTGTGTCACAATGTTTTACAAAATCATTTTTATTTTTATGTTTATGTGAAAGTGAACATAACAGTGATAATTATCCGCTAAATTTAACTTTTTAATTATAAGATTAAACGAGTATTCACGATGATAAATAATTATCATCAGCGAGTAACACTTGTTAAACTGGTTGCAGGATGGGCTGCCGACCTTTTAGAAAATAACAGATTATTAATCTCAAGGTTTTGTTTTCGTGAAACGAAGTATTTTTTTCGTGTTCCTCTTAAAGTATAATATTCATACACGTAGTGTCAGTGGCGGACTAACAGGGGGGAAGGGCGGCCCGCCCTGGCCTCAGGTCTTGGGGCCCCAAATGTTTTTCGCGTTTTCATAATACTTTAAAAATATGCTTAGTATGATAGTTTCATCAAGATTAACCCACTACAGCCATCGAAAGTGTTTACGTGGTACTAATAAACTTTTATGCTGAACGCATCTCTCTCTGGGGCGATTCCTGTCTGTGTAGCTGGTACTTCCCTTAATGAAGGAAGCGTGAATAATTCACTTTTGTACGCCTACACTTACATTGTACTTAAATTGAAAAATATACAATGGCCTTATACACTTGCTGAGTCCTTAACCAAATACCTTTCAAACTTTGATGAGAAGAAAAGTTGTGTTGCAAGAAATTAGTCAAACTGATGAATCAGGATGCGTGTACAAATTATTGATATTGAGACAGCAAACATAGTTGAAAAATCTATTAAATGTGATGTTAACACAAAATCCGATGTGACTGATGCTGTAACACAGAATGATAAAAAATTAAAAAAATACTGAGGAAGCCGAAGAATACGTCGTTAAGGTAGAGGTCTTCTCTTCCAATGATGCTGCACATTGGCCACCTTGCAGAACACGTCAGAATTTCCATTACTGAGAAGGGTAGTAAAGTATTTCAAAATTAGGACAGACCTTTTGATTCTGTGGAAACACATCGTTGTTTAACTTTGTCGGTTTTACTACATTTAAACGAGACTAAATATTTAGGAAATGGATGCTATACTCACCATCAACAAAGAAATATTGCTACTGCTGCCGGTTAATTGCATGTGAAGTTGATTATCACACAAATAAATTTGTCAGTGGTGGAAATTAAATCCAAGAATATCACAGCATGAATCATCTCATGAACATCTATGGAAAACGTTGACAGTGAGCTCAAAACTTTATAAAACTATTGATAAAGATAACTTGAAGATGTTACTTTAGGAGTTGGATGACGGCCCAATGTCCTTTCCACAAAAGAAAAAAACGATAACAAAAGGTTTTCCAGCGGAATTAGAGTCCACGACCGAGCAAGATCCAATACCGATAAGCCGTGGTTCTTATTGGTCAAAAATTGACGTGATTGACATTACAATTGCTTTAAAACCAAGAAATAACAATAATAATAGTTCAGTCTGCTTTATTTTATTATGAAAATGCACTGTTATTTTATGAGTTATGTAGAAAAAAATGAAGTTCGAATTTTTTCTTGAATTTATTTTACACAAATAACACAGATCTTTAAATAAACAATTTTTATTAATTTCACCTTCATTCTTTCCTTCGCACTTGACACGGTCGTCCATTGTCACGATACAAAGGCAGCAAAGATTTATAAATTCATCGTTTACCTTTACGTCTCCAAGGGCTTTGAACTTACGACCCTCCTTCGGAGACAAAGGGCTTCCTGCTATATCCAAGGCTAAAATAAATTTATATTTATTTATTTCAAAATTTATATTCGGTTCGGAATAGGAAGTCTCTGACTAGAGAAAAACCTGCAAACCAAACATAGCGGGAGCAATTTTTTATCATATTCTTTAAAAAAACAAATGCAATTAACAAATAGCTTTAAATATTTTATTGCTATCTTATTGAAAAAAAAACCTGGAGTGAGCATTGTGTTATTCGTGTGCTATCATTTAAAACTGTATTTGAATTTGTACCTATTTTTAACACATAAACGTTCTTTGACATCTTCAATAAAATACTTCAGTCGTCACTGTTAACAATAAAAACGATTACAAGACTTTTAAAATTTTAGCCTTTCAAACAGTTCTCATTTTTTCGGCGATGGCTGGAGAATAGCCGAAGATCGGAAGCGGTGGTGATAAGGAGACGCCTCTATGTCCAGCAGTGGACTGACACAGGCTGATGATTATAACGAGTTTCTTAAAGTCAGGAAATATTGTGATTGATTATAAAACAAATTTAGTGGATTTTATTAATATACGGATATATTGTTATATTTTTTAATATATTATGTTAAAAAGTGTTTCCGTTTTAATTTAAATACTGAATAAAATTAGTTGGAAAATATCTTAGATGTGAACAAGCGTGTCGATCCTCGAACTTGTTTTAATAGTACAGAACAATAAACGGAATGGAAACTACATTGGTTGTAAAACTTTTTAACTTCAACATATTTTCAACGCAGTACTAAATACGGTTTAAGAATGCTTTTATCTATTCAAACGGTTACAAGTCATTATAAAGGTTTGTAAATATTTAATATTTGAATAAACTGTTCATAGTTTCCTACCGTACGTTTGTACGGTACTTAAATATAACTATTTGAATTCAGCCGTTTTGTAGAATATATGTTCGGTGCAAATTCTAAAACAAGATTTAACTGTTTAATTACAATTCGTACTCATCATCAGCCTTTAATAGTCCACTGCTGGACATAGAACTCCCCTAATACACCCCTATCCATTAGCGGGTTTTGGACCTTATCCTACCACGCTGGTCTAATGCAGATTAGTTGGTGGACCGACTTTTTACATGCACATCCGACGCATGGATCATCTTACTTTTCAGACAATTGGGTGATCAGCCCAAATTGGCCTAACCAACTAGGAAACAACAGTGAAAACTTGTGGAGTCACCGCAGGATTCGAACCCACAACTTCCGGTTTATAAAGCACACGCCTAAACCACTAGGCTACGGAGGCAGTTTTCCGTACAGTTTTACGTGTCCGTACTTATTTATTCTTTTTTTAGGAATTGTATATGTCAAGTATTGCAGTATTTTTTAAAGATTTATCGAGTAATAGAGTATTTAGTAACCCAAATTAGATTTTGTTCTAAAAAATGAGTTTGTTTTTAATATACTTGTTGTTGGGTTACATAAAATGGAAATAAAAACGAAAATTTGAATGCCATGCGGGCATTAGTGATGCTATGAATAAAACGACTAAATTTAATGAAGTTATGTTACTATTGTTGTCAATTTTAAGGTTGTTTTTAAAACCACGTTTTACCTTTATTACTTAAAAAAATAATTAAGTCTATTCATATTAAATCCACTCTATATCTTCTGCTGTGAATGTAAAAATATCGCATTTATTCCATCGCAAAACCCGCTAGCTGCCAGTGGATATCTGCCAAGTGTGAAGGTAAGTCCATTTTAATGTTATTCAATAACAATAATAACAAATAATAACAATGATTACTGTGCTAGAAAAGTAGCGCGAATTTCGATGTTTGTGATCTAATTGTTTTATCTATTTTTTCAACTTATTATACTTATTATATTATTCTATGCTAATCTTAAACAACAATGACAGGCATGTGATAGCTGTTTAAAAAATTGTTGTAAAATGGTCTTGTGGGCATATTTTTATCTTTTATTTATCCTTCATCACCCATGCTTTGTTTAGTTATCTCTTTTTATCCTTTATTTATAAACGATATGGGATAAATTATATTTAAAACTGAACCCTAGTTTATTTCTGTTACGATAAATAATAACAGGTTAGTTGACTTTGTTTTATTTTCTAGCCAAAGTGTTGTCGTTTATTTATTTTTAACCTGTTTCTGTGTAACCAGTCGTCGTACATTAATGTATGTGAAAAGCAATACACCGTTAAAATATTTGTATATTTAGTCTTAAAACAACGCAATATAATCCATCAGGTAGATTCTTTTACTTGATGATGAGTTACATATTCTGTCTATAATGAATGTAGTGGAAAACAATGTAAAGAAATGTCACGTCTGCTTTTTCTAGTTATTGTTATTACACTGGCTACAATATCTTTTTTATTTATTAATGCGATAACACTAGCAGAAAGTTTATCTGATGGTAAGCGATACGACCATAAGAAACGCAGGGTAGATATAAATCTATTCACCGTCCTGAGATATGGGATGTTACGTCTCGTTAACAGAGTAATTTCGATGTCTACGTGCCCTTCAAACCAGAAGACAGTTGGATTTGCACACTACTGATTTGTGACGGAAATTGGCAATTCGATGGTAATTTTCCACGTTTTAAAACAAAACACAGTTATAACTTAAAGCGGCCCCATGCCCGGTCTTGCTCCTTAGACATAACGTGAATTAATATAAGATATAGACTTCATAGTGTCGTGGCACAAACAGTGAAAGTGAACATAACAGTGATAATTATCCCAAATTTAACTTTTAACCATAAGATTAACAGGATTCACGATGATAAATAATATCATCAGCGGCTAACACTTGTTAAACTGGTTGAGGATGGACTGCCGACCTTAGAAAATAACATATGAATCTCAGGTCTTGTTTTCGTGAAACGAAGTATTTTTTTCGTGTTCCTCTTAAAGTAAAATATTCATACACGTAGTGTACAATGCGGTTATTTATAAAATAGTTCACTCTAATGTTGCATCATCATCATCATCATCATCAGCCTTTGTTAGATCCACTGCTGGACATTGGCCTCCTAATACACCCTATCCATTGGGTTGAGACCGTATCCCATCACGCTGGTCCAATGCGGGTTGGTGGTGAACGACTTTACATGCCCATCCGACGCATGTTGCAATTTTCCGAAAAAACTGTAACAATAGACATTAATTTTCTGATAGCAAAATATGATTTTTTGGCTTTAACGCGTTAAGGAAATAATTATCAACTATTGATTCTTGAATTTAAGTACATACAACAAATTGTTAATGATTTTATGGAAATATTAAGATGTACAGATATTAAAACAAAAAAAATACCTTTAGTTTTTAATTTGACCTTAAATCAACGTCTTTGATTTCATATCTTTTTCATGTTTTACTGAAAGCTTAAGTAAACCTAGTAACAATAAGTCCGCTAGATTAAAATGTAAAATATTTTTAAACCACACTTTCGTTTTCGCTGCGAACAAAAACACTGTTAGCTGTAACCGTAGCCTTTCGTTCTTTCACTTTAAGCAAAAAGCGAAATAATCAACGCTAATAATCTTATTTCAGATGAAGATCCAAGCTATTATACTTCTTTGCGTTGCGGTGTATCAAACGGCCGCAGGGAAAGTATGCAAAGGGGTCTTATTCGACGGCAAATTGCACAGCGAGCAATTAATCAGAAACAATGTGTACAAACCTTCCTCGCTGGCTATAGACCATAAAATGCATACCCTATACTTTACTTACACTCAAAATTCTAGCAACATTGAATACAAAACTGCCAAATACGACTTAAAAAGAAAACATTTTGAGGAAATTAACGTCGACAATGGATTCTCATTGACAGTAGACAATAAGCGCCATCTAGCATACATCGGCGCAAACAAGGGGATATACAAGTATGACAACTTATCGAAGAAGGCCCAGCTTATAATACCGGCCGTAAGCGCTTGGAAATTGTTCTTCAAAGACGCGTTGTATTACATTGAGTTTCTTACACAGACCGTTTATAAGTATGTCAATGGTAAATCGATGCCATACGAAGATCTGTTGGACACCAAAGTTTACTATTTTGCTACAAGTAACGACTATATAGTCTATAGTAATGGTGAGGGAGTGTTTGGTACAATGAAGGGGTCAGACTACACAGTGGTGTTGAAGGATGTTCAAAGCGTTGATGAAATACGGGAGATTGCGTTGGACAAGAAAGGCAGGATCTTCGTATTGTCCTCTGATGGTATTTACAAATTTGATAGGATCACGCAGTCGCTAGAAAAGGTGTCTGATATCAAAGAAGCGTACGGTATGACTTTCGACTCTGAGAATAAACTGATCTACTCAAAGGAGAATGAACTTATACGCCTTGTGCCAAATAGCGGTTGTTAATTATTAATTAGCATATTAATTCCTGTGTCTTATTTTTATAATCTCTAATGTATGAGTTATAACAGAGGTTTAAATATTATATTGATGTGATAATCCAATCTTCTTTTGTCTGTTGCTTTTAGAAAACAAAGCGAAAAGATTTAATACAGTGTTTAATTTCTAATTAATGCCTAAAACATATTCCGAATAAAACAATGTTTTCTGCTTACTTTTTGCGCCGGTACATTTCTTAAAGATAAATAAAAGCTAACAGTTATAATAGTATGTGTTACACGATCTTGTTTTATTGTTTTGCGAATAAAAGTTGTTTAAATTTAGCGCCATTAGTTTTATTTTTAGAAAAGTATATGGTAGCAATATTTGCCAACATTTTTATGACAGGCGCTTAGTAATATATTTAAAATAATATGAAAAATTGTAATACAGTACAATGTTGAATATGTACTATAGTTTTTTTTTATTTAATAAAACAGTTGTGTTATTTTAATAGTTTATAGTATTCAAAAGAACAGTAATTATTATTTGTATTGTCATTTTCATTGCAATGGCTCATTTGTGTATTATTTTGGAAAATCAATAAATGCTTAAATATGAATGGAGAATGAATTAGTATTTTTATTCTAAGAAATCAACTTATCCGGTGCCTCTTTCCATCTAAGTATGGATAATAAATTGCACTAAGATTTCGTACTTTCAGGGCAATATAAGTTGCTATATAATCCGCGTACCAGTGCCTATTTTATAGTTACATAAACTCAGTAGTGGGCAAGCAGTTCTAAGTTCCTACTTCAAAAGATATGTAACTTAACTTGGTGCAGCGAGCCGGCATTCATTGTTTTCTTTATTATTAATTATCTTTTCCTTTACTTAAGGTTTCCTTTCAAGTTATTTTCAATAGAAAGGTTAGTCTTATTTTCTTTTATAGTATCGGGTTATAATCAAGCAAGAGGGGTCCTAACAAATGTCAAAGTACACATTAATGCAGTAGCAGAATTACACCCCCTAAAAACCAAAGAGATCTACGTGCGATCGATGATTGTATTGCATTTCATACTGTTCTAAAGTATCAACATAATCATAAGAACTGATTCACGACCGATTAAATGCACATCCGCCTAGGTCATCTTACTGTTCAGGCAATCGGGTAAATACCACACAAAAACGTATATAAAGAAATTGATACAAAATAGTAGTTTTCTCACAGGATTGAAATCAGGACTTTAGCTTTTAAATGAACTGTCAAAAATACTACGAAAAAATATTTTTAATTCTAAAATGTAATTAGCTAAAAGGAAGTCTAAAAATAAATTACTTAGAACTAGTTTTTTCCAGCCCTCTGGCAGCTAACCTAGATAAAGTCGGCTAATTCCCAGACTGGGTGTGGTCCACTGCTCTAATAGAGTAAAATAACAATTACCTTAATGTCCATAAGGATGTTTAGATGGCACGATATCGTAACATAGTCGTTAGTACCTTTAATGTTATTAGCCGCCTCCGCGGCCTAGTGGTATTGGCCTTAATATATTGGGGATCGTGGTTTAAATGTTCCGGGAATAAGGATAATTTCTGTTTAATACTTATTTAGGATAATATGAGCGGATCACCCAATTGAAGAAAGAACGTTTATTTGGCACAGAAAATTAAAAAGTACAGTAAAGAAAAAAAACATAAATGGCTTGTGTACCAAAATGGCATCCAATCAGCTTAGATCGCGAAGACAAGAGAATCTTCGTAAATGCTGATTTTCGGTGGACTGAATTGCCTGAAAATTGAAATGATCTTTCTTTCGGATTGATCGATTCAGACGCTTTCTTGAGGATAATTTAATCGCTAGAAGTGCTTCTATCTTCTAAACTGTACTACCACGGATCTCAGTGCCTTTATATTTACTGACAACTAATTGATTGTAGAGGCCAGATGCCTGTCGTTCTGCGTAAAAACTATTAAGAATCATCATCATCATCAGCCTGTGATAGTCCACAGCTGGACATAGGCCTCCCCTAATACACCCCTATCCAGTATGAATATCTAGCTGTCTTAGTCGACTCCATGATATTAAGAAAAAGTACTTTAAATATTGCATTTAATGATGCCCTTGGAACCGGAAGACAGTAGTGTTAGTACACTCCTACTGTACGGAAAGACTAGGCACCGCAGTTGGCTCTCCGCCTTTACTTTAGATCACTTGGTTCAGATATTTGTAATTTTTCCAACTGTCGATCGCACATTATAAATGTAATTTGTATGGAAAGTAAGAACACGGACACTTGTATTTGTTAGTATGTATTTATTGCTGGTTATTTATTTAAATGTCCAATGTCAATACTGTATATGTTTAAATCTAAATTAGTAGACCATATACTAAAATTACTAGATTAATTAAAATAATTAAGCGTAAACTGTGAAATATAACGATAGAATATTTACAATAACATGATATCAAAAATATGATGTGAAATAGAAGAATAAATAGATAATAAATAATAACGTTATCATCATCATCATCATCAGCCTGTGTTAGTTATAGGCCTCCCACGCCTTCTCCTTTAGGGGTTTTTTGGACCCTATCCCACCGCGCTGGTCCAATGCGGGTTGGTGGATGGACCGACTTTTTACATGCCCATCCGACGCATAGATCATCTTAGTTTTTTGGGTGATCAGCCCAAAATTGCCCTAACCAACTATGAAACAACAATGCAAATTTGTTGAGTCCCCGCAGGATACAAACCCACGACCCGGTTTCTAAGGCACAAGCCCATACCACTAGGCTGTGAAGGCAGTTAATAACGAAATACCTTCGAGGAACTACAACAACAAAAAAAGAAACGTCGGGAATTTAAAAATGTACCTAAAATAAACGCGATAAAATCCGTAAAGTCATTTTATTTAATAATGTACTTTATTCAATTGTATAATTAGGTAGGTTTTAATAAAATGGGGCTATAATACTACTACAATAATAGTAAAGAATAAAACTATTTCAACCCGGAACGACGGTAGCCGACACAGTTCGTAGTAAACTGAAGTGGCAATGGGCCGACCACATAGCTCGTAGAACCGATAACCGTTGGGGGCGAAAGGTTCTCGAGCGGCAGACTTGTGCTGGTCATCGTAGTGTGAAATGACCACCAACGAGATGGAGTGTGCCTGTGCAAATGTGCAGGAGGTCGATGGATGCTGGTGGATCAGGATTATGCCTCTTGGCGACTTATGGGGCAGCTTATATTATACAGGTTATGGACTGGCGATTAAACTTAGCTCCGCGGCATATGCTGTAAAGAGAATTAGACAAATAACTGACGTGGAGACAGCCCGCTTGGTATATGTTACTTCCACAGTATAATGTCTTATGCATTCTACATGGGGAAACGCACGATATTAACAAATCTGCGTCTTTCAAAAAGAGCTATTCATGCAGTCTATAACCTAGACCCTAAAGAATCACTCAGAGAGTTGTTTACTACACAAAAACATACAACTTACAAATTAAAATATTGACCATTAGTTCTCAATACATTTTTAAAAATTTAATGCATGTGCAGAAAACATAAATGATTTTTAAGGCATTGTAATTCAAAACTGCTCTGAGCCTAGTGGTATAGGCGTGTAGCTTAGAAACCGGAGGTCGTGGTTCGAATCTCAGGGACTCAACAAATTTTCATTGTTGTTTCCTTAGTTGGTTGAGCAATTTGGGCGATCACCCAATTGTCTAAAAAGTAAGATGATCCATGCTTCGGATGGGCATGTAAAGTCGGTCCACCACCAACCGCATTGGACCAGCGTGGTGGGATACCGTCAAAACTCTCTAATGGATAGGGTGTATTAGGAGGCCTATGTCCAGCAGTGGACTATCACAGGCTGATGATGATGATGATGATGATGAAGGCATTGTGATGCACATGACATTAATACTAGGAACAAGCATATATTAATTCTTCCAGCAACTAGACTGCGAAGAATATGTAAATGTTTTAAGTGACAATGTATTCGCTTTTACAACAAAATCGAATATGAAACGTTAAAAAACTCAAATGTAATTAATTCTCAGGTTTCCTCTTCTTGGTCTTCACTTATTTTACTTTTTCTATAATTAGTGACTGCGCTAAAAGTTTATAAATTTACAAAAACCGTATAAATACAAATAATAACGTCAAAACTTAATGAGGTTTTTGACCAATAAGAGGTGACTTGTAGTCATTGTCAAATAATAAAAAAATATAATCATTATAATCCCGCATTGGCCCAGCGTGGTGTGATACGATCGAAAAACCCCTTAATGGAGAAGGGAAGAGAAGGTGTATTAGGGGAGGCCTATGCCCAGCTGTGGACTAACACAGGCTCATAACGATGACGATGAATCATGATAATGTGTACTTCTTAAAGTACACTGTATCTCTAATTAAAACAATTTCTACATCTCTGTTTCATATCTATGACCATACGTCCTTGCTCATTGAAAAGAACGCATGAAAAACGATAGATAAAACATTTTTCAAGGTCAATCATACATTTACTTATGTAGCCAAGTCAGTAGCAACAAATAGGCAACAAAGTAAGCATCAACGTTAATCATTTCTTCAGCGATTAGACATTTGCTCGAGGCAGAAATACGCCAACGACCGCAAAATCCGTTCCGAACGCACTCCGCCACAATTAAAAGGCGATACACCCCGCAATCTAAGGCGTCGCCACACCACCCCCAGCCCCCTAACTACGGTTCTTGGTCAGTTAGTTTCCGACCGCCTTGCAAGCGCCTTCGTAGCCTTAGAAACTGAAGACAAAACAAAAATAAACATGTTTCGATCGTCCCCATCCGATATCTTATTATACAAATCGAAATACACCAAAGTATTAAACATGTAAGATTGATTAGTTGAAATTACTTGCGAAATAATGGCCGATAGTGTAAAACGTGTTTGCACGGCTCTTTCTTGTTGGACGCGTGAAAATAACCTAATTATAAACATGTAGATGACTTAAAAACGTTTGAATTTCGTGAAGACGGACCAAGATGGCGTCAGTGAGGAAATTTCCCGCCAAAATGATGAACGCCCGTGCGCTTTCGGTGATCTTTTATCTGTTCAAAATCAAATTGAAATGACGACTAAGCAGTGTTGTTGTTCTTGAGACGTTTGTGAAAATGTGAATTGTTTTTTTTTTAATTCTGTGTGTGCAGTGTCAGTGAATTGTCTTGTGTATACTGTCTAAGGTTTGTGAACATTTGAATATTTCTAAACCGATTCCTCGTACGAATCTAATCAGCTGTTTGTCAAGTTAGTGACAGTTGGACGTCAAACACACCACTAAGGTTGTAAGAATAGTTTGTGCACTATATTATTGTCTTACGGGATTTAAATCTTTGGTATCATTGAGATATAAAACATCATCTGTTTTATATACATTTAACTGATAGAAGAATTTATTTTAATATTCGTAAATGATATTATACTTTGATATAATCTTAAATCCTGAAAAGTTTTGACTTGGCAATACATCTTAATTGAAATATAATGCAAGAAATATTTACATATGTAAATGTGGACTGTCTGTCTGGGGGTGGTTCTACAACTAACACTTTCTAAGAATTTTATTTCTTGGGAAAAGAGGGAAATAAGTACAAAACCAACTTATGATAAAAAAATCTTAACAAAGAAGTCACAATATTGAGAAAATCGACAAATGAACGCAAAAATAAATTATTAATAGTCTTATCAATAAAATATATGAACAACATACGAAGAAAAATATAATTTACAATTATAAACAATGTACATATAATATTATGCTCTGCTCAACTTACCTCCAGGCAAATATTCTATTGGTCAGTTCATTGAATTTTAATTATATCTGCGTGAAATAGCAATATAATTAACAGTAATATAAATATATTCTGTTTCTTCTCAATCAATATATCAACATCAGCCTGCTTCAGTCCACTGCTGGACACAAGCTTCCCCTATTGCAGGCCACCGCTTTCGATCTTCGGCCATTCTTATCCAGCCCACACCGGCCACTTTGCGAATGTCGTCACTCCATCTTGCCGCAGGGCGTCCCACACTACGTTTGCCGAGCCTTGGTCTCCACTCCAGAGCTTTCCGACTGCAGCGGTCGTCAGTTCTGGGCTTATGTGACCGGCCCACTGCCACTTCAGCTTAATAAACCGGTGGGCTATGTCGGTGACTCTGGTTCTCTGACGGATCACATTTCTGATACGGTCTTTTATAGATCCTCTGAGCATAGCCCACTCCATAGCTGGCTGAGCGACTTTAAATTTGTAAAACAGTCGAAACGGTCCAACTCTCGGCACCGTAGGTCATGACGGGCAGAATGCACTGATCGAAGACTGGATTTCAGGCACAGTGGGATGGGTGACGAGAAAACTCGAAAAAGGAAGTGTTTATTGTATCATCATCATCATCATAATCAGCCTGTGACTGTCTACTGCTGAACATTTTATTGTATCTGTCTATAATAACTCAAGAAGTTTCACAGTTTCTTATCTACAGTGAAGAATTTCCATCTAAACTTTCATTCTATTTAGCCCATGCGTATTATTCCATTAATTATAGTTGTCATAATATAAATAATAAAAGACCAACGATAAAATAACGTTCCTACATTTTAACATTCCTCTACATAACTTTTACTCTTTAAAACGGTTTTGGCGTTAAAAGACTTTACTTTAGAATTTGTATATCGACTTATTCCTCATGGAAGAATCGAATACTTCTAAAGTAACATTTCACATGTACCCGATTGATTCAAGGCTGTCTGCTTGCAAGACCGTGGATAAAATAATGAATAATAATAGTAACCCTTGAGTAAAACGCTTATTAATGTTTTATTATAATGGAAGTTCTAGCATTTATCAGAAAAACAGTCTATTTGTTTAGTTTTATTTCGATAAAGTCAAATGTCAATTTCTAATTACTCTTAAACTTAAAGCATCTTATTCAGACAGATCACTACAATTCTATATTATATTATAATTTAAAATATGTTATAAAATAAAGGTATTTTCTAAAAAAAAAACATATGATATAGTCTTAGTAATTTCGTTTAGGTTTTACTGAGCAAATATAAACGTGAAAATTACTGCTGGTAATCTTAAGTCTGCCCAGAGAACCTGCGAGTATAATTTATCTTTAATTTATATAATTTACTAATTCTAAATTAATACATCTTTTAGAGTTACCAAGGAATTTACTAAAGCAAAAGATGTTTTGCGGAATATATTACATGATTATGGAATCTTCTAAAGGAGAGATCTTTTGTTCTTTTTGGCTAGAAGGAAAAAACTAACACTGTAGGGTAATTTTCTTAAGAAGTTTTATGACCATTGTATAAAAAGAGTCTTTCATAGACATCTATTAAATATACCCATAAAAATTAACCGCCGTTTTCATAAAATTAATTGTTAAAATAGGTTTGAATATATTAAAAAATCTGTTTTAGCATAGACTAAAAAGCGATTTCACAAATTTCGAAACGTTAAATGTTAAGGATTCTAAGGGAGGTATTCAAGATAAGAAACATTTTTTCTTGTTATTTAATTGCTTTATCTCATTCGAATACGAAAATAGTGGAAAATTCAGTATAAACTTGAAGTCTATATTTTCTTTTACTATGAATTCTAAAAAGTAATGAAAATAACGAACTTTAGATTAAATATTGTATCGAAACATTTGTTTATTTCTTAGGCATACATTTAATTGTGGCGATTCAAATTTCGACATGAAATATGGGGTGAATATATTTAAGGGTAGATAACACTGACAGTAAGACATATGACCTTCATTTAGGCCATAAAAGTTATAAAGAATTAAAGGTATAGAAAGAGATAAAATATAGATCTAAAAAAATACACTGACAAAAATGTATATTACTTATTTAATTCAAATCATAAGCATTAGATATAGTATGGATAAAGCGAAATATCCACCATAAGTATTTATATTTTTTTCTTAATATTTATATAGCTTAAATAATCAAATCAAGAATACTATTTTATTCATAAGTTCATAAATAGTATTTTTACCACGGTATGGCCCCATTAAAAAAACTAATATATTTGTTATGTTTATTTATAATTATCTACGTTCATTTCTCATTTAAAATATATTTTTAACCTACTATAAGTTTAGGGTAAATAATCTAAAAACAGCGTAATCTTTTCTTGTCGATGAATCAAATATTTTTTGTACACGATACGACCCCTATTTACCGAGGCCCGATATCAAAGTTACAACGTGATGGCCCATTTGTGCTAAGAAATAATTAAATACACCACTGTGTATGTTTTCGTTTACTCTTAATGGTTAGTTATCAGTATCTACGTTCGTATCCTGGTGCGAGGAAGCAAAGAGGCTGGCCTGAGGACAAAGGCTGGTCGTCGATGCTCCAAGCGAGCTATGATTGCGTTAAAGAAGGTGTCAGAGACGGGTGCAGGTTGATAAACCTGTTTCCCCTTATTCTTCTATAGTTCAGCAGAACTAGACTCAAAATAGACCTACTAAAAGTAACCAATAGCAACGAAGCAGCGTCTTAGATGTGGTTTTTGTTATTAGTAGACTAGAGTTTTGTTATTAGAGAGAGTCACTCAGTGATTAACGTCTCGCTGACAATTCAGCGAAATGAGCGCTAGATGTGTGATGTCATTTCGATGCCATAGGTATCTGTGCCGAGCCTAGTTCGACTAAACCCTTAAGTTCGATCAAACTAGGTCTTAAAGTGAAAATAAACCAGGCTCCAGATTTCGTAACGAAATAAGTAAAGGCCCAGAATATCAAAAATAAAGTAAATTAATGTTATTAATTATATTAAATGATTTTATGTATTTTCTATGAACCAGTTAGGATAACTGAACGTAATAACTAAATAAAGATATTTTGTATCCTTTACTAAGGGTAACACCACCGGCAGTGCGCTTATTACAGGATACTATGTACAATTAGTTCTGGTAGCGATATATCTGTACTAAAGTTAGATCTGTGCATCGTGATAGGCAGTGCGTTGTGGTACTATTACATATTGCCAATGTAGGGCGTGTGACCACTTCCCATCAGGTGGCCCGACTGCTCGTCAACCTGTGTAGGCAATAAAAAAAACTTTATAGTAGTCGACTGTCACTCAGTGATCGACATCTCGGTGACTCATCAATAAGAACGATAGATGGGTGACTTCACTTGTCACTAGTTTCTTTTGTATACGTATACAAAGTAACTAGTGACAATGAGTACCTACATGTATACGAAGTAACGTTTAACATATACTTACATTTTTTTTATTGCATACGCAGGCAAACGAGCAGTCGGGGCCACCTGATGGGAAGTGGTCACCGACGACCATTGGCAATATAGGTATCACCAACGCACTACCTACCGTGAAACATAGGATGTTAAGTCTCGTTTACCCAGTAAATACGCTGGCTACGGTGCCCTTCAAACCGAAACACAGTAGTGTTTTCACACTACTGCTTTGCAGTGGAAATAGGCACCGTGGTGGTACCCACCCAGACGGTCCCTTGTAAAAAGGGGACCTATCACCGTACATGAGTACGTACTAATTGTCACTAGTCACTTGGATACGTACTAGTTACTTTGTATCCATGTCCAGTTTGGCTCGAGTATAACTTTGTTACGAAATACTCGTTAAGGCGAGTTCGTTTCAGTTTTATACTCTTTTATTTAGCGGCTTAACCCTCATTTCCACCGGCATTAATTTCCCTGATGGAACATCCGTTGACGGGCTGAAGTGCTAAATCATTATGCCGGCAACTGACCTCTATTGATGTTCAAAGTAGCGCTGTCCGATCTATCGGCTAATCGTGACTTTGAAAACTTGACTATATTTAAGCCAAAAAGAAACGGAACTAACATAACCAAACTCGAATAGACTCAATAACGAACGCATCCTTATTGGTCCGCCATTTTTAATTTTTATCCGCTCAACCATTAAATTAGAACATGAGAAAATGCTTAGAGCTTAAGCGTCTGTACGTTTGTACGTATGACGTCAAATCTTAAACTTTACAGGTTGGAATAAGACAACAAGTATAAGTTTTCAATAAACAACAGTTTTCGTCACATTTCAGTGACCACGAAATGTGCAAGCGATTTGAACTGTCATTCAAACGTCAAAAAAGGAAATGCTTACACCGAGCCGGCGACCGTCAATTTCCTCCATTGGCACGACTTTTACAAGCCTATTTCATAACAACAGAATAGTATTGCCATTCAAAATTTCTTAGTTAATCGACAAGGGGAGAGATTTGTGAACATGCTACTGTTACCTTACCTAGCCATTGTATAGAAGTTTTTATTTTAATAATGAGATCGTGAAGATCCTTCACTAGATAAGCTTGCTTTCAAAAATACCTAAAGACGACTAAAACCCGTTCATCGCCCTGATACATAACATCTTATGTCTCCTTCACCTAGTAATTACGCTGGATGAGGTGCCCTTTTATCAAGAAATCTGTAGTGTTTAAACACTACGGCAGACATAGTCATCACGGTGGACTGCCCTAGAAGGTCTCTTGAATAGAAGAGAGTTGCCACCAATAATAAATTTAGCAGTCTTGTAATCAGAAGACATACTTCTGTATATCTTCATAATCAGTTATGTTAAGCCACTGCTCGACATAGAGACGTAGGCTGACCTCAAAAATATACTTTGAAAAAAAATATAAATATACAGGTACATATTACGTGACCTTTCGTTTATTGTCCAAAAACTGTGTCTGAATAAAGATCTATAGCATTATATCGTGTTTTCTGAAATGTGAAATATCCTCGCGTCAAATATCAGAATAAAAGTAACATGTTTGACTGTTGTTATTAAGGACGTATAGAATTGAAGGTATTTTAAAAGTCTAAGGACAAGTTAAGGACTTAAATTCTGGTTGGTTTTGGGGGTTACTTTCCATGTGTTAAAAATGTTGCATAGGCGATACTCGTTTGCGTTAAAAGATTATTACGTCATACGTCATCAGCCTGTGAGTCCACTGCTGGACATAGGCCTCCCCTAATACACCACTATCCATTAGGGGGTTTGGATCGTATCCCACTACGTCGGTCCAATGCGGGTTGGTGGGTGGATCGACTTTTTACATGCCTATCCGACGCACGGATCATCTTACTTATCAGGCAATTGTGTGATCGGCCCAAATTGCCCTAACTAACTGGGAAACAACAATGAAAATTCTTTGTGTCCCCGCAGGATTCGAACCCACGACCTCCGGTTTCTAAAGCACACGCCCATACCACTATGCTACGGAGGCAATAAAAGATTATTAATAAAGAATTTATTCTTAAATGAACTTTCAATGTTACATGTAGTTGTGTAAACTGTTTAAAAAACTTATAAATAAAATACAAAATGCTTTCTCGTAAAGCCTTTTCCCGACCAATGATGTTTTAAATCGTTTAAACACAGATTATAATGTTAAAAAGTAATTATCAACTTGCTCAACTTAAGGCACAAAGTTTGTAATTGCAAAATTTATACAAACAATGTCTCGTTAAAACAGTGCTAAAGTTTCTATCGCGTACCTAACTTTTCGATTTAAACACTATAAATTGATTAGTTATTTATACTAGAATATTTAATGGCTAATAATTACCCCGTAGTATGCTCCATAAATTTGAAAAAATATTAAATAACCTTCGAATTATTTACCTTTATATCGATATTTTATCCTACTAATATTATAAACGCGTAATATTATAAGAATATACAGATAAAGAATAATACAAAGATGAATTTGTTACTGTTTAACACAAAAATACTTTATTATATAATTTAATCTTTACTGTTTCATAGCTTTCACATCAGAATAACTTACATTAATACAATATCTAATTTATTAATCTGTAGTGTTGATGAAACATAATCCATGTTTATATTATAAATGCAAAAGTAACTCTATACGTCTATCGGTCTTCCCGTCTTTACAGTCTACACCATTGTACCGATTTCGATGAAATTTGGTATATAGTTAGAACAGTCTGCAAAAAAGGATATGCCAAGTCGATGCCAGTCTCATTATACGGCATAAGGAGTGAGCTTGTCACAATAGCTTTTCCAATCAAGTTGAAGAAGCATACTTTGGATGCGCCCAAGACATAACGCGTAGATATGCTGGCATCTTTTTCTCTGGAAGCTAAGGAGTAAAAGGAAGATGAGTGTTGCTTATAGAGTACCAATAAAACTCTAAAGGAAGAAATAAATCAATTATTCCTTTGCCGCATGAAATGGTCGAAGTCTCTCTCTTGACAGTTTTATAAGCTAACATAAAACGTTGTTAGGGTATTGGACCGAAGAATAGGGTTAAAGTCTGCTTGTCTTCCCAAAAATGGAAATCTTCTCTTCCTAGAAATGGTGGTCGTCGAAACTCTTTCCAGCTTTATAAGCTATAGAATGCATTATCAGGGTATTAAATCAAGGCAGAGTCAGTCCACTTCTCTTTTCTATGGATGAAGTGGGCTGTGGAGAGGTTTCCGCCTCGTTGATCATTGCTAATAGATCAAAGAAGAGAGAGAAAGACATCCTTTGCTCGCAACAAATGTGTGCTAAGGTAGAATCGTCGTATTTATAGCTTGTGCGAGTCTGACATAATCTGTATCCACCTCACAGAGGAAAAGCGTAAACCTTTCCGTACAGAAAAAAAAACATCGTGCTCGAGAGAATGAGAAGCAAAAATATTATTTTCAATTTTGCCGAAACTAAGCCATTATTAAATTATAAATAATATTATTTTTTTCAACATATTGGCCATGTTTGAAAAGATTTAAGCTAGCGGTACGCTTGAGTATTGTACTATAGGTACGTATGTTTCGATAAAACATTCCAAGATTTGAGCCATCTTTCTTTCATAATTATAACTTACTTAAAATATTTTTCATTCTTCATTTCAGTTAAACGTAAACTGTTTAGTGGGGCAAAAGCGAGTACCTTTACAATTTTATGTAAAAACTCCTTTTACTTGGGCCAAAATATATTAAAAATACTTAAACAAAATAATATAAAGAAAGTATTTTACAACAAAAAAGCTTACCACCCGTTAAGTACCATACATAAATACTGCGTATGTTGTGCTTTAGGATATTTTTTATGAAGTTTTTAACTTACTTATCACAATCAAATCGTCAAGCAAGGTTCGATAAAACATATAATTTCTTATAATATACTGATTCAGAGACTTTTTCTAACTTGAAAACAACAAACAGTCAACTAATACAATCACTGAAATAACCTAAAATTAAACAACTCCGGCCAATACGGCTGGACGTCCCAGATTCGACCACGCGTCAGACCCATACGACCTTGACATAGATCAGGCAAGATGGTGCTGATAAGACCCTTGCCGACGTCCTTCGTACACGTGTATTAATTCAAAAACTAGGCCCGACCGTTTGTACGAATTAAACGAAGCCGTATAAATAGAAATAGCTATATCGCTTACGTTTTTAACTGCCTCCGTGGCCTAGTATTGGTCCTTGCTCGACTAATCTGGGGTGTTGAGTTCGAATCCTGCTGTGGAATAACATGTTGTTATGTTATAGTCAAAAAAGCATTTTCTTAAGATTAAAGTGACCAGACGAGCTGAACTTTCACCTGATAGTAAGTGATACATCCTGCTCATAAGAATCGAACCTTTACCTCCGCCCATCCTCAGACATGAAAGTTTACGTCTCGTTTACTCATTAGTTATGCTGACTACGGTGCCCTTCGAACCGGAAGACAGCGTTTATCTACAAGTGCTTTGAAACTAAAATAGGCAAAGAATCGATCTCCAGTTTTAGGTACCTATGACAATCGCAATGTTGCAAGGTTGTCAGTGTTGTCACGCTATACAGATCCATCATATCTATACAAGAAAAAACTGAAGGGTCAATACAAGGCAACCTAGATATATTCAAAGAATCTGATAACCCTGTCCATATTATACATGCAAAAGTTTGTAAGAATCTTCATAAATTTTAATTAAAAACTCATTATTAAAAGCCTATTATCAGAACAGTTTATGGGCTTTTATTTATACAGGTATATTGAGAATTATTCAACACATGAAAAAGTGTAACAAATGCAGAAAAAAACCCTTGTACGAGCTATTCCTGCGTAAAACTTTTGAGCTTTTAACAAAAAGATGTGTAATCATTATTATCATGAATCACTAAGATAGTTGTCATTATAATCAATATCATAATTGAAGACATACTTAATTTAATCAAGTAATAATCAAGAGTAATACAATATCAGATTTAAATGACCGGATTCTACTCGAAAATATACAAAACCATAGGCTTGTTATGCAGTAGATTTCATTAATAGGATTTGATGCAAAATTAATAAGTATCTACAAATAATCTGATTCACGTGTCTTTAGTTACATTATACATATTTTTACAGATTTTTTTTAACTAAGCAAATACTTATTTTATTATTTAGTTACACTAATGAATTAAACACAAACTTCAACAAACCAACAAAATAAAATCTAAAGTGTTATATAAAATATATAATAAGTAAAGAAGAGAAGATACTGCAAATGATGTTTTAATGAAAGTTTCCTGAAATATAGTTAATACATGACAATATAGTCGACGACAAAATCGCGGGCAAAAATTTTAAGTTTTATTTAATGTCAAAACTACGTTTTAAGATATATTATCATTGTAATACAAGTGTACACTTTGTGGTGTGTGTTTATAAGTGTATACATAAATTCTATCACTAAATTGGTATAGTGCTCAAGTGTATTTTAATGTAAAAACGATTTACAAATGTTATATTGTATGCTTTCGCCGTAAATATTTCTATATTACATAGAAAGAAACGTGGAAAGAAAGGTGATTTATTAGAAGAATAACTATTAACGCTCATGACATATAAGTTTCGTTCGTTACTCGCATGGGAATACATTACTCTAGTTTAACATAATTAACGTGGAAATGGCACGACCGATATAATGAAAGTTTGTGTAAGAATTCATAATCTTTGGGTGGAGCTATGCTGTGAGCGTGGCGGGAAAAATTACGAAAATTTTCGCTTTAATTTGTGAATATTTACGTTTTAACAGTCGTTAAATGATTGTGTATATATAATATTCTATGAACTTTTCTAATTGTGTAAAGACATAGGTAAAATAATGGTTTACTAATTGTTATTAAATGCCATTCATACATCTTTATTGGAATTAGTGTCAGTACATGATGTGGGACATTATTGAATAGTCATAAAATATTATTAAATTGAAATTGTTATGTTTGTTTTAAAAATAGTGACATGCACTGCTTTAAAGCCCAGTTTTTTTTAAAGTCTTAAAAATGAATTCATTTTCTTAAATGATCCTTATATATGGGATATTGTTATTGCCTGTGTATTCACAATTTTATGGTTTTTAAAGTATTCACAAAACCAGAACTACGTTTTAAAGTAATTCATTTTTAAACATTAAAATAATATGTATTTTATTATAATAAAATATTAGAAAGTTGTAGACTGTGACACACTTTTTGTAATAGAAAACCAACAGGCAGCTGCCACTCTAGTCCCACCACGACCTGTGGCGACTTACCATATTTATTTAGGTTATGTCGTAAATTATTTCGACCGATGCTTTGTGGAATACCACTAATAATGTTAATCTAAAAAAAAACCCCATGTTTTTACACATTTTTAGTGAATGTAACTTTAACTAAAGTTTGTAAAGGGTTTTACAATAAGCATCATCCATATGCTAGAGAAGCTGTAATTATTTCGAGATATCTGGGAACCAACGCAATTGAGTATCAAAGCAAATAAGCCCTAATTCATACTTTAAAAACTAGATAGCATTATATTCACTACATATAATTTGCTCTGCATTTGGAAATCGAACTCATACCGCCAGGTGGAGAGATACTCTCACTCTCTTAATGGTCTATCTCAGTTAAATAAGTCATAATTTTTTACGTTATAGTTTAACCAATTCAACTGCCTTTTCTCTAGTTGTTAGAGCCATTTAGGCCGATCACGTAACTGTCTGAAAAGTAAGATGATCCATGCGTCGGATGGGCATGTAAAAAGTCGGTCCACCCACCAACCAGCATTGGACCAGCGTGGTGGGACACGGGCCAGAAATTCCCTAATAGAGATAGCGTGCTGTAGAGCAGGCCTTTGTCCAGCAGAGGACTAACAAAGGCTGATGCACCGATTGTAACTCGAAATAGATGTCAATAAAGTAACCCATAGTAAGGTCGGGAAGTGAGGAGGTTTCACATAACAAATAATCAAGACCGCGTTAGAAATTATCTGTTAGAGAACAAGAGTCACCGATATAGCCCACTGGATTAGTAAGCTGAAGTGGCAGTGGGCCGGTCATATAAGCCGCAGAACTGACGACCGCTGGAGTCCAAAAGTTCTGAAGTGGAGACCGAGGCCCTGCAAACGTAAAATGGGACGCCCTGCGTCGACGACATTTGCCAAGTGGCAGGTGTGAGCTGGATGAGAACAGCCGTAGTTCGAAACCGGTGGCGTGCATTAGAGGAGACCTATGTCCAGCTGTGGACTCCCACAGGCTGATAATGATGATGACTAAGCTGTCATTTCTGAGCGTTACATTTACTGAGCTCGTAAATATATGGAATTCCGTACATGTAACTAATAATTGGCTTGGATTTATTGGCGTTTAGGAAAATTTGAGCTTTACTGTACGGCATTTGTTAAAATTCGTTACACAAATGCCGTACAGTAAAAATAGCTTATATTGCTACTACAATTACCGGCGAATTAACGATATGCACTAATCCAGCACCATTATTTTTGTGCGTCACTAGGTTTTTCGGTATTTACTTCAATCGCCTATAAACTATAAAAAAGCCGTACATTAATAAGTAGTCCTCATTACTCACTTCAAAAAAAAATCCATTTATTCACGTACTGATTAAATGTAAGCTCAAAAATAACAGCAAAGTACTCAGAGCTAATATGAATTATTATTTACCCAACATGATTTTTTTAGCATAATTAATGTTGGGTCATAGCTCATGGATAATAAATGTAAATAAAAAATAAATAGTATAAATAAAAGTTAATATTTGCTTATCTGCATATTATTAGTTTTCTTACTCGTAGATGACTAACTGTTTTTTCAGTACATTATTACGAAAACTGATATTCAATTTTAAAAGTCACAATCGTTATGTTTTTTTCTTTGATAGAGTTCCTAAAATTCACACAGTCCAAAAAATAAGGTCCGAAAGAAACTTTCTTTTAAGATGATCCAATTCACACTCACTCACCTATTTTATTGTATTTAGCAACAAGGAAAGTTTACAAATTTCCTGTTTTTCTTGCCACAATAATAATTATTAATATAATAAACTATTAGTGCGATTTTCAACCAATTAAATAAAGGGAAACCTAAAAAATTAAGGGGAATTTAGGGACTATCGAGAATAGTTTTAAATTTTAATCATGGCAGCCGCTTTAAGGTGTTCATAGAGCCTTCAAATTCACTGACAACTAACTCATCCATGGAAACAGTGTACTCTTTCAGTGGAGGTCAAATTCCAGTTGCCATACGTAACCACGGTTTTGAATGAAATTTCACTTTGTCAAGTAAAATAAATTAATACTATAATAGAGGTATATATGAAAATGTATGTGTTCCACACGTTTAGAACGTAAAAGACACATACAATTCCATTACACTTTAGGCGATCCCAAGACAACTTTGGAAGATGACTAGAAGAAAGTAGATTACAGATCTTGTTTGGCCATATACAAACTAGTAAACACTAATTCTTCTTCTATTTCTACTTCCCTGCGTCTATAAAGCACATTTCTATCAAACTGAATATCAAGAGCAATTTCAGCAAGCTTACGATGTATTACAATATATTTTAACAGTAACATGTCAACTTTCTCCTTGCCTTTGTACATTCTTCTCACATATGATTGTCTGCTTCATAATGTTATCAGTAAACGAACATCACCATAACTTTGCATACAAAAGGGTTATAGGTAGATTTATTAGATAATATTCATGTGAGAGATTTATCTTGTGGTTGCTCCGAGTCATTCAAACTCAACTTTGAAAAACGGAACATATGTGAAATATCCCACAAATATCATGAATAAAATTGAATTTTGACATTAATAATATAATTAATTGTAACTAATTTTCATTTGACATATGGTAGGTTGTACCTATCTAATTTTTTTAGAAAAAATAGCTTTATGCTATATTATTGTATTTTAAATAATTCAGCCAAATGTTCAATCTAACTGACTCCTGCTTCTATTGAACTGGAACAAATTGTCTATCTAATCTAATAATTTGGAATCCGTTCAAGCAATAATTTAAATTAAATACTGAGACAACTAGAAAATTCTTGCATATTAAATACATACTATATTATTATCAAACAATAATGTTATTAAAATAAATTTTCTAATAAAAAGCACACAGTGTATGAACCTGGTACATCAAAATATCTCAGTAATAGCCAGTAAAGAACTTGAAATTGAACTCTTCTTGAATAGTTGTAAAATTGATATATTATGTAATACCGAGCACTGGCTACAAGAATATCAGTTAATGTTAAATCTTGATGTCACCAGGTTACGCTCTGTTCAGTAGAGAGAAAGCTATACCTGGTAGGTTTTAATAATTATAATAGTACTTTAAAATTTAAAAACGTAAAGATATTGTGAGCCTCTCTGTTGAACGGACTATTGAGATAGCCTGTGCAGAGCTTGAGCACTTCATTGTTTCATGTGTACAGACCTCCACAGCGTTATATAGAACCTTTGAAGTTGTTCTAGAAGAAATATTGGTAAAACTATCTGAATCTAATAAGTATATTATAATTTGTGGTGACTTTAACATTTATTAGATAATTGCAACACCACACTTAGATTCAGATCATTGTATAAGTTCATATAACCTTTAAATTTATTTATTGAACCAACAAGAATTACTGAGACTTCTGCAACATGTATAGATATTATATATGACTAATTGTCAACCATTAAATAAGTCACATTATTAAATGTTAACTTCTGACCATTGTGTCAATCGCACTCCCTTCAAATAGATAAAATGATATATAACAAATTTCGTAAGGAACAAGAATGTTTGTTCCTATGTATAAAAAGGCGTATTGAGAAGTTCAGAGTAATATATTACAAAAAAGTTAATTATTTACATTATGATGAAAATCCACATGTACTTTTTAGCGCTTTATTCACTTTAATAAGAAAAGAATTTAATACTATATTTACTTTAAAACGGTTAAATCTAAAGGTTCTGCAGTGTTTAGTGAGGGCAGTTCGGAATCCATAAGTAAGCAGGTGGAGATTATATGAGCTTTATAGTCAAAGAACATATAACCATAACTATAACTTTATTGTCACATGTTAGCGCCTATTCTAAAATATTTAAAAGTATGTTATCTGGCTAAATGTTTATACTTTTAAAAAATAAAATTAAAATTCATCAGATAAAGTGAAAATGACTTGGAATATTATTAATAGCGAAACCGGAAGGGCGCAAGAGCAGCTCTAAAATAACTTTAAAATGTTGATAACCATACAATTGAAGCTGACATAGATGTTACTTCATTTCGAGAGATTTATTCGGACATTCCGGTTTTGACTACCAAATCACTTTTGTCTTCTCAACAGTTGCCGAATCACTATTAAAAGATAATGTTATTGAAATGTACAAAATGTTTAATTTACTGATGTATGTAGCAAGGACATTATAAGTGTATGTACAATTAGATATTAAAACCGCAGACCTTTGGGAATCTCTGTTAAGGTGATAAATTGATTATTGATGTAATATCACCTCATCTAGCAACAATATTTAATGTAAGCATCCAGAGAGGCGAGAGTTTCCTGACCTAATGAAGACAGCAGAGTTATACGGTTTTAAAGCAGGGTGTAATATGATCCAAATACTAGACCTATATCTATTTTGGCTCTACTTTTAGTAAAAATATTTGAAAAACTATTATTAAACCAATTTAAAACATGTTTAACAGTAACTGTCTCATTAATACAAACAGTACGGTCTTCACTAGGGTCGCTCCACGATTGATGCTGCTTATGCTCATTAGCATCTTTGAGGCTTGGAAGGTCGCAGGATGCCTTAGGCATTTTTGGATCTCAAAAAGCTTTGATTGCAGTGTACAGCATGAAACTCTGGTCAGGAAATTACGTCACTATGGTGAAGAAACGCGCACTCAATCTTCTGTCTTCGTACTTGAGCCACCGAACTCAGAGGGTTGACGTGAATGGTATAAGATCTCCAGGGTTAAAATGGGTGTCCCAAAGGGTCTATTCTTGGCCTTTTTCTTTTCACTATATAATTTTACCATATTATTAAAACGACGGGATAATATTTGTGATAACTTTTAATTTAAAAGAAACGACAACACAAACGATGAAATAATACTTTCCTAGGGAGTGGGTTTTTAGTGTCAATAACTTAATGAACCAGAAAAGAAGACAAAATGTAAAATTTTGACCGAATGAAGACTGAGTAAATGTGAAGTGTTTATAGTGAGGAAGAGATAGACGTTGTTGAGTCAACGGTTTTTGGGGAAAAATAAAGTTTAGATTGGGGGCCCTCATTTAAGAGTCGAATAAACCCGCTCTGCAGTATTGCTGTCAAGAAAATCAACAATTAATTCGGAACGGATATATTTTACTATTTCCACAGTGTAATGTCTAGGCATTCACTGGGGGAAGGGGGATACAACGACTTGTCCCCAAAAACGAGTTTTCGAGCGGTTTAAACCTGGGCTCGGAATTCCTTGGAGAAAATTGTTCCCAGAGATTAAAATACTAACCGTTACTTCTCAAAATTTTCGAAAACCTAATGTATAAAAAAATAAAATGATTTTAAAGGACATGGATCCATAAATAAATATTAGAACAAATAATTTAATTTTCCAGCAACAGACCGGAAGAATAAGAAATCTTTTTATGGGACAATGTTAACGCTTTTATAAAAAATCCCAGAAACGTTCAGAATTTAACTTTAATAAATTTAAAAAGTAGAAAGGAACGTTTATGTGTTAAAGGTTTTTGATATAAATGAATTTTAAATGATAAAAAATGGTAATGGAAGCCTCTATTTTTTCAAGATAATATATTGATAGTACCCGGGGTAGCTCCCAAAGAAAATTTTTGTGTATATTTGATTATTTTAAAAGATGACAAAATTCCCGCTGAGTTTTTTGCCGGTTCTTCTCAGGCGGAGGGTCCCATTCCAACCGGTGGTAGGTCCTTTGAAACAAAGGAGTTTTACACTTCTATTGAATAAAGATATTTAAATTTGAATTTGAAAATTTGAAAATTTGAATTTGAACGAAGTGCCAAAAGTGAAAAATTGGGTACAAACACACAGGCTTTTTGGCAAAATAGTGTGGGAAAGAAAAGTAATAAAAGCGCAAAATAAGAGGTATGGTATCCCGCTGGCGTAAGGGATTAACCCCACCGCCCACATCAGGTGTGGGCCATCTTAACCAAATAAACAGAAGAAATATCTGTAAAAAGGCAGTCAACTGTTTAAAAACAAGATCCATTACCTTTACCATTTTCGACCACACCTTTTATGCATCTTATCTTTGAAAAGTTTAAAAAAGGAAGGGAAAGTTAATAATGTATCCGAAATAAATTAATTTAAAAAGGTATTTATTATAAAGCAAAAATTATTATCGAATAGATGTTTTAATTTCCCGGGACGCGATCAAGAATTTTGATATAAAAAAAAATCAAGAGAAACGACCATTAGCTCAGCCGAAAAGATCAATTAAAACATATTAATAATTGATAACTTACCCTTAAAAAAAAAGTAATAAGCACAGGCAAGTTATGTTTTTTATTTTTTGTTCAATGGGTTAAATTTTATTTATATCAATTTATAAAATTTTTTCGGCCTGGGTTGATCCAGCGTGGGATTGGGTCCAAAAACCCCTTAATGGGGAAGGGTTTAAAAAGGAGACTAGTCCAACAGGACTGAATGCAGCAGTGATGACGATTAATTTTTGACAGTTCTACGTTCTTACGCTTTTTATAAAATAAAAATTGAATGCCCAAAAAAAAAATTTGGAATTTTAATGAAAAATTTATATATAATTATTATTCTGTAATCTATATTTTTTAATTTTTTGTCTTGTACTAGTCTGAAATAAATGAATTGATTTGTTTGATATAGTGCATTAGGCTTTAATATTTTTTTTTCAATTTATGGATTATTTAACCCCAGTTAAAATGCAAAACAAAAAGATAAGAATTAATTTTTTTAAAGTTATTTTTTTTATAATATCACCGCAATATAAACAAATTTAAATATAGGGGTATAAATATAGTTTTACATTAAATTTAAGGAATAGAAGATCAATAATCAAATTAAGATGTGAATGCGATATTAAATTTATGATAAACCTTGAAAGACAAACAGAAAAAAACCTTAGAAATTTCACCAAAGTGTAAAGAGGACAAGAAAAAACACAAACATAATTATATATATATATATATATATAACATAAATTTCAATAACCATAGAAAATATATTTTTATTAAAATTCACTTACGTAACAAAGTATAATCTACAACATCAACTATTAACTTATCAACTTCCATCATTTCTTCAACCATCATTATATTATATACATGAATGATTAAATGTGAAAATGCCTTTAACATATTTGACCGAAATTTATAGATCAAATTATGTTCAACCTCAGACATTTCAAACACTTTCCAGCAGCCGTGGTCTCGGAACTAAATCCGTTAGTCTTTTTATTCACATTCACGTGAATTAAATAATTATATAGCAACAATACAACTGATAAAGCTTTTCACCAACAGATGGCGCTAAAACTGAAATTCAGCGACGAGCACGGCGTCCTACAAATCGACATGGGCCCAGACGAGGGTTCCGTATGCTCGGCGGACTGCGGCCTCGAGGACCCCAAATTCGACACCATCACCAGCCGGTTCAGATACGACGTGTTCAGTGGTGGGGACTCCTTGTTCCGGAGTAGGTACAACAGCATCGAGGAGGAGTTGGCCAACACGCCGTACGCTTTCGAGCAAGCGCCGCTTATAGATCTTAGTGTCGGCCCGGCGAACGATCTGTTCGGACCGCGGATCGAACCTGGGCCCCCGTTTACTGTGAACCAGTTGATACACGCGCAGGATAGGTACTACGACTTGTCCAGGAAGACCAGTAAAGGGTCCGAGGTGCATAGTGCCCCTGGTTCCGCTAAGGCCTTCAAAGTGTTGTCCGATGAAAGGATTGCTTCCCAGTCGGCTTCAGGAAGTTTGATGTAAGTGTTTTATATTGTTTGTGTATATTTTACGGTTATTTTGTTTGTTTCGAAAAGTGTGTAAAGCTTTAAATTGCATAACATGAGAGTTGGTGTTTTGTTTATTACGATTCTTGATAGATTTCACTTAAGATTTATCATTGTAAAAGTTAGTTTGGTTTAAGTTTTACGAGAAGTTAAGTTTAGTTGTTTGCTTTTGATATTAATCCAGAATTTAATGTGGTATTTTAGTAGATTTTTTTTTATTTACGTATTTTAAGTTTTATAATACACATTTAATTTATATTTTATTGTACCTTTTCAAGTGTTACTGGATATTTAGTCGTGAAAATTATAAACTTTAAAAACACAAACACGAATTAACGTACATCAGATTTTTATTGGTATTTAAAATAAAGAATACATTTCCTCTTTATAATTAAAACTATCAAGTAGAGATTCTTAATTAAATTAGATATTAAAATTATATTTTTTTATTGCAGTACGCCAAAATCAGTTTACTATATTTAAATTCATGCAATATTTTAAAGTGAAAGTTTTGTAACATTGTTATATAATTATAATAAATAAAGATATAATTAAAACTTAATTTCTTGAATAGTAAATATACCAAAAAATTTAAAAAATTATATTCTGTATTCAAAACTCCCGAAGTCAGTTTTGGCATTGCCTTAATTATTCACTACATTCAATAAATGTGAAGTTACCAAATTCGTATATTGTTGTTTAAATATTTAAAAAAAAATAAGCTAACAACATTTTTTGAGTAGAAAAATTTGACGAAATTACCTCGTTACTTAATTCGGGTAACTTTACCTTTCGCAATGGTTTTGGAAAGTCTCGAAATTTGTAAACAAATATTAGTTTTAAAATAAATTGTCTCCTTTTTACAGTATTGTAATAGATTTTTTAAGAATTGACTAAGATTTCAGATATTACAGATATAGTAAGAAAAGATTTTCTTTGTAATTTTTCTAACTTTGTAAACTTACTTGTACACCTATATTATTATACAATGCCATTATTCAATTTGACGTTTGACAATCAACAATAAAGTTTCATATTAATGGACATGAAAATGTCACTCATTTAATACGATCATTCAATGAGAGTTCAGGTATCATCGTATCCAAGAAGGTCAGAGTTCTACTTAGAAAAATAATTTGTTACTAAATCTATACTTGTCTTTCAAATAGTCCTTTAAAAAAATAGTTTATGTACTAAAGATATATTCAATCGACTCATGAAAAACTTGGCTACGTTCAGTACAAATGCTATAACTTGTAAGTTTTTCTATAATCCTATATAACACTATAAACTACAGTATAAAACAAAGTCGTTTTCCTGGCCGTATCTCTATGTATACTTAAATCTTTAAAAATACGCAACGGATTTTGATGCGTTTTTTTAATAGATAGAGTGATCAAAGAGGAAGGTTTATCTATATATTATTATATCTATAGCTCATGCATAATATTGTAGAAAAACGCTGATAAATTTTATATTTTCCATAGATTTTACTGCATTTAGTATTGTACCCGTGCGGAGCCGGGGCGGGTTGCTAGCATTCCAATATTATAAAGAGGAAAGATTTGTTCGTTTCAAAAAGGCTCCGAAAATACTTAACCGATTTGAAATATTCTTCCACCAATAGAAAACAATATTTTCCTTAAGTAACATAGGTTACTTTTAACCCTTAGAAATCCATTAAAAAATGGCCATAAATAACACGGACAAAGCCGTGGACGAACTGCTAGTTAGAAATATGAATCCTTTCAAAAACTACATAGCTTAAAAATCTCGGCAGATAATTAAATAACCCCGAACGTTTTATAAAAAACAATTGACGCAATCGGTGTTGGCTATAACCGGCGATTATAATTATTATCAGGCAAAACCATCATAAAAGGATACACTCAAACATTCAGATTATTCAGATTTATTCATTGTTATGCATTAAAAATAATCTATTAAGTAACTTTTGTTAAATTTTAAAAATATACTATCCTTTTTTTCGTGTTTTACGCGCGTTACAAATAAAAGTATTTATACGTATAATTAAATTTGTAAACTAAAATACATTTAAAATATGTTTAGTTATAGTTGATAAGAATAGAAATCACTGCTTAAAATTGGCATATTGAACTCAATGAATTGTATTTAAAAAGGGTAGCAGGGAGACCGGTCCACCGTACCGTATGCCTAAGCAGTAATGTATGTAATTGGCGTAATAATACATATTGATGTTATCAAATCAACATATTTATTGACCAGTCTTATTAGGTACGTAACGGTAGGAAAAAATATTGAAATACGTAACTTATCTATAAAATAAACATATTAAAACAAAAACACTCGAAATTACGGTTTTACCCCGGGCACCGTCCACAACCGTACACCATATACGATGCCACAACGTTCACACCAGACATTTAGTGCATACAAAATCATTAAGATCATCGGAATCATAGCCTGTACAGCCTTCATGGGCGCAACCATTGCAGGAAGCGCACTTTACCCAACCCTCATCTATGCCTTTGACTTTGACTGTATTCTTCTAGACACTACAGGCAAAGATCATTACTATTTCCTGTTTTTCTTTGTAGCTTATCCCTGTGTTTTTTCTTGATTTCTGACAGATCCAACATTGGTTTTTTTAATTTTCGATTGCAGTTTACTTAGAAACTCGTCTTCATATGGGGATGATGTAATTATTGATGTTTTACCTCTTCGACGGGTGGTACGTCTTGTGCTGTTTTCTACTCGAGGCAGAGGTATTATATCCGACAGTGAAACAAGATATTGTAAACCGGCTAGTCGGCTACCCGGTGTCATGGGAATAATACACGGCATATTGCTTATAGACTCTGTTTGACACTGTTAGGTCATTGTTTTGTTTATATTTATTGACACGATCTTGCAATGTGCTTTTACGCACACCGTAGACTTGAGATGCTTTGAGGTACCCAAAAGTTCCTTTGGTCACGCTCATTACGGCCTTTTTCATTTCTTCGACATCCTAGTCCTGTCTAGTAGTTGTTCTTGAATAATTGCGCGGCATCGTTGATATATAAACAAAACAAAAACATTCAGCCTATCGGGGTATAACCGTTCTGCCCCAAGGTAACCTCAAACGAAAATTTACACACCACAACAAACAAACAGATTTGGTTAAAGTAAGCACTGAATATACTTAATAGAAGGAACACATAGAATGATATCGTAAATTTCGTACACATAACACTCCATTGACAGTACACACTTTAAGTGGTTATTTTGATAAAAATTGGATCACAGCACCCGAATAACAATAAAACTGCTTAACTTTTCAACGAACGTGGCGGCACCAACAATTTGAAAATTCTCATTGTAAATCATTGCAGAATTTAGAATACAACCAGAGCTATAAGGATAACCAACCATAACCATAACACCATAACCATACGATTTTACCCCGGTATACGATGCTGGACAGGTCTCCCCTACTACTTGATTTGTACTAGTTTGATTTTGGTCTCCGTAAGCCGTAGACCGAATGTTAAACTATAAGAGTAAATAATAGTAATTGTTAGTGTAAACATTCACAAACACATCAATTACATTATGAATATACTCATATAATATCGCATCACTCAATTCTACGAGCTTCAATACAAATTTTTTGCTAATTTATAACGTGTCTCTAATCCATCCAGTATTGTCGAAATATCTATTGCCAGGTTTATGCTTCATCATAACTGCATATAGTTCATAAGTAAAGATACATATACTGTAACTAAATGTTATCTGAAGAGTAAACTAAATCAAAAGGTAAACAAACGTACTTTATTTTTCTTTGTTATACTAATACGAGTTTATTAAACTTATCAGTAAAAAATAATTAAGTAATTGAAGGTCTATTTCTTAACATAATCTTGCCCAATTAACATATTCAGTTAGCAAATGTGTTTATGTATTTTGTATCGTTAATTTATGCGGAGATTGTGTGTGATGTGCTAGAAATGCAATAGCAAAAGGCAACCTTGATACAATAACCAGTAGGTTAATAGTCGGCGGGTCGCGGGGTATCGGGTTCAAATCCGCAAGAGACACGGTTGTATATTAATTACGTGTTTATTTATATCAGTTTTATGTAGGTACGTCAAATAGATTAGTGTTATTTAGCATATATGATTATACATATACAAGTGTTGCACGACGATTGAACAAATGTAGAATGATGAAAAAAGAAATATTTTTACATTTACATTTTTTAAATTCATGAAATAAAAATTTAAATAAAAAAATAATTTTAAGTACATTGATCGTCTCCCTTCCATATTTGAAAACACAAGAAATGAAAAAACCCATAATTAATTAATTAGACCTAAGCTTATTTATGAAAAAAAACACTTTTATTGAGTTACCGCCTAACTTTATTTGCGTTTTTATTTCTTGCAATATGATTACATCATCAGCCTGTGATAGTCCACTGCTTGACATAGGCCTCCTCGAATACACCTCTATCCATTAAAGGGTTTTTGGACCGTATTCCATCACGCTGGTCCAATGCGGATGGACCGACTTTTTACATGCCCATCCGACGCATGGATCATCAAACTTTTCAGACAATTGGGTGATCGGCCCAAATTGCCCTGACCAACTAGGAAAAAACAATGATACTTTGTTGAATCCACGCAGGATTCGAACACACGACCTCCGGTTTCTAGCTCACACCTATACGACTAGGCTACGGAGGCAGTGGCGATATGATTGACAACCGAAAATTGTGATTTGTAATTAGCACTGCTAATCCTGTGTATTGTTTAAAAAGCCTTCATAAATAGATTCCATTATTTTTTGTAAACAAATGACAACACTACTGTCTTCCAGTTTGAAGGACATCTAAGCTAGTGCACCCATTTGTTGGGGAAACAAACGAAACATTTAAAGTCGGGTTGGTTGGCTGATTTATGGCGTATTCCGCTGAATCTCCTAAAGGCAGTGAATATCACTTACCATCAGGTCTGGCTTGGCATATACTGATTGCGTCTAAACAAAATAAAATTGGATTATCCGTTACATATATAACCGACACATCAAACAATTTTTTTTTGTCTGTCCGATTTTGAAGAGACTTTCACTGATAGATAGCTGATGAAAGTTGGAGTAACTCGGTTACTTTTAATAGAAAAAAAATAAACAATTCTTTTTCCTATTCATCACTACGCGGACAAAGACGCGGGCAACAACTAGTTTAATGAAATAGCATATAATTTGACATCAAACGTTCATTTCACGGCAGCTTTCTAAAAACACTCACTAATTTAGATGCCACTTCCGTTTGCCGTTAGTAAATGATCGATGAAAGGAAGTTTGGTCGAAGGACGAAGAACTCATTAACTCGACGGCATATCTCTGTATTAGGGGACGATATTTCTAAGAATAGTGGACGTATAACGGTTTAAAAGTGGCGACTGATAGTATATAGATGTATAGATATAATTAGACAAAATTTTCCTTCGTAATTTCTCTAAAAAGTTCGCATTTATAGTGCTTATTGAAATAGCTACAGCACCTATATATAGATGTAGTGAGAAATAATTCGGGAATACTCGGATCTTTATCGGAATACGACGACACCCGAACAGTCAACGAGTGATCGCTTTAATTAAGTGACATTTTCATATATATTAATGTGAAACTTTATTGTTTATGTCATACGTCGAAATTAATGATCTCATTGTATATTACAGAGATGTATAGGTACTAAAGCTATTTAGGAAACAACTTTTCTCACTATATGTATACATAGATCAAGTGACGAAAGATTTTCCTTCGTAATCTTTCGGAAAAGTTTGTATTAATCGTACTATCTCTAGTAGCTTCAGTACTCATTTTGACATTCGACGATATTGCGACAAAGATACGAGTTTTCCCAAAGAAAAATCATTTCTCACAACACCTATATACATTTTTATATAATGAACTAAGTTTAGCCAAAATTGATTCAAAATTAATGAAAATAATGTATTATATAGCAACGGAGCGACGTCAGACGTATATATGTACATACGCGTTGTTATTTGATCGTGGCTTTTTGAGTGACATCTCAGTGACGATCTATGAATAGAGACTAGCTAGTACACGACAGCACTTCGTTGCAACGGATTACAATGTCTTTTTCCATACCTTATGTTCTTTGGCTGAAATGTTAATTAAACAAACTTACGTACTTACTTATCATATTGAAAAGCAGATTCTTTGATTCCGCAATACACAAACCGTCAAGTTTTTATAAATTTTATGTCTTAAAGAAACTTATTTGATGCTAAATAAACATATATGTCTATATTAAACCCAAATAAAACATGGATTGGTGTTAAACAATAATAATTTCTATATCTGCCTTTGTAGCCTAGTGGCAAGGATGTGTTCTTTAGAAACCGGAGGTCGTGGGTTCGAATCTTGCGAGGACTCGACAAATTTTCATTGTTGTTTCCTAGTTGATTAGGGCAATATGGGGCGATCAGCCATTAGTCTAAAAAGTAAGATGATTCATGCGTCGGATGGGCATGTAAAAAGTCGGTCCACCCACCAACCCGCTTCATACCAGCGTGGTGGGATACGGTCCAAAACCGCCTACGAGAGGAGGCGTGCATTAAGAGAGGCCTATGTCCAGAAGTGGGCTAACACAGGCTGATGATGTGAATTTCTATAACCGCTTGCATTATAGAAATTATTTTCACATATGCACTAGGCTACTTTAGAATGTATTCACTGTAGTGCCACTTGTTGCATAAGTAATGTGAAATAAAGTATATATATAGCCATTATATATATATCTATATGTAAATATCCAATGACTATTTTGGCTCGAGAATAGAGATTATTTACCATTAAAAATTCCCGCCAAAACAGCTCCGTCAAAACTGTCAAGAAAGTGACAAGTGACCTTCAAATGCAGCTGTGCGTTTAGTTTCTGCAACGGCACACAAAACGCAACTCATGATTAATTCATTACGGAGAGATTGTGAAAAATCCGAACGCATTAAGTTAACAGTTATTCGGTGTAAACGTTGCAAACGCTTCAATTAATTATGTAAGTGAATGGGCAGGGTTTAAACTAAAAGGAGTTATATATGTTCCCGTTCGTAGGGCATCGTAGTCAATGAAAGTATGCGTTAAAGAAACCTTACATTTTACGTTCTTATATAAAGCGAGTCAACGTATTCAATGTGTAAAAATCATTATTTTAGTACGAGACATATCGAACACATAACTGCCTCCGTGGTCTATTGACCTTTGCTTTATAAACCGGAAGTTGTGGGTTCGAATCCCGCGGGGAAACAACTTTATGTTTTCTTTGTTTTCTTGCTGGTTAGGAACATTTGGGCCGATCACCCAATTGTCTGAAAAGTAAGATGATCCATGCGTCAGATAGGCATGTAAAAAATCGGTCCACCCACCAACCCGCAATGGACCAGCGTGGTTGGATACGGTCTTAAAGCCCCCTAATGGATAAGGCGTGCATTAGGGGTCGCCTATGGCCAGCAGTGGACTGAGACAGGCTGATGATAATGATGATATCGAAAACATGTTAAACTTCGTCCGTGATTTAGTGATATACCTAGTTTTCCTCTCTCTGGTCGCTAGTGCCAATCCCTTACAAAACAAATTTAGCCCTTTATTATTATTAATTCCTAGTACTTATCTTTTTTAACATGTAAATATAGTAATAGAAGTAGCATTCAAATCTCTCTACTAGTTCCGTTTTTTTTCCTTCAAATTACAGAAACTAATTGCTCCGTAGTAAAAATAGCCAACTCTTTTCATTAGTCTTGGGAATTTCCAATTCAATTTACGTGTTCATAAAAAGGTTGATTGTCCATTTTTCAACAGATTAGGCATAATCTTTGTTTCAAAGAAGATTAGTTTGAGTTTTTACATATTTCGGATATATCAAGTATTAAAACATACGCATCTGCTATTTAAAGTGTGAGTGTCCTCCTAACAGGGTACCACGATGCCTATTTTGTGCAAAGTAGTAGGTGAGGGAGTGTTTCCGGTTTGTAGGGCAAAGTAGCCAGCGTATTTACTAGGTAAACTAGACGTAGCATCATAGGATGCTGTGCTCACGTAGGCAGCGCATTGCACCAGGTGGCCCGACTGATCGTCTCCCTTCGTAACCGATAAAAAGAAACTGAGTTATCTATTTAACATTCTGGAGATCTATAGAGCCATTTAACATCCACAGTATAAATAAATAAAGTCTACTCTTTAGGTTTAGAAACAAATCAAGAGGAAAAAAATGTTTAATTTCCGTTTTTTATAACGACAAGATAATGTTAAGGAACTGAATTAAAAAGTATTTATTTTTGTTTCTATCTCTATAATTTTCGTGGCCATATTTGCTTATTCGGTTTACCGTTTGTTGGACATTTGAGTACGTTAAAGGAATTACAGTAAGTGTAATTTGCATTTACGGGAACACTGCACAGAATTTTATTAAAGTGTTAATTACGGGAACACTGCACAGAATTTTATTAAAGTGTTAATCCATAATTAATGTAGGAAAATTATATGTGTGATAAACATAGCTTTTTTCTCGGGTCTGGATGTTTGTATCTTTGATATGTATTTATTTACAAAAGAAAATTAAGTCTATGTATTTATCACTCGTCTAGGTTACATAGTACAAGATTTGCTTAATTTGGGACTGGATTATGTTGTGTAATTTGTCTTGAAAATATTATTATTATTATCATCACCATCAGCATGTGTTAGTCCACGTCTGAACATAGGTCTCCCCTGCTGCTTGCTTCCTCCATTAGGGGGTTTTTAGACCGTATTTCACCTAGCTAGTCTATTGCGGGTTGTTGGGTGTACCAACTTTTTACATGCCCATAGAATGCATGGATCATCTTAGTTTTTGGACAGCTAGGTGTTTGGCCCGAATTGTCCTAACCAACCAGTAAACAACGATAACACAAAGTTGTTTTTTTCCCGCGGGATTCGAACCCACGACCTCCGGTTTATATCTCAAGGGCCAATAGCGCTAGGCCACGGAGGCGGTTATTGTTACATTATTATTTTCTTGAATTATAGATAAAACTGAACAGTATCCCCCGCTGCAACTGTAATAAATAATCGACATTATTATTGTAACGACTTTTTTGCCTCGAAAAACCAACTTGGGTATTACTTATAAGCCGTAGACCTTTTATGTTAGTGGTTCCTAATATAGTAAAACGCCTACGGGACCCAGTTACCGAAAGCTTTATTAAAATGACACTTATCACGTTTTCATAAGGATCGTATGACATCATCGAATAAGCTGTATTTTTTAATAAGTTGTTCACCTTTGTGACGATTTAGCGTTATGTTTGTCAAGGTAAGCTTTTTAAACCACTTGCATATGGGCTCGATTCTCGATGCAGATATTAGCTTTAATCGATTATAATTAATAATAAATATCTACGCTATAATTGAGATGATTAAAGAACACTTGTACTGCGTTCCTGAAAATAACATTTTAATTGAAACATCAGCATCAAAAACAATTCTTTATGCGGTTATTATAATTACTTGTGCGGTTTGTTTTTGTGCTTCATACATAATAACATGTTAAAAGTCGGTCTTATGCCTTATCTCTCTAGTCGTGTCGGTTATGCGTCCCATCGGAATATAATATCTCCGGCGCAGTTGCCTAATCTCTAATATAGATCGGCTGCCGTATTCGGAATCGACTAGGTGTAAATTACTAAAAGGAATACATTCTTAACAAATGAAAAAGTTAATTAGAGAATGTTATATAATAATTTAATTTGATAAAACCTAAAATTGGCTCTATTTAGAATTAATATATAATTATAATAATAATAGTACTATTTGGTGTTATACTTAGTCAGTTATGTCAGTACTTTGTATTTATTTTTCTAACAATCGTATAAATTGTCCGACCTCTAAAAGTGGCCGTTTCAACGAAGACGCCATGACGGTTATCCGAAGCATAGACCGTGAATGAATAGCAAAAACTTTTTCTTGTCTATGGCCGGTACATAAAAGTAATAATACGCCACAGCTGACAGACTGCACCAAGGCCTCGTTTTACGTTCACTTGTTTGAAAAAAAAAATAAGCAAAAAAACCAAAGACAACGTGACATTGTATTGATGCGCCAATTGTCTGTGGGATTCGATGTCAATTTTAATCAATTGACGTACTTATTATTTCGTTGTTGTTTTTATTTGTGTTACAATTGAACTATTATTTATAAATTGTTTAGTATTTTCCGTAAATAATAGTCGGTTCACCTTGATTTTTATGGTAGAGTTCACAGCAATTATGTATATTACACAGTAAACGTTGTTTTGTTCTTATATAAAAACCAGACAGCTACCAGCATAGCTGTCCTTAAAACAGGAAGTCTGCTTGAAGCGGTAGTGCACAAACACTATTGTTGATTGCTTAAAATACTACAACTAGAAAGTTTATATCCCTGGGAATAGACACAAATCTAAGAAAGCAAGTAAATCTGCAGTAATTAATTTTTTAGGTTTTTTTATAGTGTTCTTTGGAGCAAAAAGAATTTTTAAATATGTTATATTTTCTGCCATAGCTTAAATTTTACATTTTTTGTAAATTATTCAAGCTTCAAATGAAATGCTCTGTCGCAGGATAAAAATTTTTCAAGTAATGTAATTCTTCAATCCATTTGTTCCTTTAGTTTATTGAATTATTTAACACAATGGGTCTCTATTGCATGTGGTTTTTGTCTTGTTGTTTCCTAATTCGTTAGGGATATATAGTGATTACCGGTCGTGTCAGTTATCCGTCCCATCGGGCTTTGAGAGTATAAAGGAACAGGGAGTTCGCCCGTGTTTGCGTACACTTGTGCACTACCATATCTCCTGCGTAGTTGGCTGATGTCTAATATAGATCGACCGCCGTAGTCGTAATCGGCTGGAGAACATTATTATCATTTATTATTATAGTGATAAACCTGGGAGGTAATGATTCATGCATCAGATCGACGTAACGAGAAATCAGGGACTTCAATATTAAATTTGTCAGTTGTTATGGTGTTTCAGTGCCTTCAAATATATCTTTATCTTTTCCATACTTAGCTATAAAGAGGAAAGACCTGTATATTTTATTTAAATAGGCTCTGAAACCAATACATTATTGCACTATTACACTATTTGTATTAAAAGTAAACTGCCTTCGTAGCTTAGAGGTAGGGCGTGTGCTTTAGAATCTGGAGGTCGTGGGTTCGAGTCCTTTGGGAATAAACAAATTTCTCATTGTTGTTTCCTATAGTTGGTATAGGCAAGAAGACCGATCATCCAATTGTCGAACTAAAAATGATGAATGTGTTGGATGGGCATGTAAAAAGTCGGTCCACCCACCAACTGGAATACGACCACCATGGTCGTGGACGGTCCAAAACCCCTAATGGATAGGGTGTATTAGGGGAGGCCTATGTCAAGCAGTGGACTATCACAGGCTAATGATGATGATGAAAATCTAAAAATAACACCCGTAAAGCCGTGGACGGAAAACGAGTTATATATAATAAAGTTTACACCTTTGTGGACTTGTTTTTAAACATTAAGAACCGTTTTTAAACATTCACTGCAAAAGTACTATTTTACTTCTCTAGTAAAAATCATACATCTGTTACTCAGATGACACTAAGTCGATTATCAACTGACTCTATGACAACTTGGGAAATGTAACTGAGAAATTTAAGACCAAGAATCGGTATATAAACTTTAAAATGTTTTCTTTTATTATTGCATTATTGTCAGTGAATGCATTAACTAACTTATACTAATTATAATGTATGCTTAAATAGGTAAATGGCAATTTTATCGGCAATATTTCTTGTTTCGCACTATGGCCGGCGTGTCTTTGTGTTATCAGTTTAAATATTGCCCAACTTGTCGTTATATCAAGTTGGCAAATCCGCTTACGACAGCTCCTTTCGTATCGTAACATATTTCAAAAGCAGAGGAAAAAACTTTCAGTTGAATTCATCCAGCGGTTTGGAAATTTGAAGTCAGCAGACCTTGTATATATAAAATAGTATTAAAAAGTTTTTTATTTATAAAGCGTAGTACTGAATTACGACCTGTGTTATAGGCATATTTACTATTACATTAAGGTCTCTGGGATGGAGGATGTTTAACGTTTTCGCATGAACAAAGATGTTGAGAAGATATTCAAAGTATTTTATTTGTTTACTTATTGCCAACGAAGGCAGACATGCAAATAGGCCACCTGATGGAAAGTGGTCAACGACGTCCATGGACATCGGGAATACGAGCGGTATCACCAATGCGCTGCATACGTGTAACCGGATATTACGTCGCGTTTACCCAGTAAATACACTGACTACGTGCCTTCAAACCGGAACACAGCAGTGTTTAACGCAGTACTGCTTTGCGGCAAAAATAAGCACTCTGGTAGTACCGCGCCAGACACACACTAAAGGCAACTACCATTTATAACAATGTTAGACTTAAATTACTTTAAATAGAGAGATCCAAGCAATTTTAGTAAAAACGTGGTCTATGTTACCGAGTAATAATGAAGTTTTGAATTGCATGACAAAAAGTTTATGAAACCAATATTAAAGTTTACTCTCCGTGCTCCTCTTAACTTAACCTAATCTTAAAGTAAGCTATCTAACTTTCAATATAAACGTAAGCTAAGTTCCCAAGGAAGTTAGTGTCCCTCTAAAATAACTTCGGCTAACTTTAACCACGGTCGGAATGACGTCGCGTGAAAAGGGTAACTTAATTCGCTTCGACACAAAAACGGCATACGAAGCAAGGTTAACTGACCGACCACTGGAAAACTTCGTACTAATGTCGCTTTGATCGTATTTAGGTTATTTAGGAAAGGCTAATATTAAAATTATTTATTTCTGTATTGAATTGCACGACTAATTCAGTGGTACAGTAAAAGAGCCGCTTGGTATTTAAATTACATTACTAATTTTAGATGTACTGATTCGTACAATTAACTAAATTCGATGTAATAGAAATGTGATCGACTTAATATATGCGTCTATAGTAACAAAGTTTTTATACTTTAATTAGACATCTCAAGGGGAATTCTAAGTAGTAGAAAATGATGACGACAGCTGAACGTCGGTTATACTAAAAAACATTGAAATGGCTCACGTGACCCCGACAACAGCCGCGATGTCTCGTACGGACGGGCCGATGCATAACACCACTCAACACTAACACTATCACAGATGCACAACACTTATCACACACGAAGAGAGTTCCGTTCCGGGTAGCGGCGTATAAGGATCTCCATCCTTTCGATATTTCAGAACAGTTATACAGGATGGACAGACGTAACGTCAATATCGATTATTATTATCTTATTTTAGAAATAATACTCTTTTTCTTCAACAATGACCAATTTCCGTATAAACATTCGCCTGTTTCAACCCTTTTACTCCTTTTTGCAATAATAGGTAGTCTAGGCCTTTTCTTAGAATCAATTCTGCATTAATTAGAAATTTCATGAAAATCCGTTTAGACTGTAAAGGTATATAGACAGACAGACAGAAAGTAACCTTAATTTCGTATTTATAATATTTTATATACAAATTTATATTGACAACATAATAAAAAAAATTGTACCTTAAATATGAATCCAAATAACATTTATTGCATCGGGAGCAAATGCGTATTGGTGGTGGATTGCGGCCATTTTAAATCCTCACGCGATGTTTAACCAATAAGAGTGGCCGATTTTTGGCGCCAAATGAGTTTAATTTTGTTTACCAAAAATCCATTTTTTATATGTTTTAGGTTTAGTTTAATACTACGTACTAAATGAAAGGTAATTCACTTATAATGCACATGTTTTAGTAACACAACGTAACATTAAATACCTGAATTACTTAAATTTACGAATTGGGATGTTTATTTTATATTTAAACAAAATGATCTATGTATCTAAGTCACCGATGGCGTAATGAGTGTTATATTTGTAGATGAACTAACGTTAGACACAAAAAAGTCTCATATTTTCCTACTAAATTTGAACAAAAGGAGATCCTTTAATACCTCCGCATAGTAGTAGAATGGGCTATAGAAACCGGAAATGGTGGGTTTAACTCTGTGGGGACTCTAAAACTTTTTGTTTTTGTTACCAAATTGGTTAAGTCAATGCGGGCTGATCATCTGATTAAAGTAAGATGATCTATGATGGGTAAGGAAAGAGTCGTTCTTGCGGCTTTTCATTCTGCGGCCGTGTCGGTAATCCGTCCCATTGGACTGTAAAAGTAGAAAGTAAGAGGGGGATGCTCTTAAGTGTGTGCATACATTTATATACTGATAGATATAGGTAGAAGGTTGATCTGATACAGTTTGGCTACCGTAGTCAGAATCGACACAATAGATGAAAACGAAAATATTCACTTGAATAATATACAAAAATGATTAATATGTATTTTTACGATGTGGTGTTATATTATTGTAGTTCTAAATCAAAGATTAAACAAATAATTACAATATAATAATTGTTTTGCTTTTATAACAGAATGAGAATGAAATAAAAACGTGAAATAAAAAACAACAAAGTTATATACTTTGATTACATTCGTGTTATAACGTAAAGTGGTTCAAATATAATCTCACATAATTGAGATCATCGCAAAGATTTTGCTACTTATAATTGGTCGTGGCTAACGCTGCAATCATTTGTCAGTTTTTTCGTTTTGTTGTTACTTTTCTTACGGAAACTTACTTTACCGGAAGTGGGATACGGATGTTATGCCATTGGTGCAGTGTATTTCCGGTATCAAGTGTTTTAATATATAAACCAGAGTTTAAATAAATGTAATTTAATAATAAATAACATTACTTTATGGAATCGTCAAACCATCCACGACATTAGACTGGTGAGAATTATTTTTATTAAACATCCTTTTGTTATACGGACTTCCTTTTTTCTTAATTATTCTTTTATTTACGCGATTATACATATCAAATCCACTTTTTACGGATTTTCGCGTTACTTAAATATATTTATTACCGACGTTTCGGATTCGATACTGAAAAGAATCTAACTGCCTCCGTAGCCTGTGGTATGGGCGTATGCTTTAGAAACCGGAGGTCGTGGTTCGAATCCTGCGGGGACTCAACAAATTTTCATTGTTGTTTCCTAGTTGGTTAGGCAATTTGGGCCGATCACCCAAATATCTGAAAATAAGATGATCCATGCGTCGGATGGGCATGTAAAAGTCGGTCCACCCACCAACCCGCATTGGACCAGCGTGGTGGGATACGGTCCAAACCCCTGATGGATAGGGGTGTATTAGGAGGCCTATGTCCAGCAGTGGACTATAAGAGGCTGATGATGATGATGAAGTAACGCGAAAAATCCGTAAAGAAGTGGATTTCTTTTTTCTTTGTTTGTGTTTTTATCAATCTCCGTTCATAATGCAAATCAATAAGAATACCTATTATAGGTGAATAGATAATACTCTAAAATTCTTTCTGGACGCCATATTAAGGTTATTAAACGTTTGGTAAAAGCCAAACGTTTATAATCCATCCAGATTTACTTGAACAACAGTTTTTAAGCAGAGCGATTGGCATCTGACCTCCACGAACCAAAGGGTACCACTGCATTCGTTGGTCGAATGAGTTGTCTGTAAACGAATTCGAATCAACGACCTTCGGTTTACATCATCATTCAGCAAAGGTCTACATCATCATACAATTTAACTATTTGCCTGCATGTTCTAGCTCGTATAATTTATTACAAACCGTGCCATCTTCCCACCATCTTCCTACAACCACCCACTGTAATATGCACGTTGTGAAATTACAATTGTAATTAAACCGGCAAGGACCAAGCTCACAGGCGTTGATTGGCAATTTTCCGAATGCCAAGCGCTAATCGTCTGCGCTCATGCGATAACAGTTGAAGGAAATTGACATGCTTCGTGAACGTTAAAGGACTCGTAACTTCGTTATTTTAAATTGAAAGCTTCCGGCAAGTATTATATGTTCATTGATATGTTACCAAATAGAAGTTTATTAATGTGAGGTACATTTCATCATCATCATCATAAGCGATTGAAGTCCAGCTGGACATAAGCTCTAATGACCCTGACTCCATTTTAGGGCTTTAGGACTGCATCCCACCACTTGGTTCATATGGTTAGTGGTGGGTGTTAATAATTTGAATTAATACAAATATCACGTGTACTTTTATTTTTCAAAGAAATTACGTGACAAGCTGGGTGTTAATATTATGGTAACTGATACGCCGTGCATATGAAATGCAGGACATCTCGCCACGAATTCGCTTGCTGCAGACATTAGATGTTACGTCTCGTTTACATGTTTATTACAACGGCTGTAATGCCCTTTAAACCGGATGACAATAGTGTTTAAACACTTATGATTTGCGTCGTTGGCGTTGAGACTTACCGTCTTTTACATGTTTTTGGTTGTTGTTGTACCTAATGGATAGGGGTGTATTAGGGGAGGCCTATGTCCAGCAGTGGACTATTAAAGGCTGATGATGATGATGATGGTTGTTGTTGTTAACGGTTTCAAACAACGTTCCGAAACCGAGCATATCACTGAGTTTGTTTAAATTTAACGTGTTGCCAGTGTTCACTGAAAAGTAATATTAATGATATGTGCACATCAATAAATAAAAGGACTTTTAACGAATACAATCCCATTTATTTCACTTTTTTTATTCCCGACGTTCCCAACGCTTTCCAGCGGCCGTGTTCACTTCAGACTTCCATCGTAGTATTAAATAGATAGATATACTTTTAGCTCGTTTAATTACATATTAAAATACAATAATTTTAATATTTAGCAAACGTAAAAACAAGAGTTCACTTACTTGAATTCAACTTACTCACTAAAACGAATTAACACCAAGTTACGTATTACATTTGTATACTGACTAAACGTTAGGAAATCTACATTATAATAAATAACTATTCTTACTTAAGACACCATTCGCAATTTAATTTCTAAATGCTTTAATTATACAAAATACGGTATTTTTATTATTGCAAAAGAAATACGAAACTTTTATTTCAACTAGTGATTAGCAGTATATTATTAAAATTCCAAAAGTTATCAGTTTTTCTGTAGTATACAAGTTTTGTATTCTTAGCCTTTCTCAAAATTTTACATACACTTGTTACTAAATTACCAATTTATGTAAGAATTATACAAATAAACATTACCGATTCTTTAAAGGACACTCCCTCGTTAAGCCCCATCAGCCTGTGTTAGTCCACTGCTGGATATAGACCTCCCTACTGCACGCCTTCTCCATTAGGGTTTTGGACCGATCCCAGCTGGTCTAATGCGGTCTGATGCGGTTCGTGGTGGACTGGCTTTACATGTCCATCCGACGCAATACTACTGACTGACTACTAAAGTCATAGAGATGACCCTAGTAGACATCGTGAAAACAAAAAACCTATTATTTTCGAAAGGATAAGTGTTCTTATATCCTAGATATAAACGAGAAATTTTAATGACCGTTACCATACGACGCAATCACAATATTCACAACTATGATAAGACTTCACTGTTAATATTTACGCCAGGATAATTTTTATTCTACTATTACTAAAGATCTTGATATTTATAAATACGCAAAGCCGTATAAAATATGAATATATATAGAAGCCTATATAAATAAGCATTAGCTTTTACAAAGCTTTTCAAACGTGTCTCTTTTAAAAGAAACGATTGTTTCTTACATAACAGATATGAGAAACCTACACGGACAATCACTGAGTCGCCTGTCTTGCAGTTAGTGTGAAGGTTAAATTTGAACGTATGCATTGCTACCTAATATTCAATGATGGAGCTTTTGTTTTGATTATAATAACTATGAAAACTATGATAGCTATCGAAAGGTTTTACTGTCATTTTGTGTGTTTTTGATATATGGTTTAAACTAAATAATTTATATATAGTCTATTAAAACTGCCTCGTAGCCAGTGGTATGGGCGTGTGCTTTAGAAACCGGAGGTCGTGGTTCGAATCCTGCGGGACGCAACAAATTTTCGTTGTTGTTTCTAGTTGGTTAGGCAATTTGGGCCGATCACCCAATTGTCTGAAAAGTAAGATGATCCATGCGTCGGATGGGCATGTAAAAGTCGGTCCACCCACCAACCCGCATTGGACCAGCGTGGTGGATACGGTCCAAACCCCTAATGGATAGGGTGTATTAGGGAGGCCTATGTCCAGCTGTGGACTAACAAAGGCTGATGATGTTAATATGCATAGTCTAAGTTGCCATCACTCCATAGTATAAAACAAAGTCGCTTTCTCCGTGCCTATATCCCTATGTATGCTTAAATCTTTCAAACTACGCAACGGATTTCGATGCGGTTTTTTTAATAGATAGAGTGATTGAAGAGGTTTGTTTTTGTGAACAACACATAGTTAATATTGTAGGTATATTTTCTATCAGCATAGTTCCCGAGCGAAGCAGGGGCGGGTCGCTAGTTGTATAATAAACTAAATATCTGTCCAGGTTTAGCATGTGTCGTCTTTTTAAGATTAAAGGGTTTTTTTCATTGTAATAAATTAAGTATGTTACTAAGTGAGAATGTAGCTTTTTTGTTTAATCGCTTCATTTTTATGTTCTATCATTAGTATCGATTTTATTTTAGGTTTCATACTCCGATATTTAAGTATAGCAACACATACGAATGCTGATATTTATATATCTAAAGCATATACCACATAGTAGCTTAAATCGTGATTTATAACATTCACTGATACGTTCACTTTACACTCACAGATAATTATTTATATTTGGATGCATCCTATTGTGTAATTTTAGAACGTGGGTGTTCGAGGCTGCAGTAAGCATATATTATCTGCAAGGTGATTTGTTATCTGTTTGCTGAGTGTAAATATTAATTATTCTATAGACATTGTTAGTTTCAAGTTGATTAGGATAATATGGGCCCACCACTTAACTGTCTAAAAACTAAGATGATCTATGCGCTGGAAAGGCAAGTACAAGTCGGTCTTGGTTGTTATTACCATTGGCAGTCGTTATTAGGTGACAGTGACTACAAATTTACTGACAATAAATCCAGTCATCGAATTTACCCTTTTGATTATAGAGGTCAGACGCTAGTCGTTTTGTTAAAAAAACTGTTATTATGGATTAGAAGCCGAGTTCTAATTAATTATTTTAATAATAAATCGAATTAATAATTTGGGAAAATATCTAGGAGAAAGTACGATTCAATATTTTACCTAGATTCAAGGTCCGCTTCCGTACTGCCTCCTTAGCCTAGTGGTAAGGGCATGGAATCCTGAGGGCGACGCAACAAATTTTCGTTAAGGCAATTTGGGCCGATTACCCAATTGTCTGAACATTAAGATGATGCATGCGTTGGATGGGCATGTAAAAAGTCGGTCCACCCACTTACCTGCATTAGACCAGCGTGGTGGGATGCGGTCCAAAAACCCATAAAAAAGGAGGAGGCGTGTAATAGAGGAGGCCTATATCCAGCAGTGAAATAACACAGGCTGATGACAAAGGTCTTATTGTACTCTGTTTTTCTTACCTTATTATTTAGTAATGTGATATGATTTGTTATTGTAGATTATAAAGTTCTATAAACCTATTCACATCGGGTATATCTCGAACCCTTCACCAAGTCTTTGTCCCATGGTTACATGGGATGTGCTTCTAATTCATCCAGATTTACTTAAATAACAGTTTTAACTCACAGCGACTAGCATCAGACCTCCGCAACACAAAGTGTGAACTGCATTCTAAGGATGAATTAATTGTCAGTAAATTTTAAGGCAATGACTTCAGTCCATCCGACGCATAAATCATCTTACTATACAGACATTTGGGTGATCGACCCATATTACTCTAACCAACCAGAAAACAACGATAACAATTATATAATACTAGCAACCCGCAACCCCTTGTGGGTGGAATTTCGTAAAATCTAGCTGACCTCTACTCGGTGAAAGGAATATTCCTACCAAATTTCAACTTGCTACGCCTTATGGTTCCAGAGATATCGTGATGAGTCAATATGTAGGTGGGAATCTTTTTTATATATATAGATAATTATTAAGTAAGTCAAACATTTTAACGTTGCCTCCCCCCGGAATTCTAACCCACGACCTCCGGTTTATAAAACAATAGCCAATACCGCTAAACCACGGAGGCGACGGTATAACTCAAACATTAACATTACAAGTTCGCTTTGTCAGATATACTTGTATAGCTAGTATCTTTGAACATCAACCCACTACAAACCTCTGCAGAGTTTCACAACGGAGATTTTTATCGTGTGCATTACCGATTTGAATGCTTTTAAGATGAGCGCCAATTGTGAAACACGCCCATTATTCGACGCCATTGTCTTTTCGGTTATTATTCCTGTATTAGTCTGCGTAACTAATGTTATACGAAACAAAAGTGCGCGCTTTTAGTGAGCATTGGTTTGGAAAATTTTATGGAAACAATCGTATTGCAGAGCGTTTTGCGAAATTAAGAAAGAAAGCATAAGTTTAATGTGAACTATAACTTAAACACATATACTCGGAAGATTCAGAGAGCGTCGTCATCATCATCAGTCTGTGTTAGTCCACTGCTGGACAGAGGCCGCCCTAGTGTAAACCTTCTCACTTAGAAGGTTTTTACACCCAATCCAACCACGCTGGTCTATTGCGGGTTGGTGGGTGGACAAACTTTTTACATGCCCATCAGACGCGAGAATCCTCTTTCTTTCCGTAAAATTACGTGATTGGCCCAAATTGTCCTAACCAACCAGAAAACAATGATAAATCAGTTATTTCCCCGCGGGGTTCGCACCCACGACCATAGGTTTATAAAGCAAGGGTCAATACTGCTAGAACACGGAGGCGGTAAGCCACTGTATTTACTGGGTAAACGAGACGTAACACCTCTAGGCACGCGGTAGGCAGCGCACTGGTAATACCTCTGGTATTGCCGATGTCCATTGGCGTCGCTGACTAGTTCGTTCCATCGGGTGGCCCACAGCTCGTCTGCCTTCGTTGACAATAAAAACATGCTTGCATACCGTGTACTGTGTAGTCGTTAAGTTGGGGCTATGTCAAATTTTAAAAGGTTTTAGGCTACCTTTTCATAGTCTGGGGTGGTACCAATGCGGTGCCTTATTCTAGCGCAACAAGCACTGGTGCAACCATACTGTGTTCCGAGTTTAAGGCACCAGGGCTGTGACTGTAACATCGTGTCTACAGGGAGGCTGCGCACCTGTCGCGTTATAAGCTGCATTTCTTATGGGCAAAATAGTGTTTCTTACCATCAGGTAAAGGTCGTGTTAGTTTTGTCACTACAATAAATAAAAATAATATATACAGTGGCACAATTAGACACGTTATTTGGTATGCGCTCTGCAGGAAAGTAACCAGTTGCACTGGCATTTCTTATGGCTGAATGCATGCATGATATTCAGCAGTCGGGCGTGTCGATGGGAAGTGGTCACCTGACACCATGACGTTGACAATACCAGTGGTATCGCCGACTACGCTGCCACCGTGAGACATAGGGTGTTAAGTCTTGTTTACCCAGTATAATTCCTGAGCATTGGTGCCGTTCATAATCGGAACGCAGCAGTGTTTCACACTAATGCTTCAAGGCGAATAACCTATATAATAGCTATGATGGAAGTATAGCGTTTATGTTACTAGGTTGTTGCTTAGTGATTAATGTCATTCCGATTGTTCATCAATAAGACAGCTGGACTGATAATCTCCCTTATTTATATTTATTAAATTCTCATTTATCTCATGAAAAGTTGTGTATAGTCCGGGTTGAAGACTTGTGGTAGCCAGTGAATTTAAGACAAGCTAACTCAGGATTTATACCGATCTGCACTGAAGCTTTCACATCGTATTAGTACATGTATTACGATTTACTGAATGAACCTACTTGTAAATTCCGTGAAGACATTAAAGGCGTTTCTGTGTTCTATTTATTTAGTAGAAAAATAAGATAATGTCATGCATTTAAAAAGCATTTTTCTCTAAAGGTAATTTGATTTAAAACCAATAGCTTTCGATCTATAAGGTAGATATAGAAGTAGAAGGTTAGATAGGCATATTGTTCACTTACCGCAAATAGCCAACCTAGATATGAAAACCACTGTTACAGAGCTATCAAGTAAATTGTCGCGTTCAGGAAATCTAGGCCTTTGTTCAAGTAAACGATACATGTTCCTTGGTCAACTAAGCGTATATTTTCTATACGCACAAAGTATATTTTGTTATAAAACTAAAGCAGCCAATAAAAGCCAGTGCAATAACGAAACACTTTAAAATTGCAGCATCGTTAAAGATTACGCAATTCCGTAAATGATATGATAATATATTCGTGAATAATCCTTTCAATGTGTTTTAATTTTACAATATTCTTGCGCATTTACACTATCAGGGACTACGTTATATTATATATTATTATTTTTATACGTTATATAATCGGTAAAAACAATACATTTATTTTTTTAATAGTATATCAAGCTTATTATTGAGTAAACAAATAATACATACCATTAATGTTATAACTCCCTCCGTAGCTTAGTGGTAAGGGCGTGTGCTTTAGAAACCGGAGACCGTGGGTTCGGATCCTGCGGGGACTCAACAAATTTTCACTGTTGATTCCTAGTTGGTTAGGGCAACTTGGGCTGATACAACATCAGCTAGTATAAACAGCTGGGCATAGGCATTCCTTAATGCAGTAATGGATAGGCCATTAGGGGTTTTTGGGCCATATTCCACGCTACTCCGATATGACGCATGTATGTCTTACTTTTCAGACAATTGGGTGATCGACCCAAATTGCCCTAATCAACTTGGAAACAACAAGAAAATATTGAGTCCCCGCTGGATTCGAACCCACGACCTACGGTTTCTAAAGCACACGCTCTTCCCACTAGGCCACGGAGGCAGTTGAGTTAGTATATACATAAATTTAAACATATTTTCTTAGTATAATCATACTTAAAGTGAATTTTTCATAGTCACTTAAATGATGTTGATAAGTCGTTTTGACATTAGCATTTCAAAAACCACCAAACCCTGCTTTAGTCGATACAAATAATTTTTTCAATTAACCACACGTACCTAAAATACCATTACAATTATAATATTACTCCAAAGGAAATAGCCGGTGATTGTACATTTAGCCGTAAGAATATTTCCCTAGCCGCGACATAGTCGTTTCCATGTCGCATTAATGGTGGTTGGAAAGTAAATTGGTGCACGTGAATACTTAACCGTGCGGCGTGGGGCTTGATTAATGCCGCGGTTAGTCATTGTGCGTGGGTTTGGTGTGGGTTCGGCGATGAGATGCGCGCGTTCTGGGATGTCAGATTTGAATAAACAAAAGGCCGTTCACCTGATGGTGTGGAATATTAATTATCTATGAAATGACTGAATCAAATAATATGTAGTCTGTTTAGAAACATTTTACAATAGCGTCAATACTTTTGGTGCTTTTTTTATTGCCTACGCTAGCAGACGAGCGGTCGGGCCACCTGATGGGAAGTGGTCACTGACGCCCATAGACAATGGCAATAATCGGTATCACCAACGCGCTGCCTACACGTGGGACAAAGGGTGTTAAGTCCGTTTTCCCAGTGAATACACTGACGACAATGCTGCAAACCGGAACACAGCAGAGTTTTCACACTACTGCTTTACGGCGGATATGGGCACCGTGGTGATACCTACCCAGACGGTTCCCAGTAAAACGGGACCTACCACTAGTAAACTAATCTTCATAATGAGAGATAACGATAGATACTAGTACTTGGAAGTCGTATTTTTATATGTATTCCTCGATAAATCATTAATTACAGAATCCTACAGTAAGATAAACTCTTCGATTGATTGGCATAGCATTGAAATTTTACTTGCTTCTATGCGAAGGGCTACGACTGGTTATTGCTTCTGAAAAATTATAATATATCAATATATTAAATAAATATTTTAAATATATAGATACCTTCCACGTAAGTTTTGCAAATCACTTACTGTAAATCTTCAAAAGGTATTCACAAGACATATGAAGTCGTAAAATAACGGCGCAAAACAATGCATTACTTACGCGGAAAGTATCAACATTATAAAGACCTCTATACATATTAATTATATATTATTAATTATATACTTATTAATACAAAAAAAGCTTTTTTAGGCTTTCTTTAATATAAGTTTTTTAATCAGTAATATAGGGATAGCTTTGATATTAATAATGTCGCAATCTTAATGCATGATCGAATTTTAAAAGACCAAGACAGCGAAGTAAGCTAAATATTGACAACGTCAAAGCCTGGAAACCACGATAACAAAATTCTACTTCAAATTCTAATCCAGCCATATTATGTCGCCAAGTTATTAGTGGAACATCGTAGTGCTTGTCTTTTGATGAAAGTGCATCAATGACAGTGAGATGTTCTAGGTCTAAAGGTCATAATAGGTTTCCTTTATGTAGAAACCAACCATCTTCCCAACCTCTGCAATACATTTTCGCACGTAGCCTCATCAGGTGGTCTAATTTTATTAACAGTACCACTAATTTAATAACAAACACTCACTGTTCATTCTATATTTCATGAACGTTTGTACGTTTCATAAATAGCTATCGCAGCCTAAATAATTTTGGTGTTTTATGTAGATTGTCGCCACCGCTTATGAGTTGCGCCACGGTAAAATCTTGTGTAACTATGCATGGCGGGCGAAAGTAACAATGCGTAGACCACGAAGCATGAATGATGACCACCATTGGTATCGTTCCGTTCCTTGGCTAAAAATGCTGTACTTGCCCTAGACCTAGTCAAAATAATAGGTTAAATTGCAAAAAGAACATAAAGACAGTATGACATTGGCAAGAATATTAGAAGAATTAAGAAATAGCGTATATCGGTGGATTGTTTAAGCAAACCTTGGATTCTAACTTATGAATTATGTGTGTGTGTGCAATATGCACAAAATTCACAGACAGTCAGTCTAACAACTTAAACAGCAAAACGGATATGTTAAAAATAGTATTAAAGTTATGCAAGTACGTAACTTTAAGTTTAGATTACATAGTTTATAATAAGAAATTAGTGTTTACTAATTTCTTATTATACACAAAGCTATGAATATAATGGCATATTACCGACTATACAATTATTTTTGACGTCAACACCGTTCCAAGAAAACCCTATGACACATTTACGTCTTGAATTAAGGCCGAACAAGAAAGAAAAAGGTCAACGATAGTTACGAACCGTAATATAAATGTGAGTGAATATTAAAATGTTACGTTTTCTTACCGTGTATGCATATTAAGGAGAATATGCCAAGGACGTGGGATCCTTGTAGCTAACGTTCGCTCCAATTTCTTTGGAGCTTTATTAACGAAGGGGGTTGGCGGGCGCGATCGAAACGAAAGTCGTGTCGAAAAGATATTTACAAAAGGAGCAAAATAATAAATATGTGTCCTATTTGTTGAGAATTAGACAATCATCATCATCATCATCAGCCTGTGTTAGTCCACTGCTGGATATACGCCTCCTCCATTTAGGGGATTTTTGAACCGTATCCTACCACGCTGGTCCAATGCGGGTTGGTGGGTGGACCGACTTTTTACATTAGAATTAGATTTAAAATAGATAATTAGAGGTCATTACTAGTATTTATCTGTTTACATCATCGGACACCAATCGAGATGTAATTAGGTTTATTATGTGTTTTAAAAACTAACAAACACTTGATGCTTTACTGGCACTCTAATGCAGCTTAATTTTTCAAAATCACGAAGTCTTCCCTTGATTCATCATCATCATCAGCCTGTGATAGTCCACTGCTGGACATAGGCCTCCCCTAATACACCCATATCCATTAGGGGGTTTACCTTGATTACATACCTTCTTCTTTATCTTTAGGGTATGCAATTTAGGCTTGTAATAAAAGTAAAACACAATAGCCCATAGCAATGATAATGCATCGTACGTATGGTTGTTATTAGTCGACTGTCAATGAGTGATTGACATATTAGTGACAATCTGTCAATAAGGACGCTAGATGCATGTCGCCCTTCGTTGCCATGGGCTACTTTGTTAACTTTAATTCTAAATTTAAATTGGTCTATCTTTATATTCTTAAAATGTATCTATGAAACGTTTTGGTGAGCTACAATTGAAAATTTTAAGGCAATGAAGTAATTTTCTTGAAATACTAATTTTGTAATATAAAAGACATTGTACATCGCATAAGCAACATTTCTATATCAATTTATTTAGCAATCAATATTTTGTATCTGTACCTTGGTTTTTTTTGATAATTGTGTTTTTAAAGGTTCCGATAGTTAATACCTAAGTTATATGATTTAATAACAGAAATTTTATAGTAACACAGTTGTAACTTCACTTCCAAGATAATTTCAATGAATTTCGAGAAAACTTATGTTTCTACTATTTAGAAACCGTTAACATTCGTAAAGATTTAAATATATAATAAAATAAATCTTTTCGATCCGCCTAAACGCTTCGGCGTCATAAGTGCGCCGGTCAAGCCCCCAACGTCAACCTTGACAAGCGAAGGCCGAAATATAATTTACGCCCTTTTTTTTCATAAACACTCGTTAACGACCAATTAATTACTAAATTTAATTTCCCAAACGTGCGTATTAATAACAAAGGATGCGGAAATATGGATAAATGTCGCATTTTGCTTTTAAAAGCCTTTGACATATTCAATTCATTTAACCGAAAAGAAATTGTTGTAAACCTTGCAGCACATTGTGGCATTAAAGTGATGGTATGTAGATGTATTGAGAAATTATTTTCTTTTAGGAAACCTCAGATCTTTATCGGAACACGATGAAACACGAACTGTCAATGGATGATCGTATTAAATGAGTGACTTTTTCATATCCATTAACATGGGACTTTATTGTTTAGTGTCAAATGTAAAAATGGATAAAGTCATTGTGTAATATTCATGTATAGGTACTAAACCGCCGCCGTGATATGGCCGTACTGGCCCTGGCATTATAAACCGGAGGTTGTGGGTTCGAATCCCGCAGGGAAACAACTTTGTGTTATTGTTATTTTCTGGTTGGTTAGGAAAATTTGGGCCGATCACCGTATTGTCTGAAATGATCCATATGATCCATGCGTTGGATGGGCATGTAAAAAGTTGATCCACCCACCAGCCCGCATCGGCTAAGAGTGATGGGAAATGGCCCAAAAACCCCATAATGGAGAAGGCGAGGAAGGGGAGCACTATGTCCATCAGTGGACTAGCACAGGCTGATGATGATGATAGGTACTGAAGCTATATGAGAGAGCACGATAAATGTGAACTTTTCCGAAAAATCTTCACTATATCTATACATCTCAGCTTTCTTATTTGTTTTACGCACCTTAGGATGAGTTACATTACTTATATCAACCCCGAGTCTGCTGTAGTTGTAATAATTGAAACACGGGCGTTTTGTTATGATATATGTAAAATTAATGTTTGCATGTCAATTTCTAATCTGTCATTTATATGAGGTCTTAAAAGCGACAGCTTAGTAGAGATTTAATTAAGGTATCTACATTATTGATGGTTTATGAACGATGACTATAATCTTTGCCAAAATAAGAAGAAATTGCACTCTGTTTATTAAGTTATACGTTTTTGTATTTTTTGTTTTATATACGACTGCCTGCGTAGCCTAGTGGTATAGGCATTTCCTTTAGAAACCGGAGGCCGTGGGTTCGAATCCTGCGGGGACTGAACAAATTTTCATTGTTGTTTCCTAGTTGTTTAGGGCAATTTGGGCTGATCACCCAATTGTCTGAAAAGTAAGATGATCCATGCGTCGGATGGGCATGTAAAAAGTCGGTTCACCCACCAACCCGCATTAGATCAGCATGGTGGGGTACGGTCCAAAACACCTAATTGATAGGGTGTATTAGGGGAGGCCTATGTCCAGCAGTGGACTATTACAGGCTGATGATGATGAAGTATTAACATGGTAAGACACAGACTTTGTTTTAGTAGAGATGAAATCCGAACTAATATGCTACTTGCACTCGAAAGGGAATTCGACGTGTTCCTCTTTCGTTATTACAGTATATTTTCTTGAATACTCAAAAAAATTATGATTCTTGTTATAAAATATCTTTTCTACAATCCTTCATACAGAGCGGTGCCAATCAGCAAAAGAAAGAGGGAGAAATCGTTTGCAATCCTCACGGAGCCGATTGTCTCGAGACCAACGAGCCCCAGGTCGTTGCCAGTGGAAATCCGCTTCGGCGCTGGAAGGGTTTCGCCTTTCAAAGGTAAGCGTCTAAAAATATCATTTTAGGTGGAGATCATCATCATCAACCTGTGTTAGTCCACTGCTGGACACAGGTGTCCCCTAATACACCCCATCCATCAGGGGGCTTCTGGACCGCATCCCACCACGCTGGTCCAATGCGGGTTGGTGGGTGGACCGACCTTTTACATGCCCATGCGACGCATGGATCATCTTACTTTTCAGACAATTGGGTGATCAGCCCAAATTGCCCTAACCAACTAGGAAACAACAATCTTATCTTGAGATACCATCACACATACAGTTTTGAATATCTTCTCTAAATAATTATATTGAAGGTTAATAAATCTTTATCTACAAATATTTATGAAATACTGTAATCTTTTTCGGTGATACCACAAAATGATGGCTAGTACCAACACTTTTGAACATTCTAGAGTCCAATAATTTTTATTTCGAAATGACCCTATAATTAGCCTCTGTATATTTTCCTGCCTCTTTAGAAACCGGAGGTCGTGGGTTCGAATCCTGTGGGGACTTAACAATATTTCATTGTTGTTTCCTAGTTGGTTAGGGCAATTTGGGCCGATCACCCAATTGTCTGAAAAGTAAGATGATCCATGCGTCGGATGGGCATGAAAAAGTCGGTCTGCCCAATAACCCGCATTGGACCAGCGTGGTGGGACACGGTCCAGAAACCCCTAATGGAGAAGGCGTGCAATAGAGGAGGCCTACGTCCTGCAGTGGACTAACACAGGCTGATGATAATGATGATGATACTTTCCTTTTATAAGAGCAATATTTGTTATATATAAACCTACAAAATAGAACCGAATGGCAAATTGATAGTTTTATAATTTTTCTTAAAATTAGTCTAATTAATTTTGCTATTATAATAAATCTTTGTTTATAGGTCGTGGCTTTCGAGAGAAACGTCACGGCACAACACTCCTAAAACCTCAGTGGCCAATTCCAGATCTTGTTCTCCTACAAGGAAACAAACTGGATCAAACAAAATGGCTCAGGTAGCCACAATACCACCACCCACTATTCTTTCAAGGCCGCGATCACCAAGAAACTTCCTTAAAGCGAACATGAAAGAGGTAAAAGAAATGAGTGAGTTAAACAGAGAAAAACACGAAGCAGAAGTGGAGAAGAAGAAGCAAGAAGAGGAAGAAGCAATACTGAGAGAAATGGGAATATTAGACAAAACACCTAATAGAAGTAGAATTAATTCCAGAACAAACTCGAGAAGTAACTCTCCGAGCAAAATAAACCTTAGATCTAGGTCGAACTCCCCATCAACGGCTTTACAAATTGATAATGTACAAAAAAGTCACAATGAACTTGTGAAATCAACAGATAAAAATAAATTAAAACCTGCAACGCATAGATCTAGAATAAGCTCTGTTTCTAAATCTCAACCACAATCAAGTGATGCCTCTCCAAAGTCGTCTAAAATACCAAAACGACAAAGTTCAGTCTCACCAGCAAGAAACTCTCGCAACCCTATAAGTTTTAGGCGCCCTTTTCAAAATAATCTAAATAAAAATCAACCATTTATTTCAAATAGTACTAGTAGCCTTTATGAAACAATCAGAATAGGTAGTCAAGTACACGATAAACGGGCTATAAGTCAAAGTGCTCAGTTTCTTGATATCCCACCATACAATGTACATAGTAAACCACCGATATCACCTGGCAAAGGAGGACCTCCCCCTTCGAATCGATCCATTAGCTCTAAACGGCTATTCACCAATTGTGGGAACACCGAACAAAAGTCCGGTAGAGGATCTTAAGTCAAGTTCAGCTAAGACCACACCAAGACCTTCCCCTGTTGCGAGAAAAACTAAAACTGCCGGTAGTATACCTGCTACATCTAGATTAAATTCTAGACAGACTAGCAGGTCGGGGAGCAGAGATCCCAGCTTAGAAACAAAACATAACAGTAAGGATTCTAGTGCTGCTAAGGTAAACACTCAAAATAAAACTTCAACTAGAACACCAAGTACACCAACCACTAAAAAACCTACAACTACAAACAAGAATGAACCAAAGAAACCAATGAGTAGGACAAACAGCATGAAAAGCTTAACCGGAACTACAAGTTTCAAAAATAAGTGAGAAACCTCCAATAGGAAAATTGAAAGATAAAAAGTCTAATCCAAACGAAAAAGCTAAATCAACAAGCAAGATAAATGAGGTTGGTAGATCAAAAAAGAATGAGAAAACTAAAGACATAACAGCATTGGGTGACAAAATAGATACTAATGGTGTGGAAAAAGAAGATACAGAAGTATCAAAACAAGATAACGAGACACAGTATGATAAAATTACCGATGAGAAAGGAAACTTAATTATTTTGACAAAAAAAAATATCGTCTCAATGACAACTGCAGCAATAACTGCTCAACCTTTAGAAGTAGTTACTAAGGTCACTAATCAACTACCTGCTGCTTTAGAAAAAGCCAGGGAAAAAGGTATTTTTGAAAGATTAGGGTCAAAAGATTCCTTAGCTCCTAAAGAAGATGAGAAGGAAGAAATAAAGTCAAAGGAAATTGCAGTAACGAAACAGAAAGACTTTATAGCTACAAAAGAATCCATGAAAGAAGATAGAAACGGTAAACATGACGACAAACGACCTCCTAAACCTACAAAAACTATGTATGGTGATGACAACATTAAACTAAAGCTATTACAACCGCCCTATAACAATCCTCAAGTTGAAAGAGTAAAGCAAAAGATTGATTCTATACTAAAGGAACCAGAAATTTCAACAGAATGTATTATGGCTCCTACAAAAAGTTGAAGACAAGATTTCTGAAACGCAAGATACTCTTGAAAGCATAACTGAAACGATTAAAAACGACACGAACGACGCGAAAAAAGATATGGAAACGAAATTAACCGAAGTCAAAGATCAAATTGAACAAGAAAACGAAAAAATCACTACTGAAATTCGCACAGAGGCATCAAAAATTGTTGACAGCATTATAACACCTGTAGAAGAACCTAAAGAGGTACCAGATAAGCCAAAACAGGACCTTAAAGAGAATCTAGAACCTATAGTGATGGTTGTGAATGAAAGGAACGTTCCGAAAAAATCCGAATTAATTAAAATGACCGAAACATTAGTAAAGGGTGAGCCAGAAGTGGAAGTGCAGAGTTCCAACGTATCTACACCTGGCGTAGACAAAATCGTCATTCATACAAAAGCGGCAGATGGCAGTGTGTCCGACAACTCTACTAGTAACGGCGGGTAAGTTAGAATAAACTTTTTCACTAATTTAGAAGAACTAGATACGAGCTAAATCATGTTGTCTTTATTCAGCTTAGGTATGATAAATATTAAAATTGGACGCTTCGAAAACCTTTAATTTTGAAAATCAAAATCAAATTGTTTATATATATGAGTTTCATGTGATGATGATGTAAAAGAATTTACGCAAAAAAAGTTACTCTAAAATATCTAAACTGTAGTGCAATTCTTGAAAAAGTTTGTTTTAAGTTTGTTAACGGCAATGTTTAAGTACTAGTTGTGAAAAAAATCATCAATCAAATATAGTTTACCCCCAGGGTTGTAAAGCCAGATACAAGTCGCTCTGCGTTAATGTTATTAGAAGCTTGAACTCGTGATAGCTAGATAAAAATGCGGATATTTCTTTTTCAAATGACCAGCAGCGGGGTTTACGCATTATTCAAATTTAAATATCTTTATTCATATATTATTCAATATAGAAGTTTACACTTGCTTATTGATTGTCAAACACACTACCACCGGTTCGGATAAGGACGCCTTAGACCTGAGAAGAACCGGCGAAAGAAACTCAGCGGGCTATTTTTTTTTTCTAATACGTCTCGTCACTTTATGAACTAAAAAATTCGTCTATTTTTTAGCGTAATGACATTGAATATTCTTCGTTTCGTTTGGCTTACCACAGTAAATCAGTAAGCGGTCAAGTTTCACGTGTTTGGGGTTCGTATTGAACGGACAACGTCTGTAGCGTGACCAAAGACTGTATTAGCATACTAGAACGCTTATAGGGTTGTCACTTATATCTGAAAACAATGATAAATTTATGACGTTTTGATTTTATTACAAAATAATAATAAATCTTGACTTAACATGAAACAGGTGACGGAATAAATGCAAAAGTAATTTCACTATTTACTTCAAATTGACAATTATTTATTTTAATAACAATTTAGAATGATTCGACCACCTACTTATATATAGAGATAAATAAATAAAACCTATGTTATTGAAATAAAAAATCTTTCTATTAAACTATTTCCTCCATTTTCCACTGCTTGCGTAGCCCATTGGTATGGACGTGTGCTTTAGAGTCTGGAGGTTGTGGGTACGAATCCTACGGGACTCAACAAATTTTTATTGTTGTTTCCTAGTTGGTTAGGGCAAATTAGGCCGGTCACCCAATGGTCTGAAAAGGAAGATAATCCATGCTTTGGGGGGGCATGTAAAAAGTTGGTTCACCCATCAACCCGCATGGGACCAGCGTGGTGGGAATCGGTCCAAAACCCCCTAATGAAAAGGGGTTGTATTAAGGGAGGCCTATTTCCAGCAGTGGGCTCTCATAGGCTGATGATGTATGCATGATGTAAACTTCCTACGTCCCCATCTAAGACATACATAATTAAAACTTATTCGTTACATATGTAAGTAAAATATATTTCGAGTTCTCTCAATAGATTTTTGAATGACTAATCCTACCGTAGTACTATTATCTGTTCCATCAAATCAATTAAGTTACTAGTGCAGCCAAGGTTGTCTCAATATATGTGAGTTTACTTGGAAGCGATTTTAATTTCCGCTGCGTACACACGCTGTGCCAACCCTTATATACTGTGGTACCTTATAATGGACCGATAATTTCACCGCAGTCCTAATACTACGAATACTTGAAAAATATAGTATTTCAAAGAATATATAAACTCTTATGCGACTGTACAAACATTTAAATCATTATTAGTAGGAGAAACTCAAAAAAACATGCAAGTCAATTTAACTTTTTATGTGATGATTTCTAAAATAATTAATTTAGTAGCTCTTTTAAAGCAGAGAATTGCTCTAAATTTGGAAACGTAGTAAAGAAAGAAGAAAAACTCTTATCTTAGTTGGTTATTACAAGTAGTGACGTCAGATAAATCGACCAATAAGAAACCTTTAAAGTTAGCCGCCATGTTGTAACCATTATTGTACCCAGAACGGCTTTTGTGAGGAATCCACGCGCTCATTCAAAAAGCGCTTATCACGGCAAAGCTATTCAATGATTGTGAGGTATTAGTCGAATTACTTGTATAAGTATTAAAGGAAATGTAACTTATGCGGTTGAACAAAATAAATTGTATTGTAGAGAATCAAACATCAGTCAATTTACTTATTGATGATTTCAAAATAATTATTTAGTAAGATTATTTAACTTAGATGCTTATTTGGAATACGTATAAGATAGAAGAAACCTTATCTGTGTTATTACAAGTTTGACGTCGATAAATCGACCATAGATCAACTAGGTTAGCCATGTCTACCATTATTGTACCTAGAACGGTTTTTGAGATCCGCTTTAAAGCCTTATCAGCATAACTATTCAATGATGGTATTAGTCATTAACATATAATAGCTAAGTAATTCGGAACAACTAAATTTATTTGCTTCAGTTTGCTAGTAATGGTTTGAATTGATTGTTCTCGATAGATTATTTAGGCTATTTTGATATAATTTATATGGATTCTTGATATAAATGTGTATTAGTTATGATTAAAATTTGGTCTGGTTAATTACATTAGGTACCCTTTGAGTTTTTTTTAATTTCATACTTTTAAAAAAACCTTATGTAAGAATAAAGCCTTCGACAGCTTCGTGACGTGTAGCTTATAGCCTCTTGGTGTTTTGGCTTCCAGTTAAATTTTATGTCATGAAAGGAGATGACATAAAATTTACCTCTTATCATCTTAAGAATCTTATTTACGAAAACTCATCGCTATTTTATTATGGATCAAATAAATTCAATAAACGATTTTCGAAGATAGACCTTACCATCTAGCCTACCATAGCTGTTGAGAAAATTAAAAAATAAATACCAAATGTATGTATAAACAATAATATACATTTTTATCTGAACACGCCTTTTAAATAAAATTCCTAATAAAGAAAAATCTAGTAGCTTTCGAACACTCGAAGCCCTCACAAATACAACCCTTAAGAAATTAGTTCATGGCTGCAGTCGACCCACGTCCGCCGTCTTAGTCACGCGTCCATAACCAAGACGGTCTTATGGCGCGAAAATTAAACGCGCCAATGTCATGATTATTTTTTATCTGTGATAACATTTACGATCAAATACTGTCAATATCATCCGTTCAGTTGTTTGTTTTTAATCTGTGCGAAATATAAAGTCTAGAAATAAATTGATTATTTAGTAATAATATAATTTGTCTTACGTAGTTGTTTTTTGTCGTTAATATGTTGCATAATAGAACAGTGTATATACTGCCAAATGAATTGTTACCGAAGCGGTATGGAAATGACGATGGGTAATTTTTAATTTATTTAAGGTGTTGTTAAAATAAATAATAGCTTTTCTTTTTAATTATAATCAAAGTCTGTGTTCTTTTCTTCCTCTCCTTAAGCATTGGTGTCAAAATAGTGTATTGTATTATATTATATTAAGAGAATAATTTCCTCAAGAATATTAACTTAATTTACAACTTTAAGTAAACGTTTTCTTACAAATTTTAGATACCCAGGACAATCGACATTATTAAGGTAAAATTATATTTTAGAATTCTGTATTATATGAATTAAGGTGATTTTATTTGGCTCCTAGTTCAAATTTATCTATATAAATCAGAAAAACACCTAAAACATTTTTTATAAATACAAATTTACTAAACTGATCACTGCTGGAAGGCTTATAAAAAGTTGTTGGCTTAATAAAAATGGTTCGAAATAGTTTTCAAATTTTAAATGTTGAAATCCAAATAAATATATTGTTTTATGAAAATAAATGGCGGGACCCTTAGTCTTAATATAATTGTTAGGTCTGATTACACGCTTTAAATCCCTTGTCCTGTCTAGGTAGGTTTGTTTACAAACATATAAAGGTTTTCCTTTATAAAATGTTTCTATTTCTTTAATAAAAGGTTTAAACAACAACAACAAAAGGTAAATTGTGTGACGATGGATGGATCTTTTACGAAAACACTATCAAATACTATTACTTTCATGAAACTTCATAGTAACATAGTCTTTAATAGCGAATTAATATAGTTAAGGTAATAGATAAAAAAAAGTTTATTTACGCAAGCGAAGTCGCGGACAGTATTCAGGATACAAGTCATCATAGATTTCATTTTAAAATCTAAAGTTGATGTCTAATTTACATTCCAGTTTTCCGCACAGCACAAGTACAACACCGAAACCACCACCGAGAGCACTTCGCCAAGCAAAACTGGAAATGCAGAGATCACAATCACAAGAGACAAAAGAAACACTAGAATTACCAGAGAAGAAGCCAAACATCTGCTTAAGAATAATGGGGAAGTGCAAATCGAAATGCTGCCCTTGCTGTATAAAGCCGAACGAAGAAGACGACGAAGAAGAAAATAAAGAAAAATCAAAAGAGAAGAAGGAAGATAAAGAAACACAAAGACAAGAAGAGGATAAACAAAAGAAGGGACTAATGAGTAAATTGAACTGTTTTAAGAAGAAAGATGTTGACAAGGAGAAAATTGTAGCGGAGCGCGGTGCTGGCAAAGTAAGAAACTTTATAAAGTTATTTCTCTAATACATGTATATATATTAGAACAATATACATAAACTCCTATATAGCTTTAGCCTAGAAAATTTACAAAGCTGAGGCCTTGAGTTCGAATAATCGGGGACTCAACAAATCGAGTTTGTTATTTCCTAGCTGTTAAAGGTAAGCTACTGATCGCTGATGTTCGTATAAGACACGGCGTATTAGTGGCATTACGATATTCCTTGGGCAAATAGCTGAACATTGTTTTTAGTATTTAGATTTATAAGGGCCTCCGATAGTAGGGGCCAATAATCATTGACATTAGCCTTTGATTAAATAAAATCTTATTTAGTTTATATACATAACGTTATGCCTGATTTATAAATAACCATCACAGACTAAACAGCAAATTATTTACAGGCAGCAACAATAGAGTTTGAAAGTGAGACGAAGAGGAAAAGGAAGTTGCGTGACGTCCTCTGTGGTTGCTGTAGGCGCCAAAGGGTAAAGGATTCATCTGGTCTACCACGAAGAATAGCAGACGTGGGAATGGCTGAACCAGCAGTTGAAGAAGTAGGGTGCTGTGGCAAGAGACGGAAGCCTACGGAGAGGAGAGACAGTATATTAAGCGACAGGGCATCTAGCACGTAAGTATTTCCTGAATAATATTGATATTGTATCTCTATTAAAAAGAAATAATTGATTTGAAAATCCCTAATAGTTAATAACTAATAATAGTTAGGAAGTAAATTCGATTTGACATCTTAAACTTCTAAAACACTACTTACTTTCTACTATAACTTTTAAAACAGTAAAAAATCATAATTTTGTGCGGCGGAAATATACTTGACATAAAGCTCGAACGATATTTCTAAAGCATTACTTCAACGACGTGAAACGCTATGTGTAGTGATTAACTTTATAGTTTAAATTTTAGATAAGATTTCAATTATTAGATTTCTGTTCAAAATTTAACCTTAAAATATGGTTTTGTAACACAAATAAGGTTAAAAATCGCATAGAAAGAGGACCATGCAGGTATTTTTAACAGCCGATTATAGATATGATTGTTAAATGGCTATTTTTCTATGTTTTATAAGTTGGTAAATGTTTTTTAAAAACTATTACAAGACAAAATTGGTATGCATTTGAAACAACACCGCAACTCTTTCAATAATATTTTGCAATAATGAAAAATACAGCTTATTCATCCTTAGAATACAGTTTACCCTTTGGGTTGCGGGGGTTATATGCCAGTCGCCTTGCGTAAAAGCTGTTCAGGTAAATGTGGATGAATTCGAAACCAGCCCCATCATAACTTGAGAAAGATGGGGAGATGAAAGAAAGAATAATTAAGACATAAAGCGTATTCAAAACAATTAACTTACGACAGATGCTGCAACTACCGCCTCTGCCAATGGATACGCGGGGCTTGCCGAAGATCCTCGGAGCAGGCTTCCAGTCCACGCGAAAGTCTCTTCTCTAAAAACAAGAGCCTCTCACCCACGCTGCCACCAGAGGTAAGAATTTTTTTTTAAATAGTTTAAATTGTCGTCCGTCTATTCTATATATGATCGTTTTTCCTTCTTGGGTATAATACTTGGCAAAGTTTGGGTAATCGACGAGGTCTATTAATAATATTATATTATTAAAAGATTCATATTTTTTTAATTAAATTGAATTCACTGAGATAGACTTCAATTGGAAGCTTTTTATCTGTATCTAATATTTTAAAAATTATATAAATTTAATTTACAGTCTTTTTCCGAAATAATTTTTCAAGTTGTTATGGACAGATTTGGCTAAAACTGGAAACTAAAAAGGTTATGAACCTTTTCCTTTCGCTTGTGCCTACTTATTTATATAACTTATAAATCAGTAGGGAATGGCGAACTTGACGAAAAATGGAAATGTAGTCTAACGCAACTCTTATCATTTCTTTATAGGCTTACAACGTGTACTTATTAAGAACCATATATCTATTCATCATTTTACATGCGCTTTCCTAAATTCCTTTTTCTCTACTGTTAATGACTATGATTTTACTACAACCTCGAATTTAGTGTACCTAAAACAATTTTAATTAACTTCAATTAGAAATATTACTAGGCATTCGTAAACAAGAAACAAATATCTCAAATAAGCTTCATGATATAATAAATCAACTTGTATTTACCACAACACAAGCACGACCTCTGCTTATTTTGTTCAGTTTCTTTGTATATTTTCACGTGCGTGCTACACAGGGTCAAATCGTACAAATAATCCGTGGGTCGTGTGCTAATAATGACCGCCGCCAACTCACGGAAAAAAAGTTTAAATGAACTGTAATTTGTGTAATGAGTGGACTCCAGTCAGGCTTGGCGTTATTCATATTGTCAAAAGTAAATCAAAAAACAAGGAAAATAACGTGCTATAACATGTTAAGCTATACTTAACTTACCTACCTAATACGGCATAAATGACATAAGCGTAATTCTAAAATATTAAAAGAAAGTGTGATATCTTAAAAATAAAATTAAGAATTCATCAGATAAAGTTAAAATGACTTGGCATTATTAATAGCAAAACCGGAACGGTCGCAAGGGGCAACTCTAAAACAACTTTAAATATTGATGACTATAGAATTATAGCTGACAGAGATGTTGCTACTTATTTTGAAAGATTTTTTTCGGATATTCCAGTTTTCACTACCTCAGTTGCCGAATGACTTTTAAAAGATAATGTTATTGAATACAAAAATGTTTAAATTTACTAATGTATTTAGCAAAGATATTATAAATGCATGTAGACAATTGGATATTAAGAAAACCGCAGACCGTTAGGGGATCTCTGTTAAGGAGATAAATTCGATTATTGATGTTATATTAACTCATTTAGCCTATTTAATGTCGTATCCAAAGAGGCGAGTTTCTTGACCTAATGAAGAACAGTACAGTTATAATGGTTTTTAAATCAGGGTGTTATACGACCCTTACGCTTTTAGCCCTTTTCTCTGTTTTGCCTAAATTTAGTAAAATATTTAAAGAAATATTGTTAAACCAATAAATGCAACATTTTAACAGCAATCGTCGTATTAATAACAAACAGCAAGGTTTTACTAGCGGACGCTCAACAATTAATGCTGGCGTTAGGCTTGTTAAGAACATCTGAGGCTAAGGAAGTGTCGCATAACGCTTAAGGCATTTTTTGCAATCTCGAAAAGCTTTTGATTGCGTACATCATAAAACTCTGTTCAGTAAATTACGTCACTATGGTGCAAGAAATCCCGCACTAAATCTTCTTACTTGAGCCACCCAACTCACAGAGTTGATGTGAATGGTAAAAGATCTCCCGGGGCTCCGATAAATATGGGTGTCCCACAAGGGTCTATATATAGGCCTTTTCTCTTTCTCATCTATATAAATGATTTACCATTTGTTATTAATACAAATGAAGACATAGTATTATTTTCAGATGATATTTTCTTCATTTTTGTAATATTATATAATATTCTCTCTAAAGTGGCGTACTGGTGTAGTGTTAATAATTTGCTACTAAACTAGAACAAGACAATATGCATTAAATTTATGACCCCAAATGTAAGACCGAGTAAATGTGTTTATAGATGCGGTAGAGTTAGACGTTGTTGAATCAACCGTGTTTCTGGGAATAACAATAGATGCCGGATTGCAGTGGGGCCCTCATATTAAAAGACTGCTCCGCAGCATATGCTGTTTGATTAATTTAAAAGATGACAAGAAAGGCCCTCTGAGTTTCTGTTGCAGGTTCTTATCAGGTCAGAGGAGGTCCTATTCCGAACTGGTGGTAGCGTCTTGACAATCAATAAGCGAGTGTTACACTTTTATGTGGAATAAAGAATTGTTTGAAATATTTGAATTTTGAACATTGAATAGAGTAACAAACAAATCAGTTTCAATTCGTATAATAACAGCTTGAAGCTTCAGTTTTAATAGGCAAGGTCAATTTCATAAATTACTTTTCACTTATTCACTTTATTTGCTTTATAATACTTTAATTAAATTGCTACATTGAGCTCTAATAAAACACAACACTCAACTTTAAATTAATTGTGTTGTGTTCAAAAAAGGCAATACTAACTTAAATTTGAACTTTATAATGCAATAGCCTCCCACCACATTTCTTTATGGGCAAAAGGCTTGAGTCATGTGCCAAGGTAGTCATCTAATTGGATTGGGTTACAAGCCAAAATACGGAGAATGGAAAATTGATTTAGTGCACAGTATTTCACATCAATTAAAACGGATATTTTATTCTTCTATTCTTCGTCAATTTTTAATGACATTATGTATTAGCAGTTCTAAAGGTGGTAGGTCCCCTTTTACAAGCGGCCGTATGGGGCGATACCACCGCGGTGCCTATTACTGCCACAAAGTAGTATTGTGTAAAATACTATTGTGTTCCGGTCTGAAGGGCACCGTAGCCAGCGTATTTACTGGGTAAACGAGAGGTGAAATCCTATGTCTCACTTAGGCAACGCATTGGCGATACCCCTGGTATTGCCAATGTTCAAGGGCGTCAAGACTACATTTCATGACCCGACTGCTCTTATTAGGTTCATCATCATCATAAGCCTTTGATAGTCCACTGCTGGACATAGGCCTTCCCTAATACACCCCTATCCATTAGTGGGTTTGAACCGTATCCCACCACGCTAGTCCAATGCGGGTTTATTTATTTACACTTAATGCACATATTGTACAAAGGCGGACTTAATGCTAAAAGTATTTTCTACCAGTGGTGGTTAGGGTGGTGCAAGAGATGGTAGTTAGGAGGTGCTCAAACAGTAGGCGAAAGAAAGGAAAAAGAAATATGTATACATGTACGCATGGTTATAAATATTAATTTAAATATATACATGTATATATCCATATATAAATATACATATTCATTTGTATTTACATATATATTACACATATATATATACATAATATAATACATAAATACTATTTACTCTAGTTGATGACTACAAATCCCTGAATAAGTCCTGAGACAAGTGTTTTTTAAGTTTTTCTTGAAAATTGCTGTACTTTTTGCCATCTAATTTCGAAAGGTAGCCCATTCCAAAGGAGGATAGATTGAATGTGAAAAGAGGAGTGCGTAAAGTCAGAACGGTAAATGGGGCATTGAAGAAGACGATTATGCGTCGAAAGAAGATTTTTGTTACTGACTTCACATAGATATTGAAAAGTAGACGATAAGTAAGATGGTGTTGATGCAGAATTTAGGATTGAATAGAGAGTGGCTAGGGCTCGAAAGGAGCGTCGCTGGCGAATAGGTAACCATTGAAGTTGGATGCGGTAATTAGAAACGTGATTATATTTACGGAGTTTAAAAACGAATCAAATGCAGTTATTCAGAAGTCGGTCAAGTTTATTGAGGTGATCTGCATTCAGGTCAAAATAGCACACGTCACTATAGTCAATAATTGGAAAACTAGGGCCTGCACGAGCGTAACTTTCGACTGAATCGGCAAAATTTTTCATTCTGTATAGACAACGCAGTACACCGGTGACTTTTTGGGCCACATTTGAAATTTGGCTTTTCCAGCTTAGTGTTTTATCAATCTGTAGACCCAGATTTTTTACGCTTTCACTGATTTTTATTACATTGCCGTTATAAATTATGGATGGAAGTGTAGTAAAATCTACTTTGTTCAAAGCTCGCGCACTACCAATAACGATGGCTTGGCACTTTGATGGATTTACAGATAAGCCGAATCTATCGCACCAATTTTTTATTAATGCCAAATCATCGTTAATTGAGCTAATTATTTGCGGGAGCTTTTCAACGTGGTCTTGAGCGTATAACTGGAGGTCATCTGCATAAAGATGATACGCACATTGAAGATTGTAGGAAATAAGATTAATAAACATAGAAAATAAAAGTGGGGAAAGTATACCGCCTTGAGGAACGCCAGATCCAAGACTAAGCCAGCTCGATGACGATTCATCAGAAATAACGGACTGCTGGCGCCCTCGAAGATATGAAGAAAACCATTTCAGTACTTCGTCAAAAATCATTTGATGGGAGAGGATTGCAAGAGGGATATCATGACCGACAGTATTAAAAGCATTGGTAAAGTCAATAAGAACCAGTACTGTGACCTTAGAGCTTTCCATACCCGCTCTAATATCGCCAGTCACTTTCAGTAGGGCAGTGGTGGTACTATGCCCAGGTCTAAAACCTGATTGTAAAGGACTTATCAGTTTATTGCTGAATACGAAGTAGGAAAGTTGTTTATAAACACAAAATTCGAGTACCTTGGAAAGGAAGGGCAAAATAGAGATCGGTCGGAAATGATTTAAAAGTGAGGAATGGAACATTTGCGAAGTGGACGGATAGAGTGCATAATATGTGTAAGCATTGGTAGGAGAAAATCAAGGATCGGGACAATCATTCGTCGACCGATTTTGTCAAATCCGACTGCTTTGGATTTAATGGATAGAATAGCTTTTTTAAATCTCATCTGAAGTAAATGAAGTAAATTTAAAGGATTTAATAAAAGGACGGGGCAAACCATTTAAATAAGAAATAGATTCGCATATAGTTAGATGATCTAACGAAGAAGTTGAGGTGAAATGGTGATTTAAATCATCTAAACTTATAGAAATAGGAAGGTTTGATAACCGCGACTTACCGATACCTAGAGTTCCAAGGAATTTCCAAATATCGGCAGGATTAGATTGAGCAATATTTTCGTGGATATAACGGCGTTTAGCATTGCGTATCATCTGATTGCATCGATTTCGGGCCAGTTTGTAAAGCGACCAATTCTCATCAGTACGATCCTTTTTGTATTTTCGAAAGGTACGGTCCCTACGTCTCATCGCCATACGAATGCCCTCAGTTAGCCAGGAGCTGGTTGACGCCTTAACTTAATTCTCTTGATGGGTGCGTGGATGTTATACAACCCTGTTATTAACGAGTTCAAAGAGTTAATTTTATCGTCAATGGTCTCTCCTTCCATAACAGATCCCCATTCTATTTTTTCAGCATCCTTGTGCAGTTGATCAACATTAAGCCTAGCAAAAGATCGCACGTGCAAGACCTTAGGTTTAGGCTTAGGAGGTTTAAGGAGATAAGAGAGGAAAATTAAATCGTGGAGTGAAAAACCTGGGGCATGATGTTGTCCGTGTTGGTGTGACGATTGGTGTTGAAATCACCCAAATGACATGATGTGCATACATCATCAGCCTGTGGTAGTCCACTGCTGGACATAGGCCTCCCTAATACACCGCCATCCATTAGGGGATTTTGGACCGTATCCACCACGCTGGTCCAATGCGGTTGGCGGTGGCCCACTTTTACATGCCCATCCGACGCATGGATCATCTTACTTTTCAGACAATTGGGTGATCGACACAAATTGCCCTAGCCAACTAGGAAACAAGAATGAAAATTTGTTGAGTCCCCGCAGGATTCAAACCCTCGACCTCCAGTTTCTAAGGCACACGCCTGTACCACTAGGCTACGGAGGCAGTTGATTTGCATAATCTGAACCCAAAGATTCTAAAGCCAGCTCAAAGTCAGTGAAGTAATCTCCATTTGGGGGACAATAAACAATACCTAAAACTAACTTGGCGCCGCTAAGTAGAACCTCAAGAAAGAGGTACTCAGCAGTCGCTAAATATTGACAGGAATTAGCTAGAATCTTACGGTAGATCAGATCTGAGGTTTATTGCGACCCCTCCTCCACCTTTAGGCGGGTGGGTGGCTGGACCGACTTTTTACATGCCTATCCGACGCACGCAAAGTAAGATGATCATCTTACTTTTCAGACAATTGGGTGATCGGTCTAAATTGCCCTAACCAACTAGGAAACAACAATGAAAATTTGTCGAGTTCTCGCAGAACTCGAACCCACGACCTCCGGTTTCTAAAGCAAACGCCTATGCCACTGGGCTACGGAGGCTATTGTCAGTCGGAAGTAACTATTAGGTTGCATTTTGATATTACGAAGTTATTATTTACTTAATATATTCTTTTAAAAACATTCTTTCTTTCGATAGTGTATTATGTCAAGAGTTCCATGAACAGTAAAACAAAAAGCGTTTTATAACATAAAAGCAATTTAACGTGCATTGTACCTAAGCGTAATTAAACTAAATGTACGTCTTACTTTTTCTATTTCGTATCAAAAGGGCACTGAGAAGCAAGCAGCGGCCAATAGCACTAACTTCGCGTGATTACAGTTTCTTTAACAATGATTGACATCTACACGACACTACAGGGACACGTTTTTATTAAAAATCACTCAAGGACATTGTTATATACTACAAAAGCAAACGCGAACAATGTTTGATGCATTACACTGATTGCTTGGGCGACAATGTCTTTGCATTTTGTATCAACACGTTCGGACGACATGTTGGTATGTTGCCGGTAAAATGGATTTGTCAGTTCGAAGTTTATCATGTTCTTCACAACCATCGCAACATATGAAGATTATTGTGACGACCGATTCGGCTAGACGTCGGGTTGAATTCGATAGGGATATAGAGGTAAAATCTGGCTTAAAACGCTGTTCTTTTTTTATGGCATACGCAGGCAGACGAGCAGCTGGGCCACCTGATGGGAAGTGGTCACCGACGCCCATAGACTTTGGCAATACCAGTGGTATCGCCAACGAGCTGCCTTCCGTGTGACATAGGGTGTTAAGTCTCGTTTACCCAGTAAATACGCTGGCTACGGTGCCCGGAACACATCAGTGTTATTACACTACTGCTTCGCGGCAGAAATAGGCACCGTGGTGGTACCCATCCAGACGGTCTCCTGTAAAAAGTTTTGTGTAAATGTTTAAAAAGATCTAAGAATCTTGGTTCTTTAATACCTACCATTTGGTCTCTTTGGTCATTAAATAGATTAACTATCTAAAATTTCTGATAAATCTTTGCAAAGACCTATCATCATCTTGACATGACAATTTATCAGTATGCTAAAGTAATATTCAAATAATGTTTTAAAGAAATTTGTTTCGTTAGTGCATGAACCAGTGATATATAACTTATCAAAGACATTACGTTTTTTATTCTAATGGTACCTATCCAATTAGCAAATGTCGGCAAAAAGTTTTAACCACAATCTTGTATTCTTACCTGGTATATAAGAAAAATGTTGGACTCAGCACACGGCCTTGTGACATCCCACAAATAAATTGTTAATACAAAAATGGGTCCTATAGCTATTATTATTTTTTAATTTTTTCAAAACAAAATTATTTATAGTTGTAATTTTACGTGGCCTTCAGATACATATATGCAGTCACTTTGATGAACGAGTTCTTAACGCAAAACTTAATCGCCTTTTTAAGGGCTTAAGTAAAATCTAAACATCTTTCTCTTTTTCACCTATTAGTGTGATTAAATTTATATCAAAATAAGCGACCCGCCACTGCTTCAGGGTGCTATGCTGATAGTAAATGCACCTATTATATTAAGGCTGTGTTATACATATAAACCTCCCTCTTCAACACTTTATCCAATAAAAAAAACCGCATTAAAATCCGTTGCGTACTTAGATAGTGATAAAACTAAGGACTACTAGGGTAGCGATATGTACCATATTTACAAAACAAAATCAGTAATAAAGATTTAAATATATTAACTACACGTTAACGAAATGCAGCATATTCAGTTTGCGTTTTAGTTTTTTAAAAGTGTTTAAAATGTCATAACAATTGACTAAATAAAAATATTTAATGTGTTAACTTTTACAAGCACATGTACTTTCCAAAAATATATAATTTTGTAATTGTATGAAAATTTTTACACATAAAATTCATTCGTTTAATAAGTCTTTTTTAGCCACTGTAGCCAAGCGCCATTACTTATAAACCGGTTCGAATCCTGTGGGGAAAAAACAACGCTAATTATTGTTAGCGTTGTTTTTGTCTGAATGAAGTAAGATGTTATATGCATCGGATGGGCATGTAAAAAAGTTGCCCGGTTGTCATGACCATCTTTAGTAGTCATTATAGGAAGTCAGTGCCTTCAAATTTACTGACAACTTATTATATTTAGAATGCAGTTTGCCCTTTGGGTTGTGGAGGTCAGATGCCAGTCGCTCTGAGTAACAAACTGTTATTTACGTAAATCTGGATGAATTAGAAGCCAAACAAAGATAACTTGGGAAAAACGGCTAGGCGAAAGAGATGATAATTCATTCGTTTTACAGATTAATAATCATGTCAGAGCTCAGAAGATACATTGGGTTTCATCATCATCATCATCAGCCTGAAATATTCCACAGCTGGAGATAGGCTCCCTAATACACCTCTATCCATAAGAGGGTTTTGGACCGTATCCCCACACTGGTCCATTGTGGGTTGGTGGGTTGGTGTTGTGGTAGGACTGACTTTTTACATGCCCATCCGACGCATGGATCACCTTACTTTTCAGACAATTGGGTGATCTGCCCAAATTGCCCCAACCAACTAAGAAACAACAATAAAAATTTGTTGAGTCCCTGCACGATTCGAACCCAACACCTCCAAAGTCAAAGTCAAAGTCAAATATCTTTATTCAATATGGAAGCATTACACTTTCTTATTGATTGTCAAATAATCTACCACCGGTTCGGAAATGGAAGCCTCTGACCTGAGAAAAACCGGCGTAGAAACTCCGGTTTCTAAGCACACGCCCATACCACTAGGCTACGTTGGGTTTAAGTTTTTCTATTTAACAAATATCTAAAACTTAGAACCCTCTCGTTGCAGGACACACGCACGAAACTGGATCCGTCGCTTGTCGAACACACGAGCGTGATGAGAGGTGCAATCCCCGTTCTTCCGATATCGCTGGCATACTTCTGTCTCCTATGCAACATATTGGTACCTGGACTGGGTAAGTCCTATATTTCTGCTAATGTAAACTTAGAATAACTGCAAACAGATCTAATAATCCAAATCCAAACTCTAATGGAGCCAGAAACGAACACCTTACTGGTGAAACGCCGCCATTTTCTCTAACGTTGTAAAACAAGTATCATTCGCTCTATTAGCAAATAACTTCTTGCATTATATACATGTATATATTATTTATAATATCCTAGAAAGTTTACTAAATAGTAAACAATTGTCATTTTTTTCAGGAACCATATTCAGCGGCTTGTTTTGTCTCTGCTTCGGAATACCGCGTTTCGGAATACACGACAGCCCAAAACACAGGATAGGTAAGTTTTTTTTTTATTTATACCGTATATGTATTTATTAATAAAGGTTTATACCATGAATATATAACAGTAGTTCAACATGATATACAATACTTAAGGCAACAAAGCTCCTTTGAGAATTGTTCTTGGGCTTTTTGTATGAACTTATTTTAACCGCGATCTGCCAATAGGAACGCTTTTTTTGGCGCCAAATGATTTAATGAATATACCTACATATACGCTGTTGACAATTATTAAGTAAGTGAGGCAATTCTTGGTTTGGGCCTTGCTTTTGTTCAAAAAATATTTTCTCCTAATGTCAATCCAAATGGGGCATGGATTGAACGTAAGCGAACCATAACTTAATAAGCTGTTAAAGATTGACGACACCAGTCTATCCTTGCGATATTTAAGCAATAAGAACAGTCTCTTACTTATTTAATTATGTATTTAAACTTCATGTAACCACAAAAATAGTACAACGTCACCAGTGAAACAAACAATGTTGAGTAAATTTAGTCATGTAAAAACAAATATATATATTATTTTTATAAATATAAACAGTTACAACTGTAATTAACGACGACATATTACAATATTACTCTTATCTTTCCAGGTTCATTCGTCATCAATCTGTTAGTGGGTGCGGGGCAGTTGTTCACAGTGCTCTTCTGCCTGGTAGGGTGGGGATGGTCCATTTGGTGGGGCACCATTATGGTCAGGACATCGCGTGAGTATTTTGTGGGTCTAATCTTTTGTTTTGTAATAAAGTAAGCTTCATAATATTAATTACCTACCATGGGTATTATTCTCTTTACATTTACAACCTATTTTAAGTCGGTCATTTTCCAAATAAAGGGCGTACTTTTATACATGTTATCACTCGGCTCCATTACTAACGCGCTGATTTTAAAAATCTTTTATTGGTAAAAAGGTAGAAGCTGTATTGTGATCCGACTATTTTTATTATAATATCTAGATAATTGAGAAAAAAATAAAAAAACGTCAAAAATCAAAAACTTCCATAGACACAAATAATCTTGCACACAGATTATACTTAGAATTTATTAACTGTAATGTCAATTTATAATGGCTGACATCTTCATTTTGAGATCAATCTGAAACTAATACTCTCACAAATGCCCAGCTCTTTACGATTTTGTTTGTTTCCAGGCAAATATCGTAAACTTAAAGCAGAGGCTGCGTTAGAGGAGGCAGAATCTGCGCCGCCGGTCACTTCCAATAATCATACGAGGACGTAGTACTGACATCTCTAACATAACCTCAAAAAAAGGATAACAAATACTCATAACCTCAAAAGAGATTAAACATTGAGATATATATCGCGTTTGCTCGTAAAATTACTAGATTATTAGAAAATAATAATTATACTAGTTGAGCAGACGATGTGGTAATCGAGAGAAAAGACAAAATAAATATTTGAATCAGTGTGGACGCACAATTTAGTGTTTGTCTTGACTACTTTAAAAAAAAGACAAAAAGCTAGGAAAAGTGCTTTTACGAAAAAGACATAAGCTATGATCTGAGACTTTGAAGAATATGTATATGTTGTCTATGGTTAAAAGGAATATAGAAATAACCGACTTAATGTGTTTGTAGGCAATATGATTACTAATAACATGAAGAAAGATAATATTTGTAACGATAAATCAATAAAACTGAGGAAATAACTAATAAGCGAATGTATCATATTAATAAAAGCAAATAATCAAAATTTTATCGATTTCGCTGTAAAGGTAAAAATAGGTTCTTGTAGAGTTTATAACTTACAAGGAAAGTGAATCGAAACAATATTTATGACATCTATTTCTTGTAGTGTATTGTAAATAAATCGGAAAGTATTAATATTTTATAAAGAAAATTGTTTCGCAAAAAATATTTAGGTATTAGCCTGAAATTGTTTTGTAAATGATAACGTGTCTGCTGGTCAGAAACATTAGGAACACTTTTCAAGTATTCTAAGCTTCCGAATAAAGTTTTCCGAAATCTTAGGTCATTTTTAAGAATAAGTGCTAGTGTGGTACGAACATTTGTAGATAATAATAAAAAAATATTTCATGTTTAACAGAATAAACTTGGTTTTTAAGCCTCTTTTCTGTTTCCCAGACAAATTCAAATATTGATTTTGAATCATCTCTTGGATTCTTGACCTTAAATTTTAAAATTAAAACAAAATTAGACATAAATTTAAAGTTGCCACACAAAATAATTGTTAAATTCGATGCCCTAATAGCTGGTTAAAAAGTTAATTTTTAATTTTTCAATGTTGCAAATCTAATATTAAAATATATATAAATGAAAATAGTTGAAAACGAATCGTAACTCTTCTATACACTTGTATCATAATCTTCATCTTGTATTTAATGTAAGTAAATTCTAATACGACCAAAAATACTTGTATTGCTAATAAGAAAACATGATAAATATTTTATAAGCGAATAATAAATAATAGCAATGTATTTTATTCTTTTGATCATATAACTATGATATTATTAAACTTTTCGTTTTACTTGTATAATAAGTTAAAATGTAGAACATATATTCTCTATGTATGGTCTATTAGACGAGTAATATATGCAAGAAAAGGAAAAAATAATCTTCAAAAGCATAGACTATTAAAATAAAAGCTATTGCGTTTTTACTAATAATAACAGTCTTCGAGTAACACCGAGATCTTCCAAAGCGTTGTTTATGATTACAGGAAGAACTTACTTGTATTATTATGTTTTATTAATGTATTTACAGTTGCTTGTCCGACAACTAATAAAGAATTTTATAATCAACAGTTTTATTTTTTATTTACAAAATGTAAATTTTTCACACAGTGTAAGTTGCCGCAGTATAAATAAAACAAAGTGATACGTTGCATAATCGCCATGCTGTCGTCAGATATTCCAAACGGTAATTGTCAGATTTTAAGCGAAATTTTCTATTAAAATAGTAAATTTGTGTTATTCATACCAGGCGCAAAACTGACTTTATACACCCATGAGATAAAGTTTAATGACAAAAATTCTGTTTACGTAAATTCTGTCTCTAAATTGGCTTACTATAGATAATCTTACTGCACAATTAGGCGATCAACTCGCAACGCCCATGCAACCAGGCTACGAACACAGTTCAGCGCACAATAAAAACTCTGCTTAAACAGCTCATGTACCTTTTTACAAAATATAAAAGCAAACAAGAAACAATATTCACGTAAATAAAGACCTATGACAAAAGCATCGCGATAACGTGTTTTTCAAGCTTACGTCTACGCTTGCCTGGTGAAAGGTAAAGGCGAGATGCGGAGTTGTCTCCATGACCCGAGTTTCAACGCAGGGGCACACCGTCCCCTGGGCACTGTCCTTATTTACGGCTCTTAGGTGGCTAGTTTTAACACACAACATAGGTGGTCACAAGAGGCGCTCAGAGCCGCTTTGCACGGACACCCCAGAGCCTCACCGAGGTCACCATGCGAGGCCTGCAAGCGTCGCTTATTAATCCTAGCTTTTCGTGAACAACGCGGGCTGTAGTTGTGTCTACACTTTTGGCCGTCAGTTCTTGGGTGTCCAGTTTCATCCTTTTTTTTTTTTCTACCGTGGGATATGCTACGCATACCCGTCCTCGCGGGGCAAAGACGGTTAGTCGGACTCGCACCGACTAAAACCACTACGTTGTTCCTTCCTGCCGCCTTTGGGGTGGGTCACAGGAACGTTTTGCACTCATCTGCAACCCCACCAGCGCTGGCCGCCGAAGCAGCCCCATCTCGGCCCTACGGCCATCTGCCTCCCTCTGGGCGCGTCGGAACTAACGCGCCCTTCGTCTCGGCCCCTGTAGTTAGGTAACAGACTCCCCGAGTCTGTTACTCAGGGGCCATGGGAGCCAGGAGTTCCCAGCCCACGCAGGGACGAGACTCCCAGCCCCCAGCGGCGGCCCCGATGTTAAGCTCGCCGCTAGCTCCATTTCGGCCGCAGAAGGAGGAGAGATCGACGACACCATGCCGAATGTCCCCTCCACGGCCCCTCCACACCGCATCAGCGGTGGGCCCTCTCGAGTCGCGGAGGATAGGAGAGCGGCCACGGAATACCAACACTCTCTTCCCCCGACTCCACCCTGGTTGGAGGGACAGGAAGGGCGGCACGTCTACCTCCTGCAACCGTCCTCGCACCTCTAAAGGGCATCCAAAGCGGGCTTGTCAGCCGCTTGAGAGCCTCTCCACGGCCGGCCTTCACCTCAGGCCGGCCAGGTTCCTCTAGCTTCCCGCGGCTGACCCAAGCCGCAGGTACTGAGCCCCACCGCTACGACAAAGCGAGAACCTGTTCGGGGGTCCAGTTTCATCCTAACCCAACCAACAGCAATAGTGGCGCCTGACAGTGCAAGAGAGCAAAGCCGTGTAGTGTTTTTTAAACCACCGCCATATTTAATCTCTATGTGAACGTTTTGGCGCCAAAAGAGTTACATATGTAGATACAAAACTACAATGGGGCCCTCATATTAATAGGCTAGCAAGTAAACTAAGCTCTGCAGCTTACGCAGTGAAAAGAATTAGATTATTAACCGATGTGGAGACAGCTCGTTTAGTATATTTTAGCTATTTTATAGTATTATGTCTTATGGCATTCTACATGGGAAATGCGGCAGATACTAATACGATCTTTGTCCTCCAAAACGCGCAATTCGTGCAAGTCTAAAACCTGGGCCTCAAAAGAATCATTAGAAGTTGTTCACTGAAATAAAAATAAGACCGTTAGTTCTCAATACATATTTGAAAATTTTATGTATGTGCAAAAAAATAGAATGATTTCCTAAGACATTGTGATGCACATAAATAGATACAAGGAACAAACATGATTTAATTCTTCCAGCAACTAGACTGGAAGAATAAGTAAGTCTTTATGGGACAATGTGACGTTTTTGCAACAAACCTGTAAACGTTCAGAATTTAACTATTAATAAATTTAAAAGGTAGTCAAGGAACGTTTATGTTTAAAGAGTTATTACGATATAATTGAATTTTTAAATGATAACACAGCCTGGTAATGGAATGCTCTGCTCCAGGTCCTGTTTCAAAATTGCATAATATGTAATGCCGAATTATCAAATTGTTTGTTATTTTGAAAAGATGATAAAAATAGCCCGCTGAGTTTCTTTCGCCGTTCTTCTCAGGTCTAAGGCGTCCTTTCCCGAACCGGTGGTAGGTGTTTGACAATCAATAGCAAGTGTAAACTTCTATATTGAATAAAGATATTTGAATTTGAATTTATTCAGTAAACAAAAGAATTGTTCAGACGTGAGACTTTTTGTACGTCTTATCCATATCTTTTGCTAAAGTTGTGAGTAAAATATACTTTCATCATCATAGTCACCAATTATCAGCCTGTGCCATTCCACTGCTGGACTTAGGCCTCCCTAATGCACTCCACCGCTTCCGATCTTCAACTATTCTCATCCAGCCTCACCAGCCACTTTGCTAATGTCGTCACTCCATCTTGTCGCGGGGCGTCCCACTTCGTTTGCCGGTCGGTCTCCACTCCAGAACTTTCTGACTCCAGCGATCATACTGATGACCGCTGGAGTCACATAAGTCGCAGAACTGTTCTGCGACTTATGTGACTGGCCCAATGCCACTTCAGCTTACTAATCTAACAAATCTGGTGGGCTATTTCGGTGACTCTATTTCTCTGGTGGATCACATCATTTCTGATTCGGTCCTTCAGAGATACTCTACGCATAGCCCGATCCATACCTCGCCGAGGGACTTTAAATTTGTGGACCAGTCGAACCAAAAAACCAGAAAAAAGGTCATGACGGCAGGACGCACTGATCGAAGACTTTCGGTTTGAGGCACTATAGAAAGCCTATGGAAAGCCCTAAAATACCTAGTTCGATATACTTTAGGTTGGGAAACTAGGACGTGGGTTGGACATTAAAAAACAATAATACGAATATTTTACAAGTTTCATTTATTCCCTTTATTGATAACTTACATTGACAAGGAGCAGCGAATTTTGGAGAAGCGTCGACACATTTGCTCTTCATCTAATGTTATTCAGTGCTAAATAATAATATATATATCCGACACACGAGGTACATATAGGTAAACATAATTAACAATCAGTATTTTTTTTGTTAACTGTGAAGTTACGCTTCCAGACTGACAGATGTCTAAGGTAAGCTTAGCAGGAAGCTTCCATTCATATAATATAAAAGATTCCCACGTATATATTGACTCATCACGATCTGTCTGGACCCATAAGGCGTAGCGACATGAAATTTGGTAGGAATATTCCTTTCGCCGAGCAGAGAGCTAAGAACGGAATTTACGATTTCCACCCACAATAGAGGTTGCTAATCTGTTATATATGAGAATGTCTGTTATATATGTTGGAATATGTTAAGTGTTAGGTTAGGTAGTATGTTTGACACATTATTAATCATGAAACGAGATGTGAACTTCTATGTTAAATAAATAGATTAAGGAACGCACAAACATTATCTACACATTATTATTCAGACAGTTTTAATGCGTAAGTTTATTGTAGAGTTCGATAATATTATTTATTGGATTTATACGCGTTCATTTGCATATTAAATTATATATTTTTAAAGTTCGAAGACTTAGACGCCATATTAAAGTCCTTAATATGATCAATTAATTAACTTTATTTTAATTAGTTTACAAATATTGTACCACGTGTATCCTTAAATTTCATCTACATCACACATAAAGCATAACCAGGGGATTGCTATCAGTTACTACACATTTTATTGATAGGAAGAAAATATATTGGCCACCAGTCGATCGTCAAGGCAATGAACATCAATTTAACGAATGTTTATTTATGAATAATACTACGGCTACTTCTTACTGAGTATAAAAAAGTAAATCATCTTTATAGTAGATATTAAAAAAAAATATATTACATAAGACATTTGAAAATAACAGTTATAACGTAAAATTACAGCTTTTTAAACGAGGCCCTAATCTTACTAGGACGATCGACAATAGCCAAAAAGTTGCTACAGGATTATGAACTACGCTATATATATAATATAGCACAAGTCAACGCAATGAGATCAGATTTAGTTAGTATTGTATTATCGATAAAAATTAAACGTTTATTACTATTTAAAATGACAGCAAATCGAAGCTATAGATTATGAACGATTGTCACACTAAAAAGACCATAGACATCTACGTTCGCGCCAAAATTTCTTATATACATTGCCTGTGGTTTATGACTTAATAAATGTCAGTCCGATAAGTGTAATGTCATTATTCGAGGGTTATATTAAACGTTATGACAATATTTATCAATTTACGATGCGTTTCTTAGAGAGAACATAACCTAATATAATATTATCTCGATAATTCACCTATAACAATAATAGGCAGTACATTCAGTGATAAAGGACTAAATATTTTAGGCACAATGTTAATACACACACGTATACATGATATTTACTTCACTCGACCCAAATTCATGACAAAATTGATGCAAGTACCCCATAACAACAAAGTTGTGACGTACGCATGACGTAGTCATCAGTCGATTCTCACTCAATGATTGACATCTCAGTGGCGATTTACCAATAGGAACGCTAGATGTATGACGTCACTAAGTTGCCTTCTTTGCTTCCTTTGGCTCGTATACAATTATACATAGACATCACAAAACTATTGGTTTTAAGATAGACAAAACAAGAAGCTACATACATGTATTCGCTACATTTTGTAATGTAGATAACGAATAAATATACATATTTTTTTAGAAGGATAATCGAAAATATATTTATGTTTGAGAATTTTATAATTAGGGTTATTGTTCACGTTATATAGACTGAAAACATTTTCGGAACGGAAAATGGTTGTATACATAAAATAAACTGATATTAAGGATAATGAAAAACTAAATTTATTACGTACATACTGCATACATTCATTTACACTTAATTTATAGGACAAAATTCATAAGACAAATACACTTATACAGTTATCATTACATAGTATTCATTTAAGTGTTAGTCAACTAGCTTGATAAAGTATTAATAAGTTTTATTAGTTACATTATTACTGCAAACAATTCGAATGACAAAAAGCTTACGAAACTACATTTCCCGCAAACAGCTGTCAGTCAATATACTATATATGTAGGCCGATTTAGAGTAGGAATTGTTGTCAGAATTGTAACCATGGCAACGAAGATTCATACATCACCTACAAACATCTATCGTTTTTTATAAATAAACTAGTCGTTGCCCGCTTCTTCGTCCACTTGGTAAAAGAAAAAAATATATATTTCCTTAAAACAAATACCCGAAGTCACTCCCAGTTACATTAGCCATCTTCCCGTGAAAGTCCCGTCTAAATCGGACAAGCTATTCCAGAGATTAACCGGAACAAACAATCAGACAGAAAATTTTTAAAAAAATGTTATATGTACGATATATTATATATATGTAATTAAAACTGTTATTTTAATGTTTGAAAATGCTGTCTAAATATAAAAAAGGCAAAAAGATTATCTCATTGAATTTTTATTCATTTGTATAAATTGTAAATTTTATAGATTTCAATCGCTTATTGAAAGTCGAATATTAACACCATACATAGAACACTTCGTTGATATGGGTTACCATGCGTACATGAATTTGGGGCCTAATTTGACTAAAATATATAATCAATAATAACCTAGAATTTATGAAAACAAAGAGTAATGTTCTTTTGCCGCCAATTTTTCACGCGTAGTCAAAGGTTTCTTCATTAGGGCCTTCCATTAAGCTTTCTTTGCATAAACTCTGAGACGTATTTATTGGTAGTTCATGATATATTGTGCATGCATGGACGTGAATCATATCGATTATTATTATTAAAAAATAAGCATGTACATTAAAAATAGTATGTACACTTTTCTATTGAATCGCTAGCAATTTATTTTTTCGCATTATAAGCACCCGAATTGTTTAATACAATAATGCGTTTATATTAAAAAATATATAAAGACACAATATTATTTAGACAATTTGCATCAAATAAGCGATGGATGAATAAATATTTTAACTTTATCATCTGAAAATATTTAAGTACAATGAAAAACACAACTACAGGCGTCGTAAAATAATAGTAATTTCTAAGAATACAATTCATTAACTTAAAACGAAAAAACTAAATATATAAAAAATAAAATAAAGCATTGTCTATGGATTTATAATTTATTTCACGATTGCATCTATAAGTGTACAGTTTTTTAAGTTATTATTATTTAAAAAAAATAGGAATTACTCAAGTGAACTAAGTCATTATTTACATAAATGAGTAAAAATTAAAAAAATAACATTTCATCTGTCCGAGGCAAGAGGCGTTTAAAAAATTAAATAACATAGCCTTCGAGTGAATATAAAAAAGATTGGTTTCAAACTAAACCTAGTTTACAAGTATTTACATCATCGTCACGTGAGATTTTCCATCACTTCGTCAATAAAAATAAAATATGGCAAATTGTACTTCATTTTTATCGATCCCAGGTTATTTAACCATGAGATTAATAAGCAAATTAGGGTAAAACTCTTTGGTAAACTTCACAAAACCCTACAGGTTAAACAATACATATTGTATTACTAATGAACCCAATCTAAAATTCTTGTAAACAACATAATGTACGGCGTTGTTATTTGCAGCTTTGTAATCCACCATTTGATGTCTCGTTCACAAAAAATCAACTTTAATTCTGCTCTAAGCGTGAATTATTAAGGAAAACAGTTGTTTCTATAAGTTTGTACTTTTCATGATAAGCATCAAGGTACATATGCAGTACTGGATTCTTTATTACATACTTTAATGGGACTAATACATACTTTAATATTCCTACACGTCACAAAACTGAAAATATTTCAATTACGTAAACTTTTCAGATACACAATGTATGTCAAATCAATATCACATAAACTTTAAATGATTCGTTTTGACAATTAACAGACCAAATCACGAATGACACAAGCTCCGCGAAAAATAAAACTTCTGACTAAACCTAAGCAAACGTCCGAGTATTGTCCTACCGGTCGGCCATCTTGCTTCATACAGCATACACTAATATAAATTAACGATGCCTCCGGCGCCACCTATATTAAAACGAACATAACTAAATTTTACCAAACAGCGCCATCTTATTTATCAAACTAAAGTAACACAAAACCGTATTGGTTCCTGCGTCAGATAGATGTCGTTGTTGAATTGCGTCAAATAAAAGGCAATTTACGTCCTGTGGATTTCTTCTAGAACGGTTACTGCAATATGCAATTGTTCCTCCTCTGCATTTCGACGTTCGATATGTTCCTTTCTATTTCGTCATCCTCTGCTATCCTGTGGGAAAACAGATCGAAACCGATTCAAAAAGGATATAATAATATAATCGATATAAGAATCAATTGCGATAAAGTAGATATATTAATTGACTCACATTTTGATTAGTTTCAAAAAATTGCGATTCTTGTTTTAATAAGAATTCCAGTTATTTTTCATAGTACTTGCCCAAATATAAAAGTAACATTATTTAGATCGAATATTAAAATTTTTTTTATATCAATCAACTAGAAATATAAAACTTAAATTTAAAAATACTTACGCTTTCTCTTGTTCGTCCATTTCTTGAACAAGTCTATCTCTCTCGTTGACTGCTGAAAGCAGCTCCTGAAAAGCGGATAAGTTTTTTTTTATATTAATTATCTCTTATATTTATACACAAAACAACAATAAAATAAAAAAAAAATATTTTCATCAATATAGGTAATGTATTTGTTACTTTTAATTATTTGTAATAGAATACTACAAATAGCACACATACAGTTGATTAAATATAATAACTGTTCCCATTTGTTCTAACATACACTTTCAAAAATCCTATACCATTCAGTGAAAGTGTGAATAACCTAGCTTAATTATGGATACTACTTTAGGCTGGAAAGATCAAGTTTCCAGGGTCTCTTATAGAGTCACGAATATCCTCAGGGCTCTGTACAGGTTTAAAAACTTTTTTCCGATTCGAACTAAAGTTGCGCTCGTGCAGTCCTTAATTTTTCCTTTAATAGACTATGCTGACGTGTGCTACTTTGACCTGAATGCAGATCAACTCAATAAACTTGACCGGCTTCTGAATAACTGCATTCGATTCATATTCAATCTTCGTAAATATGATCACGTATCGTCACATCGTTTACAACTGCATTGGCTATGTATTCGGAAACGACGAACGTCTAGGGCTCTTCACACTTTTTCGTTACTTAACTCTTCTTCAATTCCTACATATCTTTGTCCCCATTTTAAACCTCTTAGTGATGGTAAACAAAAGATCTTCGTTCGAGACATAACCGTCTTCTGCTTTGTCCTTCATCATCGCTCTGATTTTCTTCATAAATCTTTCTTTATTCAATCCATTCTTCTGTGGAATGCGCTACACTGGAGATCAGGATGGCTAAGACAATTCTCGAATTTAAAAAAGTCCAAAAATACCTTTTGGATGAGGCGTCGGTAGAATTACTATCTCTATGACAACTTTATAAGTATATATGTAATTGTATAATTTGTATGTATTTTATGTATTTATTTTATAAATTATTTCTTATATATTATGTTATATTATTTAATGATATGTTTGTTTATTTATATAAAGTTTATATATGTACTTCCTTATTATTGAGTTTTTTTTTAGTTCGAAACTGTTATTTTCTTTCATTATTTTGTGCACCACATTAACATCTCTGAACCACCCTAAGGTTGGCTGGTAGAAAATGCCTAAGGCATTAAGTCCGCCTTTTGTACTTTAATTGTGCAAATAAGTATAAATAAATAAATAAATAAAAACAATTATTCTATAACCTACTAGCAACACCGCAACCCCCCTTGTGGGTGGAATTTCATAAAATCCGTTCTTAGCTGACCTCTACTCGGCGGAAGGAATATTCCTACCCTAAGCCTAATCCTAAGCCGCTACGCCTTATGCTTCCAGAGATATTGTGATGAATCAATATATAGGTGGGAATCACTTTTATAAATAGATAGATAGATGACCATTCATTACCGAAGTTTCCTAAATATGGTCTAAAATTATTAAAGATATATATTAATTAAGTTTTAGAGCTTTTAGAGTACTCTACCTGTAGAAGTAACCGCTCCCTCCTCTTCTGTCCCGGAGTCTTTCTCCACTCATCCACTCCCAAAGACAGTCTCAACTCTCGAGCCAACAGTTCGCAACGACGACTCAGGTCCTCCTCTTGCTCTCTGATTGAAAATAATAATATTTTCACTAGTACATTAATTATTACTTAAAAAATAAAATTAAAACCCAACTGGCATTATGTTAGTGACCCAGGCCAGTTGTGTCAAAGAGCGTGGGTTCAATTTACAAAGGAGAGAAAATAATGTGTGAGAAAATGTAACATTTATGTTGCAACTACAGTAGCAACCACGTCATTAGATATATAACATTTTTCAGTTTAGAATTTTTTTTGTTGACCCCCTCCGTGGCCTAGCAGTATTGGCCCTTGATTTATAAACCGAAGGTCGGGTTCGAATCCCAAGGGAAAACGACGCTAAATTGTTTTAATTATTTAATATAACTGTTACTGTTGTTTTCTGCTTGGTCAATACAGTCCGATCACACAATTGTCTGAAAAGGAAGATAGGCATGTAAAGTCGGTTCCGGTCGTCGAGACCATCTTTGGCAGTCATTATATACAGTCAGTGTCTTGAAATTTACTGACAACTGATTCGTTCTTAGAATGCAGCAGAACCTTTGGGTTGTACAGGTGAGACCCGCCTACCTACCTATACATACCAGCTCCGCGTAAAAACTGTTACTCAGGTAAGTCTGGAAGGATATAAGCCGAGCCCATGATAACTTGGTGAAAATGGCTAGGTCAAGAAAATATTTTTGTTATATCAGAAACTTGAGTATTGTTTTGTTTGGAACATATGTATCTATCTGGTGGTTGCACAGATGCAACAACTTTCCGATGTTGTTTTAACTGTTTAAATGGATTCACAAATAACTGTAAATTCAGAAATAGTAAGAAAGAGTACACCAGTGTTTGCCCGTACACTTGTGCACTATGATAACCACAGAGCAGTTGGCTGATCTCGAACCTATTCAGTAATTATTATTAATTATCTATGTTCAGAGAAAAAATACTCACAGTATATTGAGCTGCATCTGCCTACGGAGCAAGGCATTCTTCTTGTTCACCAGGTGGAACCACTGCGACATCAATCTGTCCTCTTCCTGTAACAAATCAATATTGTTAAGAAATACCTGCTCCATAATCCTGATTTTATTAATTTTATGGTTTACTTTAAACGGTTAGGCTCATATTAATTAAATGAAGCCAATAATTATCCCATTTTTGAACATGAAAACACCTTTTAATTATTAAAAGTACCTTTAAAACATAATCCTTACCCTGTAACCTTTTCATCTTAGCTGATAATGAGTAAAAGAATTGAATTTGGACCAAAAATGAACAAACATATATTTAAACTTAATTAATATGTACAGTTAACATATTCTTAAGGTCTATATATATTAAATTAGACATAAAAATAGGTAAAAAGGGTAGGAAAAGGAGGAGAGGTACCGGGTTGGATGACACTTGTGTACAGGACAGAAATAACCTCTTCCACTTCTTTACCTGTAAAGCAAAGAAAAAGGACAGAGACTAACTTATTGAAGGTTACATTATTATTATTTTCTCCTTTCATTCTTCATTGAGGCTTCAGCTTCTTTATTAAAAGCTACTGCCTACAGGCGAAATTAAATATTGGAATAATCTAGAAATAATAGGAGGAAACGTAACACAAACATTTTGACTGCACTCAACGATTATGGGATTTAGTATTATCATAATTCCCTTTTAAATATTAATATATTTTTTATATAGAAGTTGATAATCACTTAATGCCATTTCTTATTGTATTATCAATACAAATAAATAAAATTTAAGTGTACATTAATATAACCGATTTAAATAATTACATTGTGATATACATATAACAAAACAACAATTTTTTAAAATTGTCTGTATATACGTTCTGGCTAATCTCTGGAATGGCTGGTCCGATTTCGACAAGACTTTCACTGGAAAATAGCCGATGATGTTCTAACACTTTTTTTTCACAACTGCTAGCGTTGAATAAAAAAGATAAGTAATAATCACCTCCGTATTGTCAGCAGACTCCATGACCCTCCGCAGCTGCTTCTCCAACGCGGCCGCTTTTTCATCCACGGCGCTCTGCTCCTTCTCCAAGGCCTCCAGCTCGCTCGCAATGTACGAACCGCTCTCCTTGCTCTGCCAAAGTCAAAGTTACAATCGCACTTTGTCACAACCAAGTTCTTTGTCTCAGGACATAGCAAGGTAGAACGACAGCGTCACGTAACGAAAATCGTTATACCACTTCAATTTACGTTTGATCTGTCAAAGTCGAAGTTTAAGACGAAGTTACTCTTTTAAATAACGTCTTTTATCGCGGTGTACATTTAACTTACACCGTCACGTAACGAAAACTCGTTATAACACTTCCAATTGTTGGCAGTTTTACTGGCCTTAAAATATATACTAAATATATGTGTACTATATTTTATGTACACGTTTACATATAGATACCTCATCGGCGTTCTCGGGGGCCAGCCTTTCTACCAGCGCGGAGTAGGACTGCAGAGGCGAGCGCCGACTGCCGCTGCCAGGGGAAGTGCTGCGCTCCTCTGTGAGGCACGAATAATGCTTTATTCCTACTCAATAGCCTCCGTGGCCTAGTGGTGACAGCTTGCGCTTTGGAAATCGAAGCGTGGGTTCGAATCCTGCGAGATCTTGAATACTTTCTAAGTTGTTCCCTAGTTGGTTAGGGTATGAGGGCTGATCGCCCTAATGATTGTAAAGTTAATGCAAACAGTTGAATTTAATCAAAACCCAAAGGCCTTTTTATTATATTTTAGATTTATTACATCACTAGCGACCCGCCCCGGCTTCGCACGGATGCAATACTGATTTCGGTAAATTCTATGGATAATTATATAAATTTATCAACGTTTCTCTACCCGCCTTTTAACCACTTTATCTATCAAAAAACCGCATCAAAATCCGTTGCATAGTTTCTAAGATTTAAGCATACATAAGGATATAGGGATAGAGAAAGCGACTTTGTTTTATACTATGTAGTGATTATTAAAATAATAATATATGTAATCTCAGTCTTAAATCAATATATAAAGACACTATACGTGACTTCAATATGAACCAATAGCCGCCAAGTGTTCGACATTGGAGGGCAGTAACAAATCATAGTGTTTTGTTATCAGTAAAAACCATTAGACGTGTGGAACATTCACCTGATGGTAATTGATACATCTCACTTATAAAAATAGCAGCGTAAGACAACACAAAATCATTTGCCACCCTGAGACTTTAGATGTTATGGCAACGGTGCCCTTCCAACCGGAACGGAGTATAGTATATACAGTACGAATTTTTTCTTCAAAAAGTGCTTTATATTTGATTCCATTAATCATTACTTTAATTAAATAACTTCCATATCGCATTAGCTTTTTGTATAACATCATATATGTTTAAGCAAACCGCCTCCGTAGCCTAGTGGTAAGGGCGTGTGCTTTAGAAACAGGAGGTCGTGGCTTCGAATCCTGCGGTGGCCCGACAAAGTTTCAGAGATGATGTTTAAACACTTACCCGATCTCTCAACGCTGCCGAAGCTCCTGGAACCGGGACTTGGCGGAGTCTCCGCCCTGGAGACCATCGCCTCCAATTGGTCCACACCACCCGCTACAAAACATCACATAATTAATAAATAGTTTTTCTATATTGCCTATGCAATAAGGCAGACGAGCAGTCGAGCCACCTGATGGGAAGTGGTCACCGACGCCCATAGATTGGGAACACTGGTATCACCAACGCGCTGCCTACCGTGAGACATGGGGTGGTAAGTCTCGTTTACCCACTAAATACGCTAACTACGGTGCCCTTCGAACCGGAAAACAGCAGTGTTTTCACACTACTGCTTCCCGGCAGACATAGGAAATTATTATTTATGTATATATAGACGGAAAAAAAACAGAAAGTCGTATTAGAAAATAATGAAATTGTTCACGTGAGCTGAAAAATAATTTATATAGATTCGATATGTTGAATATGGGAGAACATTGGAATGATTAGAGAGTTAACTTTAGTGAGATACTCCCAGGACATGTGCAAGGGATTTTAACTTTATATCGAACATAAAATCTACATTTTTAAGTGAATAAAGTAATTATACACCACTCCAATGTAATATAAAGAATATATTCTTTATTATTTTTTTTTATTGCTTACGCAGGCAGACGAGCAGTCGGGCCACCTGATGGAAAGTGGTCACCGACGCCCATAGACATTGGCAATACCAGTGGTATCGCCAACGCGCTGCCTACCGTGAGACTTAGGGTGTTAAGTGTTTCTCGTTTACCCAGTAAATACGCTGGCTACGGCGCCCTTCGAACCGGAACACAGCAGTGTTTTCACACTACTGCTTCGCGGCAGAAACAGGCACCGCGGTGGTACCCACCCAGATGATCTCCTGTAAACAGGGGACCTACCACCGGTAGAAGTTACTTTAACCAAGCCCTTCAAACTAGGACAGAGAAAAGTTTCCACACTACTCTAAAGCAGGAATAATCATCGTTCTATTATTCTAGCTTTGCAATATGCGACAAATATTAACAGACATCATTACCTGCAGCTATCTCTTCCATGACAGATTGCTTGCTAATGATCTCCACTGTTCCTCGATTGCGCGTCGGGGAGAGGGGGGAAGTGGGGCTAGAAAAAACAAAAAACCAATAAATAAATTCGAAATCAAATATCTTTATTCAATATAGAAGTGTAACACTCGCTTATTGATTGTCAAGGACGCTACCACCGGTTCGGAATAGGACGCCTCCGACCTGAGACAAACCGGCGAAAGAAACTCTGCGGGCATATCACACATCACATCATCAGCCTTTGTTAGTCCACTGCTGGACATAGGCCTCCCCTAATACACCCTTATCCATTAGGGGTTGGACCATATCCCACCACGCTGGTCCAATGCGGTTGGTGGTGGACCGACTTTTACACGCCCATCCGGCGCAGGGATCATCTTACTTTTCAGACAATGGGGTGATCGGCCTAAATTGCCCTAACCAACTAAGAAACAACAACGACACAGGATAACAGGATTTGAACCCACGACCTCCGCTTTCTAAAGCACACGCCCATACCACTAGGCTACGGAGGCAGTTAGCGGGCATATATAATATGATATATAATTATTTCTGATGACTGACAAATGCATTTATAGATATAGCTAATATACTATCTCAATATCTTTCACATTTGACACTAAACGATAATGTTTATCTCTAATGGACGTCGAAATGTCACTCAATTAACACGATCATTAAAATAGTTTCTCGCTAAATCAATACCAAAGTTTCTTTGGCAAATATATTATTAAATAGTTATACTTTTTCCGCAGTGAGAACCGAACCCAGAACCTTTGGCGTAACAGTCACACGATGTTCCAGTATGACGTTATGAACATTGGTAATTATATGAGTTTCATAATCTTAATCGAATAATACACATGATTAAATAATATCCATTACTTTTACGACGTGTATGCTATATAACACAACCCCCATGACGTCATAGCACGGCATAAATGGAATCCGAAATCCGTCGAAAAGAACGCCATATATAATAACGTAATTATATTAACAAAGTATATTATTTAGCTCTTTATATTTTTGCTCCATTTAATAAAAAAATAAAAACTAAAGATTTATAACATTAGGAACATTTTAAACAAAAATTAAACGCAATAAAACTCGTAAAGTCTATCAAACTATGTGTAGTATTCGAATTATTCAAGAGAGTATTGTCTTATCTATATATATATATAAAAGAGATTCCCACCTATATATTGACTCATCACGATATCTCTGGAACCATAAGGCGTAGCGACTTGAAAATTAGTAGGAATATTCCTTTCGCCGAGTAGAGGTCAGCTAAGAACGGATTTTTACGAAATTCCAACCACAAGGGGGTTGGGGGGTTGCTAGTTATATATATTATCTTAGCTTTAAATATATTTTAAAATACACACCTTACAATACCAGCTCTCGCATCAGCGATTAGCTTCCTAGCTCTCTCCCGCAGCATAGCCTGTCTCTCTTCCTCGGTCATCGGCTACAAACAAAACAACAAACCAATGAATACAATAAATACGTTAGAAAACTATTCAGTTTCCGTATTATGTTTTCTTCTCTTATTAGTGCCTACAAGGACACAAAGTTGATATGCTAACAAGCAATACTGCTATGATATTTAGCTTATAACAATACATAACAACGTAATGTCTTTCTAGTCGATCCCGACTAAGGCGGGCTATTTATATAAAGGATCAGCCAATCAGGAGATATTATAGTGCACAAGTGTACGCGCAAACACAGGTACACGTATTCCTTCACTCTTATAATCCGATGGGACGGATAACCGACACGGCCGGAGTGAGGTCAGGCAGGACCGACTTTTTACACGCCCTTTTGACGCATGGATCTTTTTACATTGCAGGCAATCAGTAATCAGCCCGCATTGTCCTAACCAACTAGGAAACAACTTTTAAAGTGCGCCCCCGAAGGATTCGAACCCACGATCTCCGGTCTCTAAAAGCCCTTAAACCGTAACCTATCATGGGCACTATCACATCGGTTAGCGGTTAAAACATTTCCTTTCCTGGAGTAAGAATTATGAAATAGATATCCTTTATATAAAAACTTGCCTTTATTAAGGACAATGTAATAAATTAATACTTCAAATCGGTTCAGTAGTTTTAGATCCTATTAAAAATAAAGATGAACAACAGATCTTTTCTTGTACGGTATTAATCAAGATTGACTACTCTGGCGTAGTGGTTAGTGACACTGACCGTAACGACAAAGGTCGTGGGTTCGATGCCACCACGGAAAAAATATCGTGTGATGAACATTGCGCTACTCGTGTCGTTATTAATATAATATGTATGTGTTTACTAATCAAAAGTAAATCTATGTATTTATCAGACATCTAGCCGCCATAGTACAAGCTTTGCTTAGTTCGGGACTAGATGGTGTTGCGTTGCCGTCCCAAGATAATCAAATGCACATATTTATATTGAAAAACAGTACTTTTTAATATTTCACGTATAACTAATAACATGATAACCAATTATTACTATAAAACAAAGGTTCAAACGATAAACCAAACAAACAAAACAAAACATTGAACACGTCACAACATACAGACAAACATGACCTTACCTACAGTGTCGCCAATTGAGACTACAAATTGATATACACATAGTAAGTCATAACAAAGAAGTGGCATACTACATATGTCGTTATTATTGTTTTCTTTTTAATGTACAAGTTTTTTTTTCTATTATTAAATAAACTACAGACACACGCTCGACAATACACACTGTATATATACATTTATATAAATTGTCACAGACGCAAGCACCAGCTGGGAATGGGACGTAAGTTAACCTGATAAGAACCGGCGAAAGAAACTCGGCAGGCTATTTCTTACATTGTCACTCTCTGTTTGACATCTCGATGATATTTTACACAAATTAATAGAATTGGAGCGTCGGCTTGCATATTTTTAATAACAGTTTTTAAATGATTACATTGTAACAAAACAATACCTTTTAATCATTTTTGTCCGTTTGTCGGAATGTCTGTCCATTTTCTAACTATTCTCTGGAGTGTCTTATCCCATTTTTACGGACTTTCACTAAAAGATAGCTAATGTAACTGATAATAACCTAGGCTATCCTCTATACCTGAAAAATCTAACAGAAAATATTTTTTACACTTCCACGGGGACTGGGTCTGCTTGTTCTTCAACAAGAACACATGCACACCACTTCGTTGCCACAGATTACTCTGCATACACCTACTCCTAGTCTAAATTGACCTAACCGTACAACCAATAGCCCCTACCCCTTATACACCCCTATCTATTAGGGGGTTTTTGGGATACGGTCCAAAAACCCCCTGATGGACAGGGGTGTATTGGTGGTGGCCTATGTCCAGCAGTGGACTATCAGAGGCTGATGATGATGAGGATGATGAAACAACCAATACATTACCTTTTTACCAGGGCTCGTGTCTCCATTCCGCAAACCGTTAACGATCTCCGCTTTCCCGTCGTCCGACTCCTTCGAGCTCTGGCGTCTATTCCTCTCCCTCTCTCTCGCCTCGCGTTTCGTCGCCTCCAGCAGCTGTCTCGCTCTCTCCTTAAGCTCGTCGTGCCTCGAGAGCAGTTGCTGCACGGTTCGACCAATCACGGACGAGCGTTCCGAAGCATTCGGCCAATCACGGAGCGGCACGAACGAAACGGACCAATGGCGTGACGCGTACGGTTCAAAGCGTAAGCGGATGGAAGAGAAACACGTGCCGTGAGTGATATGTGAACGGTGGCAGTATGGGGTAACTATATTATCATATCAAGTCATATCAAGTACACTTTTTATGGATTTTTCGCGTTCACTTAATGTTGTCTTTTGACTTAGTAGTTTTATTTTGTTTAACTTTTACAATTTAAAAAACCCGAGAATATTTTTGTGATATGTTTAATAATCGCACAAATAAAATAAATAATTGTATATTCGAGTCAAAAATAAATGGATTTTACGTGAATAATGTCTAATATCAAATTTCAATGTCGTCAAATGTCTGAACCACTCCTATTGGTCGAAATAGGGCCGCGGTCAACCAATACTAACGCATTTATCACTTTTTGCGACTTTAAAGTTTGATATTACACTTTATTTTTCAACTATAGTATAGTTATTAATAGTGAAATACAATTCTTGTTTATAATTTGAACACAGTAATGATCATGGTTGAATTATTTCTCAATTCAGAGTGTCGCAGGCTTATTAATTAGGAGACTCGTAGAAATTTACCTCAACACATTTATATTGTCTAATAGTATTAATAATGATGATGAACGATACAAATCAAAAATGGAACACACTGTTTCGCATCAAACAATAAGACACTGCAAACTTGTCACATCCCACACAAAAAATATGAGACATATTTCCAATGTTATCGTACTAATTACAAATTTGTTGCAACAAGAATGCCACCAATGACAATCTTGTCGCAACAAGAATGTCATTAAAGACAAACTTGTCGCAACAAGGATGCCACCAATGACAATCTTGCGGCGATAAGAATGCTATTAATGACACATTTGTCACATCTAAAATGCTACCAATGACAATCTTGCGGCAACAAGAATGCCACCAACGACAAATTTGTTGCAACAGGAACGCTACCAATGACAAACTTGTCACAACAAGAATGCCACCAATGACAAACTTGTCGCAACAAGAATTGTTCCAATAACAATCATGTAGTCAAGTATTTAACTGATGACAAACCTATCACTAACGCAAGGACAAACAATAAAACGACAAACTCATCACATCAAACCAAAGACATACAGAAATTAAAACTCACCGGCGTCGGTTTCGGTAGCTCTGATTCAACATTCTGAGTTTCTTGAGGCTGTGGTTGCGACGGCGGAGTGTCGGGGTTCGATTCCACGCTTAGCCCCATCAGCGGGTCCTTTAACACTGGTTCCATTGTTGGTTTAGTGTCAGCATTCCCTGAAAAAATGATTTTAATGTATTATTTGAGTGGTATCTATGTACAGTGGATTTATATTTGGGGTGGGAACCTATTTGGTGGGGAACGTCTTGTAAAGTAACATTGTGGTAGCTATTTCTGCCCTAAATCTCTACATAGCGTGCATAAACGCTACTGTCGTCCGTTTTAACGGCCGCGGTAGTTCGCGTTATACCATGTTAAACGAGGTGCAAAATGAAACGTGTCAAAGCGGTGTTTACATACTAAATGCGTGTCTTGCGATGCATTTCTCTACATATAGTGCCCAATCAATTAATGAAAAAAAGTTAAACTACTATATATTTTACCCTGATAAAGCTTTAAAGCCTCAAAATCATCACTAAAGTAATTTCATCCCACTTTTAAAACAAATAACTAAGCACAGAGAACTAATTTTTCGAAGAATCTTAAAGAATCTTGCTTAAACCGACCGTTGTCCATCGAATGGTTGTCGCGCATCTGGTTCTGGTTGTGGTTCGCATTCTGGTTGAGGTTTTGGTCCGGAGACGTCTCCTCCTCCTCGTCGGAGCCGAAGGGGTCCGTCAGCTCCTTCCTGGTCATCAGCTTTTCTGGCCTGCGCGGGAATTGGCTGTCGAAGTACATGTGTACGTTATATGTAAAGTTTATTTGTATATTTTATTCAAGGCTTTATCTTTATTGTTTGATGGTAATATATTATCTGCAGAAGTATTTTTTTTAAACTTTGTATAAATTACTTTTTTTTTAATATTGTCTCTAATAAACAAATTAGGAGAAAAGCATTGGTCATGCATGCTCTCGTGGATATGGTATACTTTAAAATAGGGTTCATCATCATCATCATCAGCCTTTGATAGTCCACTACTGGACATAGGCCTCCCCTAATACGCCCCTATCCATTGGGGTTTGGACCGATCCACCACGCTGGTCCAATGCGGGTTGGTAGGTGGACCGACTTTTACATGCCATCCGACGCATGGATCATCTTACTTTTCAGATTGGGTGATCGAGCTAAATTGCTTAACCAATTAGGAAACAACAATGAAAATTTGTTGAGTCCTCAGGATTCAGAACCACGACCTCCAGATAGATAATAGGGTTATTTATTTGAAATGACTAGATTTTGTTCTAAAGCCCTTAACAATTATAAAGATAATAACCCCTTTAGACAATTAAGCACCCTAATTAACAATAATATAGAGATAAAAACAATAATAAAAAAATAACTTTTCATTCAATTAACCTCCTTCAACAAATTTTCATTGTTGTTTCCTAGTTAGTTAGGCAATTTAGGATCACCAATTGTCTAGAAAAGTAAGATGATCCATGCGTCGGATGGGCATGTAAAAAGTCAGTCCACCCACCTACCCGCATTGGACCAACGTGGTGGGATACGGTCCAAACCCCCTAATATCCATTAGGGGGTGTACTAGGGGAGTCCACTGCTGGACATATCCAGCAGTGGACTATAGACTGATGATACCTTTCTTGCTCTCGTTGACGTATACAATGATGCTAGATCGATAAGGCTCAAACTATACATACATTGATGTCTTGTATTTCCTAAAGAAAATCACTGTCTCACTCCATAAAAACTTCGTTCCAGCACAAATATCAAAGCTCTCACCTCGTTGGTGCGTATCGTGTCCGCGAACCACTTGGCGGTGGGCTTGGGCTCCCCCTTGGCGGGGGAGAGCACCTTGCCCAGCAGCCGCGGCCCCAGCGCCCGGCTGGGGGTAGCGGGTTCCGGGCTCAGGCGGGGGGGCTCCATCGCCCTAGGGGGACAATATAATTTTGGAATACTATCAACATACGGTTAATTTAACAAAATGCAACATTGTAGAGTCGACTCGAAATTGTAAAACAAACCACTGCGAAAGTAGATGTATCAAAATCAAATAATTAGAAATGTAGACTGAATAGAAACGATCCAAAAGAATACTAAAAAGGTCAAGACAGACAAGGTCCCAGATCCTCTGTGTCCGGAGAATCAGAAATAGACAACGCAACAACGTATATTTATGAATTTGGTCCATAATAATGACGCTAATGGATTTGTGGATCACAACTACGCGTACATAACGCGACGAACGAAATTACAACTTTATCTGTATGAAACAACCGTCTTCATCGTCTGGCGTATACATCAATGGATGTTCTATACTTGTTTATTTATCCAAACAAAAAAATAGTTTTCTAACTGTAAACAACATCTAAACATGAGAAAGAAAACTCCATTCGTTCCTACAGTATACACTAAACGTACTATCCCTCGCTCGGCTAGTCATTACCGACGCGCGAATGTATTATTTTTGCGACAGAGGTGCCATCACTATTTATACTAAAAATATACTAAACTAATTTAATAACTGACTACAAAAAAAACTAAAAATTCATACAAACAAATAAAATAGCCTCATAAACCAAGCCAATACCCACCTCCGAGATCGTCTAGCGCTGACCTCCCTGCTGAAGAGGTCCCTGGGCACCCCCCCGTCAGTATCATGCCTTCCGACCAAGTACGAGGACTCCGCCTCATCATTACCTGGACATCATCAAGATAATGTTAAGAAAAACATCATTCGATGTACTACAGGCTATATAAATACAAGTAATAATATTAAATAAATACTGCGGGACGATAACGCAACACCGTTAAGTTACAATATGAGAAAATCTTGCATTATGGAGACTAGATGGCTGACAAGTACATGAGCTCCCTTATTTTTTTGTATATAGATACATATATTACAGATTCAAACAGCCAGACAAGATAGAAATACTGTTTAACACACAATATTGACGTGACAACGTGTTATAGATTGGTTCAAGATAGGAAGGCACTCTTGTGCACTGTGTCACAGCGCCGCTCACGTAACGCTCTCCATAAGCATCCATTAGAGAGAGTGAGAGGCACGCGGCATTCTTACTCGTGCGCAGTTGTCCTGCTTAAGTGAAAGAGAGACAGAGAAAGAGATAGAGGGTTGATTCTTATCTTGATAGACGAATGAATATTCACATTACAATTATTCTGCCACTAAAAGACGTTGTGACGTATTACTTTCGCCCGTATACCGATTTTACAGGCAACCATTTTTTTTCCGTTGTGAGAATTGAACCAACACTTTCTGGAGCAATAATCAGGGTCACTAACCACTGCGCCAAGTGGGTTGTCAATTCTAATATCTTTATTCAATATACAAGTGTTGCACTTGCTTATTAATTGTCAAAAACGGTCTACAACCGGTTTTGAGTAGTACGTCTCTGACCGGAGAAGAACCGGCGAAAGAATATTATTATATTAATAAACAATTTGCAACTTCATAGTATTTTAAATCATATCATACATGATCCAGTTATGCCTCCGTAGTCTAGTGGTAAGGGCGTGTGCTTTAGAAACCGGAGGTAGTGGGTTCGAATCCTGCGGTTACTCAACAATTTTCATTGTTGTATTTTAGTTGGACTAATACAGGCTGATGATGATGATGATGTTATTATGATGATATGTATATTGGGTGTATTTAAAAACAATGCGTACATAATTTACTCATTAATATTGTCATATTTATATTCCTAAGCAAAATATCCAATCCAACCATTATACCAATTACTTCCTTATTTCATTGCCATAAAATTAAAATTCTATGACACGCAAAACATTTGTACAATAAACTCTCAAAATACAAATTGTATCTTCACCTAATTGTTCCACTTGCAGCTCGTTGCCGGTGAAATGTGCCCGAAGCTGGAAGAGGTACGTCATGATCTGAAATGAAAATTACCAGATATTGAACAGAGCTCTAGTACTAAACGTTTTACCGGTGGTACCACCGCGGTCTGGGTGGGTACCACCGCGGTGCCTATTTCTGCCGCGAAGCAGTAGTGTGAAAACACTGCTGTGTTCCGGTTCGAAGGGCACCGTAGCCAACGTATTTATTGGGTAAACGAGACTTAACACCCTATGTCTCACTGTAGGCCGCGCGTTGGCGATACCACTGGTATAACCAATGTCTATGGCGTCGGTGACCACTTCCCATCAGGTGGCCCGACTGCTCGTCTGCCTGCGTAAGCAAAAAAAGTTTTATTTATTACTAGCTGCAGTCCCCGACTTCATCTGCGCGGAAATATATATAAAAAAAAAAACATTTTCCAAAAAACAATTCTTTAAATAGTTTCATAAACTACATACACGCAGCAGCTAAAATCGGACTAGCTATTTTAAAAATTAGCCAGAACAAACAGACAGACAGACAAAAATTTTATGTATATATAACTGTTATAAATCATGATGCACTAATTCAAAAACGGTTACCTTAATGTTACAAACGGACACTGCAATTTTTAAATTTGATAGATAGTTCAAATACCCTTCAATGTCTAAAGACTGTGTTGTTCAATCAAGCCTTCAATCGAGCCTCGGTCTCCATTCCAGTACTTTCCGACTCCAGCGGTCGTCAGTTCTGCGGCTTATATATTGACTCCTATATATTGACTCATCACGATATCTCTGGAATTTGGTAGGAATATTCCTTTCGCCGAATAGAGGTCAACAAAGAACGGATTTTACGATATTCCACCCACAAGGGCGTTTGGGGGGTTGGTAGTAAACAATAAATATCGAGCACCTCATCGTCAGCTCGTCGGGCGTGGTTTGACGCAGATTTCTTTTTTTTGCTTGCCCAGGCAGAGGAGCAGTCGGGCCACTTGATGGGAAGTGGTCACCGAGGCCCATAGACATCGCCAATACTGGTATCACTAACGCGCTGCCTACGTGAGACGTAGGATGTTACGTCTCGTTTACCCAGTCAATGATTTCACACTACCGCTTCGCGGTAGAAATAGGAGCCGCAGTGGTTCCTCCAACATATTATTGCGCCTCACCGCCAGCCTGTCGGGCGCGGGCCTCTCGCACACGTCGTTGGCCGTGAGCACTTGCGAGATGCCGAGCTTGGCGCTCGCCTCCAGCGCCACGCGCACGTTGCGCGACGCCTCCTCGGGCTGCAGCCCGGAGAAGTCGCTGGGGGCCGATTGTATACATTATTGAAGACACTATCGCATATGATTGAAAATTTGTTAAAGGATACCCATGCGCACACCCAATATACAAACGAAACGTCGTACCGCGACAAAGCGCTATTATTAATATATATGAAACTAGGTACAACGCCATCTAGGCTGAGATCAAAGAAACACAAGTTACTGTAACAAGTAACTATACCACATAAATGAAACATTAGACTAAATAAAACAGCATACCGGTTATATTACTGGATATATTAATAAAATAAACAGCTTAGCGTAATATTTTAAATCTCAAAAAAATTCTATTAATATGAAAGCTTTACTTACACACTCCATTAACGTAAAATAAACCACTCACATCAAATCCGGTCTGAAGCGGTGTATGATCGCGCAGAAGGCGAGTCCCGAACGAAAGCTGGTAGTGAGATTGGTGATCCTACAGGAGCGGTGCTCCCTGGTCACCGCCTGACACCACTCTAGCAGATCCTGGACCTGTGTGGAAAGTCAAAGTGAGAGCCAATGGCAAAATCTGCAACGAGCAAATTCTGTTCCAACTACCGATATAACTGATTTTAAAAGATAGAGTAAGATCTGAATGTGGAAAAGTCACGGTCCAATTCTGCCACAAAAGAAACGAAATTTTGATAGAATATGACGTTATTTTATACTCAATAACACACTCAGATTCTGAACTGGGTATGAACGGTCAAAGTCAATGACTAATGATAAAAAGCTAAAGTGAAAGTCAAATTCTACTACGAAGGTGCCCAAATTACTATGTGATATGCCCTCTTTGCGAAACATCTAAGAAAAACTAAAACACAATACATTAATTTTACTATTGAAATATAGTTATTGTAACGCGAGCTAATTCTACTGAAGTATAAGGATATAATTTATCATCAACTTTAAGAAAAAATCCAAACTTAAATAGAGATTCGTATCTACCCTACGTAGATTTCTATTTCTTCATTTCTATCTGTATACATTTAAATCAGATCATCTATATAACGGACAGACGGGACGGGACCGACAGACTGGATCCGAGAACTGACGATTTTCTACCCTACTAACTAAAATTAGCCACAGTCAAGCATCCACAGCCATCCATAAGCCATAACCTAAAATATTCGTATTTTTCTAAAGCAAGTGCTTAGTATTTTTTCAATTGTCAGAACAAAACACTTTTACTTATAGTTATACCAGCACAAGAGATAGAGAACATTTTATGAGATACCACTCACCGGAGTCTTGTCCTTCTCCATTCCCTTAACAGGGAACAGCTTCTCCATATCGACAACGGGCGTCTTCTCATCGCCGTTCTCGTTATCGTTGCCGTCCAAGGACACGCTATTCAGATTGGACTTCAGCTCCAAGGGCTTGAGGTTCTTCTTCGCTATGGTCTTGGTCTTGAACTGCAAGGCCTTCAAGTCCGAGTCCTCGTGCTCCGGCTGGAGGGGCTGGAGGGGCCTGAGGGGCTTGAGCGGCGTGGAGGCGAGCGGGGGCCGCGTTCCGGGCGCGAGGGCGTCGGCGGGCGGCTGGTTGGTGGGCGTGGCGGGGCTGAGCGGCGCCGTGGGCGTGGCCGAGCTGTCGAAGTTGAGGCTCTGCACGCTGCTGGGCGTGGCGGCCACGTCGCTGCCCGTCAGGCTCTGCGTCATCTCCTCCATCTGCTGGCGCAGGCCCAGCATCTGACGTGGAAGGGTTCTTACTCGGAGCGACTGACTTCCTATGACGACCTCCAAACGAGGTCTCACTAAAGACTAACGGAATTATCGTCTTAATTTTACAGACAATTGATTAATCATACCCTAGTGTGCTAAGTAACCGAAAACAACGATAATAATTAAATATAATAATTAAATATTTGTAACATTTTAAACGTCGTTTCATCGCGTCGCCGCGTGATTCGAACCCACGTCCTCAGAAAGAAGGGCCAATACCGCTAGTTCACGGAAGCAATGCAATATAGAAGCATTAAACATTCTTATTGATCGTTAAACGACAATTGTTAAACCGTTCGATTTTTACAGTTAGAATAACAAATCTTTTTAATATAGAAGGCTATGATTTCAAAGCGTTGTTTATCTATCGACGTTACGTTCGGTGTAATCAATCTAGATAGAAGAATACAGTAACAAAAATGATACGGACTAGAACTTTATTGACTGCTCCAGCATGTAAAGCGTTGTTTAAAACTAGTCGGTCAATTCAGTAAATTTTCATTGAATAATGTCAAGTATGACCAGTGTGATGGTATGTCAAACAGTATACCCAGTAACCTGTCATTGACCAGCGTGGAATATCAATAAACAATTAAATGAGTCGACGATTGACTTATCGGAACTGTTTAGTTTGCAATTTGATATTTCAATTTGTTTACGTGAATCCCACGTCTTATTTTTATATCAGCCAAAGTGCTTTTCAAGCTGTAATTATGTTCATATGAAAAAGTATTTCAAGTATATAACGTATACTAAGTATACAATTATATATACATCAAGGTATGTCTGAATCCTTTGAGAGTAAACTTAAGGTCACGAAATTTCATACTCATAAGGTATTCAGTTTAGCAAAGAAACTTAATCATTCAATCACCACTTCGTTTATGAGCAACTTTGTTTCCACTAAATCCATAATATTAATTAGCCTTAATATAAAATGTAAGTTATTACCTGTCTCGCAGAATTATCGGAAAGTGTGTAGTCATCTTCGTCCAGGTCCTCCAACACCGCTATGTCAGAATTGTTGTTCACCGAGAGCAATGACGCCAAAGATTGCATATCTTCATCCCTTTAAACGAGAAAAAAAAAGATTTAATAGAGAATGATGACTTAAAGTAATATAAAACAACACGGTGTACAAAAAGGCAGGTCCTATTTCTCCTAGTCATTTTCCCAAGTTATCAGGAGGTCGGTTTCCAATAAAACAGATTAATCTGAACATAATTACCGCAGAGCGACTGGCATTTGACCTCCACAACACATATAGTAAGTTGCATTTGATAAGTGGATTCAATAGTAAATAAATTTGACAGCATTATAATAGCATACGACTGCTAAAGATGGTCTTGAAAATCAGGAACAACATTTTACATGCCCATCCGAAGCATGGACCGTCTCAATTTGCAAGCAATTGGATGATGAGCATACACTGCCCTGACCCACCTAAAAAAAACGATAGCACAAAGTCGTTCACCGCAGGATTAGAACCTACGACCTTGGTTTTGTAAAGCACGCGCAAAAACCACTAGACCATGGCTGTGGGATGTTACGATTCGTTTATCCAGTAATTACCCTGGCTACGGTTCTAATTTCTGGAACAAATAAGTAACTCGGTACAACCTCAAAAGATCCCTTGTAACTTGTAAAAAATATCTGATTAAACTGAGGTTTAGCCGTAAATCTATCTAAAAAGTTCCACCGTTAAAACAACTCACGTCGCGTGCCCTTCTCTCAGTAGAACACTGTGCAAAGTGAGCTGCAAGGAGGCACTGCGCAGCCTCCTCGCTGAAGGGTCCAGATTCAATCTCAGCGTGCGTTGCGCGGCGGACAGCGACGCGTGCCTTCGCAAATCTAGCGCGCACGCTGCTAAGCGACGACGCTTTCCCGTCGGGGATACCTAGTAAAGTCAAAGTTAAAGTTAAAACAGAGATATTCCAGTGGTACTGCAATATTGGTAACAATAATTTGGTTAGACGGCCGTGGCTAGAATATCGTCGTTTTGCTCACTGAGGGAATCATTACTTCAATAATGATCCAAGTAAGTTTAGCGATGTATATTAACTAGAACGGGGCATAAAAGAATCATAAAATCATAATTCTTTGTTATCGTAATCACAAAACTTTAATATTCAACTCTAAAGTGATAATGATTAAAATACTGGTGTTGGTAGGCTTTACTCGCATAAATTTCTGGTGTTTTTCGCAATATAATTGCTAGATATAGTTATTTTAAAGCTGATGACAAGTTGCTGGATATTGCTAAGCAACTAATAAGTAATAACAAGGAAATTCGTCTAAATATTTTCACCTTTTACAGTACAAAATTAAAGGTCAGTTGTTTAAGTTGTAAGACAGTATTTTTTTAAGAATACTGGAGTGATAGAGCAATTGCGCCATACGCCCGCAAAGCAAAACGCAGGAGTCACCCTCTTGGGGTCCTTAGTTAAAAACTAAATAAAATTGAAATATAGTAAAATCCGCCTCTGTGCTATTTGTGCATAAAGTGTAAATACATAATAAACAATATAATGTCAGCAAAACGTAGTGCTCTTGCTATCAACGTTACATAATTATATGGTTAATTGACTGTAAATGCTTTGACCAAGCCGAGGATAACTGGGCACTCCGATACAGTGGGCAACAAGAAAAGTATAGGTAAATAACAGCTTTAATCAAAATCACCCTCTTGGGGCTCTAGGCTATCCTCCTCCTTGTGTCGTACTCCTCATTGCAGAGGGCCATTACCTCCATTATTTATGTTTTACATAATTGTTTTACACGTGTCGCGGTCTTTGGCTATATGAAATGCTTAATGGAATCCTGTGGCAACGTTTTCGTGGATCTGGTCTCTCCAGATCTTGGCACTAGAATCATGATTAAAGACCGAAAGAACACAGAGATAAAAGATACACAACTCCCCTATTATGCTGAATTGTAACCACCAACCTAGCTCCGTCATAAAAACGTACAGGAATAACTTACATCCTCCAATACGAAGGTCCAATCCTTGTCTTCCAGTTCGTTGGTTCTTGGGTCACGGAACAGCGTGACGGTCACTGTTTGATTCTCGGGAACTGCGAAAATTACTGATCCCCTGGAATTAGATGAAAGCATATTTTATACAAAGTTAGGTAACATCAAAAAGTAGTAAACAGTGATTAAACATTATTTTTCATTTAGACACACCACCAGCAATACACACAAAACATTAATTCTTAAAATTAACAATATAAAATGAAGTACTGGTGTGTAAGCCAGTTACAAGCCTGTACAGCGATCTCTTATTACACACTATGACATATTACAGCAATTTCGCATTCAACGAAACAATAAGTTATCATACAAATAGCATTTGAGCCTTGGTGACCTTAACGTTTAATCAAAACATTTCTATAAATTAGAAATGCTGGTTAGCGATTTGTTTTTAACGTTTAAGAAGCGATATATGCAGATAAAAATATACTGAGTAAACTATAATTATTTAATCTACATTGAAATATTAAAATCTAGACCTCTGAATAACCGACAGAATAGTCAGTCCGTTACTAATAAATTTCACTTAAAATAAACTTGTAATATTTATAAATTACTTATTACACTTACTCAAAAATAAAGAAAAAACCCATCTTTTTTTTCTTAAAACCAATTAGCAAGGTCAAATATGCCGACAGTACAGGTGTCAACCTTTCTAAGGCAGGACCACAAGCAAATCTGGTCTTCATTCAATTTTAAAGATTATTTTAATACGTAAATCAGTTTTTCTTTGCAGTTAAGCATAAACTATAACTATCAAATATAAATGTACACACTTTAGTGGGTCCTTCAGCGAAGGCTCCCATTCCAAAGGTTCTGTGACCACACGACGCGAACGTCTTGTCCACACTATACTCAGCTTGTTGGGTTTCCTGCAATAAATGCAAAAAACCTATAAATATATATCACCAAATATATAGCCCTAACTAACTGGGAGCCAACAGTGCAAATTTGTTTAGTCCCCGCAGGATTCGAACCCACGACTTCCGGTTTCTAAGACACACGCGCTTACCACTAGGCTACGGAGGCAGTATATAATATGTGAAATGTATTTATTTATAAATGAAAAGTAAGTCTTATGTATTTATCAGTCATTAAGTTTCTATAATACAAGCAGTGCCTATTTTGGGACTACATGGCGTTGTGTTAATTGTCCGTAAATATTATTATTATCACAAACTAAGATTTGTTTGTGAACTTTCCCTCCGATAAAGACATGATATTTCAATAACATTAATTCAGATTAACAATTTAGTATAATTACAATAACAGCTGTACGATAAAATAATTAACTCATTGTGGAATGCAATTTGAATCATGCACAGCATATTAAATTGCAAGCTCGTTACAATCTAACGCCGCACGCAATTCATCAATTAGATACCGGAATGAAAATTGAAATATGATATCAGTCATAACTACTGAATAACATTGCAACGATTAGTTTTATGGACTGCCTCCGTAGCCTAGTGGTATGGGCGTATGCTTTAGAAACCGGAGGTCGCTAGTTCGAATCCTGCAGGAACTCAACAAATTTTCGATTGTTGTTTCCTAGTTGGTTAGGGCAATTTGGGCCGATCACCCAATTGTCTGAAAAGTAAGATGATCCATGCGTTGGATGGGCATGTAGAAAGTCGGTCCACCCACCAACCCGCATTGAACCAGCGTGGTAGGATACGGTCCAAACCCCCTAATGGAAAGAGGTGTATTAGGGGAGGCCTATGTCCAGCAGTGGATTATCAGAGGCTGATGATGATGAGTTTTATGGATAGAGATGGACACACATGGCTTAGTGGACAGTAGCCCTGACTTGCGATAGTGTGTGGGTTCGAATCTTATTACAGAAGAAATATAGTGGGTAATGTCCCCCAAGCCGATTCCGACTACGACGGCCGATCTGTATTAGAGATTAGCCAGCTGCGGAAAATATATTATAGTGCACAAAAGTACGTGTACACAGTTGTACACCCTCTCTCTTCACTTTCATAGATCGATGGATAGACATCCAACACGAATGAAGACAGTTCAGGCGTAGAACCGACTTTATACCTGGAAAACGGACGCATGGATCAACTTTCTTTATAGGCAATCGGTGAACTGATCGCATTGCAGCAACCAACTAGGAAACAACAATAAAAATTGATAAGGCAGGATACGAACCCACGACCTCCCGATATCTGAAGAGCGAGTCTTTACCACTAAATACGGAGGCAGTGGAATTATCTCGCAAATTTTCTTTAAATATAGTGATTTTCTCATCTCTTATTGTGCGTATTTATTAAAAATGAATAGCATATTTTATTTATAAGCTACCTAGTTCCTTTTTTGGGACAATTTTTTTAACTTTAACTGACAGACACATGGATTAAATATTTAGACGGTTAATATAAGTCAGCAAAAATTAACGTTGTTTAAACCTCTGTTTAAGAATTAATTGTTAATTCTTAAACTGAGACAATTGTTATTTTTCTTATGACCTCAGAAACTTGAAATTAACCTTAGGCAGAATCGATTGATTTTGTCACGAATAGCACATTTGCGTACTGTCTCTTTCGTAACCTTCTCGTAATAGTCGGTTTTAAACCAATCTGGTTAATTACCTAAATAAGACCTCAATCTGACCTTGACCTTAATCCAGTCTTTATACGCCCATTTCTAACAGGAATCACATTATTTTTAGGGATACTAATACGCCCTGACCAGGAAGAGTCGTTGTACAGCAAAATACACAATGAAGAGCGGTTATAACCTATCAGCCTCTATAAGGAATGTTGCATTTTCATCAGAAAAAATGTTAATACCAAAAGGTAGGTATCAACCATTTAATACCACAACGGTTACACATTTTAACGTTATTAACCGCAGCCTAATGCCGTCCAGTTAATTTTTAATTAAGATTAAATTAGTTCATCAGCTATAATCAACTCGGTTAACGTACGTTCATCGAGTAACCAGGGCAGGAATACTTGCTATAGAAATAAACTTATTAACTGGCCTTTGCCCGCGACTTAATCCGCGTCGTTTCATAAAAAGAACTGTGTGATTAAAAAACATGCCTTAGTTACTCTCAATTACATTAACTATCCTCCAGCGGAAACCGCATCAAAATGGGACCAGCCATTCCATACATTATTATGCTAAAGAAATTCAAATCAAGCAATATTTGGGAATCTTTATAATCAAATTGCATAGTTAACAAAGGTTGGACATTATAGTGCTTTAGATAGAATGAGTTTAAGTTTTTATAGCCGTAACTTTATAATGAGCCGTAACTTTATAATGAGAATGTATATACGCGGAATAACTGTTAATAGCTTCATTGAATAAAACGTTTTACGGAATTATTTTATAACGGACCTCACGGATTTTTTCGCGTTTGATTTTACAACATTCCCGCCCTTTCAGTTGCTTAGCAGGACACGAGATTAGAGATACGAGCAGACATTGTAAACTAAATTATATATATAGAATTATATAGATAGTGATAGCTGGACATAGACCTCCCCTAATTCACACCTATCCATTAGGGGGTTTTGTACCGTATCCCACAACGCTGGTCCAGTGCGGGTTGGTGGGTGGACCGACTTTTTACATGCCCATCCGACGCATGGATTATCTTACTTTTTAGACGATTGGGTGATCGGCCCAAACTGCCCTAACCAACTAGGAAACAACAATGAAAATTTGTCGAGTCCCCTTAGGATTCGAACCAGCGACCTCCGGTTTCTAAAGCAAACGCCTATACCACTAAGCTACGGAGTCATTAAACAGTTCCGTAAAATACTTAAATTAACAAACACATAGAGACACTGCTATCAACTAATAGTTGATTCGCGTATATACAATATCATCATCAACTTTAACTCGTGGTTTCCAAAGCCACATAATCAACGTATATTAACTACCCAAGTTTATTATAAAGATTCATAAACACTATTTAATTTGTCATTAACATTGCTTGTTAAACACTAAGCTAAAATAAAAAAGGGCAATTAAAACATGCAGGTCGTATACATGGGGGCATCCCCCTTTCGCGAGCGGTGCCTCGGTTCAAATCCATAACACAAAACGCCACTCAGACACCCAGACGTTTGCCGGTTCATAAAAAAAACGCACTCGAGCGACACGAGGGAGTCTAGCCTGAAGGCTCTAAACAATAGACGATGCGGGTTCGAATCCAACGAGGGTGTCCGGAATATAAGGAAAAAGATCCTTTAAGATGACGAGAACATAAACAGATAGTATATATCTTTTCCATAGTGATTGCGAACATCGACGACGACCGCTTGGCGCTGTGGTTAGTGACCCTGACTGTTGCGCCAAAGGGTGTGGGTTCGATTCCCACCCGGGGAAAAATATTGTGTGATGAATATAGTGTTTTCCTGTATATATAATATGTATTTATGTACAGAAAAAAAGTAAGTTTATGTGGTCATCAGTTATCTAGGTTTCATAGTACAAGCTTTGCTTAGTTTGGGACTAGATGATGTTGTGTTATTCGTTCAGAAATATTATTAACTGTAGCTATAAAGCATATGTATCAGGCGAACATATAGTTAAAACTTATCAGTAGGCTAGAACACCATTGGACCAGCATGGTGGAATACGGTCCAAAAAACCCTTAATGGAGAAAGCGTGCATTAGTGAGGCCTAACACAGGCTGATGATGATGATGATTTAAGCACAAATAAAGTCTGTCTTGATGGATCCACCACCACTTACCATTTAGGCGTAGTCTCTATGTCGATTCGGTGGTAAGAAGCGGTGTACTGGAATTTCGCCGCGCGTTTATTCACGCGCTGCAGGCGCTTCCACACGGAAGCCATGGCCTCAGGGTCTGGAGAAAAATGTTATTGTTTTAAAACAACGCTAAATTAAAAAAAAAAACCTATTTAGTTTGGGTTCTTTTGAGCTCGTGTGAACGTTGAATAAACTAAAGAGTGTTTACTATAAGATGACACAATTGATACGATGTTATGGTCGGAAATAAGTGATTCAACACAGCAGAAAACCATTAAAAACTAGAAGTATAGTCTTTTTATAAAAGGTACAACAACTACATGTACTTGATAATACCTAAAACGAAGATAATACTCATTAGTAGATAATATTGAACGGTTTTTATAATTTATTATCGATGGATTTCTGCGTCACTTATGTAACGAAATCATCCAAAAAACTTATGCATGAGGTGACCCTGTCCTTTTTACCTACTAACGAATTAAATTCACTGAAAAATATTAAATAAGTATTTCATAATCTTAGACTCGATAAACACTTACTAAATTTATATTTTCGTTATGTGCTTAAACGATGTTAATCAGTGGGGCTAAAGCTGTACGAATAGTTTGATTTTAGATAAATAATTGACAAGAAAAACCTCTTTGACGAATTCTTATTATTATCTTAAAATTATAGTGCAGTTTTGAAATAGAATTAAATCGTAAATTCTTATTGTTAAATAAAAAGTTTTCTGACCTGAAACTGGAGCAAAAAGTTCATAACATCAATGAAGATTAGTAACCATTACATAACTAAGTTTATTTCATTTTCTTTACAATATCAAGAATAGTTGAAACATGGTATTGTATCCTATTCTCCCAAGCATATAGCTAATATGAAAAAATGTAAATAGCACTGTTAAACACAACAAAGATTTACAGAATTTATCACGTTTTTCTTTTTAATTTATATCTTCCAGGGTTATAATCTAAATACCGGAAAATTTCATAAAAAATGTTCTTAGCTGACCTCTACTCGGCGAAAGGAATATTCCTACCGATTTTCAAGTCGCTACGCGTCATGGTTCCAGAGATATGATGAGTCAATTAATAGGTGGGAATCTCTTTTATAATCTAAATATATAAATCTCAGCGACCGACACTGAATTGACTGTACTAATAGGCGTGGTGTAAAAGGTTCTGGAGTGGAGGTCACGTTTGGGAAGACAGAGCGTTGGACCCCGACCAGGTGGGATGACGATCTCCGTGCAGTAGCCGGTTCAAGTTGGCAGCGAGTACCAAGGGATCGGCCGTCTTGGCGTTCATTGAAAAAGGCCTATGTCCAGCAGTGAACGGATAAAGGCTACTAATGATGATGATGACGATGATGATGGTGTCTTGGTATAATAACAATTATTTAAAAATAGATTTTATTTTAATTTAAGCAAGCAATAATATGAAACCACTAACACACACCCGGTATAAGTTGCACCGCTTCCATTATTCACTAACTACTAGCAATTTGTTCGAAACTACAGTTCGGTCGTGAGTTTAGTGGACTACTAAAGTTTGTATCTATCGATTTAATCGAATAACCTTATAAAATAACCATATGTTTAAAGGCACTAAACATATTCAATATAAACAGATTGGTTCTGCTTGTATTGAACTACCTCCGTAGCCTAGTGGTAAGGGCGTGTGCTTTCGAAACCGGAGGTCGTGGATTCGAAGTCTGCGGGGGGACTCAACAAATATTCATTGCTGTTTCCGAGTTGGTTAGGGCAATTTGAGCCGATCACCCAATCACCCGTAAAGGAAGATGATCCATGCGTCGGTTGGGCATGTAAAAAGTCGGTCCACCCACCAACCCGCATTGGAACAGCTTGTTGGAATACGGTCCAAAAACCCCCTATGGATAAAGCGGTGCATTACAAGAGGTCTATGTCCAGCAGTGGACTACCGCTGGCTGATGATGATGATGATTAATGCATTTATATTAGTGTCCAACCGAAATTTCGGTTTCGGTTTCGGCAAAGTTTCTGCCAAAAATCAGGTTTCGGCCAAATGTAGCCAAAACCGAAACTGGCTTCAAAGGTTTTCATGTTATCAAAATTAAACGAATTAAAAATGAAAACAAAATTGTATTGAAAGTTAAGTGCATTATTGCTACAACCGAGCTTTAATCAGTCGATTTTAGAATCAGACTATTCCAAGGTACCTAAAAGAAATTTATGATTTTTCTAGAACGACAAGAAGTGATCAAAAAGTAGTGAGAACAACATATATACTACTTGGTTACAAAAATAAATAAATAATGGAAGGCATAGCGATTTTTTACGAAATATATTCAATTCTCTTTCCTGTGTAAGTAATAATACTGTAAAATTTATCGAAAAAATAAAAAGAAAGTGCCGCTGAGTTTCTTATAGCTGTTATTCTAAGGCTTACATCTATAAACCGGTGGAAGTTTATTTGACAATCAATGAGAAAGCGTAATGCTTCCACACTGATTAAAGATAATTAATTTTGACTTCGACTTTCACATACCTCCATTCATTCAATCCTTATTGACAAAACTTTTGAATATAAAAAAAGGCTCCGGAAGATGCCGAGAATCAAAATCAACCAAACAAACTATCGACTTGACATTTCAAAGATATTGTTGGACAAGTTATAAGAAGATTCGGAAAACTTTGTTGTCTCGTTTCGTAGCAGTCGACGAAACATGGGTCAATCCTTTTGCAGGAGACAAAACAGAAATCTTCAGCAATGGACTTGGTCAGCCGCCAACCCAAGAACTTTAATGGCATGGCACGGCTGGTACGGTTTGATCCCAATATTTTGGGACACAGAAGTGTTATTATTATTTAATACCTAGTGTGGGAACCACTATTACAGGTTATATGCAGCTTTAATACCCAAGTTGAGAATGCCATCTATGATAAAAGAATGGAAACTTCGTAGGAATGTGCTGTTTCGTCCTGACATATGTTGGCAGTAGCGATGGCCGCCATTCAACAAGCTGGTTCTAATTGGTTGAGAAGCTCCTTATTCACCAGGCTTGGCACCTAGCTGTTTTCATCTTGTCACAAAATTGCCACAATATTTAAGAGGAAACATGTGCAAAGTCAAGTAAAGGATGCTGTGAAGTTCTTTTAACAAGACGAAGGCATTTTTGAAAAGATTGAAGTCTTGGAAAGACGCTGGAGTCAGTGTGTAAGGGTAAAATATAGAAATAAAAGAATAACTAAGTTTTTAATACTCATTCCTTTCTATCTCATATCTTGTAGAACCCTCCTCGAAACTACAAATAAAACCAAAGTATTATTTAATAAGATCTCAAACACCAATACTAAGTTTTAACGCTACAGTAACAATTAGTATTTTTTTTATTATTTGAAAAATAATTCTTTTATTTTTAATATTTTATTGCATAAAAATATCACGAACTTAAATAAGTCATTACCAGAAACTAGTTATACAGTGTCTCCTTTAATGACTTAGTTGATCAAGATATTATTCTTGATCAACTAACTAACTATACTAAAAGCATTATTTTTCAGTACCTAAAGAATTTTGATACTTGACCACGTGAGTTTCGGTTTCGGTTTCGGCCGAAACTGATGTCATGGCCGAACTTTTGGTTTCGGCCGGAAAACCAGTTTCGGTCGGACTCTAATTTATATCCATTGTTTCTGTTAGCCGCTTAAAAACAAACCAATAATATTACAACGAAAACCAAGTCATCATCAGAAATGTACAACTGTAAAAAAATTATATAGGCCATGAGATCATTTGGACAGAGAGATCGTTATACTCACTGACAGCATTCTTCAATTGTGATAATTATGCTAATTAGTATAACGTAATGCAATGAATCATCTTAACTACCGCGTGGTACGACGTACGGTAAAATCAAAGCAATTACATATTAAATACTAAAATACAGACAAGACAAAAGAAATCGGTAGCAAAATTATGATAGAGTAAGAAAGAAAAAACCAAGTAACGAAATTGACTTGATTAACCCGAAATAATCATTGTTAAAAAAAAACTAATTTTAGCGCGTTTATTTATTGTTATTTGTATTAATTATATTTCACCTTCGTTAAAAGTCATTTTATCCATTAATGCTTAGTATCTGCGTAAATAAAAAAAAAACTCCTAAAAAAACTTCTGCACAACTTATACGGACAAGTACGGTCATCGGAAATCACTACATAATATAAAACAAAGTCGCTTTCTCTGACCCTATAACGCTATGTACGCTTAAATCTTTCAAACTACGCAACGGATTTCGATGCGTTTTTTTAATAGATGAAGTAATTGAAGAGGAAGGTTTATATGTATAACACATGCTTAATATTGTAGGTATGTCTAATGTAAATAAACTAAGCACTTCAGTCACTCCATACCTTAAAGGACAAACACGTCAGCTTTAAATAGGCATGCATCATCAGCCTTTGATAGTCCACTGCTGGACATAGGCCTCCCCTAATACACCCCTATCCATTGGGGGGGTTTGGACCGTATCCCACCACGCTGGTCCAATGCGGGTTGGCGGGTGGACCGACTTTTTACATGCCCATCCGACGCATGGATCATCTTACTTTTCAGACAACTGGGTGATCGGCCCAAATTGCCCTAACCAACTAGGAAACAACAATGAAAATTTGTTGTGGCCCCGCAGGATTCGAACCCACGACCTCCGGTTTCTAAAGCACACGTCCATACCACTAGGCTACGGAGGCAGTTATAAATAGGCTTACAATTCACATATTTCCTCGTTAATATTTATCAATCAACTAGCAAACAAGTCTATAGGCAAAAGTTCGTAAGAACGGATGAACGTTTGTTTTATTTCACGAAATCACTTGATGGATTTTAATTAAATTTTACCATAACATGACTGTTATGAGAAATTATTAAAGTATTATATATCATTTGTAAGATATAATAAAAAGTATTACGTATCAAACAAAAAAAGTTGCCATCTAATAACTACTCCGGCGTTCACCGAATCTTGGACATTTAAGAATGTAATATTTTATACTTTTTAACTGGCAACACTATACATGATAAATAGTACAGTTTTATTAATTTCATCACGTTTAATTACTTCAAAATTACACCCGACGCATCGGTCCCTCCCGTGGCCGAGTGATTAAAAATCTACTCTAATGATATTTAAGTAATAGCCATGACGCGGGTGAAACCGCAGGACGAGGTGGTAGAACCCCTTTTTACAGGAGACCGTCTGGGTGGGTACCACCGCGGTGCCTATTTCTGCCGCGAAGTAGTAGCGTGAAAACACTGCTGTGTTCCGGTTTGAAAGGCACCGTAGCCAGCGTATTTACCGGGTAAACGAGACACTGGTATTGCCAATGTCCATGGGCGTCGGTGACCACTTCCCATCAGGTGGCCCGACTGCTCGTCTGCCTGCGTATACCATAAAAAAAAACGAGGCCAGTATATTAACAAAATATATATATTATCAAAGCATGCCTGAAACGTAAGCTAGTCGGACGAGCACAGATACCATAACTGTATAAGCCGGAAGCTGTCCGCTTCTGTTCCGTTATCTATAACTTTGTTTAGCATAACCGGCTGGCGATCGACTCCATGACTTAATCATTTAAAACAAGTGTCATTTTGTTGTGACGGATAAAGGTTTGTTTAATTTTTATCAGTGCCAAGAGTATTGAAATGTTATCGAAACAATAGAGCGACAATTGTGAATGACGTCCAAGTTATTTTTAGACTTAGAGCTTTTGAATTGCTTTCTTTATAATGTGCAATGTGATGTCTTCGCACGCTTATTTTTGAGTAAACAAAATAGCTAACGTGTATTGATATACATCAGTACAGTATTTTATAATGATACAGTAATTAGCCGACCTAATAAAATAACCACAACAACAACGATAAAAATTGTCGGGGTAATAGGTGTGTGATCCACTAAAAGGCTATAAACTAGCTTAATAAAATAAGTATTTTTTTAACGAAGTAGCGTCACACTTCTTGAGTTATTGATGAGTCGTCAGCAAAATGTAAATCTTGGTGACATCATCATCATCAACCTCTGTTAGTCCACAGCTTGACAAGCCTCCCTAACGCACGCCTTCTCGATTTAGGGAGCCTTTGGAGCGTATCCCACCACGCTGATCCAATGCGGGTTGGTGGGCGGACCGACTTTACATGCCCGTCCGACGCATGGATCTTCTTACTCTTGAGACAATTGGCCGATCAGGCGAATTGCCCTAACCAACTAGGAAGTAACAATGAAAATTTGTTGAGGCCCCGCATGATTCGAACCAACGACCTCCGGTTTCCAGAGCACGCGCCCTTACCACTAGGCTACGGAGGAAGAGGTAACGATATATCCGCTTCCTAATAAAGTAAATAGTCGGTCCCCCCACCAACACGCATTGGACCAGCTTGGTGGGATACGGTCCAGACACTCCCTAATAGAGAAGGCGTGCATTAGTGGAGGCCTATGTCCAGCAGTGGACTAACACATGATGTATGTGTCGCCGATATAATATATGTATGAATACGATCGTCCATATTTTTTTTGGTTTCTTCCAAAATTACATCTTTTGGTTTAAAGTCGTCCACTGGTGCTATTATCTCACTCAATATAAAAAAGCATATATTTGGAGTCCCTAAAACATTTCTATAGCAAAAATAGCCCTTGTCCTGGCCTTCTAAAACATATACAGACATGTCAGGTATTAAGAATATCAATGTAGACTTTTACTGTCGTAAGGTGTGCGGTCGGAAGTGCGCCCGATAGGTCAGCCTATTAAACGCCTAGCCCACGGCATAAGGTAAAGTGCTAATACATCTATTTTGATAGCCTTTCCCGTTTTACTTAGCAGAAATGAAAGTCATTCGCCTCTGTCATATTCATAAAAAAAAAAGATTATTTCGACGCTTGAATAGAAAAATGGCAGTATTTAAATGTACATTTTTTCCAAGACAAACTTTTAAAGTTTACAATATCGTTAACAGTATGCTCTTTTTGGTAATAATCAAATTTTCCGATATTTTTGTAAAATCTCAACTTTCTACTTAATGGACGATTTGTAGAGTAAAGAGTAGATGTTAGATTTGTCAGTTTTGATTTCTACAATAATATAACTTCAAAGTGTAAGGATACATAGATGTCTGTTTGCTGTTGCACACAAGGTCTGTAGTGTATCCAAATTAGACACGGAATAAATGTAAACAAAGTATACTATAGCAAAAAGGGCGGTTTTATACGTTTGGTGTCGGTAATAGTCGACTGTCACTTGGCGATTTACATTTCGGTGAAAATTGAGCAACAAAAACGCCACTTCGTGGGTGTATAATGGGTAACTGTTTATATTTTATCAGAGTATATGTTAAACTATAGTTGAATATAATAAAATTTGACGAAACATAGCCTATATGTCGGTAAAAACTATTCCTTATAAAGGTATTTCACTAAGAGCACATTTCTGATGTACAAGCAGATATAAATAATTACCTAATTTATAGAGGGTTTATTAATAGAGGTCAGAGTTCACTTAGTTTACTTTAGTTCATTCTTTTTAGAATTTGACTATTTTTATAATGAAAAAAATAGATAAATAAATAGAAAACATGTCATCTTATTATTTCTTTTGGAACTCTCAGCCTTCGTTTGTTGTTTCGATGTTTATGTTGTTTGATTTTTCGATGATATATTTGATCAAATATGTTTGATCACCTAACTAAAGGTATTTAATTCAAACACAAGAAGATATAGTAATTTTAAAGGTAATTTAATGCCAATATATTAAAGCCTCAGAGTCGGTTAACGATATAAAAGTTTCGTAATCATCCACGTCCCATTTAACCTATACTTCAGCCTGCTAAGAGATAGAATTTATGTAAACAAATTCTAATGGCAAACGCGCCAAAAATCGAGCACTCTGATTGGTTGAACATCGCGCGAGGATCAAACATGCCGTTAATACACGAATAAGAAAGCGTTCGGTTCACTGTTATTGACATTAAACTTTGTTTACGTAAGTTTCATCTATTATTACGGTTATATACAATGCGAGAAACCGCATTCAAACGCTTGTACTGTGTATTTAACAAACAATTTTATGTACAATTTACGAGCATGAAAACAAAGCATGTGGTGTCTGAGAGCTAACAAATATTTGCATAAAAAATGTGTTTGAAAACTTTACAATGCGTACATCAAAGCATTTTCAACTTTATCACTTCGTTACATAGTTTTGATTGGATTGACTGCGCGATGACGTCATGGAAATCCTTTAGATCATCAGTCTGGTATTCCACGTAGGCGTAAATTGTACTTGCGATGTAATCTGAGATAATGAGCAGACAAGATCGATTCACCTTTCGATTTTCGGTCAACAAAAAGTAGGTTATTTTTTTTTCTTTTTATGGCATACGCAGGCAGACGAGCAGTTGGGCCACCTGATGGGAAGTGGTCACCGACACCCATAGACATTAGCAATACCCGTGGTATCGCCAACGCGCTGCCTACCGTGAGACATAGGGTGTTAAGTCTTGTTTACCCAGTAAATACGCTGGCTACGGTGCCCTTCAAACCGGAACACAGCAGTGTTTTCACACTACTGCTTCGCGGCAGAAATAGGCACCGCGGTGGTACCCACCCAGACGGTCTCCTGTAAACAGGGGACCTACCACCGGTAGGTTCGATTGAGAGCGTTTTTGATTGACGTAAAGCCCTTTTTTTCGACCATGGCGGCCGAGCTATATTAGAGACTAGCAACCCCCGCAACCCTTGTGCGTGGAATTTCGTAAAATCCGTTCTTAGCTGACCTCTACTCGGCGAAAGCAATATCAATATACCAAATTTCAAGTGGCTACGCCTTATGGTTCCAGAGATATCGTGATGAGTCAATGTATAGGTGGGAATCTCTTTTTTTTATTAGAGATTAGTCAACTTCGAGGTAGATATTATAGTGCACAAGTGTACACCACCTCTTCCTTACACTTAAATAATCCGATCAGACGGATAACCCCACCGGAGAGAGTTCTGGCAGGCTCATATTTTTCCTAATTTTGCCACATAGTAGACTTCTCATTTAGTTACTAATCATAGATCTTTTATAGACCCTACACTCTCAAGTAGGTCTTTCATTTTAAATACCTAAAGCATTGAATGTACAAGCGCAGTTTCCGATTGATTAAAAATAGTGCTTGAGGAAAAATATGCAGGCAGTTCATTATATGGAGGTAAAATTATTAATTGACACAAACAGGTATGGAGGTAAAATTATTAATTGACACAAACAGAAACTGGCAGATAAAAAAAGTTATTAATACAAACACTTCATGCACCGCAAAGGTCATAGCACTTAATGAAATTGCAGTCTAAATTAAAAAGGTTAGCATAATTATTTTTCACTGTACATAGTTCATGGTCACAGAAGACATAAGGTTTTAACAAAATTCAGATATGAATTAGGTTCTATGAATGTCTGTTTATATATTTTTTGAAAATGAATTTTGGCTATAGTTAAAACAAATTTGTATAGAAAAATATATTTAATAGGGACTTATAAATTATAGATTTTGTGTACAGATTGATTTGGGGGTAGCCCATTAGACCACCCTACTTCTTACTTTAGTTGCTGTACCCCAGCCATATAAGAGATGGAAAGTATGTAAACAAACTAATGGTACATTTCATCATCATCATCATCATTAGCCTGTGTTAGTCGAATGCTGGACATAGGCCTCCCCTAGTCATGGGTGAACCGACTTTTCAAATGCCCATCCAATGCATGGATCATCTTACTTTTCAGACAATTGAGTGATCAGCCTTAATTGTCCTAACCAATTAGGTAACAACAATACAAAATAGTTGAAACCACAACCTCTGGTTTCTAAACCCACACGCCCGCTACGGAGGCAGTCACTGCAAGTCAGTTATGTGTAAACACTACTGTCCTTTGGTTTGTAGTACACAGTTGCCGGAGTAGTTACTTGGTAAACGAGACACACTATCTCATCTCTCATGGGGCGTTTTATGCTGATTTTCTTAAGTAGTAAGACAAGCAGGAATTTTAGCAGGTGAATACCCAGCTTGTCTCATTCTTTTGACAAAGAAAACAAAATTTGTTGGAATTTGGAATTTGAATACTGCAGTGGTCCACCAACAAGACCACATTCGCTTCCAGCTACGTTAGTGTTTAATTTCAAACTTTGTTAACTAAATTCCATCACTTATGTAGCTAGGCTAATAGCCTGCCTTACCCAGATTGCAATACTTAATCATGTTATTAGCAAACATAATAGTCTTGAGCAAAATAAGGCAGTTTTGAATGAACTGAATGTTGTAATATTAAAGTAAAAGAAGAACAAGCATATCATTAGGTGGAGCACACTAAATTAATTTGAGTCTACAATTTGGGCTGACCTAGAATTTTTCAATTAACAATTTAAAAAATTGTTCTTATACTTTTTTTATTCTTAATGTTGATTTATATAACTTTATAATGTCAACATATTTATCTTGTGTTATGAATCAATTTTAATAAGCTTTGTTACAACTTCTTATCTTTTGTTCTAATTTGTACCCCATTTCACATATATGTTAATAAACAACTAAACAACATGGTTACCACAATGGTTATAGGATTGAATGGATAACCAAGATGTGGCATAGTATAATAGGAAAGACCTTTATTCAATAATAATAGGATTACTGATAAAGCTAACAAAGTGTGGAGCTACATGCACTTCAATTATGTAAATTGACCATCCTTAATAAAGAAAGACTTTCAATGTGAATTGTTTAGTCATTAACATCATTTAAGTTTTTTTTTGTCAACCATACCTTTAAAATATAAATTAATTTCAGTAATGTTTATATTAGAGTTTAAAATTAAAGGCATTAAAATTAAAAAAAGGACAACATATAAAGTTACAGTAAGGACTCAGTTATAGGATTAAGACACTTCTTATAAAGCTTATTTAAATATAGATAAAACTCTTTTACCAAAAATTTAATGGTGAATATTTGGTACATTCAGGATAGTTTGTAAGTGAACACTAAGTCCCAAAAAATTTATTCAAAGGTTAAAAGCATTTTAATGCCATTTTCTGCTGAAAATTATAACTTTTTCTTAAAAAATACCTTAATATTTTATAAGTTTATTACCCATATATTGAATCATCATTTTTGATTGACTTACAAGCTCACTCTTTAGTTAAATGTCTTAAATAAACTAAAATCAATATAAGAAAAAACTTAATATTCAAGGCTAATAAAAATAAATTAGAGTGACTATGCATAGTATTTTTAAACAAATATATTTGTATGAAATCTAAATATAATTTAGAGTAAATAAAAGCGTAGATATTAATATAACAATGGTATGAAAACAAACAACACCTACGACATACGCATACTCAAACTAAACTAAAAATAGCACGCACCAATCAAAGGAAGCCCTACTCGAATGCACTTGAAAAATTACATCACTATAGGCAGAGTTCAAAGGCCCGACCGTGATATGATCATTTCCTGGTCAAATACCTGACCGAAGGATGTTTGAGTCAGAATAAGCAGAGGCCAGCCTTGATCCCAGACACCTCGAATATATTTATACTCATACTTACACTGCAAAATTCAATGTCGGACCATTAGAGATGCACAATCACTTTCACGGTAAAAGTTCACTATTAATTTCACTACGAGAGCATAAGTCTAATATTACACGCAACTTTAAACACCAGTTTAGACCTTATCAAATGAAGTCCTTATTTTTTTACGTGAATTTTGTCTAACACAAAATCTTAATCCATTTTTGACGTTTTATGTGCAATGAATTGCCCTAGTTTATAATTATCCGCACAGGCGTTTAACTCAATGTTACCATTTGTAATTTATACCGTTTTATCCATCTTTCCTTAAAAATCTAAATAAACAATTGCTTTTCTATAAAGTTTCTAATCAAGTATAAATATTTTATAATTTATATATATTACTTTTACAACAATTCAGTTTGATTTCTGTAAAAACGAAACGAAATCCAAACCAATGTGAAAATGGCCCTTGTATTTGCAGTCCGAAACTTGTCAAATTTTCAAAATATGAAGTGACCTAAAATGATTTCTATTTAGTTGATTGTGTAACATATATTAATTTAAGAATTTACCGAACAAAAACAGATTTCGATTATAACTAGCGAACCTACTTATGTAATTTAGTGTTCCTTGAAGCCGGTGGAGGTTATGAAATAGAAAATAATTTGTGTCTCTAAAACCATTTTGGTTATTATGTTTTAAGAAATATAAATCTTTTTAGAAGATACATTGTTAGAAACATTTAAAAATCAATTATGTCTAGGATTCTACACAACCGTATCAGGTAAACTAAAACATAACTACTATTTTCTCAAAGTTATTGGCAATGTTATTTGTGCCCTACAAGTATAATTATCTATTAACACGACTAATAGTTATTAGAGGCTACTGGAAGAAACCAATGTATTAGAGCAGTTATTCTAAACATTTAAATATTAACTTCAATATTCTGTTTGTATACAATAGAAAATATTCTTTTAGATCATCTTTGAAAAGATCAGCAGCCTGGTCTTGTGTAGACAAGCGCGCTGTGGCATTCTCAATATGGACTGGGAGGAGTATGCTGTTGTACAAACCAATAGATCCAATACATATTCCTAGAAGGAAGTACGGAATGCTGGTGGCTCGTGCACTCAGAGGCGTATTGAAGATTCGCTATCTACTATTGGGTGGAGCAGTTGGTGGAGGGATGACGTTAAATAAGGTATTTATTCATTTATTATATGATTTTTAAACATCATTTAGAACCCAACCAGAGATGGAATTCACATATGTACATACAAACTTAAAGAATGTCAAAATTAATAAGTGCAAAAAATTTATATATATATGTGTGCGGGTATATATATATGTTCTAGATTAAAAATGGTATTTGATCACCAAAAAAAAACATAACTTATGTTGCCATTAAGTTAGTGTTTAGATTGTTTCCTAAAAATATTTATTTACTTAGTATTTTTTTACCTGAAATAATGGACTTAAAATCAACACCTATAAGATTTATTTTCTTTTATATTATAGAAATATGCAGAATGGAAGGATGGCCTTCCGGATATGGGATGGTTGAATGATCTCCTCCCAGACAATGAGCAATGGGACCGCTTTACGACAACATTAATCAATGCTAAAGAGCGCATTGGCGATCAACTTCAAATTGGTAAGATATTTATGTTTGTAAATATTACGTAAGATCTAGACTATCTTAGTGTATTATCTATTCTCTATGTACTTTCTTTTTAGTAGACTAATAATCTGATTTAGTTGAGTATTGTTCTAAAACAGTACTTCTTGTTAGTTTAGTATTGGTTCTTTGGCAGGGTAATTGTTGTTTTTTGTGTTATATTTGTTACTAAACAATCTATTCTAATTTTGTATTGCAGTGTTTATGTTGATGAATTTTTATAATTTGTTGGCATATTTACATGGCATTTACGTTACAATAAACAAGTTGTGAGTGCTAGATAAAAGATCTCGCTTTTATAAACGTTTTTTAGCTTTTAATCTATAAGATTAGTTTTTTTAGGAAAATTAGGGGCTTTTTAAGTAAAATATTAAATAAAACATTATAGTTGATAGGTAAAAGCAACAATGGCTCAGCTGTTATTAAAGTCCAGCAAATTAAATAATCCCCCTTTGTAAACATGGTGCAGCTGTGACTAGAAGGAAGAGTATCTTATGTACTCTTTATAAATATTTTAACTAATACTAATTAATTTATTATACAGGTTATTTAACTCCGTGTTTGCTCAAGTTAAAATATTACTTTTAATATTAATGTACAAATATTAATATTAATTTACTATTGATGTCTTAGGAAGAATGTATAGATGATAGGCCTTATGTTTTTATGTACTGAATAAACAGTTAGCGTTGCTATATTATCCTTATATGTTTCAATACAAGACAAGGTTAGCCAGTAGGGAGGTTAAATAATTATTAACCAAAAAACCATTCTTGTCCTACTCAAAACTATTTGAAAACTAAATAGTACAGTATTTAAAGGAGTTTGTACTTATTTATTGTACGAACAATCTTATCATAAGACGCAGCATCTTAAGATAACACCTTAACATCAGTCTTTTTTATACTATGAGTTAATAGTTGTTCAGCGGCCAATCTAGATGTAGGATTAGTCAGCCAAATTAGGTTAAGTGGCCACCTATGGTCAGACGACCCCGTGTCGGTTTAAGACACGGTGTAAGGCTGTGTGCGCGCTAGGTCGCCCGTTGAAGATGACGCTGCACGCAGATCCGCGGATCCGCGACGCCGGCCTGGAGCGGGCGGCGGAGCTACGAGCCTGGCTGGAGAAGAGGTACGAGGACGCGGTGGCGGCGGCGGCGGCCAACAGCATCGGTGAGTGCGGATGTCGAGTTGTTGGTGGCGGATCTTCCGTTGATTTGATCAGATTTTGCGTTGTTGAGTGCGGATCTTTCGTTGTTAGTGGCGGCTCTTGGGTGCGAGGATCTGTTATGGTGTGGCAGGGGCTCAACAACCATTCATTGTTGTTTCCTAGTTGGTTAGGACAACGCGGGCTGATCACCCGATTACCTGTGAAGTAAAATTATCTATGCGTCCAAAGGGCACGTAATAATCGGTCCTGCGGTATGTCTCTCTTCGGTCCTGTCGGTTTTCCGTCCCATCGGGCTATAATAGTGTAAATGAAGAGGGAGTGCATTTGTGTTTGCGCGTAATCTGTAGTATAGATCGGACGCCGTATTCGGATACGGCTAGGAGGATATTTACATATTTTATATCACTATTGTACTGATTGTCCGTTGTAATTCTAAAATAGTACATATGTTATAGAAATTCAGCATCTTTAGGGTTGTAAAACAAAAAAAAATCAGTACATTTTATAGTGTGTATAAACTTGTATCGTACACAAATGGATTTGATGTACTGTTCATCGCTTTTTACATGTTTTCCCTTGTTTTCCATGTTTCAGTTTTTAGAGTACCTATTGGTTTCATGTAACTTAGTAGTAGCAATCATATTCACAGCATTAGCAAACATATATTTTTCTGTGCTTTCGTTTTATTTATGACTCTTTCTTTCTCTCACGCTTTTTCTAAGCTAAAATTTCAAGTATAGTAAAAAATTAAGTACGTTATTAAAGTTTTTAGATTGTAATTAAAAATTATTTCAATATATTTTATTGTTTCTCCATGTTTATTATAACTATAATAATAACTATATAACATAACTATGACTCACCATCGCTTATGTGTCATATCTCAAGAATTTCACCTTATCGCCTTTTCCTATATTTATTGTATAGAATGTGTCTTGTCGTTTTTCATATGATCATGCAGAAAGTGCCTTTTTATTGTGTTGCAGCATTCACAATATTAATTTGATCTTTTATTGACTTTTACTAGCAACAAATATAAATAAAAAACCTTTAGGAGATGGCAGGTCCCCTTTTACTTGGGGCCGTCTGGGGCGGTACCGCCACGGTGGCTATTTCGGCGTATTTACTGGGTAAACGAGACGCTACAGCATATGACTCACGTAGGCACTGATTTGGTGATACCCCTGGTATTTCCGATGTCCATGGGCGTCAGTGACCACTTTCCATCGGGTGGCCCGATTGATCATTTGCCTTTGCTGGCAATTAAAAAAAAATTAATGCTACAGAATAAGTGGTACGGTCCAAAACCCCCTAATGGATAGGGGTGTATTAGGGAAGGCCTATGGGATAATGATGAAAAAACAATTATTGTATGTACTATAATATATATACAATCATACTATTAGTATCGTATATTACATTCGGAGCACAGGAGCTAATATGATTACTGGACAAAAGAGTTAATGTCAGCCACTCTCTTATAGCGTAACAAATTTTCAACAGGCCTCTGTTCTTTATCTGAAAGTGAAATTGATTCTCAGTTTTTATCTCGCGTTCCCAATTATTGAATAAAATTACTTTTCACGGATTCTATCGCGTTTATTTTACATTTTACATTCCCGACGTTTCGAACACCAGAAGCATAAACTTTAAAGTTTAACTCAATAAGTATTCGTGAACAAAATAACTATACTGAGTTTACAAGTTTGATGGAAATTCATAAGAATGTACTATATAATAGCAATAGTTTATGCATGGAATATGAACGTTAATTGTACTTAGTTTACGAAGTTTGTATGAAGATTATTATCGTGTCTCGTTGATAAATAATTTATATGTGTACAATGAAGTTTTATCATGCCTGTGTATACATAAAACGTATCGTTGAAGAACTTAACAATTTAATACTTTTTATAAAAATTAGTTTTATTAATATCATCGATAGCTTATTTAAACCGTTATGTTAAGGCATTTTTCTAACTCAATTAACATAATAGTCCGGGAGCCAGGTGAAAATTTGGTTAATTATTTCTTCTCGAGAGATTATTGGTAATACGCATCAGACAATAGTATCATGAAGCCTTGTGACCGTCAGCTGCGGCACGGTGGGGGGGATGAGATTAGTTTTTTTGTACAGATGATGATGAAAATATCACCGCAGACAGCTCTGACAGCGACTCGGACAATGATTCAGAGAGATATGATTGTGACTCATGCCATAGCGAAAACGAAAATGATTAAATAACATTGTCATACTTATTGAAATTTTTCATAATTTTTGTAATAAATATTTTTTATCTAGTAACTAGTTAATTTATAATAAGCAAATAGATAATTTAAATATTTTTTTTATGTTTAAAAAATATAGATACGGAATATTTGTTTCACCTCAACAATCATATTGGAGTGCTATGTTGAATAATTAAAGAGACGTCGTTTCCTCCCACATGAAAATTTGTTAGCTGATTTTAAATATATTTCTGTTATAAATTAAAAAAATCAGCTAGTAGTAAGTCGAGGTAAACTTAGTCAATTAATGCATTTAAATAATCAGTAAATGCTTTTGGCTAACTTCTACGTAACGACCTTCAAGTTACCTTATATACTCAAGACTGACGATTTTTCCACCGAGATACAGTCAGCTGACATATATATTTATCAATAGTTACATATAAGCTATCATGAGGTAAATTTTTATTTGAGAGGTTATCACTGAAAGTGAAATTTTTTCCATGATCCAAACATCAGCTGACGTACAATCCACTATGTTATAGCCAGCTGATTTTTTTGTTGAGATATTGGGTTAGTTATAATTTGATAAATTTTTAGCCTAGAGGATATGAGTAAATGGTTTTTTTGAACTGGGAGTTACAACTGCTAATCCCACCGAGCCGCAGCGACGTTTACGAGAATGTAGGTTCGATTCTGATCATTTTAATTATCACTTGAGAGGAACTTGGTCATATATATCTGTTACTGGCTCTCGCACTATAATAAAAAAGACACAATTTAAGTAAACAATGTAGCAATGGCAACGAAATTAAGGATTGTCACCGAGACGTCAATCGCTCTGAGGCGGCCAATATACAATAGCAACGTATCTGCGACCCTACTTTGTCCCCATTGGGTATATTGTTTACATCGATTCTTTCCTCGTTTGGGCAATAGTTTCGTTTGCACTTTACGATCGTCTATATGTATATTCGATTATTTTAAAAGATGACAAAATAGGCCCGCTGAGTTTCTTTCGCCGGTTCTTATCAGGTCGGAGGTGTCCTGTTCCGAACCGGTGGTAACCTCCTTGACAATCAATAAGCGAGTGTTACACTTCTATATGGAATAAAGATATTTGAATTTGAATTTGTCTTATCCTTGCAGAGCCAGCGCCCAAAATCGCGAACAACCTGCAGAGTAGACCACCTCCTACTCCGACCGGTGGTGGAAGAGGCTCCGCTGAAGATGCCGCTGCATACGGTGGGTACATATTTGTTATTGCAAAGAGATGGCCAGAATTTTCACCGTCCACAAGCTTACAAGCGCTACTGTCTTCTAGTTTGAAGGGCACCGTAGCTAGCGGTAAAAGAGCCGTAACGTCCCGTGTCTCAGGGCAGCGAGCATATTGGTGGTGTATTACGCCGGGTTTCTTATAGGCTTTCTGCTCGTTTCGTCGCTTAAATATATTAAAATAATAATAATTATTAAAAATGCTAGTTTTCTTTACCGCCTCCGTAGCTCTAGCCTATTGGCCCTAGTCTATTGGCCCTTGTCTTATAAACTAAGGTCGTGTGGTGGAATCCCGCGGGGAAACAACTTTGTGTTATTCTTGTTTTCTTGTTGGTTACGACAATTTGGGCCGATCACCCAATTGTCTGAAAAGTAAGATGATTCATGCGTCGGATGGGCATGTAAAAAGTCGGTCCACCACCAACCCGCATTGGACCAGCGTGCTGGGATACGATCTAACCCTCTAATACAGTAAGCGTGCATTAGGCAGGCCTATGTCCAGCAGTGGACAAACACAGGCTGATACTGATCATATTTATCTTGTTAATAGAGAAGAGAGTTCACGCGTTGCAAGAGGAGGTGTTGGCCCTTCAAGCCCGATATCAGAGGGAGTTGCAGCGCTTGGAGCAGGAGAATAGAGAGTTGAGACAGCAGAACATGCTCCTGAAGCAGGGAAGGCAGATGCCCGTAAGGAAGATGAAGGTAGGTCTCGACTTATGTACTTATAGTCTGCTTGGATGGAAAGGTACAAGCATTATATAGCTGTAGTTAAGGCAATTTAGACTAGGTAAATGGCGTCAGCGTACAGCTTTCTTTTTGTAAAATTGTGACCGAGACGTATGGTCTTCAATATTCAAAGGTAGTATTGAAGGGCATTTGTTCTAGCATTTACTCATGACCAATGATGTAATAATACTTGCATATATACAGGATTTCAGTCATCTTTTTCAGGGGACAATCTGGGTGGGTACCACTGCGTTGCCTGTTTCTGTCGTAAAGCAGTAGTGTGAAAACATTTCTGTTCCGGTTTGAAGGGTACCGTAGCCATCGTATGTACTGGGTAAACGAGACTCAACATCCTATGTCTATGGGCGTCGGTGACCATTTCCCATCTCGTGGCCCGGATACTTATCTGCCATTAATAATATAAAAAAATAATACATTATATGGTATTCAATTTCCATTTACTAGTACTTTATACATTACACACATACACACGTCACCAGCCTGTGATAGTCCAGTGCTGGACATAGGCCTCTCCTAATTCACCCCTATCCATTAGGTGGTTTCTGGACCGTATCCCACCTTGCTGGTCCAATGCGGGTTGCAATCATTTGCATGTATTTTTATGTATAGCAAACTAAATGTATTTGTTGCAGCGCTCGCTAATAGACATGTACTCAGCCGTGCTGGACGAACTAGCCGGTTGGGAGTCGGGCGAGGCTGGCAGGCTGCCCCGCGTGGTGGTGGTGGGCGACCAGTCCGCTGGCAAGACCTCCGTGCTGGAGATGATCGCCCAGGCCAGGATATTCCCCAGGGGAGCCGGCGAGATGTGCACCAGGTTAGATCTCTAGCTGTGCTCTATCTCTGGTTCTATTGTGTAGGTTTTTTTTTGTAATTAGCAGCAAATACTTGTGTTTTTTTAGTGTTATTAACGTTTTGCAACCTATAATGTAGGTGGCAACTCCGGAGGTTTTAGGTTCGTATCCTGCGGGGTCTCAACAAATTTTCATTGTTGTTTCCTGGTTGGTTAGGGCAATTTGGGCCGATCACCCAACTGTCCGAAAAGTAAGATTATCAATTCGTCGGATGAGCATGTTAAAAGCCAGTCCACCCACCAACCCGCATTGGACCAGCGTGGTGGGATACGGTCCAAAAACCTCTAATATAGGAGGCGCACATTAGGGGAGGCCTATGTCCAGCAGATGTAATGTAGTTGGCAATAAGTGTATTTGCACATATGTATGCTAGAACACTTTGAAGCCAAGCTCCCAGTAAATTATTACTTCTTGAACACTATAGTCAGATGGAAATAATAACGAAACAGAAATACATATAATGGTATCTTATTATTATGGAAAAGTGAACAAAGATTTCGCTTTTACATAGTATAAAAGCATTTGTGTCAACAAAATCTCTGTCTCAGGGCCCCGGTGAAAGTGACCCTCTCCGAGGGGCCTTACCACGTGGCGCAGTTCCGCGACTCCAACCGCGAGTTCGACCTCAACAAGGAGTCCGATTTGGCAGACCTTAGAAAGTGAGTAGTTTATACGGAACCGAAGAAAGGCAAATATTGTTATCTAACTATTGTAAAATAGCGACTAAATAAATGTACCAATAGATAATTTTTTTATTGGTAAGTATAGGTGTTTCCTTGTAGTTTTCCGTCACATACTTAATTTTATTTATTAACAAACTAGCGACTCGCCCGTGCTTCGCACGGAAGCTATGCTGATAGAAAATATAACTACAATATTGAGCATGTGTGAAACATATAAACCTTCCTCTTTAATCACTCTATCTATTAAAAAAACAGTATCGAAATCGGTTTGAAGTTTTGAGCGTAGTTTGAAAGAGTTAAGCAAATATAGGGATTTAGGAATCGAGAAAGCGACTTTGTTTTGTACAATTTAGTGATGTACTATAAATATTATACTCAGTTTACTATGCTCTCTTTTGAATTGGTCAATTTGTATTTGTGTATATAACTCTGTATTTTTTTAACTATCTAAATGTCGGGTGTTAGACAATGCCTAGGGTGTACCGGTGTGCATTATTTTGTGCAAAAGAATAAATATATAAATTAACATAGTTCAATCATGTTTTTGTACTGATCGTTTTTATTTTTATCATATTGGACGTGAAAGATATCCTATGTGAACATATGTTGGTCAATCTGTTAAATAAATAAATAAAAAATGACAAACATGTGTAAGCGCAACCTTCTTGTTGTTGGTTATTTTGTTTACATAAATTTAGTCTTTCCTGTTGCTCGGAAATAGCTACTTCGTGCGGAAAGTGAAGTAAGTAGTCCGTTCATATCTGACCTTTATTTGACGAAGAAAATATTACCAACAAATATCAAAGCAATACCGATCAGAGATAGAGATAATTTATTCACTAATACAAATTAACAATTATTATTTCTTTAGCTTTTGTTTAAGTGTGAGATCAATTTTTAGCCAAAATTCCTATCAAAAAGTAAGTGTCACAAGATCCGACACTTGATTGGGACAAATTAAAATACACTTAACTACTGCATTTATCAATTTACTGATAAATATGATTGGACTCTGTACAATTAAGTTTAGAATCAGTTATAAGTAGAAATAACTTAATTTTATTAGATTTTAAGTAGAAAATATGCTTATAAACGAATTGATCACTTATACTAACAAAATAGACAAAAACTTTGTCACCAAGAACATTGTCTATAACTGCTCTAAATCTATTACATTCAGGTGATAATATATATAAACTATAAGAAGATACTGATTAAAATATTTATTAATACAATTGGCATTAACAGGGAGGTGGAACTGCGAATGCGCAACAGCGTGAGAGGCGGCAGGACCGTTTCTACTGAGGCCATAGCTATGTCAGTGAAGGGGCCCGGACTGCCAAGGATGGTGCTTGTTGATCTACCGGGAGTCATATCTGTGAGAAACTACTTTAATAATTATAGATTTTCTTTCAATATAATACAGGTGACAGAAATAAGTTATATACAACGTTTTTCGTATAGTACAAACCTCAATGTAGTTTGTTCAGTATCAGTAATATAATGTAATGAACAGGTTTTCAAACTAGGTTAACTTTTGTCCCAAAACTCAGTTAAAATCTAAACAAATCGGTCGAGTGAGCAACGATTGCCAAAGAAACGATTGCCCCTTTCGGCACTTCTCCTTAAAACCCCACTCTAACGCGCACCCCCAACCACAGGCACACACAACTGATTCCTGCAATATGGTTTGGTAATAGCAATAATACATGTACGACGCCAGTAAAAATTAAACATTAGGAATATCCAGCGTTGCTGAACCTATTATCAAAGTCAATTATGAAAATATTACTATGATATAAACATACTTACTTAAATGAAAACTGCTTAAATAAGCCTCAGTAAACTGCCATTTAAACCAATATTTGATAAAGTTCCTCAATATTACAGTGATATAGAAAAAACATATTTTAATTAAAAAAATATATCTAAACAATTCTTTTCCAGACTCAAACTGTGGATATGGCATCGGACACAAGAGATGCAATCAAACAGATGACCAGGACTTACATGGACAATCCAAATGCAATCATTCTGTGCATTCAGGTGATTAAACTATTTTAAATATGGTAGACTTTTTTTTTTTTATAAAATTACAGTAAGATTCAATGTAAAGCCAGCAAATCAACTTTCTATTGTAATGTGGGTCTCACCTCTGTAATAATATTACTATAACTAATATTAACTATAATAAAATCTATTTAATTTCCTTTAAATTTTGTTTGGAATGTCTTAGTTTCATCTTTTAGATGTCAGTATATTTTAATTGAAGCAACTACATAAAATTTGTATAAAGTCTGCTTTTGATTGTCTTTTGAGTGTTGTATTAAAATGCTATGCTTTATTGAATTGTGTTTGTTTATCTTTAAATTCTTACAAGCAATTCTTTTATATCATAAGGATGGGTCTGTGGACGCGGAGCGGAGCAACGTAACCGACCTGGTGGCCTCCTGCGACCCTCAGGGCAAGAGGACCATCTTCGTGCTCACAAGGTGGACCTGGCCGAGGAGAACCTGGCCAACCCCAATCGGGTGAGTCATCATCATCATCAGCTTGTGATAGTCCACTGCTGGACATAAGCCTCCCCTAATATACCCCTATCTATTAGGTGTATCCCACCACGCTGGTCCAATGAGGGTTGGTGGGTAGACCGACTATTTACATGCCCATCTGACGCATGGATCATCTTACTTTTTAGGCAATTGGGTGATCGGCCCACATTGTCCTAACCAACTAGGAAACAACATTTTGAGTTCCCGGCGGATTCGAACCCACGACCTCCGGTTTCTAAAGCACACACCCAAACCAATAGGCTATGAAGACAGTTATAAGTTTTGATCTCTGTAATTAATTTATTATACAATAAGTAACCTAATATAAAATGCATATGTACTGATCCAGAATTTTAAATACATTTTATAAACTACAGTCTGTCGTGGGGTTCAAAATATCTGGAGTTGAAATGTAAATAAAGTCGATAAAATCACTTTTACTCTTATTTACTTTAAGATGTATCAAATAACAACCTAAAAGCAAACACGAAATGCCGTATTGTGATATATTTTTTTTTATTTTATAGATCCGTCGCATCCTAGAGGGAAAGCTGTTCCCGATGAAGGCGCTGGGTTACTATGCAGTCGTGACTGGGCGAAGTCGCAAAGATGACTCCATCCAGAGCATCAGAGAGTACGAAGAGAGGTTCTTCCGCTCCTCCAAGCTGTTCAAGTGAGTGCTTCTTCCATAGCCAGGACGGGCTGGTCCCTGGAGGCTCTCGCCAATGCGGTTGCTTGCGCAGGGACGGGCTGGTGACGCCCTCGCAGGTGACGACGCGCAACCTGTCGCTGGCGGTGGCGGAGTGCTTCTGGCGCATGGTGCGCGCCACCGTGGAGCAGCAGGCCGACGCCTTCAAGGCCATGCGCTTCAACCTGGAGACCGAGTGGAAGAACACCTTCCCCAGGTGGGTATTTGTATGATGCGATTGGAGGTTTGGTCTGATGGTGCAGTTGACAAGTTTGCCTTATAGTGCAAAAGGAAATGTGTCATACATTTGAGAGTTTGTCTGTGTCTGATGGTACGATCTAAGAGTTCGTCTCTGTCTGATGGTGCAATTTAAGAGTTCATCTTTGTCTGATGGTGCAATTTAAGAGTTTGTCTGTGTCTGATGGTGCAATTTAAGAGTTTGTCTGTGTCTGATGGTGCAATTTAAGAGTTTGTCTGTGTCTGATGGTGCAATTTAAGAGTTTGTCTGTGTCTGATGGTGCAATTTAAGAGTTTGTCTCTGTCTGATGGTGCAATTTAAGAGTTTGTCTGTGTCTGATGGTGCAATTTAAGAGTTTGTCTGTGTCTGATGGTGCAATTTAAGAGTTTGTCTGTGTCTGATGAGTGCAATTTAAGAGTTTGTCTGTGTCTGATGGTGCAATTTAAGAGTTTGTCTCTGTCTGATGGTGCAATTTAAGAGTTTGTCTGTGTCTGATGGTGCAATTTAAGAGTTTGTCTGTGTCTGATGGTGCAATTTAAAGTTTGTCTGTGTCTGATGGTGCAATTTAAGAGTTTGTCTGTGTCTGATGGTGCAATTTAAGAGTTTGTCTGTGTCTGATGGTGCAATTTAAGAGTTTGTCTGTGTCTGATGGTGCAATTTAAGAGTTTGTCTCTGTCTGATGGTGCAATTTAAGAGTTTGTCTGTGTCTGATGGTGCAATTTAAGAGTTTGTCTGTGTCTGATGGTGCAATTTAAGAGTTTGTCTGTGTCTGATGAGTGCAATTTAAGAGTTCATCTGTGTCTGATGGTGCAATTTAAGAGTTTGTCTGTGTCTGATGGTGCAATTTAAGAGTTTGTCTGTGTCTGATGGTGCAATTTAAGAGTTTGTCTCTGTCTGATGGTGCAATTTAAGAGTTTGTCTGTGTCTGATGGTCAATTTAAGAGTTTGTCTGTGTCTGATGGTGCAATTTAAGAGTTTGTCTGTGTCTGATGGTGCAATTTAAGAGTTTGTCTCTGTCTGATGGTGCAATTTAAGAGTGGTTTCCGACGCACAGGCAACGCGAGCTGGACCGCGACGAGCTGTTCGAGAGGGCGCGCGCGGAGCTGCTGGACCGCGCGGCCGAGCTGTCGGCCACCGCCGCGCCCCTGTGGGAGCAGCGGCTGCAGCGGCACCTCTGGCAGAAGGCGGCCGACAGGGTCTTCCAGGGGATCTACCTGCCGGCGGCGGCCAAGGCCTGCGACGACCTGGGTGAGTGGAACCGCTCGGGGGGAGAGGAGGCAGAGGCTCCCCTGGCAGCGGGCGGCCGACGGGGTCTTCCAGGGGATCTACCTGCCGGCGGCGGCCAAGGCCTGCGACGACCTGGGTGAGTGGAACCGCTCGGGGGGAGAGGAGCCATAGGCTCCTCTGGCAGCGGGCGGCCGACGGGGTCTTCCAGGGGATCTTCCTGCCGACTGCTCTAGGAGCAGAGGCTGCAACGGCGTAGATGTCATCAAAGGGACCCACAGTACCAAAGCGGCTTCATACGTTTATAAAGGTAGTAGGTCCCCTTTTCAGAGGGGGCAATCTGGTGGGGAACCACCGCGGTGCCTATTAATGCCGTGTTTTGTGTTCTGTTTTGAAGAACACCGCAGCCGGCGTATTCACTGAGTAATCAAGACGTAACATCATGTGTATCACGATGGACAAAGCATAACCCTGGTGTTGCCGAAGTCCATGGGAGTTGGCGACCACTTTCCATTTCAAATTCCTTAACCCGACTGCTTGATACCGTTTCTTATATAAAGAACTACAGTAGAAAGAACTGCGTTTAGCTGTGTTTTAGTTTTGTTCGCATCCATTGCTCTCTAGCTGTGGAGCTGTCATCAGACCAGTTGTTATGACCAAGTTGTAGTTTCTAATCCTGCGAGAACTCAACAATTGTTCTTACCTAGTTGATTAAAACCATACCTGTCAGTTGCCATATCATCATCAGCCTGTGTTAGTCCACTGCTGGACAAAGGCCTCCCCATCATTAAGGGGTTTTAGTTAGATACAAAGAAAATATTCAACTTTTTTCCCTTTTTCTTATTCCTTCCTTGTCCTCTCTCCAGAAAGACTGTTATTAAAGCAAGTGAGTTACAAGCACAAACCTCCGGGAGATATATCCAAAGTGTGGGACCCTTACGACTTCGATTATAGTAAGATGCAGTGGATTTTGTAGATACCTTAAATTTAATTATACTACTTGTCACCTTAGATAATGTTGTGTTCGTTCACTAGTTCTTTGTATAGCAGTTTCATCAGTATTTACTCTTTCACCTTTCTATTTTCCCAAGTTATCATGGGCTCGGTTTCTAATCCATTACAGGTTTACCTAAATATCAGTTTTTACGCAAAGCGTATGAAAATCTAAGAAGAATTCTGAGGATGAATTAGTTGTTAGTAAAACGACGACCGAAGGTGGTCTTGACTACCGGGAGCGACATTTTACAAGTATTGCGACCCCTCTTAGAAATGTAGACTTGAAATTTTTTGTTTTTAAATTTTTAACAATGCTTAGTGTATACATACATTTTTTGTTAATTTTGTCGCATGCGTTATCTTACCGTTTCAGAACTGTCTTCTGCATATTATGTGCATGTGCATTGTTAATATTTTTGTATGTAAATGTGTGTATTGTGGAAAAAAAGTTTACCTTTACGTCTATTTACTACCAGACAAGTTCAACACGGCGGTAGACATAAAGCTCCGCGAATGGGCAGAGAGCGAGCTACCCTCGCAGTCGGTACGGGCTGGGAGGGAGGCGTTGAGGGAGGAGTTTGAGGCGTTGATGGCGAGGAGCTCCGAGGGGGACTCCGATGCGGTGTACGAGCCCCTCAAGAGGGCGGCGGTGGACGAGGCGCTGAGACGACACTGCTGGGAGGATCGAGCGCAGGACGTGAGATACTTTTAGTATAAACTAAGTTTTTAAACATCTATGTAGATGGTAGGTCCTCTTTTACAGATGGTAGGTTTCCTTTTTACTGGAGACTGTCTGGGGCGATACCACCGCGGTGCCTATATGCCGCAAAGCAGTAGTGTGAGAACACTACTGTGTTCCATTTTAAAGGGCACCGTAGCCGGCGTATTTACTGGGTAAACAAGACTTAACATCCTATGTCTCACGATAGGCTGCGCGATGGTGATACCACTGGTATTGCCATTATCCATGGGCGTCGACGACCACTTCCCATCAGGTGGCCTGACTGCTCGCCTGCCTGCGTAGGCAATAAAAATGTCATCTTTCCAGGTATTAAGAGTGCTCCAGCTGAACGCCCTCCAGGACCGCTGCGTGGCCTCGAGGTCCCACTGGGACTCTGCCGTGGCTTTGATGGAGCAGGCTCTGGGAGAGAGGCTGGTGGAGGTGGATAAGGAGCTGAAAGCTCTTACGGGTGAGAATTTATCGTTTCTCACTATAACATTCGTTTTATTTCCTTTTTGTCATTAGTTTTGTCTAATACGACCGGTGTTTGTCTAATTATAGCTGCCGCTTTCTGAAATGGTTCCTACTTATTCGTTGTGGTTGAGCTAAGCACCTGCGGCCAGGTCTAGCAGCGGGGAAGTTGTATCTTAGTTGGTCAGGGCAATTTGGGCCGATCACCCAATTGTCTGAAAAGTGAGATGATCGACGCGTCGAATGGGCATGTAAAAAGTCGGTCCACCCGCCAACCCGCATTGGATCAGCGTGATGGGATACGGTCTAAAAACCCCCTTAGTGGAGAAGGCGTGCAACAGGGGAGGCCTATGTCCAGTAGTGGACTAACACAGGCTGATGATGTGAAATGATTACATCATGATATAATTCAACAACATTTGTAAATTTTCGTCCGTCTGTCCGTTTGTTGTGGCCAATCTCCGCAACGCCTCGCGCGATTTTGACCAGACTTTCGCTGAAATACAGCCGATTTGACTGTTAGTTATGTTAGCTATAGAGACCTAACGACCCGCAGGGCCCGGCTGGAGGGAGCGCTGGCTGCGCTGGCAGTCGCCGTCGGAGGAGCAGCAGCGGCGGGCGGAGGTGCGCGCCGAGCTGGAGCGCGGCGGCGGAAGGCGGCCGCAGCTCGGCCACGACGAGCTGGTGGCCGCCAGGGACAACCTGCGCCGGAGGGGCGTCGACGTGGACAACGACTACATTCGCGAGACCTGGAAGCCCATATACCTCAAGTGAGTGCTCCTGGGTCGGACACCTCTATCGCAAAGTTGAGGTCGACACCGACTACGATGGATGTCGGCAATCCGAGGATATCACAAGCGCTCTGCCAGTTACCACAAGCTTAGCCACAAGCTAGGGTTAACAACTTAATCGATAAACTGCATTTGATATGATATGAGAATTAGTTTGCAATAAATTAAAACACACTATGATCTGTTATAGTGGCTGCTAAAGATAGCCATGAAAATCTAAAAGCAACTTATCATATAACCATAGAATTGAAGCTGACATAGATGTTGCTACTTATTTCGAGAGATTTTTTCGGATATTTCGGTTTCCACTACTAAGTCACTTTTATCTTCTCCAATAATTACCGAATCACTTTTAAAAGATAATGTTATTCAATGTACAAAAATGTTTAATTTTACTGGTGTGTGTAAAGACATTATAAGTGCATGTAGACAATTGGATATTAAAATACCGCAGACCTTTGAGGGATCTCTGTTAAGGTGATAAATTCGATTATTGATGTAATATCACCTCATCTAGTAACAATATTTAATGTAAGCATCCAGAGAGGCGAGTTTCCTGACCTAATGAAGCACAGTAGAGTTATACCGGTTTTTAAAGCAGGGTGTAATATGGACCCTAATAATTTTAGACCTATCTCCATTTTGCCTACTTTTAGTAAAATATTTGAAAACTATTATTAAACCAATTAATGAAACATTTTAACAGTAACTGTCTTATTAATAACAAACAGTGCGAGCTTCACTAGGGGTCGCTCCACGATTGATGCTGGCGTTATGCTTATTAAGAGCATCTTTGAGGCTTGGGAGCGTCGCAGGATGCCTTAGGCATTTTGCCGATCTCAAAAAGCTTTTGATTACGTACATCATGAAACTCTGGTCAGGAAATTACGTCACTATGGTGTAGAAACGCCGCACTCGATCTTCTGTCTTCGTACCTGAGCCACCGAACTCAGAGGGTTGACGTGAATGGTAAAAGATCTCCAGGGCCCCGGTAAATATGGGTGTCCACAAGGTCTATTCTTGGGCCTTTCTCTTTCTCATCTATATAAATGATTTACCATATGTTATTAATAAAACGACGAGATAGTATTATTTGCTAATGATACTTCCTTAATTTTAAAGTTAAACGATACGTAGTATACTTTAGCTATTTCCACAGTGTAATGTCTTATGGCATTCTACTCTGGAGAAATGCGGCGGATACTAATTCGATCTTTGTCCTCCAAAAACGAGCTATTCGAGGCGGTTTACAACCTGCGCCCCAAAGAATCCCTGAGAAAATTGTTCACAGAGATTAAAATACTAACCGTTACTTCTCAATACATATTCGAAAACCTAATGTATAAGCAAAAAAATAGAAATGATTTCCGCAGACATTGTGATGCACATAACATAAATATTAGAAACAAACATAATTTAATTCTTCCAGCAACTAGACTGCGAAGAATAAGTTAATCTTTTATGGGACAATGTATACGCTTTTAATACAAAAATTCCAGTAAACGTTCAAATTTAACTGTTAATAAATTTAAAAAATAGTGAAGGAACGTTTTTGTGTTAAAGGTTATTATAATATAAATGAATTTATAAATGATAACACAGCCTGGTAATGGAATGCTCGCACCAGGCTTTTCAAGTATAATATACGTATAATAGAACTGTATGTAGCTCATAAGAAAATTTATATGTATATATTTGATTATTTTAAAGATGACAAAATAGGCCGCTGAATTTCTTTCGCCGATTCTTCTCAGGTCGGAGGCGTCCTATTACGAACCGGTTGTAGCGTCATTGACAATCGATAAGCTAGTGTTACACTTCTATAGTGAATAAAGATATTTGAATTTGAAATTGCCCATCAAACGCACAGATCATATTCCTTTTCAAATTTTAAGACAAATATTGACTAACCAACAATAACTACCATAAAAATTATCTGAAAAGTTATGCAAAACTAAGCATATTGATAAAATTCTGTTATCAAGTAATTAAAGGACAAAGTTAATATCAGGAGAACTTAATGAGCCATCAAATTATCGTATGTGTTTGTACTTTACCCAATTGTCAACCTTAAGGTTAAAAAAGATTATATGGTGTGCGTTCCCATACACTGTGTCCATTAATGAAAACTCAATAATGAAAAAATATTTAAACTTAATCAGTATTTACATCATTTGACATGTAGATGAAATGACATTTTCAATTGTTTGACATTAATAAATTCATAATAATCTTATTTTGACTCGGGATACTATTTATCTGCCAAAGAAAATTAAGCACAAAATAGCTACATTGTTGGCATATAACATTAATAGTGACAATGCAGTTTTAATAGATTTTCTATTAATACTGCGGATAATGCTTTTTAGTAATGTAAGGTTGACAACAGAGAACACAATATCTAATTGTATAAATATTTTATCAAAATATAAATCGGTTCTCTGGCAAAGTACTAGATATAAATTATTAATAGAAAAGATAATGTAGATGTTTTTGCTTTACTGAGACATGGCTTAAAAATGTGTCATTTAGCTTAAAAACTATTCAGTTGCCAGTATATTCAACCGAGTAACGCTATTGGAGGTGGATGCCTTATATTACACAAAATTGTTTTAAATTTAAAGAAAGGAAGGACATCACAGCATACTCGGTTGAACAACAATGTGAGATTGCTAGTGCAGAAAGTGAACATTACATATTTTTATGTGTGAATAGACCTCTCTCCGGTGATTTTGGACATTTTTATATTATTATGGAGGATGCTCTTAAAACATTATTAACTCAAAGAAGCATATTGTTGTAAGTGGAGACTTTAATATAGACATTCAGATTCACCGCACACATTTTTTTAAATCTATTTAAAAGCTTCAATCTTCAATGTGTGTTTAATGAACCAACTAGATTAACACCATCTTGTGCCTTTTGTATTGATAATGTGTTTGTAAATTGTAAAATTATAGATCGGGCTGTTTTAAGCGGTATTCGTTCAGATCATAAAGCCTTAAAAATAAAGATCCCATTAAGTACTCCTATGAGTAACTTTCCTATCTTATATAGACCTATTACCAGGAACAGAATAAAACTATTTAAATATAATGTAAAAGCTAAGCTTCCAAACCTAAAATTGACTTTGGATCCTGATAAAGACTTTGGAGCATTGTCTAATATTATTTCCAGTGAATACAATGCTGTTTTTACTAAGAAAGTTATTACAAGTAATAAAAAACTGAATTTCAGTGACTGGGCTACTATGGGAATTAGGCGTAGCAGGGATTATTTATATTTATTGTACGATCAAAAATCATTAACATCTAATGTAAAATTTCATAACTATGTGAGAACGTACTCAAAAATATTTAAACAAGTTTGTTTGATGGCTAAGGCAATGCATTTAAATCATAAAATAAAGTCATCCTCTAATAAAATCAAGACTACCTGGCAAGTTATAAATACGGAAACAGGTAGAAACACAAAACAGAGGAATGACCTAGAACTAAATGTACAGGGTAAAACTGTTAAGCTAAAGGCTGAGGTAGCTAATGAGTTCCAAAATTACTTTACAAACATAGCTCATGAAACTACAAAACACTTAAATTCTAGTTCTGATTAAGCCTTATCACACCTAAAACTAATGGATAGACAATGTTTCCTGATTTTAATTTTTGTAATGTTAGCCCTATAGATATAGTGGAGGCATTAAATAAAATAAATGAAAAGAAAACAGAAGACTTGTGGAGTTTATCAACATGGGCAATAAATTTAATAACTCAAGATATATACCCTATATTGGCAATAATATATAATGCATCTATAAGTACTTGTAGATTCCCACAGTTAATGAAATTCAGTAAAATAGTACTAGTCTTTAAATCGGTTTGTACAGTTAATATTGAAAATTATAGATCAATCTCTATACTGCCAGCACTTAGTAAAATTTTTGAAAAAATTATGTTAGAACAACTTTTAGTACACTTTTCTAAACATGATATTTTAAGTGATCACCAATTTGGCTTTACCAGAGGTAGGTGAACAGTAAATGCTGGTATAAAAGTTGGTCTCTCATGTTCTACAGGCATGGGAGGATCGCTGCGATTCTATTGGAATCTTCTGTGATCTTTCCAAGGCCTTTGACTTGTGGACCATGACATATTAATCAATAAGCTAAAGTATTACGGTGTACGCGGGTTTGGTCTTGGTTTTCATCTTCTTACCTACGCAATAGTAAACAATATGTAATCGTAAATGACACTTTGTCATCTGACTCCCTTGTGCAGATGGGTGTTCCTCAAGGATCAATTTTGGGACCTTTTCTGTTCCTGGTTTATATAAATATATGACTTGCCTCTGGTAGTGGAGAGGCTGTCCGAAGTTGTCCTTTTTGCAGATGACACTTCTCTACTGCTAAGGGTAAAAAGAAATGACCATAACGTTGAGATACCAAATAGGGCAATTGATATTGTGTCAAACTGGTTTTGCGTCCAATAACTTAGTACTTAACGCGAACAAAACTAAATGCTTACGTTTTACTCTTTGTAAGTTGCCAGATTTTCAAAATATTAAAATTGACAATGAGGTCATTCCTTACGTAAGCTCTACTACATTTCTTGGATTTTCTATTGATTCCAAGATGCAGTGGGGAGCTCATATTGACAAACTCTCTAAGAAGCTAAGTACAGCAATCTTTGCCATACGCAAGATTAGGCAGCTAACTGACGAGGCAACTGCAAAACTAGTTTATTACGCGTACTTTCACAGCCTTATGTCCTATGGATTATTATTATAGGGATCTGCAGCCAGTTTGAACACAATATTTATACTACAAAAACAGGCTGTTAGGGCAATCTACAATCTGGGTTCACGGGAATCTTTACGTAATGTTTTTAATAAAACTGAAATTTTAACTTTACCCTCGCTATACATATTTGAAAATATATGTACGCGTCAAAATATTCATATGTTTGCTAAAAAGATATTAGGCTGCCAGGGGTGAAATTGAGCCCTAGAGCTACCCAGATTTAGACTGACCCGAACCAAAAATCTTTCATGTATAATATCTTTCATGTATAAGAATGTATAATAAATTAAATGCCCGCCAAACGCAACTGAATGTTTCAAGCTTTCGTAAAGTTGTCACGCGCTTATAGAAAAAGCCTACTATTCTGTTATAAATTATATTGAGGACCAATAGTGTGGAAGTAGTTTATATTCTGCGCTTGCAAATCCCTAGGTAACAAAAAAAAAAATGTATTGGTCAAATTTTGTAATTACTAATATTTAAAAAAAAAAGGCCTGCAGAGTTTCTTGCCGGTTCTTCTCTGGACAGGGTCTGAGTTTGTGAACCGGTGGTAAATGGATAATTTTGACGTTCATAGAGTGCTCAGTAGAGCCTAAATTGAATAAATGATTTTGACTTTGACTATTTAACAAGAAAACTTTCTACTTACAGGAATTTCCTGCAAAGCGCCCAAGCGAGGGCGAGGGATTGCAAAAAGAGCTTCTATCTGTACAGCCAGCAAAATGGAACTGGAGTGAGTGTAAAATATACATATAGATTGCATTGAATTTTTAATTCATGGCAATACAATAAACAAATATAATCATGTATATTTTTGCCAAGTTATACTTAAAATTCATGGAAAAATTGTAACTGTCTCCGCAGCCTAGTGGTAAGGGCGTGTACTTTAGAAACTGGAGGTCGTGGATTCGAATCCTGCGGGGACTCAACAAATATTCTTTGTTGTTTCCTAGTTGGTTAGAGCAATTTGGGCCGATCACCCAATTGTCTGAAAGGAAGGCCTATGTCCAGCAGTGGACTAGCACAGGTTGATCATGTGAATCATTGTAATACTGTCACTCAGCGGTTGACATCGCAGTGATAATACATCAATAAGAACACTAAATGTATGCCAATACTTGTTGCAATGGACAATAATGTCTATATCAATTTTGAGTTTAACCATGCTAAAGTACATTGACTATGGAGATTGTTAGAAATTTACAAAAAGTCAGTTTTACATACATAATAACCATATAACCGACTTGCCTTGTATATGGGCATATAGATATAGTAAAAAAAGATTTTCCTTAGTAATTTTTCGGAAAACTTAGTATTTATCGTGCTCCCTCAAATTGCTTATTTCATCATTCCAATATGTAAAACTTTATAATAAAGTTTTATATTAATGGATATGAAAATGCCACTAATTTAATACAATCATTTGTTGACAGTTCGGGTGTTATCATATTCTGGTGAACATCTGAGTTTTCCCAAAGGAAAATAAGTTCTGACTACATCTATAATCATCTTAATGTATTAATTCCGAGTTGAGTGGGTGAGAAAACTCATTTTATGGTTTTGTAATAAGTAAAAATGAACAAATAAAAATAAACAATTCACAGAAGGAATGCTGCGAAGTTGTAATGTTCTGGAGGGTGCAATCCACTCTACGCACAACGGCCAATGCTCTGAGACAGCAGATAGGAAATAGAGAGGCCGCCCGTCTGGACAGGGAGCTGAGAGAAGTTTTGGACGAGGTAACTAAATTTACTTTGCTTACAAAATATTATATAAAAGAATAAAAATATTAAGTCACTGTATAAAATGTTCAAGTCAAGCCGCCATGTTGGCTTTCAATTATTAGCTGTGCATTATCAGACAGTACCAATATTGCACAATTGATATTTCAGGTGCAAACATATGACTGCTGTTTGTACATGGCTTATCTAACCTTAAAATACGTGGACCTAACTTGTACGGGAGCAAAAACATTTCGTATTGACTAAGTTTAAGCATTGTTATTTTACGCCTATAAAATGGCTTTTTTGACTGTCTATTCTATCTTTGACCGTCCAATGTTGTCCATGACCAACTTTCCTACCCTTGCATTTGCTCTGTGGCAATTGAACAAAACAGAACATTTTGTATCTTTATTCTGAAAAACCAACTTGTGAACTAGCATTAACTTGTACAGATGGCAGCCAATCCGGAATTGAAGAAGAAACTACTTTCTGGTAGGAGGGTAGAACTGGCTGAAGAACTGAGTAAGAATCTGGAATCCTATTTTTATAGACGTATCTACATATAACCCTTTGAATGATTTTTTTTCCTTTTTTTCTAATTATATTGTAATAAACAATAAATTTACGTGTGTTTATTAGTAAACAATATATTAGTTGAACTGTAATACTCTATTACTAACTTTGCTATTGATTTTAGTGATGACTTCCTAAATCCAATAATTTATCATGCATTTGTTTAACCATTTATTTAATACTTTTCTAGTTTTCTAGTGAGCTAAGTGTAGTAAGCACACTTTGGTAATTTGAAAATATCACATTTTTCATGGTTTGAAAGCACCTTTTATCATAAGCCAACAGGTCAGGGGTTTGATTCCCAGCACAGTAAAAATATTGTGAGATGAATGTAATGCTTTTCTCGGGTCTGGGTTTGTACCTATATAATGTGTTTATTAACAGGAAAATTCTATGTATTTATCAGTCATGAGTTTTAAGTTTAACTTTGCTTAGTTTGAAACTAGAAGAGTAATTAGTCCAGTAAAATTATATTCTATTAATTTTGATTTAACCTGATCACAAATAATTTCAGAGCGAGTCAGGCAAGTGCAGGAGAAACTAGAAGAGTTCATAGAGGCGTTAAATAAAGAGAAATAGTTCTTGTATATTAGATGTTAATGAACTGTCTTAGATGTATTCTGTATGTACCGATGGTGTTATATTATTTTGTTATTTAACTCAACAGCTTGATCTAAGTTATATTTTTTAATAAAATAAAAGTGTTAAAAACATGAAAATTTTATTTTCAAATCCTATATTATATATCGATTAAATAGTTTGTTATGACAAAAATATTAAATTTAATGTACAACTATTTATAATATTCTCAGTTTAGGTTACATCCTAGTTTCCGGTATAAACATTGCAAAAAAACAAATAAATAGTTTTACCTACGAAAAGATATACTTTATTCATCAAAATATAGATTGACTATTATATATGCCGTAGGAATCATCAAGGAAATCTTAGAATTTTTAAGCCACCATTCTGTAAAAAATTATATGCAGCAGATAATACTTACAACATATAACTATTTAATATCTAAAAGCAGTATAAAAAGTTAATTATATCGATTTATATGATTTCATTTAAGAATAAGTTAAACTGTTGTTAGAAAAAATCAAATAAAAACTACGCTTTTACTCAGAAATCAGTAGCAATAAGTGACATATTCAGTCTAAAAATGCCTAAACATGAAACTTTAAAAAATATTGCTAAGAGCACCTTACTGAAAGATTGATTTTTACGCATGTAAAGGCAATAACGATCGGAAGATGCAGATCATATAAAAAATTATATGCAATTCAACTGATAAACTTCAAAAGTATGTACTATTTAAAAATACCAACGGCCGTAAAATGTTAGTTAAAAAAAGAAAACATAAAATATATAAATGTTGATTAAAATTATTATTATCCGGCTTCCGACAAACAGCCCGAGTAAAAATCAGCGTACAAGAAGAACTTTACTTCTTCATTGTCAGAATTTTTCAATCGATTCACTAACTCCTGTTTCTCGGGGTCTGTGTCGATTTTATATCGATTCCGGTACAAAAGGAACTCGGCAATGCGCAAAGCCTCAGTACTTCCAACATCGACCAGGCCCTTTATGAATGAGTTTAAAAACCTATCCTTAACGTCTCTCCTGGCCTCCTGTTCTAAGAAGCTTCTGAGATGTTCCTCATAAACATTAATTACAGTTTTAAAGTATTTCTCCACCAATACTTCAATTTCGTAACCAACGAATTTGCCAAGCGTATAGCCGACGACAGTGGCGCCCTCGTTTTGTTTCGATCTGACATCTTTCAGCACATCTGGTTGAAGTTTGAGAGTTTCTTGCAGAGCGTTGCGGTAAAGCATTATCACGTGAATATGAACAAATATCTTAATAAATCCCTCCATCGGCAGCAGTCTACGCAAATCGGATACAATTCTTTCGAAAACCGGAGCAGGAGTGATCAAGGAATTGTCGAAAAAGGCCTTATTGTATTTAGAGATGAAACAAAATGTTCTAGATAATCAGTTAAGGTTTCACTTGCTTTAGGAAATATAGCCGCAAGACGATTGTAAAAAGGTTCCCAAACTTTTACGATTCTGTCTTTCTGCTCTAATTCACTTTTACTTAGCAACAAGAACTTGGCGATAATACGAAAATGGAGACAATAGCAAGGGTCATAGTTGCTCTCCTTTACTTTGTCTAAATCGAGGTCTTTCATAAATTGTTCAATCACTTCTAAAATAAGTTTACTGTCGATATCGGGTAGTAAGTTCTCAAAGATAAATAATATTGACATTACTTTCTCTTTATTAGCCTTTTTCAGAGCATTGAAGACATCCGTCCAGTATTCAACTTGCAGATTTTGTGGGACAGACTTGCACTTTTGGAGGGAACGTTTTAGATTGCTGTGCTGCGGTAATGAAAAATCTATTTTATTCAAAGCGGGCGCAACTGTCCGCCATACTCCAATGTGCACTTTATCGCTACGCGTCCGTTTGAAATAAGAAATGGCCGAACGCAGCGCTACGCCAGGTTTTTTCGCCGTAACCGCCTCATAGACTCGAGCTAGATCCCCATTTTTCTCTGCTAAGAGTAAAGCAAGTTTTAGCGTTCGTGGACATTCCAGCGACATTCGTAGGTACTTTTCAATGTCAACGGCTTTGCAATTAACAACCCAATTATGTATAGCTTTAACGCTACTCGACCTCCAATTCATTGCGTCCACATCCGCTAGACTCTGGAGGCTGTAGTTTGATTGCAATTCAATTCCGAATTGCTGCTTAGGACTGTTCTTTGGACTCTTCAAACATTCCTCGATTATCGGTTTTATATCAGCTTTTAGTAAAGCCAATGGTCTGGCTAAAGTAGTGTGCGGTTGTTCTTCTGCTAGTTGCCTAATCACTTCGACGTACATCGAAGCCAAACCGTCCTTCTCTCCAAAATACAACAAAAGCTTTTTTAGAAATCCGTCGTAATTAAACCTGTGAGTTTTTAACGTATCCTGAAAGTTTTTCGTCGACTTCAGTATCGTCGTGTCGTGACGCAAGGCGTTTAAGAAAGACTCGTTTGTTTTCAGCTGATTGAAGTTCTCTTCAAACAGTTCGCGTCGAGCGATTCGTTGATTGTACAGCCGTGTAAGGAGATCTACGGCTGCAGGAGGATCGCGTTTTACCGCCGCTATTAAAGTTTCAAGCGCGCCAGGACAATCTTGGACTGGAACTTTTAACTTTTCCAGAGAGTTCAATAAGAGCTGTAGACGGCTTATCGCCATTTCAGGCTCCGCCTTGGCAGCGGTGAGCAAGAACTCGGGTAAGCGCTGACGGAGCATTCCCTTTTCCACCGAATTTAACTTGTACTCTGCGAAACTGGTGAAGTCTTCGAAAAACGCAGAACGCAAGGTCTGTGGGCACTCTTCGTTGTAAAGCAAAACTCGTAGCATCGACGCATGCATTCCCTCGCGGCAGTTAACCGGGGCAGCGCCATCCAAACCCAATTCCCGACCAAAATCAAGCAACAAGCTCCAAACTTTGGACTGCAGACGCCATATGCAAGCGCGTACCACAAAACTCCTCAGTATTGTGGCACGCAAGTTGTTAGATTCGTTTTTGTATCTCTCTGCTAACAATCCCAATAGCTTCTCCGCTTGTTCCATGTTCTCACCGCACTTACTGACTAAGACCAGCATCATAAACTCTCTGTTCTTAACCGAGCTTTCGGTCCTCAGAAGTTTCTGCAACTGCTGTAGCGTAGAATCAAAACCGTAGAAACGGTATTTGTCGAACATTTCATCCAGCAACGTCCGCTTTCGCATCTGAATGCAAGACGCCATTGCCATCGGGCAATCTTCATAAGAGTAACACTTCATCTTTCTCTTCTTTATGCAACGTCTGAACCCTTCTTGTTCGTAGAACATCATTTGCCGATGTATAAAATCGTCAAAAACGGTCTCTGTCGTCGGTGGTTTTGGACGAGAAGGTATTAAATACGGCCAATCCTTGACTGTCTCGCCGATGGCCTTTTCTACGAACACCAGCGTCCTAAACGAAGTACGTTCTTCGGGCTTTATTCTCTTTATATAAGGCTCGACACTCTTGTAGGAGAACCAGGTATTTAGATATTCGGCTCGAGCAAGTCTCAGAACGAGCTCCTTAGCTTCTTCGCTATTTAGGTATTTAGCCACAGTTTCTTTGTGAAGAAGCCAAGCACCGTATAATTCGCACTTGTTTAAAAATCTGCTCTTGTGTTTACTCATAATGTATTTTGTGATCCCCGGTGATATGCAGTTATATCGGTGATGATCGTAATATTTCTCGATAACATCAAAGTATATATCCGGTTCCGACTTCAAAGCGTATTTGCAACAGTCAATAAATTTACGATCGTTTTTCAAGAATTTATCCAATGCTTTAGAATTGTTGGTGAAATTGTCGTAGTATAATTTAATGACTCTCGGACAGCGTTCGCTAAGAACTTTAAGTTGCTGTGGCGTTATTTCGTCTATGATCTTTAAGAATTCTCCATTTATAAATCCTGATGTACAGTGTTGAAGGAATTTTATTTTAGTATTGTAATCGGTATAATATTCATAGAACTCTTGACACCTCTTAGGGTCCCTCAAATTGTTCTGAATCCATTGCTTCATTTATTGACTGCAGGAGCTATCATATAGGGGTACACTTGTTTCTCTAAATATTTGGGATTAATAATATTTCGATGCTCTGCTTCCAACATCCAAGTGGATTTCAAGCCTCTGCTAACGTATAACATATTTTCATCCTTAAGGACGCTAACAATAAAGTCTACATCGCGATGTTTTGATGAGAAGTCAATCTTGAATAGCTTGTCAACGGATGATTCTTCCGGGAGAGCGAGTATAGCTTCAGGGCTACATTTGTTATACGCCTCATGAACTAAGGAATTTAACTGTCTGTGCCTTTCTCCCAGACTGACTCCTTTTAAAATTATAGGTGTCATCGACATCTGAAATAAAAACAAGTAAAAGTTAAGTTAATGTTGAAGTTTTTTTGGATTACTTTAATGTTTTACAAGTTTCTTGATGGTCTGAAAATTAAAGCATATTTTCGTCGGTTGGTCAGTTGGTCATTTTAAGAGTAAGTGATGTTTTCTATTCAAAATCATTATTATATTGAGTATTTATTTTACAATATGTTTAACACTTTTTAACAAGTTATGTATATAATCAAGCCCATTGAGCAAATAAAATATTAATTTAGCTTGTTTTATTATAATTTAGCAAAATAATAAAGGAGTACCAAAAACAACCCTTTCTCTATCTTCCATGACACTTCATTGGTGAAAGAGAGTTCCGTTTTTGTGTTATGTCTATCCCATTCTTTCTTAGCCAAAACAGGGTTAACAGTGGAACCCAATACCGGAAGCAGCCGCTGGAACTAGCAGTGTATTTCCCGCGTGAGTCTGGATTCAGACTCTGTTATGGCCACCGGGCAAGAGGTTCGGGCAAGTCTGCTGTCCAGCCAACCGATGTAAATGATGCACAAGCTATAGCATCGCAGAAGAAAACGATAATTTTCACATAATTCAAAATTTCAGATGTCATAAAAATAGGATCCGCGTGTCATAAGGAAAGGGTCGCTCCGCTTCCGAGATATTCTTAATGCTATGACTCCGATCACACACATCAGGGTTATGCAACATTTGTTATTATTTGAAATCCGCATTTCATGCTTAGGCTATAAATACCCATCGTTATTTGACGGGATTTTAATAGCAAAAAATGTTGCAATTACATCATCATTATCATTATCAGCCTGTGATAGTACACTGCTGGACATAGGTCGACGCTCCGATATTTGGCTATTCTCAACCAGCCCATACCACACTTTGCGAACACTACGTTTGCCGAGCCTCGGTCTTCACTCTAGAACATACCTACTCCAGCGGTTGTCAGTTCTACGGCTAATCCGGTGGGCTATGTCAGTGATTCTGGTTCTCCGACGGATCACATCATTTCTAATGCGGTCCTTTAGAGATACTCGGAGCATAGCCCTCTCGATAACTCGCTAGGCGCCTTGAAATTTGTGAACCAGTCGGACACCAAGTGTTGGCACCGTAGGTCATAACGGGTCATTGCACTTATCGAAGACTTTCGATTTTAGGCACTGTGGGACGGGTGATGAGAAAACTCGACGAAGCTTATGATAAGCTGCCCAGTTGAGCGGAATCCTTCTGTTGGCCTCTCACACGAAGTTGTTTATACCTAGTTCGAGCGTTTGTCATAGTAAATGTACTCCGAAACCACTTCGAGGGAGGCGTCATCAGTTGTGATCGGCCCCGGATCAACGTTTTTACCCAAGTTCATCCGGAGACCGTTGCGTGCAGAAGATTCAGCCAGGCTTTGAACCATTTTCTGCAGGTCTTTTGCGGTCAAAACCATGATGACGATATAGTCCCCAAACCGCGGATGTGAGATGTACTCGCCGTTCACATTTATGCCGTGTCCTTCCCAGTCGGGCGTCTTGAGAATATCCTCCAGCGCGGCGGAGAACAATTTCGGAGACATGACATCTCTCACACCCCGGAGTAGGCGGACAGGCTCAGTCAGCCCACTAGACTACGAGAGACATATTATATCTGGATACATCACCAATGAATTTCGCACCGCTGTAAGGACTTGAGGAAAGAGCGGGTCTCAATGGAGTCAAAAGCCTTCTCATAGTCCGCAAATGCCGTGCATAGCGGCTGGTTATACTCATGTTTCTTCTGTATAACCTGTCTCACTGTGCGGATGTGGTCTATGGTGCTGTATCCCCTCGAAAACCGGCCAGTTCTCGAGGCTGCGTTTCGTCGAGTTATTATATATGGGCCGATGGTTCTTCAATAGGGTTTTATCAACTTTTTTGAAGAACAATACGACCAAACTCCTGTGCCATGACTCATGAGTTCTCCCGGAAAGAAGGCAGAGTTATATAGACGTTGAAGTCTTTTCCACACCGGTTTATCTTGTATTGCAATTTATTTAACAATTTTTTTAAGACAGCACTTTATCAAGTTAAAAATAAAAACTCTAAGGATACTCTTTTCGTATAACTTGTTTGAGGCCGTAAAAATTCCTTATATTTTTAAAGTAAATAAAATAACTTATTTCCGTATCCGACCACTGGACTATTTATAATAATTTTGTATAAAACTTTATCATGTCACATAAAACCGGTTTATTGTTTTTATTTCCATGTTCTTCTGAATTATATTGCCAATTAAAATTGGTAAAATAAATGATTTTTTCGTCAACAAATGCTGCTAAATTAATTAAACATCAACCAGAGTATTATTTAAATGTGTGTAATTAGCACTTTAGTTGCAAAACGGAAGATAAAACTCCTAAAGAAAGTGCTTCAGTTGTTATGCCCACGGTGGCCAATCGACGAAACTATTACTAAAAAACTAGTTGCTTCTGACCCAAAACTTGATTTGTTTTTTTATTATACTAGGGGATCATGGGGACCATGTGGGGGTAAGCGACCTTATATAGCACTTATTATAATGCGCAAAATAAGAGTTATATCTCGCGATTATTGACCTAATGTTTACGATATAAATAGTAGGATAACGCTTCTGCTTAGTTATAGTTAAATTACCAGTTTTATTGTTTCCGTTTGACGAAATATTCTCATTTATTTAACAACTGCTGCCAGTTATGTATAATTTGCAAACTGAATTTATAAAAAAAAAGTGACAATACGGGAGCTTCGAAGTAAGTTTAACCTGTTTAAGGCATTCGTAAGCAGATTGCAGATTGTAAATGTTTACTTCGTTAAAATATGCTTTTAGGCAACTTATCAATAAGTTTTTTTATTTATTAATATATATATATATCAATAGCTAAGTGCTCGCTTATGGAAAATAATATACAATGCTTTTCGTTTACGACCAAATGATCGGAAAACTAACAAATTCTATAGAACTTTTCCTACTTATTCGTGTTTAGCATGCAGTTTTCAGATTACGTCCAAGAGTATGCATCTAATGAATGTATTGAATCGTAATAAAGCGATCATTTTAAATTACATAGGATTTCAGGTTATAAAGGAAACATTTGTTTACTTTGAAAAAGATTTGTTCAATACATTTGCTATGCTTCATGTCGATTTACTGAGATAAAAATATTTTCTTGGTTATACACGATGTTGATATGTGTAATTAAACCATTTTTAGTAAAAAATCCTTTTTTCAGGTATCATTATCAGCAGAACCTTTGTCATTCTTGTAGTCTATAATTAAAAAAAAAGTGGTCGTAAATTAAAAAAAAATGGTCGCGATCCAACGTTTTAGGTACTTTTTTATTGTTTTGCCAAATATTAATATTTAACGAACCAAATAGTTTTTTTGTTCGCTTATTGGAAACTTGATTATATAACTTATTTGATGAAATGATAAAAAGCGTATTACCTAAAAATATATATTAAAATAAATTTAAGTTTAAATCATAACTAACTGGTTACAGCTAAATTATCCTATCTCATATTAAAGTCGGCACCAAACATAAACATCACAATTGAATTGACCTATAGATTTTTTAAAAGAAAATTTAAAATACGTAGATATAATAAAATAGTGTAGGGCAATAAAATTTTAATGCCTGTCACAGGACCTTTTTTCATCTACGAAAAAATAAACTGGTTAGTATGACATTACTTCAAAAATTAAATACTGTAATGTAGTCAAAGTAATCCATACCCATTTAATGATAATAGAACACTTGTTAACAATTAAATTTTATCTTTCGATTGCTCTCATACCCACCGTGTGCTCATTAAACAAATCGTCTAACCACTTTGTAATAAGTAATAAGAAAGAATGCGAACATTTCTGTAAAGTACTATTGAATTTTTCGGTTAAAATTTAAAAAGAGAATTTTGTTTAAAGTTTAATTCTTAATACTAAAGTTATCTCTGTTAAAAAAAAACAAGTACGAATGTTAAATATGTTTTTTCAAAAAGTTAAAAACAACAGTAGACCCTATGTACATATTACAAAACGATAAATAACTTACCGGTGCCATTGTTATTTTAGTACAGTTCCTATAAAAATTCTATATAGGAGACTTAAAATTAAATAATGGCATTACAAATTCCTCTACAAACTACTGCGAATAAGAATATCATAACAGGAAAATCAAATGACTCAGAACCAAAATAAAACTAACCACAGACTATACATAAAATATTTCATTAGAAGAATGCTAATGATATTAATACGTATCATAGAGTTGTGCTTTTAACGATAAAGTTATATTATAATAGGTAAAATGATATGCGAACGCATGTACCGCATTATTATTTTAAAGCTTTTCAAATTAAATACTACGTAAAGTGACGATACATCAACCGAATTAATAAGTTGCACAACACAAATCTATAATGCTATTTATTACTCTACCGTGTGACATTAACATTTCATTTCTTATTTCGCTCCATATGAGATATGAAATTAACGCAAGTAAAATCTAGTCAGACAATAATGGGGCCGAATACGCCGCGATTATATTGCTGTACTAATATGCGATTCAATCTCCATATGAGACAGTATAAGTGTTTAACATTTTGTTTGATGTTTCAGTTTGTTTGATATGTAGATGTATTTGATTACTGCAGATTAATATTTTAAAGTATGCTTTCATAAAAACTTAACAGTAAGCTGTAAACGGGGCACTGGAAAGTGGTGGAAATGATATAAATTAAATAAACCAATAACTTAAATATTAAACTCGATAATATCCGTTGAAATCTTTTTATTCAATAATATGTTGTATTCAAATCAGTAAATATAATTAATTGCCTTAAAGTAATTTGTAAGCTATAAGGCAGCTATAGGCATAATTCTATTTGATAGTCACGTTACCAGGATTTTTACAACCCTTTTACCATTTTACTTTCTTCTCTTATTTCGTTTTATTATATTTACATTCTACACTATTAGCTACTTGTAAAGCTGTCTGTTCTTGTTCTTGTCTTGTTTTGTATTTGTATTGTATTTTTTTAATGGTGTATGGACTGTATTCCTACTAGTCTGAAATAAATGATTTGATTTGATTTGATTAGTATACTCTGCCTTTTACCCCCTCTGTCCGAAAACCTCTTGCAGCTGTCATAACAAACATTGTTTATATATGGGTAAATTTAGGATTTACTAAAAGGAATAAGTATAATTAGCTCCATTTATACGTAAAATATGATTACTGACGATACAATGACTATGTCTGCTTTAAAATTCATCTGTGGGCAGAATGTGCACGTATGCAGGTTATGTTTAGCATCAACAGAAAAGCGCGAAGTTTCAATCGAAGACAATGTTCGTTTAAAGAAATCTTATTACGACGAAACTGTTACCTTTACTACAATGTTCCATGACCTGGGGGTAAGTCGTAAAATATGCTAATATTTGTTTAAACTAAACTAAACATTTAAACTATGAGCAAGTTGATAATGATCTAAAATTTTAATTCTATTATCCACTAAACACTCACAATTACGGGTCTGCAAACTGTATTTCACTAGTAACTTCTGGAGCTGAATTGCGATTAGAAGTATTTGTTTCGAAAGACTTTAATAAATAAATACGTAAATAAGCGGAATTCCAGGTCTATTATACTGGTGCCGTCTTTAATATTAGGTAGGTCTAGGAAGGCTATTTTTCGAGAAAAATATAGCCATATAAGTCAATAATAACTTTTTGACTGACAACCCTAGAATAATAGTAATTCTTCATTTCAAATTATTTAATGATAACAATTTGTATTTCATTTGATATATTAACCTAAGTCAATTTTCGCAGGTCTCTTTGGAGCCAATGCTACCTAGCATAATATGCAAGTCATGTGCTACGCAAACAATTAACTGCTTTCTATTTCAAAAACTATGCAACTTTTCAAACAACAAATGGACAGATGTTTTAGATCAGCTTAAAAGGAGTCTTGAGCATTCAGTAGGCCTCGCAGACAACATTAGAAGTATCTATCTTATGATTAATAACATGAAAAGTTTAATGTTTACAAGCAAAAGGAGTAATGTCAGTAACAACAAGAGAATGGCATTGATAAAAGTAAAAGAAATTGTGAAAAGTAAACAAAAGTATGTCAAGTTGAAGCAGATAACCAGAGATTCTATATCGAAGAGTGCGGCAAAAAATTCAGCACTGGTCTTCATCTCCTTAAGCATATGAAAACGCATATGAAGTTTAGGCATCCGTGCAAGGAATGCCCTAAAATCTTTTCCACTCCACTCCAGTTAGAAGAACATCAAGAGCGAATCCACTTCCCGAAACGGTTGCAATGCTCTGAATGTGCAAAAATGTTTAGCACGGAGAGAATGTTGAAAATTCATGTCAGGATGAATCATACATTGGCCATGTGCATGCAGTGTAGTGTTCAATTACCATCAAAGAAGGATTTAAGGGTTCACATGTACAAACATGAAGCGCATAGATGTCCGCATTGTAACAAAAGTTTTACCAACAGACAAACATACAAGTTTCATCTTAAAATATGTGGGAATATTGAAAAGCAACCTAGTTTCTTTTGTGATTTATGCAAAAAAGGATATGTGCGTAAAAATGGTTTACGGACTCATTTGAAAATTGATCACGGTTTTGGTAAAGTGATTGCTTGTGAATGGTGCGAAAAGAAATTTGACGCAATCAGTCGATTAAAGAATCATATAGTGAAGCACACGAGAGAAAGAAACTTCATCTGTAATCAATGCGGGAAAGTTTGTGACAAGAGCAGCTTTAGTGTATCACACTAGGCTTCATACTGGTGAAAGACCGTTCCCTTGTGACTTGTGTGATGAAAGCTTCCTCTCAGCATCTAGAAGGATAGAACATAAGAGACGAAAACATTTTGGACCAACCAAGGAGTGCCATATTTGCCATGGAAAATTTTTAACTGGTCATCAGCTACGGAAACACATTCAAAGACATTCAAATCCCCATAGCAAACTGTATGTACCTACAGAGGTGCAATCATCCACAAAACCAAAAGACATTAAAGATATTTCCAGATAAATTATAAATTTGTATGTTCTGTTATTATCACCAATGTTTTTCAAACACTACATTTTTCAGCGGTTTTAATGCAACTGAAATAATGAACATCTATTGAATAAAAATTTACTGCTGTCTGGCTGAATACAAGTAGAGAAGGTGTCAGGCTATCTTAAAGCAGTTATGTTCTTTTATTTAAAGGTGTTTCACACATTGCATCTTGACTCTTTTATCATTCAGTTTAATCAAGCCATATTGTCAAACCAACAAAGAAAGAACAGCAAGACCTTGGTACCCTTGGAACCTACAGATAATATCAGCTTCGCAAACTTTTGCAAGTCTCACTTTCTTCATTATTTTTGAAAGGCGGCACATTCAATTATTCAAGTCAACAAAATTCTTTGACAATTTCAATCTATTATTGTTGTAAAATCTTATCAAAGCAGTAGTGTGTAAAACACTACTGCGTTAAAGTGTGGTAAAGGAGTCTTAATCTCTGTTTTATGCAGGCAGAGCATTGGTAATAAATACCCTTAGTATTGCTGATGTCATCAGGTGACCGAGTGTCTACCTTTGTTGAATGTAAAAAAATAAAAGCTTCGCTTATGTAGTCTAGTTACTGGAAGAATAAATTTTATGTGTTTAAATCAAGTGTTATCATATATGACCCACATTAATTCTGAACAACTAAATTAGCTAAAGGAAATCAGAACTGTTTCCATTGAAAAAGTAAGTCCCATCATAGTTGTGTTTCTATGGTAAGGAACACTGCTTTGTTTCAGTTCAAAGATTACTGGGTGTTATTAAATTATCATTATTCTTATTAATAGTATCACTTACTGGACACCAAATGGGTCAATCATCGCATTTTTAAATGCTAGTAGTAGTATTGCTTATAGTTATGGTAATGTCCTAATTGCCTCATTTATTTATCCTATAAAAATAAATGAAAAATCTAAATTCATTAATAAAGTAGCTTCTATAAAGCAAATTACATTTTACTTATCTTGTAACAATATGGACATAAGAGTAAGTCTAAGTCAGACCATATTTGCAAAACCTTTTTAAAAAAGGGGAAATATCTGCACCAGGAAGACAGTAAACAATAGTACATATGAATGTTTTACATTAATATATTCACAAATAGTAATTTGGTATAATAGAAGCTCAATTTATCATTTATATAAAAAATAGGTAATTTTTGACATGTACAACTAGTAGTACATTTTTGTTAAAAATATATATTTCGATAGACTATACTGAATAAGTAGACACATGTAAAGCGGAATTTCTAGGATTTTAATAATTAATTATTTTTGACATCCACCAGAAGTTTCTTTTGTTTTTTTATTGCTGTCTAGGTGTAGGGCAGACAAGTATCACACAGTGTCTAGGCGATTGAATGTTATGTCTGTACCAATATAATAGCCTAAATAATTTTTATAAAATACAATATATATGAAAAAAAAAACTAAAAATTGACTTTATAGATACAATAACTCGATACAAATTATTATGTGTCTGTTAATTATATGTGTCTAGTTATTTATAGTCTATCCAATAACATATTTTTTACAACAAAGTAGTACTAGGCGTACATTAAAAAAATTAACAAAACTATCATAGTAACATAAGTGAACATAATTTCACACCCCTTTACATTTTCTTACCTTATTATAAATAATTTTACACAACATCTGTCATTTCTCATATTCAATGTGAAAAGTTCGCATATTCTGCTCACCAGGCATGTTAGGTGGTATCATGTTTCGGCCGTAATACAATTTACTAGACGGGTCATGGTGTCTGCTGATATGCTGCTTCAGAAAGTATGTTGTCACAAACTTCCGAGGGCATATTTGACAGGCTAGTTGTGGGCCAATATGTTTGAACTTAATGTGCTCCGCTCTAGCAGAGGAGTTGACAAACCTCTCGTTGCAAATTTTGCAGCTGAACGGTTTCTCTCCTGTGTGTCGCCGTGTATGATATAATAAAGCCTCTTTGCTCACAAACCTACCCCCACAGAGATCGCAAATGAAGTTTCTCTCTCCGGTATGCTTGATCATGTGGTTTCTTAAAATACTAGGGGCAGTGAATTGTTTTCCACACTCGTGACACACATGTGACTTGGCATTGCCATGAGCAAAACGAGTGTGTACTCTCAAACCCCCTGGGGTGCTATAAGCCTTTGAACATATTTCACAATGGTAATCCCTTTTGATGTTACTTCTTATAGGATGGGGATCTATGAGATCTTGAAGGCAAAGTTTCACATGCTTGGTGTAGAAATCTCTTGTTGTGTATGTCTTCCCACATTTTGGACATGAATGCTTAGTTGTGTTGTGTTTCTCTTCATGTATTCTTAATTTGTCTAAGCCTTGGCAAGCTTTACCACATTCTTTACATACGCTGATGTCATGAACTCTTTCTTGATGCTCTTTTAAAGCCTCCTCCGTGCTTCTGCATTGAGTACACATAGGGCATTTGTATTTGTGAACATCGCCTTCATGTAAAGTTAACTCAAATTGACTTGTAAACTTTTTGTAACAATTGTCGCATGTAAAACTGTCATGACTACTAAAATTGTGGGCTTTAAGATCATTGTAACTATTAAATATTTTGTAACACTCATTGCAGGCAAAGTCCTTTTGCCTGACACCATGATTGGATTTTGATTTTCTCTCTTTATTTTTCATCCAAATCAGTTTAGAATTGTCTTCACCCACATCTATATACAAGGAACGCTCTATATTGCTGGTGTCTAAATGACTATTTAATGTTTCTGACAAATTATTGAACACTTTGTTTACTAGCTCTGTTGACTTTCTGCATATTTGTACAAACTTGACCATTTCGAGTACTTTTTCTACGCAAGGAATGCATACAGCATCAATGCCAGGAATTTCTTCAAGCAACTGAAATAAGACAATAAATTTATCCATTTTAAAGTCTTTCTCAGGAGAACACTTTTAAATAAAACTACAATTACACTTACAATGTCACCCAATAAACTGATTATAACATCGTTGAGAGGTTGGAATATTCCGTTTTCTGTATCAACAGCTACGGGGTCGGTAAAACGAACATATTGACTACGAATTATAGTTAGACATAACCTGCAATGACTGAAACGATTTCCAGCTACAACATTCGTTACTAGGGTACTTAAGTCTATATCGTTATTCATTATTTATAAAAGTGAAAAGTTTAAAAGTTTTGACGGAAATGTAAACTCTAGTAATACTCCAAATATCCGCGGGCTTTGGCACTTTTGCGTTCGAGAATCTTTACTGTAAATGAATGACAGAATACAACGGCGTAAACTTTTGGAGATACTATTACAAAAGCTGTTGAAATTGCTTTTTGGCAACGTATATATTAAACAACAAATTAAAAATATTTTCCGAGTAACTTTGCATATTTGGTACTTTAAGTATATTTAACTTGAATAAGAATTTATAACTTATGTACTTGAAACAGCCCACAGATTAACCTAAATTTAGACACAATATTGACATTAGTTTTGAGAATAAAAACATGACATAAGACGACGTTTCAAATAACTGCTGAATTAATTTATTAACAACAAAATTACCAAATACTTCTATTTTTTTATAATGCTGGGTAATTGATAGCAATAGGTAATAATAACAAGTTAACCCGATGCGTTTAGCGGATATAGTTTTGTAGCAAATAATAACTCATAAGATACTTTAGATCTGTGAAATCCATGTGCTATTAGTAGTTTTAAGGGCTTATTAGGTATCACAAGTTACTTGACTTCTGTTTCTAACTGATATTTATGTATATTCTCCCGTGATATTACGGTATATAACGAAATTATTCTTACAGTTGGATTAAACATATTGCTCTAGAAGGGAAAACATACATACCATTATACCTTATTATCTTGTAACATACATTTATTAAAATTTAGTTTTGTATGTATTTATAAATTTATTCTGTATTTTAAGTACCTATGTTCTTTATTTGTAAACAAGGCTCAATATAACTCTTGCAGAGGTAGTCAATTATGGACCACTTCTATGAATAAACATACTGATTAAGTTGCTACTATAATTTTTATTTATGTTCATGTACAATATGCTCTTTTGCAATTATTATACAGGGAAGAGAATTTAAGATGAATAATAATGCTATCTTGCAGTTGTGGTATTTAACTTATATAAAATATTAACGTCACATAATAGTTAACACCATTTTAAAAAAGTTAATAGCCAAAAGAAATGAAATATGTTAAATTTTATTTGAAATTGAGTTATGCCACAATATGTTATCAAAAGTTTCAACTTTGCCTATAAGACACTTCTGTATTTAGGTTACAGGTACAAATTATATAAATAATATTGATAGGTATATAGGTACAAATAAAGTGATGTCGTTCAACTTTTATCTATCCCTTATTTTTATTGTATTACTTAAAAATAGTCTGAAACATCTTTGAAGATGTTATATTAGATATAATGTTTGTGTATTTTTATCTTTTATTTTATTTTACTAACCCATTGTTAAGGGGTCAGCTTTTGACACATTTAGATTAACCTAAATAATAGATTTTAAACAGAGCAATCAAACTGCATTCAGTGTTGATCATGGCGGTTTAGTTATCAGTACTATTAGTCTTAGTATGGTCTTGACTACCGGTACTGACTTTGTTCATGCAATATAAAAAACAATGATACAAAGTTAATTTAACATTGCAACCCATAACATCTGGTTTGTAAAACAAGGACCAATATCCATAGGCCATGGCAACAGTATAAGCATTTGTAACATTAAATTACAATTTGTTGGACCAATCCTTGAATATAGAAGGTTAAAGGAAAAACTCGCAATACATTGTTGGATATCCACCATTAGGATCCAGCTATATGAAGTAGTTATTAATATTGGTTCATCATCATCATCATCCCGTGGCAGTCCACTGCTGGGCATAGGCCTGCATTTAGGGGGTTCTTGGATCATATCCAACCACGCTGGTCCTATGTGGGTTAGTGGGTGGACCAACCTTTTACATGCCCATCCAATGTATGGATCATCTTACTTTTCAGATAATGCCAAAGAGCCCTCACCAACTACAAAACAACAATGAAAAATTGTTAAGTCTCCACAGGATTTGAACCCACAACCTCTAATTTCTAAAGCACACGCCCTTGCCACTAGGCTACAGAGGCGGATATTGGTTACTTTTTTACTTGGATGTTGCGATTCAGAGTGTTGTCTTAGGTAAGCTTCGTCTAACACATAGTTCGCGGGAAGGTCCCGTCCCCACGAACTAGGTGGCCAACATTTTTGCTAAAATGAGCGCCACACGTACAGAAGGTACGTGAGTTAGGCATTAGTTCATGTTTCCTAAGGATCGTCGACGATCGGTTTACGGACCGGGACGCCGAAGGTTTGGCGACTGTATTAATTGGTAGCTGGGGGCGGTGAGAACCGCCCTGGAACGCGTGTGTATCTAGTGTACGCGGTGTGTGTGTTTCGCTGTGCTCGTAAGCGAGGGCGAACTATAGGTGAGTGTATGCTATCCCTACATGTGCGTTTGTAGGGTGTGTGTGTAGGGTTTGATATCGGTACCCCCGTTGGGTCCGGAGTCTCGGTGACCCCTTCCTCATCCGGGTCGAGGAGAATGTTTTTCGGTCTACGCTTTTGACTAGACGCATTTGTATCGGCCGTATACCATGCTGCTTTTACCAGCAGAGACGTATTATTATTAACAACTTTATCGATGTGTTTGCGCATCAACTTTTAAGCGTTCGCGGAATGTTGCCAATTTACAGTCGCTAGTCCTAGTGTAGATATTCGTTACGTCGGTACTACAGCGCCCCGGTGGCGCGGCGGATGAATTTATTTTGCACTACCTGGAGTTTGGTTGTTTACTTAATTTTGTATATTATTACATTTATGTCAATTTGGATTACAATTACTTTCATGTTAATGCACTATGCATTTTGATCTAAGAATAGTATTGTTTATCTTGAGCGTGGCAAATAGATGGTTCAAGTTTATTTATGACAGCAAAGATTTAAGGTATCAAAACAATTTAGATTTATCAGTAATACTTAAGATTTTGAGATCTTTAAAATAAGAGAAGTCAAGAAGGTGTGAAAAATGAATAGAAAGTAGCACCATAAAAAAGAACAGTTAGGAATTCGACACCTTCGGAGAGTTGTTACTCCTACCATAGGATAGATTACACTACAAATGCAAGATCTATGTGAAGGTTGAATTCTGTATTATATCATTGATCTCAGGGGATTGTAGAATTTTCTCTCCTAAGGCCTCTGGGTAAAGAAATGGGTATGTTATCTAACGATTAACGGTCTGATATTCTGGTATTAGTGACAAGAATACGGGGAGGTTTGCTGAAGAATATGCAAGCGTTCCTATAACCATAGTAATGATGGAACAGCATTGTGCGATAAGAGTCTTTTTTGGCAATTATGTATCGACACACGGGGATTTACTCAGTTCGAGAAGTGAAGGGTTGCACAGTTGAAAGTGTCGCAGGAATAGTAAGTATCTTATGCGAAGCTCGTTCTTGGTTCGGGACGGCAGAATTGTGGATGGATAGATGAAGGTTGAGGGCATTGAATTGATATTTATAAGATAGTGGATTAAGTATTGTGTTTGGGAAACATTGTGGAATTAGAGTTTAGAAGTTGTGCGTTTGCACAACTTACTAAGGAAGTAAAAACGTTACCACAGCACACTAAATGATTAAGACTGCTGATTAAAAGAGTTAAGAGATATTATTGGTTCCTTCTAAATGGTTAAAAACCATATGGTTATTTATCAATTTGTATACATATCGTATTTAAATAGTTGATTACAAAGTCTGCATCTAAATAGAATGTGGATTATTATCGTGCCTTTGCCTTCAAACTAATATTAGGACATTGTAGAGCTCAGACGATGTAGTTGCCTACTGTATCATAATATATTGTTATTTTTAATTCAAATAAAACATAAAGACAAAAGGTAAATAAAAAATTAATGGTGTCTGTCATCGGCGCGATTGTGCATACCACGCGCAATACGAGTAATAAAAGACTGTACGGCCTCTACCTTTCAGTCCCTTACCAATCAAGTCGTTACTGACATAACATCCAGCCTCTACGATAACAGCTTACTAGGGACAGGCAGGTGAGATGCCAACTCAGGGCGCAAAACCGCAAGAGCCGCTCTGGCGTTGTTGATCACTTGTTCAACCTTAGGCACCGTACTTAGTGCGCGGTCCATTTTGCATCCGAGCTAAGTGACTTTGTCTTGAATACCTAGGCACATTCTTACAAGCGGTAGTCTTAAAGACGTTAAGTCCGATCCGCCATTTATCTGGCCAGTCAGGGAGCAAATCAACCATTCGAATCTGATTCAGAGACATACCCCGTACGGAATATTCTATTATAGAGGCGCGTCATCCCAATGACCCCCGTCTTGAAAGCTGCCTGAAAGCAGAGTTCGGAATACTATAAATTTCGGAACCAAAATTTTTATTTACTTACTAACGTAACGCTTGCCATACATCCGTGGGGGATATGATATACAAACCGCTTAGGTCCGTCTCCGGGCCCGATAGAAATTCCTGTATCCACCTGTCTGTTATGGGTGCTACGAAAAGAGGTAGGGGTTAAATTGTTCTTCTGAATGTTCCACCAGGATCTCTGCTCTCTTCCGGGCGCTGTAATAACGCCTGCCTAATATGGACAAACGGGGATTTTATGCGTGTTGAATGGCGTCCTTTTAATCCGAACCTAAATTGGTCAAATGTTAATGGGTCACTTTGCTTGATTCTTTGATTTTTGATTTTTGCATTCATGTAATTAGTATTTTATAAATGGATAAGAAAATAGATTAAGTACAGAGTGGTTCTTGTCTAAACAGGGCAAATTTTTAATCTCCACGTAAATTCAATATATATTATTTTTAAGTTGAATTTAAACACACAATATAAATATTACAGTAGTAGTAATTTGATCAGACTACAAAATCGATTCACTTGCGTTTATCTTTTAATTTTAACCGATGCGTTTTTTTATACATGATAAAAAGTGTTTTACTGGAAATCTCTTGATTTTAACATTAGAAAAAAGCCTGGCATATTATATTCATTTTATTTTATGTCGTAAATAATGAGATTTGTTTTAATTAAATGCCACGTGTTACCGTACTAAATCGGCAAAGCACTTTATTATTACTGTCTCTTTCAGTCATTGGACAGAGAGCAAAATGGCCGAAGCTCGTTGGACAGCGACAGACGTCTCATGAATTATTTGTAAAGTCGAGCAGTCATTATTGTAAATAAACATAGAAAAGTGGCAGAGTGATCACCTTTACGGTGCTAAGTGTCTGTGCATGGTGTGATCAGTTCAGTGCAAATCCTGTGCCATAAACCTGGGTATAGAAAAAGTTTTGTGAGTGTTTTGTGTCTTGTTTTTAAGAAAAACTTATCGCAGTCTTCTATTTTGGATTTATGTTAACTTGAATACGGTAAGTTTAGTTTTAGCACATCCTTTTTGTACTTTATACAATTGTTTGTATTTGTCTAAACGTAAATAACTTTGATTAAACAAAGTTTTGACAGTTACATTTGTCGCGCTGGTTTTGGTGTTTTTATGCTCTAGCGCGAACGAGACAGTTTGTTAGGCATGTTGGGTTGTGTCACTCCTAAATCACGATGGAAAGTGTGCCGCGTATTGTTTTGGTGGCGACCTATTACGAAATAATAAATTTATAGACTGTCTGTCGTCGGCTACATATTTATTTGTTAATTAAGCTTTGACCCTTCTAAGATGAAGTCTGACATAAGTTGCGTAGGCCGTTTGCCCTGTGTCTGTTAGTGACATAATTTCTGCTCGTTTTAGAAGTGATTAGACATTATTATCGTTCTATCTGTTAGAAAATGTCCATGCGATTTATGATAAATATCCGAGCTAATTGTATAGCAGAATATTTTTCAAGGATTATTGCCTAAGATATCAAAAGATGTAAGTGGATAAGTTCAACATTTTAGAACAATAAATAACAGTTTAAAGATCATTCCATGATCAAAATCTTTATTCCATTATATTCTATAATGTACTTATTGGTTTTCATATATAAAATAGTTTACAGAACACAGAACAATGTTTGTGTAGTTTTAGATTTAAACATACAATTATTCGAGTTGTTTTTCTCTGCTACTTGTATGGAATAAATATTATTTTAGTAAATATGGAGTAGTTTAATTAGCAAACATCCTAATTAACCATTAGAAGATAGTGCCATGAGATTTGTAAATATTTACTCATCTAATAAACTAATTATTTCAAGCCCTTGAGCTTGTTATTGATTTAAATGTAGTTTTTTGAAACTGCTTAAAAACTTCAATGCAGTTTATCTAATATGCTATAATATGTTATAGCCTTCATTAGATGATGTTATATTAAATGAGAAAATTAATAATTAAATATGTTGATATATTGTGCTTTATACCTTGGATCTAAAATTGATTTACCAGTCTATTATAGTCTTTTCCTTAAGAGTTATAGCTAAAATGTATTTGTGAACTTATTGCTGCTATTTTTCTAGATTATTTGGTAAATTTAGTGACTCTTTATAAACATAATTTAATGTTGTATTTTTTTATTGTAGATTGTCAGAATATTTTTATTGAATAATATTTAAATATTTGTCTCAAAACTATGTTCTTTGAATACCAAGCCTGTACTGTGTGTTATAACTCACGGTTCTGTATAAACAGAAATATCTTAATGAACATAGGTTTATGTACTGCAGGTGACCAGTTATGTGTTTATTGTTTTTCCTATTTACTATGGGTCATGTTCAAAACTAGTAATGAGATTAGGTTGTTGACCTGGCTACATTGAAACCACAAAATAATTGGCTTAGATAGTTACACATTTAATTATTGTACACAAACATTAATTTATTGCGACTGTGGATTGTTCAAGTTTTGTAATGTTTTAATGAAAATCTGAATATGTAATGTTTTCATGAAGTACATATAGTAATTAACTATAAGACATAAATAGTAATGTTAAAGATATAAAAAGGAGTTTACAATTAATACTTTAATGCAATGGTTGAAAGGTTACAAAAAACCGATTTAAATAGTAACTTTTATTCAGCCTATTATTGATTACATTACAATAAGCACTGTTTCTTTTGGTATTGTTGGCTTTACATTCTCAGCAAGTGAAAATTCAGTAAGGCAAATTATATAGAACTGTTTTATAACAGAATGATATTTACTATTCATACAAACTTCATGCAGTTGCAGTTTTTATAGCAAATGTATTATGGATGAGTGCGGCTTGCAGGATTGCAGTTAACAAGTGCAATCATTTGTTGGATGAGTCTGTTGAGTAATTATTACGTAAACAAGTCATGAAGAATTATGTACTTCTGTTTTTATGTGCTTTCAAACAGGTGTGTGTAAAATACAAGCGGTAAATATTAATGCTTGTGTCTGATGAGTTTTTGTTGTTGCTTTGTCATATTCTTTAAATCAATATTATTCTTTTTATATGTTATGTTAATTTAAAGATTGAAACACTATACTTTTAAGCATAAAATCTTCAAAAGGATGTTTCTTTTTACAGACCTCTGATTCGGTACATTGATATTCCTGTAGCCACTTTATCTTACTTTTATGAGTAGTTTTAGAATGGTTTAGAATTTAGAATCCAGCAAAATTTCCTCATTAACAATTGTTTATTTCTAAGATTAGTATTTAGAAACAAAACCTTGAAATTTTTATAATCGGTCAGATAAAATCTGTGTGACTTCTTTAGCAGTTTACTTGTGACCACAACCTCTGCAAATGTAAGAATCGTCTTAGCTGTTAACGTCGCAACTAAAAATATAAATCTTTATACTTGGTTAATTAATTCTATAATTTGTAGTATTCGCGTCAATAAAAGAACTAGTAGTAACTAATATAACGTTATTTGAACTTGAAGTTGGTTATTTGTACACAAGTTGGAGAAACTACGTTTTGTGGAAGTGCTGCCCTTCACGCCCCTTAAACACGGCTATGCGTTTGTACGCGTGATATAGTGTGCGGTGGGACGGTGACCACTGTGGCCACGGACCTGATTATTGTAATTATTACCAGTAGTATTTTAAATATGCGATTGCATCAATGCTGCAGTCTGAAATAACTTATGTGGTTATTTGACATATATGAATCTGTATATATAAAAGATATTCCCACCTATATATTGACTCGTCACGATATCTCTCGAACTATAAGGCGTAGCGACTTGAAATTTGGTAGGAATATTCCTTTCGCCGAGTAGGGGTCAGCTAAGACCGGGTTTTACGAAATTCCACCCACAAGGGGGGATAAGGGGTTGCTAGTAATAGTATATATTTTGTAGGTAATGCAAGTCTTCAGTTTTGATTCATTACTCTGGGAATAGATGTAGACAAAGTAATTTATAGCAACGTGGTATCGTGTTTATTAGTCGATTATCACTTGGTTATTAAAATGTCGGTGATTATTCACATAGTAACGTCCTCCTAGTCAATTCCGAGTACTGCGTCCGATCTATAGAGATCAGCCAAGTGCGCAGGAGATATTATAGTGCACAAGACATTTCTTCACTGTCACAGTCCGATGGTAAGGATAACCGACACGACCGGAAGGAGATCAGGTGCTGGACCGAGTTTTTACATGCTCATCCGACGCATGGATCATCTTACTTTAATGGCGATCGGCCCGCATTGCTCTAACTAACTAGGAAACAACTTAGAAAAGTAGTTGCATCCTCGCTGGTTTCGAACCCAGTACCTACGGTCTCTAAAGCACAAGCCCTTACTACTAGGGTACGGACAATACATAAATAAGGATGCTATGACGTCATAGGATTTGGTGTTTGATATCCATTCCAAAATCTAGTTTGGTTATACTATATAAGTATAATGTACTATAAATGAAATGTGCTCTAAACAAGAGTTAAAAGTATTTACTTTAACATTTTTATTCAAGAAATTGTGTGTAGATATTTATCAATACCATATGACCATAATAGTTTGGGTCTCAAAAGTATTCAGGGGTTGGTACATTTGAGTCCCAAAATGAACAGGAATTGCATAATGTTTTATGTAAAAGATTACTATACATAATTAAGGCCAACTTATATAAATACGTAAGTATTTATGTTGTCTATCGCAAATGTTTTGTTCCATTGAGACTTATTCAATCAGTTGCTCGTTATAACGGACGCTGTAAATAATTCGAAACGTCTTAAACAATACTTTGAAGGCGAAAAATGTTCAAAATGTATTTAAAAGGATTTTGGTTTATCACCAACCTACAATATGCTTTTTCCGTGTATATTATTTCACTAGTGTAGTAAGTTCTAAGTTACGTGCACCAATTCATCATCGGGTCGTTGCATCGGCCGTGTAAGCGTAAGCGTTGAATGAAATCCGACACTCTGGAGCATACAGGCGCCCCTATAACGGTGCCTCTATTCGATAAGGCGTGAGCGAAGGTAGCTGCCAACTCTGTTGTTTGATTTGCACGCTATGCATTGTTATGACTGACCAGTTATAGGCTTCTTGTATTGCTTAGTTATGGAAGGATTATTGTTTTTCCATAGACGTTTGACCGCCCTCTTGGCGTGGTGGTTAGTGACCCTGTCTGCTGTGCCAAAGAGTGTGGCTTCGATTCCCACCACGGGAAAAATATTGTGTGATGAATACAGTGTTTTTCTCGTTTAAAAATAAAAAGTAAGTCTATGTGTTTATAAGTCATCTGGATTACATAGTACAAGCTTTGCTTAGTTTGGGACTAGATGATGTGTTAATTGTCCGGAAAAATTAAAAAAATCGATAGAGTATGGAATTTGCAAATGTGTGGTTTTTTTTCAGATTAACGCCAAAATTATTTTTGTTTAGCCAAGTGGTACGATATACTTTATTGTTTTTATGTTTTATAAATAACACCGTGAAGTTTCATTCAAATTCTATTTATTTATTTGCGTGGCTAAATAAGGAATTAGGGTCATATTTTTCAAGCAGCAGGTCCAGACAGACTCTATCAAAGCCTAATGAGTAATTCGTTCATATACTCAACTAGTAAGCCCCCAACCCCCCATTGTGGGTGGATTTTCGTAAAATCATTTCTTAGCTCTACTCGACGCAAGGAATATTCCTTCCAAATTCATAATCAATACCACTGATATAGATATATTAGTTGTACTAAGTTTCCAGGCTACTAATCACATTGTGATTGTTGACACCATATTTAGTTCTTCGACCATAAATACCGTAAAGGGGCCGACCCTTAGGTATTCAAATAGGCGTTTGAGAAAGTATGCTTATAAGAAATATTTTTTTATACATAGATAAATGAGAAGGTCAAAAGGCATTACGATTTTCCAATAAAAATTTTATTGAACACTAAAATAGATAATATACAACATTACATATGCCACATGCACTATAATTCAGAGCAATTGAAACATGATGTGTTGCTGTGTAATGATTATGGCGCCATTGTTTAACATAATCGTAATGGCGAAATAACAAAATATATTATTATATGTATTGTTTTAACAATAAGCACTGTATTGTGTTTGAAGTGAACAAAACGTGTAGTAGTAACTGTTGCGGGTCTATAGTTAAATCAATTTAGACACAGAACTTAAGTAAACAAAGTGTAATGTCAGTCTTATTGGTTACGCTTGCGAATTGAGAATGTGGGGACGACACTGACTAAATGTCATGTCTTTTAGTTGTTCAAAATGTTGAGTGTTATAATTTTGCACTCCATATAAAGCAATGCTTAAATCATGTCAGAGATTATTAACAATTTTTAAAGAATATTTTGATAATTATTAGCATTCGTAGATACCACTGCGGTTTTTGCTCTTTTAATTCAGAATCGGAATGAATGTAAACATTGCAACCCATGGCAACGAAGTTGTCATCTATTGTTCTGATCGATGAATTGTCACCAAGGTTATTGAATAAAAGGACTTTTGTCGGATTTTATCGAGTTTATTTACATTTTTTGTTTTCCGACATTTCAAACACTTTCAACGACCGTGGTCACGGGACAGACGATGAAATCCGTTAAAAGTCCTTTTTATTCAATAATGCCTAGTATTCGCGTAAACAGAAGACTTATTACACCGAGATGTCAATCACGAAGTGACTGTCGAATTAAACTAGACCATACGCGTTTAAATGTAATCCATATAGCTAAAATAGTGTCACGAACGTAGAGTTTTTCGTAATAATGTTTACAGAATCAAGAATAAACAACACTTGAACGATTCATTCATTCGATATTGTTGGTGGTCCAAGCTAAATTTTCAGCGAACGATTCGAACCCACACCCATGGACAGCCAGTTCACTAATGCATCTAACACGTCACAGTGAATCATGGTATTGGCAAAGTAACAATACGGTTGACCCAGCTGCTCGCACCAACTCTGGTCAATGTTTATGTTACGGTGTCAATGAACTGAGCACGTGTTGCGGACGAGCGGGACCGCGTTGCAATGCTAGTTAAGAGAAGTTTTTCTTGGCTGCCGATTAGTTTAAAGAATTGTTATTAATGCTGTAGTTTTTGGTTTGAATTTAACTGCCGCCGTAGCCTAGTATAGGTTTGCGATTTGGACACCGGAGGTCGTGAGTTTAAATCTGCGAGGACCTAAAAATATTTATATAAGTATATACTTATATAAGTTGTTTTCTAGTTGGTTAGGTCAACACGGGCCGATTACCCGATTGTCTGTTAAGTAACATGATCCATGCGTCGGATGGGCATGTAAAAAGCCGGTCCTGCGACTTACCCCTTTTCGGTCGTGTCGGTCATCTGTCCCATTGGGCTTTAAGAGCATAGGTAAAGTACCTGTGTTTGCGTGTACACCTGTGCACTATAATATCTTCTGCGTAGTTTTCTGATATCGTCGTAGTCGTAATCGACTTGGAGGATATTACTGGCTTTAATTATGTTTTAAATGAAATATTCATCCGTTCCGATGACAAATTTAATGGAACAGACTTTGAACTTACTACTTAAACTACGTATTTACTTCTTACTTTTCAGGCAACTGTGTGATCTGTCTATCCAACTAGGAAATATTTATAGCACATAGTTCTTTATCCGCAATAATCGACCCACGACCTTGCGGTTTCGGTGTAAATCTATGAATAATCCCTTTATTTGTTTTAGTAATATTTTGAGCTTTCATACATTTTTTCTAGATTGGGGACCACCGCAACGGTTATTCCTGGCGTAGTGTAGTACGGTTCGATCACTATTGTGTTGAGATTAAGCTAAATGAATCACTATTTTAGTGTATACTTACTGTTGCCTTGCATTTTGATTGTTCAATTAATAATACTTTATAGTGTCTACGCGAATACTACACATAATTTATTAAAGAGTACGGATTTTATTGCGTTTAATTTGGTTTACAATTTTCCCGACTTTTCAGATACATTACAAGCTCCATCCAAGCGGACAGTCTGCCCGTAACCATGGAAACTGAATTGAACGCTACTAAAATCTGTAATGTCTTTTTATTAAATCACGAATAACCGTAATTCGATCGGTCGATTTAACTCTAAGAGTATACAAAGCGCAAGTGTTTTTATTTATATAGATTTATATAAATAAAAACACTTGCGCTTTGTATATATATAGATTTGTATATATATAGATGTAGATTATATAGATATTTATATAGTTGAAATGGTCTTATTGATTGACCCTTTCCCTTCAAATGAGACAGCAGATTTTAAGCTTGCTTTCTTTGTCCCTTTTCAAATTTTTAATGTAATTTTAAATATTTAATTTGTCTGAATTTTATATTAATTTTAGAAAATGTAGAATTTATTAGTTTAGCAAAAAAAAAACTAAGTTGCGTGTGGTGTTGTTATAAGTGACAATTCGTTAATAAGAATGCCACGTCATTACCATGAGTTATATTATAAAGTATTTATATTTATTTCTATCCTTAATTGGCTGCATGCATACATACATCATCAGCCTGTGTTAGTCCAATGCTGGAAATAGGCCTCCTAATGGACCGTATTCCACCACGCTGGTCCAATGTGGGTTGTTGGGTGGACCGTCTTTTTACATGCCCGTCTCATGGATCATCTTACTTTTCAGACTTAAAGAGACAGACAGAAAATTTGTTGAGTCCCTGCAGGATTCTAACCAACGACCCCCGGTTTCTAAAGCACATGCCCTTACCACTAGGCTACGGAGACAGTTACTATTCTTTACTGGCTTTACTGTATTTTATCTAAATAAAGTTCCTCCTGAGATAAAGATCATGACGCCCCCTTCTAATCCATTCACTATTAGAAAAGCTCGCCTTGATATCTTAGCTGAGTAGGTAAAGTTAGGTAAACATAACACACGAATACTTCGCGTCGCTTTCTCATAACCTCTTGCCAACTTAGGTTGTTTGCATTAGATCAGCGGTGACGTCACGGTCTATGACGTCACAAGTACCCGACCCCGACGACGCGAGTGGCACGTTGTATCGTCAATATTACTCACTCGTTGCCTGTATGGATTTAGATTAAGCAAACATGTCTGTAGGAAGATATGATAACTGTCCCTCGCTTGTGACCGCACTGTGGTTGTATAAATCATTTTAATATATTAATATAAATGAAATTGAGTAATTATTTACTCGTGGTAGGTCCCCCTGTTACAGGAGACCGTCTGGGTTGGTACCAGCGCGGTAGTAGAAGCGCAAAGCAGCAGCGTGATAACACTGCTGTATTCACGTTTGAAGGGCACCGTAGCCAGCGTATTTACTGGGTAAACGAGACTTACCACCCTATGTCTCACGGTGGGCGGTGGCGCGTTGGTGATACCACTGGTACTGCCGATGTCTATGGGCGTCGGTGACCACTTCCCATCAGGTGGCCCGACTGCTCGTATCCCTGCAAAGGCAATAAAAAAAAAAACTAAAAAAATTTCATTTGAACCCGTCTTCTGTACTAGGAGAAGAATGGGAATCTGGGAACGGTTAGCATGTACTTGCGTAACTGTTGTCTTAGACTTGTGGGCTCCATGATAAATAAATAAATAGGCATGATATGGAAAACGGTATGTTAATCTAATTATCTTATTTATATATATATAGTCTAGTCAATTTAGCCTTTTTCTTCTTCTTTTACTAATAATGGCTCTACCAAGAGTAACTTGGTGATTCAGCTAATGTGCGAGGCCACGTCGCGGCGGGGTCGCCGAAGACTGTCATCAGCGCCCGCGGCCCCGACTACAGCGACACGAGAAAGGACCAACCGTTGGTCGTTCGTTTTTAGTGGGTATACCGGGCCGCTCCATCTTGGTCCGGGGAGCCCCACATATCCCCGCTGCCCCCTCACTTTGGCGGCGGGGAATCCGTAAGCTAGATTATTTCAACAGCAAAAAAAAAAAAAGGTAAAGAGTCACGGCCCCCCGAACAGGTTCTCGCTTTGTCGTAGCGGTGGTTGGGCCAAAGGGTTCGATTCCCACCACGGGATCACACCATCAAAATATTGTGTGATGGACGTAGTGCTTTTCTCTTGTCTGGGTATATTTACCCGTATAATGTGTATTTATTTACACAAGAAAATTAAGCCTACATATTTATCAGTTAGTTTCCATAATACAAGCTTAGTTTGGGACTGGATGATGTGATTGTGTCATTCGTCTAGACATATTATTATTGTTTCTTCAATAAGAACGCTAGATGTATGTCGCCACTTCGTTGCATTGGGTTACTTCGTTTAAATCTAATCCGACACCAATTTGGCTACAGCATAAGCAGAAATGCTGATAAGTCTTCTAATGTATACATCAATACAAATAAATAAAATTAGAGTGCCTGTTGTAACGTCAAAATAACAATTTTTAAATGATAACGTTATGATATGTAACCGATACATATAACAAAACCACATTTTTTACTTTTTGTCTGTATCTTTGGAATGGCTGGTCCGTTTTTGACAGTGCTTTCTACGAAAGATAGCTAATAAAACTAAAAGATATTTTTTTTTGTATTACTACGCGAATGAAGTCGCCGGCCATACTTTAAGAAATAAAATAACTCCTTTTTTGGACATTTTACCCCCTTAAAAACCCTCCAACGGATAGGGGTGTATTAGGGAGGGCTATGTCCAGCAGTGGACTATCACAGGCTGATGATATGATAGACATTACATCATTCCCCGACGTAAATATACACGTTCCGTGCAAGGTTTTGAAATTGTTTTTTTTAAGTAGTTATTCATAGACCTTCAATGAGTTGCTTCGAGTTTCGATGTTAAGCAACGTATGACATCATTTTTTTTGAGCTAATGCAAAATTAACTTGTCTCTATGGGATTTGTTTACTTGTTATATATAAGATTAATGTGCATGTTAAGTTGTATGTTAGATATATTTTAACACTAGCTGTTGTCTGCGACTTGGTTTGCGTGGTAATATGTAAGTTTTTTTCTAAAAAAAGTAGCCTAAGTTAATCCAAAACACAAATTTACACAAATTAGACTAGCCATTCCAAGCATTAGTCAGAACAAACAGTAAGACAGACATAGATACATTAAAATAACTGTTTTATTATATGTATCGGTTATATATCACAATGTAATCATTTAAAACGGTTATTGTGATGTTACAAACAGACACTTCAACTGTATTATAGTCATAGATCTACAAGTTCCCGTTTTTTAATTGTAACCTAAGTATTTAGTTTACCATAGTTTTAGTTAATAAAGGATAAGAGATTGACATTAATACACTTGACTAGGGTTTTTATGTATAAAAAATTGGTCGCCTGTAAAATCGATATAAGGACGAAAGTTATCGTGACAACGTCTTTAAATGGTAGAATGATTGTAATGTGAGTATTCATTCGTTTAGTGGGAACAAGAATCAACCCCTTTTTTCCTTCTCTTTTCCACATGACTAGGCCAACTGCGCACTAGTAAGAGAGACGCGTGCCTCTCATTTTCTCTTATGGTTGCTTATGCAGAGCGTTACGTGAGCGGCGCTGTGACACAATGCACGAGACTGCCTCCCTATCTGGAACCAATTTATAAGACGCTGTCACGTCAAAACATTAACAACATAGCTAATTGTGTTTTTTAATATGAATATTTTAACGGTCACATCACACCTGATTCCGTCTTAGTGTTGCTATTTAAATTGATTTTCAGCAAAATTCTGACACCTTCGTTAATGAGCTAACGTTGCCAAGTCTACATATCTAGCGTTTGTGACAGATAGTTAATCACTAAACTGTCTGGAAACTAACTTTCATTGGTATATTTGTGTGTCTTGTTGTCTAACGAAAGCTATACTTTAGATGTTAAATAATTATTAGGGGTTTATCGCGTGTTTTATGGTTCCACTTCGAGGTTTCAGACCTTATTCAGCATCCTTGTTTTGTGGTGATGCTTAGTTCGCTTTTTATTACATTTGATTTTATTAGGTTTCCCCATGTATTCCTCTCTTCATACATATATTATTTCTCGTAGTAATAAAAAAATGTGAAATATTAAAGTTGTTACTTTATTTTTCGCATTTTATATAATTAAAAAAACTACTAAGTGTTAAGTACGAGACTGAAAATTAAAACTTTTAATTTATCTACATAAATCAAACAAATACTTACTTTCTTAATTTATTAAAGTTTTCCGAGAAACGTCGATATCACAAGTCGGGTATAAAGCATTATAAGCATTCACTGCTTGGGCCAAAAGCGTTCTTTTCCCGTAGGTACTTATTTTCGCAAATTTTTACATGAAAAGGGAGGTGAAATAGCCCCTAATGCACGCTCTCCATTAGCGTGTTTAGTCACTGCGATGCCACCTCTGGTACATCCCAGCACGGTGGTCCAAAGTGGTTGGGGGTGGATTGTGTGTTGTGTCACTCCTGCACCTGTAATTTTCATAATTTTATGTCATATTCACAAGATATTATAATATTTATAGGTTGAATTAACATTAATGCAATGGACTTTTAAAGGTTACGCAACGTTGATCAAGGATGGATTGTTGTTACGCAATCTTCAAAACCGAACGCCATTATGATATGTTGTAATAACCGAACGACATATATATTTCTAGCATGTTTTAGCTATGTAGACTTTGATTTTTCACGCCTACTAGCCAGTGGATAGGCAGTGGCTAAAAACCAGAGGTCGGGTCAAGAATCTGCGGGACCATTGATGGATTCACGTCTTTTCGATCTGGCCGAGTCAACCAATGTCGAAAAGTATAGCATAAAGCTTGGATGGTATTAAAGTCGTCAAACCACCAATCCGCATTGAACCACTGGTTCAGATATAGTTCAAAACCCAATAGATAAGGGGTGCATATTAAGGCGTTGTCCAGCGTGACTATAATCACAGGCTGATGATGAATGAATGTGACTTTGAATAAATTAATCAAAAGTAATTTCCAAACACTAAGGTTTTGACAACGTTCCTCATGGTGGATCGCGACCATTTTGAAAACCCTAGGATGTTCAATTTTCGCTGAGAGAGCAATGCTCCAGTAGATTATGAAATGTTTATAATGTTATCGTAAATGGTAATCTATATAAAGCTATCTGAGTTTCCAGTTATATTAATTATACAAATTAGACATAAACTACTGCCACACAACTTTAAGCGTTCATTAATTATAAATATGGCCCTTGAATATAAATTGAACTAGCTTCGGTCTGCGGATATCTATATAGATGTAAAAAAGATTCCCACCTATATTTTGACTCATCACGATATCTCTGGAACCATAAGGCGTAGCGACTTGAAATTTGGTAGGAATATTTCTTTCGCCGAGTAGAGATCAGCTAAGAACGGATTTTTTTTTATATTTCACCCACAAGGGGGGTTGCGGGGTAGTTAGGGGTAGGTAGAGTTGGGGGGGATGCTATTTTGTTTAAACTTCGCTGTCACTAATTTTGATATATAAGCTATGTTCTTACAAAGTTTTATAAATATCAAACAAGTAGTTTTTAAATTAAAGAGTTACAATGATCCATCCATACAAACTTTAGAGTTTATGCAATTAGTAGGATAAATATGAACATCACAGGGGTCAAATAGCCTACGTTTTGTATTCAATTCTTTTCTAATTAAAGTATGTCATGTCTAGATTGTAAATTTTAAAGAATTCGTTAAAATATTGGGAGTGGTTGCTTAAGCTACTTTCTAGGTTTATCCACAACATAACTTGACTTCAAACACGTCTCGTGGCGTACAATCGCATTCAAAATCGATATTGTCCAGCGCCCGCGCTTTGCTGCCATCTTCCGATACACCGAAACGGTCCGTAAACTAATTTTACGATCCCCCATTGACTACGCTCGCTAAATCGGAACGGGTTACGTCGTTCATAAATACTGGAACGTCGCTCGGTAGCGAATGCCGCGCGCCGCGACGAATTTACGACCCCCGATCGTCTAAGGCTGCGTGCACAATTGTTCTTCATTCTTGGTCTTGATTCTTGTTCTTGATTCTTGTTCTTGATTCTTGTTCTTCATTGTTGTTTGCCGTTGTTTCATCTTCGACTTTTTATTTTAGGTACTTTGTGGGTGGTATTAGGTATTTTGGGTCGGACTTAGGTCATCTAAATCTCCAGACAGTACGTTACTCAGACGCTTGCTGCCTCCGTAGCCTAGTGGTATGGGCGTGTGCTTCAGAAACCGCGGGTCATGTGAGCGATTCCTGCGGAGACTCAACAAATTTTCATTGTTGTTTCCTAGTATTCGGGCAATTTTTCGCGGATCACTCAATTGTCTGAACAGTAAGATGATCCATGCGTCGGATGGGCATGTAAAAAGTCGGTTCACCTACCAACCCGCATTGGACCAGCGTGGTGGAATACGGTCCAAAACCTCCTAATGGATAGGGGTGTATTGGGGGAGGCCTATGTCCAGCAGCGGACAATCATAGGCTGATGATGATGATAGATTTACCAAATTAGTTTTGAAATACATAGATCTAAACAATGGCAATGTCATGTGGCGCCATACGTCTAGCGTTCTTATCGATGAGTTGACTCCGAATTGTGAATTGCTGAGTGACAAGCGAATTTAGACAACATCATAGTTACGATGCTTTGTTTCTATGGGTAAATTTGTTCAAACATAATATTTAAATTTAGTAGAGATAGGTATTAGATTGAAGCATAAATATAAGACATATCCTTGACTGGTGACATGTTGTTGGTAACCAATAAAATAAGCTTGAAAATTATAGCACTTGGTTTTTGATCTTTTTTGTTGTGTCGGAAGCGGTGGCGTGCATTAGGGGAGGCCTATGTCCAGCAGTGGACTAACACACGCTGATGATGATGACGATGTTGTGTCAATTTTTATTTGCATACCGCCTTAGTTCTTCCAAGTTTTAATAACCTTTACCAGATTATTTTTCATTTACACTTTCTATTCAGTTTTATATAATCTTTTATGTTCGAAAAAAATATTCTCCTTCCTCATTGTAACAGTTTTGTACTCATTTTTCGTTAGGTATGCAATGTGTTATTCTATTGGCGTTCTATTATATTTAAATGAAACGCCAATATCCCCTTTTCGTGCCTACCTTAACTAAATTTCCAAAACGAAATTTTCAATCAAAATCTGTAGCGGTTTTTGAAAGACAACTTTGTGTCGTAAATTTTCCATTTTTTTTCTCATTATATGAACCAAAACCAATAAAACCTTTATTGCTCTTTCAGAAATATATGTGAATGTAGTCCTATATTTTATCACAATGTTGGACCTTGACTTTTTCTTCCCAGTTTTCAATTTACTATGAAGAAGGTTACTAATTTATACAGATTTATATAAATATTAAATTTTATGCAGAGCATTTGGCCTCGACAACCCAAAGGGTAAACTGCATTAGATGCATGAATTAGTTGTCAGTAAATTTGAAGATGGACCAGCGTGTTGGGATAGGATCCAAAACCCCCTACATGTTAGGCCTATGTCCAGCAGTGGACTAACACAGGCTGATGATGATGATGATAATGATGATGAAATTTAAAGGCACCGATGTCCTGTCACGACTGCCGAAGATAGGCTTGACATCCAGGATCGACTTTTTCCCGTCTGGCTGATAGATTATCTTAACTTTCAGACCATTGGTTTTTAATGTTACACCGACCGGAAAACAACCATGAAGTTGGTTCGCCGCAGTAATGGAACCACGATCACTGGTTCTGAAAGCCACAAGGCCATAGAGGCCGCTATATTTGACGGAATATAATAATTTCGTGAGACGTCATTTAAATATTGATTAATCGCTTTAATGACGATATGTTTGGCACCATCTTCTTGGCAGTCCCCATTGCATTCCTCCCCGGCCCTTTATAACTTCGAGAGTGTTAATGTTTATCTTGGGCGTTGATCGGTATACCGCTTTATCTGGTTTATGATTTATGTCGCGGTGCCTGCTGGATGCATTACTTTTGCCTCTGGATTTGAATCAACGCTTGCCCTAGATATAGTGTGGTAATTCCCTGGAGGCAGTCATCTCACTTATCTATGACATAGCTTTTGTTTGAGTGTTAAAGCCATTTATGATATGTGATGATATTTTCCTAAGCTAAACAGGATAATTAAATGGTTTTTGTTTTCGGGGTCAAAGTCTAGCTCCGATTGTTATGTTTTAAATCATCTTCTTGTATATACAGAAGTTGAATTCAGCTTGAAATTTTAGTAAATTACTTGAGTTATCTATTACATTGTGTTAAAACACTGTTAAATACCATACATTGAACAATAACTTATGTAATTGATTAAATAGTTACACGAATAATGCCATTTTGATGCCTGCGTTTAAAGTTAAAACAAAAATATTCCATCAATTTATATTGCTATTGGACTGACCTTTATAGAAAAGATACGGAAATATTTTACAGACTATTCGCTTCCACATCTTCGTTAGTGTGTCCGCAGCTTAACAAATCAATAGGAGAGCAATAATTCGGGTCGCTTTAGTGTCGGCCACTAAACGGCCGCCACGGTCTCGGCTACGATACAAACAAACGAACAAACAACACCTTTGATCTGATAAACGGAAATACGTATAGCGTGTGATGCGAACACGTGTAAAAGTTATAGCGATCGGACTCGGATCTATTGCTTTCTATGATGGCAACTCGGCAAACCTCGACACTCTTATATAAACATCGCTACCGTGGCCTAGCGGTATTGGCCCTTGCTTTATAAACCGGGGGTCGTGGGTTCAGACCTTGCGTTGAAACAACCTTTTGTTATCGTTGTTTTCTGGTTAGTGCCGATGAGCATGTAAAAAATCGGTTCACCCCGCATTGGACCTGCGTGGTTACGCTCCAAAAACCCCCTGATGGAGAAGACGTGCACTAAAGAATGCCTCTGTCCAGCTGTAGACATACACAGGCTGATGGTGATAGGATAAACATCGAGTGAGGATTAAAAATGGCCGCGGTTCCCATATCAAAAAGAAGTCGCTTGGCGCCATCAGTGTTTGGTATTGGCAAACGTAATTTCTATTTATTAATATATTACTAAATTGCTTTCAAGCAATTTTATATGCTTATTAGTCAATTGGGAGGTAGAATTGACGCCAAACTTTGCAAAACTGGCGAAAAAACTCGTGCACTATTACTTGTTAAACATCGACTTACGATTAAAAATGACTGCATAAGATGATTTGTTTACGTTTATTGCAAATCTAAATTGGCTAAACTGGAAGGCGAATGCTCTCTATGATGTCCTAGTAGTTCTTCAGGAAATAGTGTAGTACAATTAATCTATGAAGCTTTAGAGCATAATTAATCTGCAATTATTGATCATCGGTGAAGGTCATCAATATCTTCTCTTGATTGACTTCATTATGTAAATCATTATGACTAAAAAAATACATTACATTGATATAAAAGTTACTACCCATACCATTTGAGAGTTTTATCTATACATCTAGAGTTCCTACTCATGAGCTGCCTGCAACAGAGGACATCATCATCATCATCAGCCTGTATTAGTCCACAGCTGGACATAGGCCTCCCCTAATACACCCCTATCCATTAGGGGGTTTAGGACCGTAACCCACCTCGTTAATCCAATGCGGGTTGGTGGGTAGACCGACTTTTTACATGCCCATCCGACGCATGAATCATCTTATTTTTCAGACAATTGGGTGATCGGCCCAAATTGCCCTAACGAACTAGGAAGAAACAATGGAAATTTGTTGCGTCCCCGCAGGATTCTAACCCACGACCTCCGGTTTATAAAGCTCACGCCCATACCACTAGGCTACCAAGGCCATACATACGTGACGGTAATCGCTTGGCCAAGCGTCAATCATCTTATATAACCGCTGACATATATTCGCTTCATCTGATTGACACGCTCCACTTGTCCCTGTCCCTTTCTAACTTGCAACGCTTGAATGGACCACTCCCCTATACGGGCTCTCGTTTTAATTATCGTAGAAGGCTTTAATAGTTTGCTTTATATCGGTAATATGACTTGAGGTATAGTACTAGCCTTTGTCCGCGTGGTGATATGAAAAAAGTAGTTTTTTCTTGTAAGAAAATTTAAGTTAACTAACTCCTAGTTACATCAGCTATCTTTCAGTGAAAACCTTGTCTAAATCGGACCAGCCGTTCCACACATTAGCCAGAACAAACAGATGGACCAAATTAGATAAAAACATTTTTTTATTGTGTATTGGCTATTTCACAATGTAATCATTTAAAAGCGACTTTTTAATGTCAAAAAAACACTTTAATTTTATTTCTTCCTATAGATAATTCGAGGTAAAGACTAAAATAACGTTTGTGGGCTGGGCACAATAACTTCCTGTTACACGCGCACTTCATAGCAATGAAATGGATTATAGTTTGTGTAAGTGGTCGATGATAACTAGCGACGGCGTCGTCAGGTTGTTACGGCAAAGATTGCAATGGCTGGTCTCCTCAGGGTATGGAAAATAGTGATGTTCAACGTACAGCTAAAGTGCGCTTAGCTGAAGCGCTTGTATGTTCAATTCGGTCAATAAAAGCGATTGAAATTATGTAAATAAAGTCTAATATGAAACCGTTTTGGCGCCAAAGCGTGTCGCATTCTTATTGGTCGGATATCGCGCGATTAATTAGTATGGCAGTCGTCCACCAATCAGATAGCATTAATTTCAGGCCTCGTTTGAGCGTGACATTAGACGTCAATTTACGACGTCAAAGTATTTTCTCGCTTAGCTGTATATTCGTATATCAATTAATGTATGTAGTAATGTTTTAAAACATATTAGAAGATATATCCGAACTTTTGTCTCCGAAACAAGTGTAACAAAATGAATCACAAATAATGTACGAATATCAGCTATACGGTCTGAAAGAAAGACAGGGTAATTAGACAGGAATAAAAATATAATTTTAGTTAAAGAGTCGGAACTAAGTAAAGTCTAAACTTTTAACCAATATGAAATTAATAAACAGATTTCGATAAAAGTCGACATTGATGGAGCTTTTCTGAGAATAACTAGTGGATAGTAGTAAATATACAAGTGAAAAGCCGTTTAAACTATACTTAAAAAATTGGCACTGCATATTTCGACGTGGTTTTAGGGACTAGGTCAAATTTAAAAACACTGTCTTTGCTGAATAATTAGGTCCTTCAAGGCAGCCTAATCTAGACCCTTAACATGAACTTTGACCAGGACAGGTTATGGACACAGTGGGCCGGTCACATAGCCGCAGAACTGACGACCGCTGAAGTGAAGACCGGGGTTCGGTATACGTAGAGTAGGACGCCCTGCTACAAGATGGCATGACAACATTTGTAAAGTGGCCGGTGTGGGCTGGATGAGAATAGCCGAAGATCGGAAGCGGTGGCGTGCATTAGGGGAGGCCTATGTCAAGCAGTGGACAGACACTGGCTGATGATGATGATGATGATGATATTAAACTTTAGTTATATAAAGCTTTATACGTCGATAGCTTCGGCTACTTTTTCTATTGTAATGAAAGAAAACGAACGAAACAAATGGTGATTTCTTAAGCAGTATGTACGTTCGCTCGCCGATCTCTAGGCGCTAAGGTCGTTTTAATTCACGCGAGTGCATTCAGTGTGGCGAAATGTTTAGCGGTTGAATGTTTAGGCATTCGGTTGCTATATACTGCGACGTGTAAAGATTACGTTTTTAAAGGTGTCAAATAGTTCTTGAAATAGTTTATTGAAAATGTTAAAAGTTAACTTATATACGTATTTTTTTATTCAATATCATCTAATTTCTTGTTTAATAAGGTTTTTTAATCTGTTACTTCATTACTGCAACCCTGTTAAGGTTTTTTAATGGTATTACTATAGTTTTAGCTCTCGACATGTTAATTTCGTTTGTTTATTAAAATTATTACCTTATAACAGTCATAACCAACTTGTGTGTCAATGCCATTCTTTAGGCTACGAATATTCTTGATTTTCTTCGTTTTTTATTATTTTCTTCTCTCGTAATTTACTTATATAATATATATTTATATATATATATAGTATTAATCGTGTAGGTTCTTCTTTAGGATCTTAAGTTTAATTAAGTTTAATACTTTTGTAAATAGCGTTTGTCATAAAATATCACTATAAGCCGTAAAATCTACGTTAACGTTTTCCGAGTCGTATCATTAGCCAATAAATTTGGGCTATTTCGTATAAGCTAAATGCTACAATCGCTTTTGCCGATAAATGCGACGGTCTTGTACTGTTTTGCTTTCTATCGGCGTAGTTTCTTATGTGGCGAAACTGGAGAACAATAGCCTTTGATGGTCGCTAATTTGCAGTCATAGAGTGGTGGTGGTGAGATGGTCACGTTATTGGATTCAGGGTGTTGGAGTGTGTAGGTGATGTTTCTGTTTGGAAAAAAGGATGATAAAACAATTTATAAGTACAAGTCAGGTAGCCGTGGACTTGTCAGGTTCTAAACTTGTCTGTGGTATCCTTTGGTTATGTAAATCAGCTCTGAATTAGATACGGGATATATGAATACAAAGTTTTAGATTAAATGGGAAACAGTATAACTGATTTCTATCCTTTGAAATTATTGAACGAGCGATGTTTTGGTCAGCTTCGCTGTACGTGCTTGTACATAAAATCGGACTTAAATAGTACATGGAAATGGTTTGAATAACGTAATGCGCTGTTATAAGATATTAACTCAGTGAATTATATGTTGGTAACAATTCATACTGCCTCCGTGGTCTAGTGGCAAGGGCGTTTGCTTCAGTAACCTGCGGGGACTTGAGAAATTTTCATTGTTGTTTCCTAGTTGGTTAGGGCAATTTGGGCTGATCGGCACACTGTCTGAAAGTAAGATGATCTATCAACCAACCCTCATTGGACCACTGGTGGGATACGGTCCATAAACCTCCCACTGGAGAAGACCATGTCCAGCAGTGGACTTACACAAACTGATGATGATGAACAATTCAGTAATTTCTTATAGAGGTAACTTATTGATATTGTTTACATTCTCTATATAAAATTTGGATCAGGTTCTATACCTGATTGTTTTAGTATTAATTTACAAAATTAACACGTCGTGTCCGCCACGCTAAAGTTATCAATGCGATAAGATTATATACCCGTCTGAAGTAAGGAACGTTATGGCTCAGAGTTATTTTTATGAAAGTAGTGTAGCGTTCGGCTTTGACGATTTTTTTTTCATTACGTTAATAATAATTTTAGATTTAAATTCAATCCTTTATTAAATTTTGCCTCTGTTGGGTTCTCGTGAACTTCAATCGACCAAAGGAGTTATGACCTGTACATAGAAGAGAAACATTAGATATGTAAAAACCTTGTTTATTGTTCGTGTCTTCAAGGACAATTGTCTTAGGTTATAGCAGTTCCGATTTGTCGTTAAAACACTGCACATTAAAGTCAAAAGTAATTATACACGGAACGAAAGGTTAAATGCTAAATAATTTATTATCTCGTAAAAAGTATTTATGTTTTGTTTCCATAATAATTTCCACCGCTTTTTATATTCGTAAGTCAGCTTACGTTGCTGTCGGTCGAGAGGTGTTGCATCATCAATAAATGTGTAGAAGTTTACGTACATGTGAAACTGCACGTGAAATGTACATTAGGCCCGTGTCAGTGTTGTGCAAAGTTAGAGACAATGAGCAAGGCCGTGCCTATTGGATATCTATTAGTTTAAGGCCGCCCGAAGACTCGCGATCGTTAAGATTTCAATAATACTTTTTTAGGAATTAGTTTTTTAGATATTTCTATATTTGTTTAGGTTAAATTAAGCGAAACTTTAGAAACAAAATGAAAATAAATCCAGTTTGTTTAACTTTGACTTTCAATTTTAGTTTGAAGCAGGTTTAGCATAAATGGTATGTTATATTACTTGATGTGATATTAAGATTTTAGCTCGACCAAATACTTATAACGACTGTTTATTATACTTTATATTTTTATCGAAAATTAACTAAGTACTTAATTATTTATTACAGCAAAATTTTGCTTTATCAATATTATCCCTTGGAAAGTTATTAAATTGTGAATCATCAATCAATCTAGATAATCTTTACGCTGGCAAGACCCTGAAGCGACCAGCTTGTTAATCGTCCTTCTATTCTTCAGGAAATCTGTTCCATTTATGCACTTGTAACAAGGTTTAGTTATTTTACTTTTGTCCGAAATAATCCACGTGAAATAGGTATTGGTGTCGACTAGTTTCAGACCTATCGGAGGACCTATCGGGACGAGCGGGATAACTTCCGTGAGTTAAGCCGTTGAACAATATATTTACATTCCAATGTTCACGAAAGTTTTAATTGATTAACCTTTGTCCGGTTAGAGTGTCTACCGCCTTATACATTGGTCGCGATCGAGTCGGTAATTCTCTTAGCGAATTGGCTCGGTTATTAATTGCGGCGGGCTAATGGTTTCGTTTTAACTGACGGAGCCGGCGCCGGAGGTCGTCTCGTGGCCCCGGCCCACTGAACCCCGACGCTGGGACTGGGTTTCGTAATGGGATTTCTATTACGCCTTCACATTGGTAACAAAGGCAGACGGACCACCTGATGGAGAGTGGTCACCGAATTGGGCAATACCAGGGTATCACCAAGGCGCTGTCTGCCGTAAGATATAGGGTGTTACGTCTCGTTTACCCAGTAAATATGCTGGTTACGGTGCTCTTCGAACTGGAATACGGAAGTGTGACAACACTACCGCCAGTCGGCAGATGGTAACGCTACAGACGGCCATTTGCGTTAGGGAGCCCTACCACCTAGTTTATTTGAGAGTTATATCAAGAAGTAAAATTTTTGTTTATTTTGAAAAACTGCACTTATTTACTGTAAGTATTATACACATATAAAAACCTTAGCCAAATAGGAGTTGGAATTAACGTATTCAAAGTCTACTATCAAATTTAAGTGGCGTAAAGAACTCGCCAAAAACCAATAGGTTCACATGTAAGAACTATCCTAACTTTTTTCATGTTAGAGCAACACTATGAATACAAATTTGCAACCAATGGGAGTTCATTGTGACATTAAAGGAGGAAATATTACAGGCCTAAACATTATAAAAGCCCCCTTTTAATAATTATTATTTATTATTAATATTTTTATAACAATTTCATTTATATATATTTACTAGTTATATTAAGTCTGCACAGTAATACTAATAATAGTGTAACGAGATATGACGTGAGTGAATTTAGCCCCATGCAATTAATTCGATAACGGTTTATAAAACATAAGTAGGAAGTGGCAATTAGCATCAATTCAGAGGTCGCGCGCCGCAATCCCTTTAGGATCAAATTATTGCTTATATGCCGTTGCCGAAGTTAACTGCCGATTTTAATAAATTTTCTTTTGTAAATGTAAAGTACTGTTTTATATAAGAGAATCGAACAGTTTTTCTCATTTTTTTACACGAACACTACACATTATGGAATAAAATGGCTTTTAATGGATTTTATCGCGCTTATATTACATTTTTGATTCCCGACGTTTCGAACACATTACAGCGGAGTAGATTGTCTTGCGTCTTGTTGACAGTGCTGAAGCGGGATTGCCAGGTCTTAATTGTAATGAAATTTATTTTTTATCTGTACTCCGACCTATGCATATCCTTAGTTACTCCCAGTATAATAAGCTAACATCCAATAAAAGTCCCATCGAATTCGATCCAGTCATTCAAGAGATTATTAGTCCAATGACGTTAATATAACACTATTATTTTTCAAAGCAATGCCAGAGAACGGCTGTTCATAGAGGGGACCATTGCGGTCTGCATCCATATTGCATGTGTTTTATACACACTTACATTTTGAATGTTAGATAAGATTGTATTAAATATTTTGTTATTTCTAAAATAATATACTGCTAGCGATAAATAATACTATTCTTTGGTAAACATGGAAATAAGGAAGCACTCGACGCGATCCAACGGAGGTCGTCTTTAGTGGAACAGCTGAACGTGACATTTCCAATGTCGCATGAAAATTATGTATCTTTTTTCGTATCAGATTGATTCAGTGTAACTTTTAATGTATTTGAGAAGTTCAAACAGTAAGAGTTGATCAAGCTATGGTATGTTGATGTAGTCTACATGTTCGAAATTAATTATCATCGAATCAAGGAAGGATTAATTGATAATAAATTCATGTAATTATCCCTCTACTTTCTAAATGCTATGACGATCCGATGGCAGATGGTTAAAATACTAAATCAGGTCTAATAACTATGTACGAAAGAGCCAAGTTATTTTGTTTATACGAAACCATAAAACGAAACATATTAGGCCTCAAATTGAGATCGCAACTGCGTTAAACTTTAACCGTACTTCTCGTATTAAAGTTCATCAATTCTAGCCTAGCATCTTCTGGTCTAGCTCCGCTATTCGGAAACGTTTACGTGCTCCGTTAACACGTAACCCAATTCACGAAAATATCCCCTCCCCCCATTCTCCATTGCGATCGCGCGGACGTTTTACGTCCTGAAATAGCTGGGTGTGGGCAGCGGGCAGCCTGATGGACGTCCGCGTTGCTCTATGACGCGGAAGTCATGACCACGTCACAATATTATCACGCCACGGATCAGAGAGGTGGGCAGAGAGGCGAGAGTGGTCGTCAGTGGGAAGGTTATGATAAGTTTTGCGGTTTAGGGAATTATCTGAGTGGGAGAATAATGTCAATATTATGGTAGGCTCATGTGCAGGGTGAGACCCGCGTGATGCGTCCCGGCTCCGCATTGGTTGTCATTTTTTTACATTATGGCATTAATGAAGACAGTTACGTGAGATTGGAGACTTTTTATAGCCAACTTTGTTAGGTCTTGATTTGGTTTAAGAAGACATTTTTAGGATTTTTTTCTTTACATACAATGTTACAAACGTTTTTTTTTATATTAGTGTCAATATAATCCAATGAAAAAAAAAAAGCTTGAAAATACATTCAGTTTCTGAACGAGCGACGATAGCTTTACTTCGGCGATTGAAAAAAATAATGTTACGCCTACTTTAAATGAAAATATTTTATAAAAAAATTAATTCGCTTCATATATTTTGATTGTACTCTTCATATTTACAATGTTGCACCCTGTGTGTGTCTATACATTTAATTTTTCACATATATTATACTTTCGTTAAAATATATATATAAAATAGTCGAGCTTCTTAAAAATTCCAACGTTAAAATGCCGCATCCACGGTCACGGGACACACTGGAGATGCTTTATGTAATAATGTCATCGTAAACTTTGGCTTGTTCCGCAATTCAGTACGTTTTAATGTATGGAAATTTTCCATTAAAATAGATATTCAAGAGCGTATACTACGTCAGTAGTTTTTCTAGATAGAGTTGTTGAAATTTATTCGATTGCTATGGCGTCCTTTTAGTCATTGCATAAAGTATGTACTTAAAAACATTTTATCGAATCAAATTTTAACTTTCAGTTTCTCAAACTGATGACGTCAAAGCGCGCGCCCTGATTGGTTTACACCGTCAGAGGTCAACCGTCACGCGACTTTCGACCAATGAGAGTGTCGTAGTTTATTAGGCTATTAGATTTATACGTATTAACTTAATTTTACGTTAAAAATTGATCTATACACTTCGTTAAACTTTTTTCATAAGAAATATGTTTCTTAGTATGCGCTCATCTGAATGGATTTTTGTTGCAATAAAAACGTAGTCAACATCTAATGTGATACAAATATAGTTGAGTATAATTTGAATAATATAGTGTTTTAGCAACATTCAGTGACTTTATATGATTGTATAAAATGGTTAAACTTTAATCGTATATTGTGATTAACAGTTTAGCCAATTTAGACGTAGAATTTACGTTAAGCAAATCTGTTTTCAAACCTTTGGCGCCAAAAGTCGGCCACTCTGATTGGTTAAACATCGCGTGATGATTCAAAATGGCCGCGGTCCACCAATAGTGATGCGCTCCCTTCTGGCGCCATTAGTGTTTGACATTAGACTTTGTTTACATTCGTTCCGAATTTATAAACAGCTAAACTATAAATATTGCAATTGTAACGCATGAAAAGCATCAAAGCGGCCACCGGTCGCAACGTATTGGAGTTATTTCGGTGTTTCAGTCGAAGTATACGCTATTTTTCCACTTGCACGTTTAGTTGAATAAAAGTCAGCTAGTTTGTTGCGGGGAAGCACTTGGTGCATATTTCGTTGGGTGGAACACCACGCTGGCTCAGTGGTGGATGGCATTAGTTGGGTTAGTAGGTGGTGGTTCGAATTTAATGAATTTGTTTTTTTTCGTTTTCGTAGATTTAGGAGATTTGAAGCCTAGTAATGTTACAATGTTTTATGTATTTGTTTAAATATATACTCCATTACATATATATTTGTATAATTATTTACTACATAATTACTCGAGGCGTTAACTTTGAGACTTTGTTTTTGTTTGCTTAAATTTTACTGTACCTATGAAGATATTGGTGGTTGATTTATCCATAAACTGAACTTTATTAGGAACCTTCTAAAAGCAAGTTAAAATTGAGTTTATACCATATAATTATCCTAGATATTTGTTGCTTCGCTTATTTTATGTGCGTCATTGGCAATGAAGCTATTACCTCAAAAAGTAAAATAACAAAATTCAGACTCAACACTTACTTGTGCCACGTTTAGGCAATGCACTAAATGCACATTTTACTACACTACGTAACAGTTACAATGATAAGTAGATCGTAAAGTTTATTAACTTTAGTCCGCTTTGTATGTTAGTTCAAGTTTAATTAATCCGCACACTGGTAGAACAAAGACGCCGCGAGTCAAATAACTCGGTTCATCAGCTATCGGTTAATGCTTGGTAATCAATAGTTTATAAACAAATAATATTTTCTTCACCCAATAAGGGTCAGATTAAGAGACTAGTCGGAACAATGACCTTGTGGCGAACAAAGTTTCCAATTACGATTGTGTCTTAAATTAGATGGATTCCGTATGATATTTAAGTTTAGGTTTACGTAGACCATTCAGATTTAGACTACATCATCAATCTTATGCCTTAAAATTAGGTCAATTTGCGCCGATCACCCAATGGTCGAAGAAGTAAGATGATCCATGCGTCGGGTGGGCATGTAAAAGGTCGCTCCACCCACCAACCCGCATTGGACCAGCGTGGTGGGATAGAGACTAAACTATGTCCAGTAGTGGACAATTACAGGCTGATGATGCGATGTATAGACTAAAGTTAAGTACTGGATAGGTTGACATTGTTGTTACTATTTGTACTACTAAATATGTTCTAGGATGTCGTTGCATTCAAATTTTCTAATAATTACTTACTTCTACTATCGAATGTTATATATATAGTTTGAGTTGTTGAGGTCAGATGTTAGTAATTGTACTAAAACTGACATTCAAGTTAATCCGAATAGCTCAGAACCCGACCTTATGATTGTTTAGGTAAACGCCTAGTAGATAGAATGTTTATGTTGTTACAATTATTGATTTTACATAACGAATCGGTATTGACGTTATGTCGGTCTTTTAGAACTTTTAATGGATTGAAATTATACTAAACATGTGATAATTTATAAAGATTATGTTAGTTTTTCTTTGTAAAAAAAGTAGCGTAACTTACTCCCAGTTATATCAGCTATTATCCAGTGAAAGGCCTTTTATAACAGGTCCAGCTATTACAGAGATTTGCCAGAACAAACAGACAGACAAAAGTTTTGATACATATTGTTTTCTTAATGTATCGATTATATTCCACAGTGTAGATTACATTTTACTAAACAACGCTTATTTTGATGTTACAAACAGCCACTCAAATTTTATTTATTTTTATATTTTCGCTATTTATTAGTAAGACGGAACCCCAAGAGGAAAAGCGAAATAAATCGATTCGCTCACCCTTTGAAGCATCGACCGCCAGAGTATCGGGATGAGTCAACGCACAGTCGTATGTTTTGTACCGTTATCTCTCCTGTTATCTGATAACGACGCCTCCCCCCCTCGTAATGTTGTGAATAAACACCATTGTTGGCGTATGCGTTCGCGCGTGAATGTGTTGTGTTGTAAACACTATTTATAACCTTTTGAAAGGGTGCGGTGTGTGTGTTCAATGCGAGTTGATTCATTTCTTTGTCAACTTATGCTATTACGGAGTATGTTAAAATTGGATTTAATCAAGTAGCAGGCAAATTGATGGGAAATGGTTACAGACGCCTTTAGACATTGGCAATGCCAGTAGTATCACCAACGCGCTGAGTTTCGTGAGACATATGATGTTAAGACTCGTTTTAAACCGTCGTAGACGAGCCCTCTGTAAAAGGTGACATACCACCTATAAAAGTTTTGGTTAAAACTCTGTGTTAGATGAAACTACCCCAAGACAAGAGACTGAGAGCATATTTTCATAGTAAAAAAATAAATAAAAAACAAAAAAAAATCGTAAAGTTCGTAAAGTAAACCTTTTTAAAATTTGTTTGTAATTTGATGGTACAAAGATTCATGGGTCTTGTAATTTTTATTTGAAACCTTATCCTTTAGACTTAATCCTTTTCTACTCTCCTACGGTATACTCCCTTCGGGTTATTGCGTTATGTTGAATTGTAACGGCGTGAAAATGTATAGCTCCCGTATTGGGAAACTCCAAAGACAAAGTTTTGTCGACTTTAGGTTTTATTATTAGACTTTGTTTATCTAGAGCTAACACTCTTTTAGGCTACTAGTATTGGCCATTATGGTTATTTTTATTATTCTGAAGGAGATAGATCTATTAGTAGGCGTGGATTATTACCGGTGGTAAGTCCCCTTTTTACAGGAGACCTTCTGTTTGGGTACCACCGTGGTGCCTATTTCTGCCGCGAAGCAGTAGTGTGAAAACACTATTGTGTTCCTGTTTGAAGGGCACCGTAGCCAGCGTATTTACTGGGTAAACGAGACTTAACACCCTATTTCTCACGGTATGCAGCGCGTTGGCGATACCACTGGTATTGCCGATGTCTATGGGTGTCGGTGACCACTTCCCATCAGGTGGCCCGACTGTACGTCTGCCTGCGTATGCCATAAAAAAAATGCGTATATATATCCTATTACTCTACAGATATTAAACACGAAGTTTATTCATCATCATTAACCTGTGTTAGTCCACTGCTGCACATAGGCCTTCCCTACTGCACACCTTCCCCATTAGAGGATTCAGACTGGTCCAATACGGGTTGGTGGGTGGGTCGACTTTTTACATGCCCATCTTACTTTTCAGACATTTGGGTGAATAGCCCAAATTGCCTTAACCAACTAGGAAACAATAATGAACCTTTGGTTGGGTCCCCACAAGATTCGAATCCACGATCTCCGGCTTCCAAACCACATGCCCTTACCACTGGACTATAGAGGAAGCCACGAAGGCAAACACAAAGTCATTTACCGTAAATAATATGAGAAGCATTCGTATTGGATAAAGTGATACTGTCCTGTAGATTCCTGTTTTTATGTCTTCAGAAAAAATGCGGAAAGAACTTGGTTAATAGGACCACCCATCCCGAATACGCGACCGGTTTCCTCGATACCCGTGAATCGACACGCTGGAATTCGACCAGAACGAGCTGGTGAATCACCTCGCAAATATATTTTTTTTGTTGTCTATACAGCTTAATAAAAAGGATAATTGAACGATACTATATTATATTAGTTTTAGTGGGATTTTATCATAGTAAAAATATTTATCTAATGTTTATTAGTTAAGTAATTCATCGTTGATTCGTCATCAGCTGTTGTAGTCCACTGCTGGACATAGGCCTCCCCTCACGCTTCGTTTTGGGGGATTTGGGACAGTATACATCCGTGTAAATTAAGTAATTAAAATTCTTAAATTAAAAGGACTAAGGCATGAGAATGTGCGATAAATTGGTCACTGTTTTCTATTTTAATTTAATTTTGAGCTTATATGATTGACAAAAGCTTATTAAGTAATTTCCAAACCTACTAATTATCTAATGTTTAATACTGATAATGATGTAATGAATTTTTCTGTAAACAACGCACGCGTAAGAGTTTATGTTAAAGTGTTGCTAATATTTTACAGTATACCTGCAGTCTTATTGAGAAGTTTTCATTAGCAAGAAAAACCTTAGTCGTTTAAAAGTGAAGAAACTTAAGTGCATAACATATTTGTAAAGTCGAAGGATAAAAGATTTACGTAAAATTAATTTATTACCAGCTTTTAGTGTTAAACTTACGCGGCGTTTATTATACGTGGGTTGATTTTAACATAATTTGAGTGGACAACCATACCAAGAGCGTTCTTGTAATATAATATTTGAGTTTCTTGATTGAACAGACGACCTTTATAAGATGTATGAAGCTTTGATAGTTGACATTACATAATATTTTAGATTGCCTAATATACTGGGGGGATTAGGTCCAAAACCACTTAATGGATAGGGGTGTTTAGGGAGGCCTATGCCCAGCAGTGTGCTATCACAGGCTAATGATGATGAATTTACTAGGGTACATAGATAGTACAGATAATAGAGATTTTTTTTTCAGTTTTACAAATTATTTTGCTTAAGTAAATAAGCTCTTAAAAATTTATAAACTACCTTGATTTTAAAACCGTCTGTTATTAGTATAATAATAATATTTCTAAACGAATAACACAACTTAATCTAGTCCCAAACTAAGCAAAGCTTGTACTATGGACACTAGATAACTGATAAATATGCTTAGACTTACTTCTATTGTAACTAAATACATATTATATAGATACAAACACCCGGACACGAGAAGAACACTACGTCCATCACACAATGTTTTTCTCGTGGTGGGAACCGAACCCTCACCCGTTGGTTGATATATGGTCGAAGATGCTATATATATGCTTGTAACTAGCAGCTCTTATAGCAGACAATTCTTTTTAGATTCGCCACTGGAGTTGTAAAATATTAAAGACATTCCTTTCCTTTAAAGGATATTGACATGTTATAATTATTTGCGGTTCCAATTAAGTTATAAGTTTAATGCAAATTGCATAATAGTGCAGCTTAGAGAACAGGTTTATGTTGCAATACATTGCAGCTATTCGCTTAGTAAATTAGAAAACGTTAGTTAATAATTTGAAATTATCATAAGGGTATTTACCGGTCGGTTCATCATTTGATAGTCCACTGCTGGATATAGGTTTCCTCTAATACACCGCTATCCATTAGGAGTTTTTTGGACCATATCTCACCACGCTGGTCCATTGCGGGTTGGTGGGTGGACCGACTTTTCACACGCCCATCCGACGCATGGATCATCTTACTTTTCAGACTATTGGGTGATCGGCCCAAATTGCCCTAACATTCTAAGAAACAACAATGAATATTTTTTCAGTCTCCGCAGAATTTGATCCCACGACCTCCCGTTTCTAAAGCACACGCCTATACCACTAGACTACGGAGGCATTTACCGGTCGGTTGCTAACTTGTAAACTTTGAGATTTGTCCATTCACACGTAAACTGGTTTAAAGGTGGAGCTAGTATTAAACGTTTGGATTAAGCAACTTAATGGTAATTGACGCATGAATAGGCAGTCTTACGTTGCTAATGCCGCAAGGCCATGACATCAAAATACCCCGTGGTAATTGTGAATATTTATATTGAAGTGGACGTGCCGATGTAATTGTTTTGAAGTTTCTTATTTGCTTTTCAGTAATGATTTGTTCTTAATTTATTAGGATTGCGGCAGTCGATCTGAAACCGAGGATCAGCCTTATACGCATAAGATATGATAGTGTACACTGTGTGCTAAAACACATATGAATTATCCTCTTTTCTTTCTTTCTTATTTACTATTGTTGCGGAGAACCGACACGACGAGGAGATTAAGGACTTTGATTTTTTTAAATGCAGATTCTGACGCATAGATTGTTTACAGGCAATCATCATCATCGGCCAGTATTGCCTTGGTCCTTTTTTATTTTGTGAAAGACTAAGGAAATAACTTAAAATATAAATCAATTGTCTAGTTAATATGCCTAACAAGTTACTAAGATCCAAGTTTCTATAAAGTGCTTAATGTATGTTTTAATTCGTATTCATACTTAATATATTTCAATTACTTATATATAATAAAGTTGTAAAGGTACGTTTATGTCTTAAAGGTAACAAAATGTATTTATAAATGATAACACAACCTGGTAATGGAATGTTCGCTCCAGGCTTTTTCAAACTTTAATTTCAAATCTATAATACCTATCTGTAATTGTTAATATGAATGTATATTTGATTATTTTAAATCATGACAGAGAAGGCCCGCTGAGTTTCTTTCGCCGATGCTTCTGAGGTCGGAGGCATCCTATTCCGAACCGGTGGTAGCGTCCTTGACAATCAATAAGCTAGTGTTACACTTGTATATTGATTAAAGATAAATTAATTTATGCAAGTTACGTTCTGAGATGGCTTATGTAGACAAAAGAGAGGTAAACTCTAAGTACGATGAGCACTTTCTCTTTCCTTCCCTATGAGGCATGAACACCTCTATCCGTACCATAAAAACCCTTTCTCCTACTCGAATAATACATACACATTTTTATTGGAGTCCGTGTGAAGCAAGGCTGGGTCAATCTCGGAATATTTATTATTATTTTTATCCTTGACGTTATGCTTCCAGACTCATGTCTTTGGTAAGCTACCGTACCCGCGAATTAGGTGGCCGTCACTTTTTCAAAAGTTAGGCCAAACGTACAGAAGGTACGTGAGTTAGGCTTTTGTTATGTGTCCTAATGAACGGATCGTCGGCGATGGTATAGTGAATCTCAGAAGGTGTCACACCTGACTCATGCGCATAGTGCTCAGAGTATATGTGGTTCGAATTCCGCCCTGGGGGCAGATGACGTCATCGCTTACGTCACCAAGTGCGATGGATAAAGTTAAGGTGCGATTGGCCGGTCTTTCGTTTTAATTTACGATTAATAAACCCCTATATCCTATAAGATTAAATATGTATTGTTTCATGTCCTTGACTGTTGCGCTAGTGGGTATGGTATATTTAATTGTAGGTAGTAGCACTAGTACCGTAATATCCCAGTTTGCGTCACCTTTTTTGTTAAATTTAGCCGCACAGTATGTATAAATCATTGCATCATCAGCCTGTTATAGTCCGCTGCTGTACATAGGCCTCCCCTAATGCACCCCTGTCCATTAACATATGTTACCAAATATTTGTTCATTTCAAAGATTTGTGCGTGTGTATCGTATGTAAGAAATGTTGGAAAATCTAGCGATAACATATAATATTTGGTATATAAATTCTAGTAGTAACATTCAAAATAATAGGCAAGATACGTCGCATTTAATTATAATATACTAGCGACCTGACTCTGCTTCGCATGGGAGCTATGCAGATAGAAAATATACCTGCAGTATTAAGCATTTGTTATACATATTAACCTTCCTCGTCAATCACTCTATCTATTAAAATCCGCCGCATCGAAATCCGTTGGGTAATTTAAAAGATTTAAGCATACATAGGGACGTAGGGACAGAGAAAGCGACTTTGTTTTATACTATGTAGTGACTGTAGACATCAGAATATTTTTGCCTAGAATAAACGTTACATTGCTGGCATAGTCGCTGGAATAATCCTGTACTATTGTGGAGCGTTTCTATATTTACTTAGCCACGGTGACACAATCCCCCGACGTTTCTTGGAGCGTTGACAAGGTCCCGAGGGAAGAAAATTCGCGGTCGGTGCCGATGACCAAGCGGTAAAGGTGTATACACTTGCACGCTTTTTGGGAATGACGAGAAGATTTAGATGTAATTTGATTTTGCTTAGTTACACTTTATGTTCTTTAAAAAATTATTAATATTTAACATTTATTTTCAAATAATTACTCTATTTTTAAATCATTTTAACCGGTTACAGGGGTTACGGGACAGACGGATTGTTTTAATGACATTAATTACTCCAACTTGATACGTAAGTTTATTAAACAAGACATGTGTATTGTAAACTCAAAAAATGTTTGTCCACCTCCTTGATATTGCCCATATCCTTGATTTTAGCAACCAATTAGTGCTTAATTAATTAACTAAGTTTTTAACTATATGGGCACATTTTTATTATCTGGGCATGTCCTAAGATTTAATAATTAAAAGTTCTAGGCAATGCAACTTTGAAATTGTTTTTTGTTTCGTTTGACGACCCGCTTGGCGCAGTGGTTAGTGGACCTGGCTGTTGCGCGATAAGGGTGTGGGTTCGATTCCCACCATGGGAAAAATACTGTGTGTCGAATATAGTGTTTTTCTCGTGTCTGGGTGTTTGTATTTATTTACAAACAAAAAAGAAAATATACGTACATATCAATTATCTAGTTTCCATAGTACAAGCTTTGCTTAGTTTGGGACTAGATGATGTTGTGTTAATCTTCCAGAAATATTATTATTATTATTATGTATTACTGTATAGTATTGGCGTCAAGGTTCTGAATTTTAATGTCTATTTTTAGAGCTAAAATATTTAAAAGAATAGAAAGATGTGAAAGCAACACTCTGGCGACACATCGTCTGCGACCATTCCGTTGAGTGTTCTAATATCGGTTTTGGATTCGGACGCTTTAGCTTTTATCGTGACACGGACGAAGGTTGATATGTTTGGTTGTATGGTTGGTCATCTCTATGGTCTATGGTTGGAGCGTAGATGTAACTCTTGTAGATGAGAGCAAGTGTGTAGAGTACGAAAGTAAATGGTATAAGGAAGAGCAAGTGTCGAGAAATTTTATAATACTGTGCCCTGAAGTCTAAAGTGTTTTTACCAATAGATACTCTATTACAGTTTATAGAAGATTTAACGTGAAATAGTAGGTTTTTCTTAAAATTTAATTCTATGTGAGATTGTATATTTCAATGCCTATTTGTTTTTTCTCATATTATTTTACCGATTTATATTTATTTCATCACTATCGTAATAATGTAAACCAGTAAATTAATTGTTTTATTATCTTTCAACTTTTCGGTATCTATCAAGGGGCTGTAGTTATCGGTTGTAAAGAAAAATAAATGCTATAAAGAAATAAAAAAATATTTATTTATAAACTTATAATTCGTCTGGAAAACGGTAAAAAATAAAATAGAAAATGAGTTTGTATGCGTAAAAAATATAAAAATATATACAGATCTTATCCGTTGACCAAAACTTAGATAGAATTTTTGTCAGTCTGTACGTGTTATGAAATAAATATCGAAGGGAAGTACATCATAAGCAAACATATGCCATGTTTCAATATATTCAAAGCGTTTCTTCCAAGTTTCCATGACTACAACTCATATCATTAATATATTGTTCAACAACAATATATTATTAATATATTGTTATCCGAATGTACAGATTATACGGATACAAAAATATATTTTCCACATTTCTACATACATCTTAACCATGTACCGTCACAAAAACGCTAAGGTAGCATCATCGTCAGTTTAGCAAAGTTAGACTGAACCGAGATAATAAAGTAACACCGAGCAATGAAGCGTTGGGTATGGTGTTGTGGTTGACTACCACAAATAGATCGAAATCTTGGTGACAATTTGTCAATAGGGGCGCCAGATTTATGATACCACTTCCAAGTCAAGATGGGATATATATATATAGACTTGTGAATTTAACTTACCCTCAATTAAACGTATTGCTAAAAACCTAAAACTAAACTCAAAAAATTTGTAAACTGTTCATTGGCGACGATTATCTGACGACAACAATTTACATATATTTTAAAATAATTGCTTTAAATAACTTTCGTGTCAAAGTAGTCTCACTTTTTAGTATTATCACCCAGTATAAGGCCGAGCAAAAAAAAATACACAATTGTTATCGTGCAGGATTCAAACCCCCCTCCTCGGCTTCAAAGACCAGTGTCATTTCACTATTTCACCATGGCGTTATAATCGGCACATTATAAATTTCCTGCCATATTGTGGTTGCAACTCGTATAGCTAACGGCACACGCTAAATGGGTCACACAACAAACTATGCAGTCGACTTCCAATGTGGTTGTACGTCGATGTTTTGGCTCGACGCGTGTTGCAGTGCCAAAAATTGCTTGTATGCTTGTGGGATTGAATAAATATGGATGGTACGCGATGGTATTGTATTTATGATTTGCTTGTGTCTACAAAGGGTAAAAAAATAAAGAAATTACGATAGTGGGTGAACTTTTTACAGGGGATAGTATCTGCATGGTGTCCAATTCTGTCGCAAATTAGTTGTGTATGAATGGTATTGTTTTCCGGTTTTAAGGGTACCGAAGTTAGCGTGGAGTATGGATTTCCAGTGTGTTTTGTTGCATTTCTTATGAGTGGGTGGAGCGTATTACTCAACATGAACGATAAAGGTCTTTGGTATCTTTTTTTAGTAACATTTTTGTTGGTAAAGAACTTATAAACGTTCACTTCTAGTTGCATCTATCAGTGCTAAGAAAAATCATGAGCAATCAATCGAAATACACCATATTGAGAATATTCTTCTTTATTAATTCGCTAATTAAGATAAGTTTCTGCTTAACCTAAAGTGAGATTTATATATACATTACTGCTTGACATTCTCCAGTTCAGCCGTCAAATGTTCCTTGTCGCAGATCCGCTGTGCTTCTGAAGCAAACATTTACCAACAGTAGCTAACTGCGAGGGATGGTGGTGAGAATCACCATTTAAATATTTATTCGTGTGGTTGCTTTTCTAAAACTGTATGGCTCAAGCTATTGTTAGAGTTTCTAATGATTAAAATATCTAAGAAGGCTAAGGAGTTGTTTGTCTCTATTTCCATTGTGAACTTTATTAGTAACTTTATTGGATTGTTCATGTTCTAGACAAGCCCAATCATTATATTAGATTTGATGAACCAAAATACTAGCTAATGAACATCGATTTATACCAAGGATGATTCGGGAAGCAATCGAAATTAAAAAATATCCAAATTTTAATAGAGAGGATGGTTGGTCATTGCCACCTTCCTGGGATCCAATCATTTCAAAAATTAAACGTAGAGTATAAAACTTTTGTGAAACCAACATTAAAATTAAGAAAACGAACGATATGTCAATTTTTTAAATAATAACTCTGACGGTTATTCGAAACATTGAAATACAGACATATACCAACTTAGTCTGCCCGTGATCATGGATGCTGGAAAGAATCCGAAACGTCGGGAATAAATATATTTTAAGTAACGCGAAAATCCGTAAATTAGTGGATTTGATATGTATAATAATCGCGTAAATAAAGAAATAATTAAGAAAATATAGTAATACCAAAGTTCTTTCATAATCTGTTCATATATAACGAAGTGAGAATAAGCTATGGATCGAAAAAATCATATCATTATGGCTGTGACAATAAAATACTGTCTCGCCACCTCAGTTCAACACGTAAAATGTTTATGGGCTGTTATATCGCTTTGACGGCTTTTCGTATACAAGAGAAAAGAGTAACAATTGACGGTACAATATAGTATCAATAAAATCGGGAATGACGTAGTATATAGACGTAGTTGCCAATCGCCAAAGGTGTCACACATCACATGTCATCAGCCTACGGTAGTCTACTGCTGGACAGAGGCCTCCCCTAATACACCCCTTTCCATTAGGGGGTTTTGGACCCCACCACGCTGATCCAACGCGGGTTGGTGGGTGAAACAACTTTTTAGCATGCCCATCCGACGCATGAATTATCTTACTTTTCAGACAATTGGGTGATCGGCCCAAATTGCCCTAACCAACTAGGAAACAACAATGAAAATTTGTTGAGTCCCCGCAGGATTCGAACCCACGACCTCCAGTTTCTAAAGCACACGCCCTTACCACTATACTGCGGAGGCAGTCAAAGGTATCACGTTTTACCAATTTAAAATAACTTAGCAGTTGAAGTTTATCAGCGGTGAACCAATTAGAGTGCTTTACGTATTATTAACGCTGTTTTTATTGATTAACTAAGATATTTTCTGACGTAGGATATGTCGGCTCCACTGTCTACTTGACGGCGGATCTGCCTTACAGTGGGAAGACAGATCCGCAGGACAAGTGCAAGTCAATTGCCAATCCGCCTGCTCGGCATGGCAATTATGAGCAACTCTTTTTAATGGACGCCGTCTTGGCGTTCATTAAAAAAGGCCTATTTCCAGCAGAGGACTGCTAAAGGTTGTTTATGATGATGATGAAGATATTTTTGGCTTAGGCTTGTAAAGTTTTAAAATCTTTTTTGCTAAGACACTTAATTTTTTTTTAATGAAGAAAATTAAATTGGTGATACTAGTATGACCCGATCAGCCAATGATCGTTTTGCTGTCAGACCAAGTTTAATGTTTAATTCCTTATACGTTACAGCTCAATTTGCGTGCCCTATCGTCTGCATCTAGAATGTTCTAGACGTTTCCTTATTAGTATGCGTCGTACGTATTCCGTTCTGACCGCGCCCAATATCAAATACCTATCGACCGCTTCGTTGGACACTATCTTGAGCTAAATCACCTTCTCTTACTGAATGTCTAACGGGTGTAATCCATGTTGATGAATATTGCGGTTAGTGACTCTGGCAATTACGCGAGGAATTGGGATTCGAACCCACACCCAAAGTAGGTGGATTTCTACCACGGGAAAAATTGTGTGTGATGATCATTTCGAATTTCTCATGTATTTATTTACAAAAAAAGTATATGTATTTATCACTCGCGTAGTTTCTAGACTAAGCTTTGCTTTACTTTGGGACTAGATGATGTTGTGTTATTTGTCTAAAAATATTATTGTGACTCAAGGTGATTGGAATAAATTAATATTTCGGGATCTTTACGTCATCCATGCTCATTTTTCGCATATCACGATATCACGCAGAAATAAGGAATAGGATATCCCTATTATTATCAGTTTTGTTACATTTATCCTGTATTAAACTGTATCGAAGTTTACTTTCTCTCTATTTTCAAATAGTACACCACTGAATCTGTATTAAAGCTTGTGTATACATTTTAAAAATGTAATATCGTTTTGCGCGTTTACAAAACGTGTGTTTTCCAAAACTCAATCATCCAATATAAACGTTATGACACATAATTACGTGATGTAAAGGTTTATTTGCGGTCTTTTGCGTCGGTGTCGTCTAATTTGGTCTAGGTTAGTATTTAAAACCGGTCTCGATGTTTGCACAATGCGTTTGTTATGTGTACTGCGAATTGATGATTTCGTATTCACATTTATATGTATTCTGGCCTCCGCTGTTTTATGTATCTATCTATATATATAAAAGAGATTCCTACCTATATATTGACTCATCATCTCGATATCTCTGGAACCATAAGGCGTAGCGACTTAAAATTTGGTACGAATATTCCTTTCGCCGAGTAGAGGTAAGCTAAGGACGAAATTCCACCCACAAGAGGTATAGTTTAACATAATTAGGGATAGGATTTTTGTATATTTACAAGATTTTAGACAATATTAGTTTAATATCAAACACTAGTGCCGCGAATGCGGTGCTGAAGTGTGAACGCAGGCCTTATTTCAATCCCTGTATAACTGTCACCCACCAACCCGCATTGGAACAGCGTGGTAGGATACGGTCCAAAACCCCCTAATGTATAAGGGTGTATTGGGGGAGGCCTATGACCAGCAGTGGACTATCACAGGCTGATGATGATGATGATGATGTATAACTGGCGATTGGACTAACCATTAATCAGCGGCCGTTTTAAATCCTCACGCGGTGTTTAGCCCATAAGAGCGCCGGACTCTGGTGCCTAATTAGTTGGAAAGTAGATAGTGTTCACGCAAATCTGTCTATACATTGGATCAACTGTAATATACTCCTAGTCGATTCCGACTACGGCGGCCGATCTATATTAGAGATCTGGCTACTGCAACATATTATTGTGACTCTAAGTGATTGGAAAAATTTATATTTTGGGATCGTACCGTCATCTAAGCTAATTTCACGCATAGTGTGGGATTACGCAGAAAAAAGGAATAAGATACCCCTTAAGGTATTATGGAATGCGTCGGATGGGCATGTAAAAAGTCGGTCCACCCACCAACCCGCATTGGACCAACGTGGTGAGATACGGTCCAAAACCCCCCTGACGGAAAAGGCGTGCATTAGGGGAGGCCTATATATATGAGTAAAACATATATATAGGCCTCCCTTGTATATATGAGTAAAACCAAAACAATTTAGTGTATACAAAAGTTTCAATTTATGGACCCGTATGTATTTTATTAAAGCTTAAGATTCAGATTATGTATTGAACATTTTTGTTTATTTTCATTCGGTAAGAACATGAGTAGCTTGTAACGTGTAGACTCTTATTGAATTAATTAAATTTTTATAACAATAAAGCACAATTGAAACTCAAAATATTCCACCGTTTTTCACAACCGCAAAGGATCAATTCTGGAGTTCCCGCATTGTGTTTGTTCCTACGTATCGATCGTAAGGCTTCGCTGTTTGGACACTTGCCAACGGTCGTTGCTTGTTGAAATAGTCTGAACGTGCATTTTTTAATTTCTCGTTTTGAATACTGCAGTAGCCCGGGTGTTGTTATTTGTTCTTACGGAAAATGAGAAGGTATTTTTAACTGTTCGTATTATACGTAAGAATCTCGTAAACTATCTATTTTTTTTTGTTTTATGTACCTTAGTTTTTTTAGGTACCTATAGTTATTGGAATAGCATTACCAACTAACTTTTTGTTGACTGGAGACAATGCCTTTGGTATCATATCGCCATTGAACTATCTTCTTTTTTGGTCACCGACGCTCATAGCTCATACCTCGGCAATATAGTGGTATCACCAACGCGCTGTCTACCGTGAGACATAGGGTGTTAAGTCTCATTTGTCCAGTAAATACGCTGGCTTCGGTGCTCTTAAAACCGGAACACATTAGTGTTTTGACACTACTGCTTTGCGGCAGAAATAGGCACCGCGGTGGTACCAACCGAGGCGGTCCCCTGTAAAAATGGGACCTACCGACAGTAAATAAATCCCACACCACCAAGCGGATACCACTATATACAAAATAATAAATAAATAAATAAATAAACAGGATGAAGTTATTAAATGCTGTTGTGTAAGTGTAGTCTTAGAGACACAAGTCTTTTTCAATGTATTATTGTTTTAATGGCTTGTAGTTTTAGAAATTGAAAAGTTAGTTTGGATTTTTCGACTATCTTTGATGGCGCAGTTCTTTTGGTCTCTAACAATAATTGTTGTGTAAATAGTAGTTGCATAATGAAATGATTTACTTACGAAGTAAATACTATAGGTGTATAGGATACTGGGAAACCGGGAATTTAATATGATAGCGTGTTTTAATAACTAGCTCTCTAAAGGAATTCCTGCTTCGGAGGAATTTTCGATCCTTTGTTGAGGATTTTCATTATGTGGTACTAGTCGTGTTCGGTTAGCGGCCAGTAGTAGTTGCTAGGAATTTAGTTTAGTTTAGACGTAATAATATAACGGTATATAGATATACACTAGATCCCGCCGCATGCGGCCCGCGACATGAATTATTGCGGCCCGCAGAATCTTTTTTATCTTCTTTGTTTAAATACATTAAATCAGTAAATTATTTTTTTGCAGAGAAATTCAAATGTTTTGGATATGTATTGGATTATGCCGCACGCAACACTATTCATTCGAAAACTTAGGGAATTTCCCGAACGTATAATAGGTACACTGTAGTACAATTCGTTGACAGATACTTCACTTAAACATGCACTGCGTCTACTTACTTCTAATATTGAGGTTGATGTTGACAGAATTGTAAATGACGAATTAATGAAAAAGTAGATAATAAAATAATGATACCTATTATACGTGTATTTTATTTTATAAATATTTTGCGGCCCCCCAATGTATTGAGTCATTTTTGTTGGCCCTGGTTCCCATGTAGTTTGGACAGCTCTGCACTAGATTATAATTTAATTAAGAGGTACATAGTACTTAAATAATGATGAATTTCATAAGCAAACTTGTCAAAATTAGTTACTAGAAGAGAGTAAGAAATATAATATATCATATGTAAAGTCTTGGCCTTAAAGTTTAACAAGTTATTTTTTCTGTGTTCACTTAATTATACATTTGTAAATTGATGATCCTGACAATAAATAAATACATTGCTCGCGAAAATCGTTAAATATCTTCACGATGAGTAGACAAAATCGGTCAGTTTTTCACTGTTGGATAATGTTCCTAAACTTATATCAAAAGGGAAAGATTTGTTTTTTTTGTGTATGTTTGTAATTAATTAACACGAAAATTACTGTGCCGATTTGATAACTTTTACAGTAACGCTACATTAACTTTGGGTTACACAAGCTTTAAACCTAAGGGAAACGCATTTTAAAAATCTAAAAATAACACGAAAATGGCCATGGATGGACTGCTAGAATTATATAATTTTACTGGCGACCATGACTACTGATATCTGTAAAATCTATGGAAAAATATATATATTTACCACCGTTTCTCTGTATTATGCATGAGTTATGCATATAAACCTTACTTTTCGATCATCACATCAAAATCCGTTTGCATAGTTTGAAAGATTGAAGCATGCATAGGGATATATGGATGGAGAAAGCGACTTTGTTTTATCCTATGTAATCATAAATTTTTACAGAATACAGGAGTTTCTTTAGCAATAATACAAGCATAGTGCTAAAATTCAATTTAAGCGCCGCCCATATGCTTTACCTGTTCTTATCACCATAGCATATTATCATATTAATGTTTGAACACAACATTCCCATAACATTTGCACTACCCGCAAGACAAACCTAACTATTATTGTTTTGTACGCGTCTATAACATAGTGAACACCAAGGAAACCTTTTAAAACCTCCATCCTCTTTGAAGCTGCATAAAAAGCGTCTCCACCAAACAAATATTCTACGGTGCAATATTGCGAGGAAGGCTTTCGTTAAAACGAGCGCGTTTTGTTTTTCAACGCAAAGCTTTTGTCTGGACATGTGGTGAGCGACAGACTATGGGATGCCATGTGGGATGGTGTTTTTTTATGGCTTATGCGACACTATTGTTTTTATTATTCGCGGTTAGGATTATGTATATATATATATTACTTTGTTTTGGTTTTGTATAGGTGGATTGCGTTCCGGGTTATGAGAATTAGACATTTTACGCTATTAGGTGTTTTGTTTCTTTATAAACTTCTGATATTTGTGTGAATAACATCCGTGTGCATATTATGAGTTATAAACGACGTAACTAATATTCGTGATAAGCGTCAGATGATGAGATTAGTGAAACAGAATAAGTATATAATTTAAGTGTTTACTACAGTTTGGCTCGATGAAGTTACGAGTTGATATAGGCAACTTTCACCTGCCTTCGTAGCCTAGTGGTATGGGCGTTTTGGACCGTATCCCACAACGCTGGTCCAATGAGGGTTGGTGGGCGGACCGACTTTTACATGCCCATCCGACGCATGGATCATCTTACTTTTCAGACAATTGGGTGATTGGCTCGATTGCCCTAACCAACTAGAAAACAACAATGAAAATTTGTTGAGCCCTCGCAGGATTCGAACCCACGTCCATACCACTAGGCTACGGAAGTATACAAAGAATAGATCTTTTATTTATCGATCGATGTAGTACGAAGCCTATCCACTAGTATTTTATAAATAATATCAAACGGAAGTGCCAACACAGAAGGTGAGTTTATGTATGCACTGTTATTTATGTATGCAAATACTTGCACCGTTTCGCTTTCTAGAGAACTAACTGGCCGTCTGTCCGTCTGTTGGACGGTTTCCACGCTGTAGCCTGAATAGTTCGCTTATCGAGTGGCCTAACTTGTGGCGAAAGTCCTAAACGTTTCGGAAAAATGGCGACATTCGATGAGAATAGACTGGATGATGTATTAAGTTTGACAAAGGTTGTAAAACTCGCTCTTGCCTAGGAAGTGTGCTTATCTTTGAGGAATAATCATTTCATAAGCACATGACATGTATTGTCGACTAGCTTATGCCCTCGACTTTGTCCGCTATATAATATGTAATAAAAAAATATATTTTAGTTTTTATTCCAAAAAAAAGTTGTATGAGCTATTTTTTGGAGAAAATCCCGTCTGAATCTGATTAATCATTCCAGAGGTTAGCCAGAACAAACAGACAGACAGACGAACAAAAATTTTGTATCGGTTATATATCACAATGTTAACATTTAAAAAGGATCATTTTGATGTTACAAATCGACAGTGCACTTTATTAAATAATGTGTAGTATTCACGTAAACAAAAGATAGTATTATGTCAGACACTCCCAACTTTATTTATTTGTCTAGATTACAACTTCTAAACTGCCTTTGTAGCTTAGTGATATGGGCGGGTGCTCTAGAAACCGGAGGTCTTGGGTTCGATTCATGCGGGGACTCAAAAAATTTTCATTGTTGTTTCCTAGTTGCTTAGGGCAAATTGGGCCGATCACCCAATTGTCTGAAATGTAAGATGATCCATGCATCGGATGGGCATGTAAAAAGTCGGTCTACCCACCAACCTGCATTGGACCCGCGTGAAGGGGTACGGTCCAAAAACCTATAATGGATAGGGGTGTATTAGGGGAGGCCCATGTCCAGCAGTGGACTATCACAGGCTGATGATGATGATGATAGATTACAAGGTCACAGACACTTCATTAAGTTGTCTAGTATAGGAATAGCCTTTTGTCTCAAAAGAAAGAGTCAATGTGCGGTGCAAAGGACACTATAGATATCTATAGGTGTATCAGTCTTAACAACTTTTGTCTCCCCACACGCGTCTCGTGTGTGGGTCTTTATTTTAGTCCAACTCGTCTCCACTGACTCAAAAAGCATTTCAACAGACAAAACGAAAATATATATGAAGCGTTAACGTTCAATTTTCGTTTTTATGATTGATAACGCTCAAGTAATCGTTAGCGGAAATGGAGATTGCGCGTGGTACAAGTGCAAAGTGATAAAATAAAACCATTTTTATGACTCTTGCATTATTTTGTTATGGTAAATGTTAATATGTTGTAACTATTTTGTTTTTGTTATCAAAACATAATTTTGTTTCTATTGTAAATTTAACAGGGCGGAATTTTTATTTTAGGATCAAAAAATAATATACATTTTAAAATAATACATTTGACTGTCGACGTTGTTTATTATTAATTAACACTGTTTGCGATTAAGTGATTTATTGAGTTTTTATGAAATTTATTCGGCGCAGTAATAATATAACGACTCTTTTGTGACAACTGTCATAATTTATATAGGCATTTAAGCGGAGTCGCGGGTGGTCGCTAGTTTGTCATGAAAATGAGTTATAGCACATTTAAACGTTAATTTTTTTGCGTGTTCGTATTAATATGTAATTTTCAGCGATATTTTGTGTCTAATTCTTTTTTTTTGGTTTAACTAATTTTATTAGCAGTTGTGATATAGAGATAATGTGTTGTGCAAACTCCAAGGAATTGTTGTGTTCACATCTAAGCATAAACAAAAGAGAAAGAGTCGAATTTTCAATACGTTTAAAACCTTTGTAAAAAAAGCGCAAAATGACTTTAGACTAAGATCTTTTTATTATAACGTTTACGCGATGTTCCATCTGTTGTAAGTACGTTTCCTTTGGCGCTTGTGTACAGCGTTAGAGCTGTAATTTTGATAATTGTAAATGTTCTAACTATCAATATAGTTTACATTACTCTGTTGTTTGTTACTGTAACAGTACAGTCGATGGTCGATTAACCTGTGTATAAGCAAACTGTCTCCTTAACCTAGTGGTATGGGCTTGCGTTTCAAAAACGGCAGGTCGTGGTTTCGAATCTTTCGGGAACTCAACCATTTTTCGAAGTTGTTTCTTAGTTGGTTAGGGCAATGCGGGCTGATCACCCGATTGCCTGTGAAGTAAGGTAATCCATGCGTTAGAGGGGCATGTCATAAGTCGGCCTAGCGACTTATCTCTCTCCGGTCGTGTCGGTTATCCGTCCCATCCGACTGTGAGGATAAAAGGAAGAGGTAGTACACTTGTGTGCACTTTATGATCCCCCGAACAGTTGGCTGATCTCTAATACAGATCGGCCGCCGTAGACGGATTCGATTAAGGAGACATTATATTGTATTTGACTGGTCTAGACTGTAACAGTATATTCGATGGTCGGTTAACCTGTGTGCATATTTTGTTATCAGGTGATGCTTGGCGGGGCGGGCGAGCCCGGGGGCGGCGAGCTGCTCACGGTTACGGTTGTACGGGATGAGCACGGCTACGGGATGAAGGTCTCGGGTGAGTGGTGGCGCTGTCATCTTCCGGTTCGAAGGGCTCCGTGGCCAAGCGTAGCGGTCACTACTGGGAACATGAGATTGAAATTACGCTAGACACAACAACGTTCCAGGGCGGTTGTCACCGCTACCGATTTATACAGTCGCTAGACCATCGGCGTCCCGGTTCGTAAACCGATCGTCGACGATCCTTAGGAGATATAAACAACTGCCTAACCCACGTACCTTCAGTACGTGTGGCCTTCAATTTAGCAGAAAATGTTGGCCACCTAGTTCGTGGGGACGGGAGTTTCCCGCGAACTCCTTGTTAGATGTAAAAAAAAATGATTGAACTTATGAGCGGATGAGCGGATTTTTGGTTTCTAACGCTGCTTTTAATGTTTTAAAACGGTCGCTGTTGATTGGCATTTCTTTATCGTTGAAGTCCAGCAGCCTTGACTCAAAACCAGTTTCCTTGTATTTTACACTTAAGTACATACTATAATGTATAATAAAGTAAATTTGGTCTGCATTTGAAGTTTTCTTTGGTATTATATTTAATATAGAAAAAAAAACTAAACGAAGAGAGTGTTATCTGACTGAGTCTTCGTTTATTTTAACACATGTCACTAAAATTCCTTCATAAGACTATATCAAAAGTAATACTTTCTGTTGATCGCACGGATACTATGCACACTAGATATTAATAATGTATTTAAAAATTCGCTTCAGGACCGGAATATCATAATTTTATGCTTTTATTTCCTTGTTTATTGTTTTAATTATATTGTAAAGGATGGCAAAAAAATAAGTCCTGCTGAGTTTCTTTCGCCGGTTCTTCTCAGGTCTGAGGCGTCCTTTTCCGGACCGGTGGTAGATTTTTGACAATCAATAAGTGAGGGTATCGCTTCTATGTTGAATAAAGACATTTTGAATTTGCTCCGTATCGAACCCACTGTCCGTTTACAGGTGACAACCCGGTTTACGTCCAGTCGGTGAAGGAGCACGGCGCTGCTTGGAGAGCTGGACTGAGGTCAGGCGATCGCATCCTCTGCGTGGACTCAGTCCACGTCTACCAGCACACCCACCAGCAGGTCGTGCACATGATAAGAGGTGGGTTTTACCATACTTTGACGACCCGCTTGGCGCAGTGGTTGGTGACCCGACTGTTGCATCAGAGGGTGTGGGTTCGTTTCGTGCCATGGTAAAAATATTTTGTGATGAATGTACTGTTTTTCTCGTGTCGTCCTTTACGAAAAGAAGAGGAAGTCTATGTATTTATCAGTTATCTGGTTTCCATTATAAAAGCTTTGCTTAGTTTGGGACTAGTTGATGTTTTGTGATTAGTCTAAAATATTATTATTGTTACGCTTTATTTTTCTTATTGGTTAAAGTCAAAGTAATTTATACCTGCCCTGTCCATAAGAAGAAAAGCTTAAGACGCGACAATTCTGCACACCACCCTGAGACACTATGAGATATAATGTCTCGTTTATCCAGTAATTATGCTGACAACGGTGGCCTTTAAGCCAGATAACGTGTTTATAAGCTAACGATTTGGGGCAGATTTAAGTACTGCGGAGGTACAGCCCCAGTCGTTTCCTTCTAAAAAGGTTAAACCTCTTGTGGTGTAAAAGCTACAAGCAAATATCATAAGGCAAATTATAGGCAATCTAATAGATCATCATCGGATGTATTAGACCATTGAATTTTTACGCTGAACAACAGACATGTTGAAAAAGCGTCCTGGTGAGATTCTTGTCGGTTTTTTTCAGGTCCGAGTTGTCCTATTCCGATGCGATAGTAGCTTCTTTGACTAGTAAAGCATTATTTTATGATATTAAAATATTTGGACGTAAATTTGCTTAAGTTTTATTTAACTGAATAGGCAATAGGTACCGACTTAACACTTTCTCATTTGAAGCTTGCATCATCTTTTATAAATATTGGTTGTCATTCAATGTTTCTCTAAGCAACCATATATCACACATAAACATAGGTGTTCACCGGGATTGGTACCTACGATCTTTAGAATTTGTAGAGTTTCCTCCGTCCTCCCCAGTGATACGTTGTGAGGCTTAAGACTAAAATAACGCCATACAGCGCGCTAATAAATACAATACGTAATATCTTACTAAACCCCCCCCCACCTTTAGTTATTTTCGTGATTTTTTCACCCCCCCCCCCTTTTTAAAGCCTCACGTGATTAATGGAGAACCCCTTAGTAATAATGGTAATGTTTCCTATCACCGTATTTATCAGCTTATTACTTGCCTTTTACAGCTAAACCGACGACAGTGCTCACCGTTCAGCAGAACAGCTCCCGGAACAAGACCCCCATCACAGCACCTCTCCCAGTTAATGTGAGTTATTACATTATAAACTTTTCTGCTTGTATAGTCTAATAGGCTATGGTGACTCGGTACTGCCTCCGTAGCCTAGTGGTAAGGGCGTGTGCTTTAGAAACCGGATGTCGTAGGCTCGGATCCTACGGGGACACAACAAACTTTCATTGTTGTTTCCTAGTTGGTTAGGGCAATTTGGGCCGATCACCCAATTGTCTGAAAAGTAAGATGATCCATGTGTTGGATGGGCATTTAAAAAGTCGGTCCACCCACCAAGCATTGTACCAGCGTAGTAGGATACGTTACAAAACCCCCTAATGGATAGGGGTGTATTAGGGGAGGCCTATGTCCAGCAGTGGACTATCATAGGCTGAAGATGATGATGATGACTTAGATTTTGTCCACATCTAAAATGTAAAGACATAGTGAAAAGATTGTAACAAATCAAACAATGCCACGATACGAAAGATTTAATCGACGACCTTTAAAGCCACAGTTTGTTTTAACAGTTGCAACGGTTCGACGTTTTCTAGAAATCCAAGGTCCCTCAATACGATACTCCGACCTATCGTTCGACATCTCGGTACATTCGGAAAGCGCGCATTCATAACAGCGATATAGATGTAGTGTTTCGATTATCTTGATTATTTGCATTGAAAAGCGTATTTTGGATTGCGTTAAGTATCTTAGAAGGCCGCGGATTTTTCCGCTTGGTTACTTATAATTTTTTTTTCTGAGAAAATAAAATCTGAATAAGTACCCAAAGTTACATCGGCTATATTTAGTGAAATTCGCGTCAATATTGTAGCAGCCATTCCAGAGATTAGCTAAAACAACCATACGGACAGTAAAAAATTATTAAATAATGATATTTTTAATATATGTACCGGTTAAAATGATATTTTAATAACAGAGACCAATTTTATTTATTTGTATAGATTAAAAATATACTTGATATCTGTTACTTTCTAGTATCTAGGACTTCCATAGCATTATATTTCTATTCAGACTGTATCTATATTCAGAATTTTCTTTATCTATATACATTATAAACATTATATACATCTATATGTTGTATGGTATTTAATACCTTTACAGCCGGAGAACCAGAGACAATTGGAGGAGTCGAAGGTGGTGACGATGAAGCTCATGCTGCAGAAGGAACAGAAGTACATCAGGGAACTGCGGAGTAAGTGGCATTTTTGCCTGAATAATTTTACTTTTTACAGTGTTATATATTATATGTAGTGAGTGAACAAAATGTTTATAAATATTTTGTTATATCGTTCTGATGCATAAGTTGAATAATTCTCAGGTTTTGACGTGACAACGTCTTATAAATTGGTTCAAGATAGGGAGGCATTCTCGTGCACTGTGTCACAGCGCCGCTCACGTAACGCTCTCCATAAGCAACCATAAGAGAAAGTGAGAGGCACGCATCTCTTACTCGTGCGCAGTTGGCCTGCTAAGTAAAAGAGAAACGGAGAGGAAGAGAAAGAGGGTTGATCCTTGTATTTTTTTATGGCATACGCAGGCAGACGAGCAGTCGGACCACCTGATGGGAAGTGGTCACCGACGCCCATGGACATTGGCAATACCAGTGGTATCGCCAACGCGCTGCCTACCGTGAGACTTAGGGTGTTAAGTCTTGTTTACCCAGTAAATACGCTGGCTCGGTGCCCTTTCAACCGAAATACAGCAGTGTTTTCATACAACTGCTTCGCGGCAGAAATAGGCACCGCGGTGGTACCCACCCAGACGGTCTCCTGTAAACAGGGGACCTACCACCGCTGAACCACCTTCTTCCATATATTTATATTTATTACATATACTGTATCTAATTTTACATTTTTTTTCGTGTATTCCAGATGAGGTTCAGAAGGTTCCCGATGTGAGAAAACAGGCACAATTGGAGGCGGCGTTGCAACGTTGCTCCAAGTTGCAACACGAAATCGACACCATAATGGCGACTCAGGTAATTAAAACCCTATTTACTGTTTTATGAAGTTCAATTTAGCGTCATCATCGCAGATTTTAGATTCATTAGCCGATTTTTATCACGCTGTTTTTTGTTATTTTGCCACAGCAGTGTATTTTGTGACACATATCTTTTAAAGTTTCGCTATGTGTTCTAGATCCTTCTATTTAATTATATTTTAGTCAATTTAGAATTTACGTACTAAAAATCTAACGTCAAAGTCCATTGGCGCCAAAAAGGGGCCGCTCTCATTGGTTGAACATCGCGTGGGGATTGAAGATGGCCGCTGTCCACCATTGAGGACGCGTTCGCTTTTGGCGCCATTAGTGTTTGACATTAGGCTTTGTTTACGTCAAACCTTTCTCCAATTTGGCTAAAATATAGTGACGTTATAATCTTTACTGTCAGACACCTTTGACAGTCGAAGGCGGACAATTTGAAACGTCCAAAAATGGAGGGAATCGGAATATTTTATAAGTTTGAGTTATTGGGTTTCGACATTATGTCTATTATATATGCTAATTATGTTGACTAACATTATATGACGGGTCAATAACACGGCATTTTGTTGTATCACATCTTATTTGTCACGTGACAGTTTATGCGCATGCTCTTGTTTATGTTATCTGTGACGTCCATTTTGTTTTGTCTTCTATAAGGTATCTGTCTGCTTTTCAATATATTATTACCGGTTTCAAACCAAAACTTTGTGTTCCTCCCAACCTCGATATTGGCAGAGTCACCGAGTAGCTCTTGGTGGGTTTAGAAAGCTTAAGGAGCAAGACAAACTTTACTCGCCTCTGTGTTTTGATGGGTGAAGGATGGATGTTATTGAATGCCTCAGTGAAATTTATTAACTAAGTAACTTCAAACGAGTAAAATAATTTCTTATAATCGGAAATTTCCAAATACCAGATTGACAATAGAGATGATTTAAAAATCTTCACTTGTTTCTTTTGGATATGTTAAACCAGCAGGATATCTCTTGCATATCCGAACCAAAAAGACATTGAATTTATTTGGGCACTTTTCTCGATTGAAATCGCTATCTTGGTGAATAATATATGTTTTGGGCGCCAGTACACGTTTTCACTTTAATTTCATGTATATGTTCTTCCACTTTCAATCCCACCTTCCTTAAAGGTGCGGTAAACTGTTATGTTTTCGAAACCCATCGGTCTTCTGGAATTCTTTCTCCATTTCCACATTAATTAAATTGGAATATTAGTAATAATAATGTTTGTATACAATAGTTTCCATCGCATCCACCAAACCTCGTATTACGATTGTAAAATTCACAGTTACATGATTTCAAATAAACTCTCCCCGTTGGTTTTTTGGGCGCACAACCGCCTTTATCCATAATCCGTGAAGTTATCGAGGTTGAACCTGTCCGGTCCTTCAAGCCGGACACAGCAACCGCCCCACCGTAATGACACCGCCGTACACAGGACCCCCCCAACCAGCAGGCGCCGGGCACTCCGCGCAGCTTCCTCAGCGGACTGCCGCGCTCTCTGAGCAACCTCACCGGCCAGAGCCTCCGCAACCTGCGCCAGGCGAGGCGCCACGACAACCCCGCCACCCCCCCGCAACCCCACCAACAACCCAACACCAACACCGTACCACTGGTGCCCACCACTTGTCTGGACAACGCCCCACCCCCACTACCGCCCAGGTCGATAGAGCGTCCCAAACGCAACCCGGTCCCCACGCCGTCCAACATATCCAAACGACCCCCCTCCTATAAGGAGCAACCCCCCTTCCCCAACAACCCTCACTACGACCCGAAGCTGAGGAGGTCCTCGCACTCCCTGGACGGGGAGTTGGACGGGCCGGAGCCGAACTCGATCGCGCTGCAGATGAGCTATCCGCTGGTCAACGTGCCGCCGCCGCAGTTGCAGGTCAGTGGGGTACTGGGAGGTAGAGGGGTTCTTGGAGGTATAGGGGTTCTTGGAGGTAGAGGGGTTCTTGGAGACGGAGGGGTTTTCGAAATAGCGGGGTTCTAAAGGAATTTTGGCTTTAACGTTACTATTGGCACATTTGTAAATGGAATTTGAAATCAATGGTAAAGAATATATTTCAATAAAATAATTACTCGTTAGTTTAAATTACAAGAAAAAGGTTGATCTCGAATTCCATTTCTTTAACTTTTATAAAACACGTGTTCAGCAATAGCTTATTGTCGATTTCATTTCGCCATTTTTCGCTTTAGTCGTTTACTATATGGCACTGATTTTTTTTAAATTTGTATTCTTTCTTAGCGTCATTCTCACTAGTCTTTTACGTCTAAATAGATAAAATAAAAGGCTCCTATAGGATATTGTTTTATAATCATAATATTAATAGCTTCAACTTCAAATTTATCTTTTCCTAATTACAGGTGTAGTTTTGTCAACGAAGATATGATCAACTGTATAGAGATCACAATTTATTAATTAAGTACTGTGGTAGATTATTTATAAACAATATATATTTGAATAATTACTAAACTTTTTTCGTGGTATTTTTTTTAATAAAAAATAAATTTTCATTTATCAAATTAATTCTGGATACATATAAATTTTTATAACATTTTTTATGTTGTGTGTATTAAATAAATGTTATTTGGGGTTTGTCTGGTGCGTGTTTATGATCATCTTAACTTTTGTGTGTCATATGTCCTGTGTCCAAATAATCTTGTTTCTAATTCAAATGTTTGTGGAACTGTGTGTGTATATTTAGGAAAATGAAATAATTATTACTTTTGAAGGATTAAAGCAAATTGTTCCAATTACAGCGAAAGTTATAATTTATTTAATGAAATGTTTGATACTTTCTTGCAATTAGTCAAATATTACACATGATTTAATAAAAGACTTTACAATGTACCTGAATAAAATGACTTTACGGATTTTATCGCGTTTATTTTACATTTTAAATTCCCGACGTTTCGAACACTTTCCAGCGGCCGTGGTCGCGGGGTAGACTGACCACGGGACTCATTTTATTTAATAATGTATAATATTAGCGCAAGCAATAGGAACAATTAAATGTTCCTGAAGTTTCAACTAATTAGAATCTATAGTCACGGGCAGGCTGAGGTGTTGTTCGCATATCCGACCATAGACTATGTGAAAATATTGAAACGAACAATACTTCAGTCTACCCACGACCATGGAATCTCCACAGTATCTGAAACGTTACAAATATTGTTAAACAAATTATCATCATCAGTGTGTATTAGTCCACTGCTGGACATAGGCCTTCCCTACTGCACACCTCCTCCAATAGGCTTTGTTGGACCGTATCCCAACACGCTTGTCCAGTGCGGGTCGGAGGGTGGGGCGAATTACTTATTCTCTTAACAAGTATCCAATTATACTGTTGTAATTTTTGGTTTAATTTGATTTCAACATTATTCTTGTCACATTTATGTGTTAACTGCCTCCGTAGCCTAGTGGTATAGGCGTGTGGCTTAGAAACCGGAGATCGTGGGTTCGAATCCTGCGGGGACTCAACAAATTTTCATTGTTGTTTCCAACTAGTTGGTTAGGGCAATTTGGGCCGATCACCCAATTGTCTGAAAAGTAAGATGATCCATGCGTCGGATGGGCATGTAAAAAGTCGGTCCACCCACCAACCCGCTTTGGACCAGCGTGGTGGGATACGGTCCAAAAACCCTCTAATGGATAGGGGTGTATTAGGGGAGGCCTATGTCCAGCTGTGGACTATCACAGGCTCATGATGATGATGATGATGATTTACGTGTTGATTTTTGCTCGAAATTAATATTAAATTAGGGCATTTCCCAGACCGGCGGCGGGGTGGGTATGGCGGCGGTCGGGGCGGTGGGCGTGAAGCACGCAAGGAGTCAATCTTCACCAGAACATTTACATATTTCGTCTCGTGAGTGTATTTTTTTGTCTTTATTGTAGTCTTATTTATTTAAGACTTGTCTTTGGTTTGATGGTATTAGGTAATAGGTATAAACAAAGTAACTGATAGAAACCCAGCGGTGAGAAATAGCGAGAAAAGATTTCGTTTGATTGCTAGTGCCTTTATATCTCTATATTATTCCATGACATTAGTAATTTTGACATTGCATATTGAACAACTAAGTTTATGATTGAAATGGATATGAAAATGTCACTCGTTTAATACGATGATTCATTGACAGTTCGGATATCATCGTATTCCGATAAAGATCCGAGTTTTAGCATAGGAATATAAATTCTCACTACATCATCAATAAGTTCTATAATAAAAACGGTTTTTAATTTGTAAAATTGGTCTTTTTACTCTTAAAATTATTTTGCGTTTTTTTGCCATTTTTTTATGCAATTCCGATGTAAGTTGTCTCGTTTTACAAATTATAGATAATGGATTTCTCTAAAGTAGCTGCTTATAAGGCTTAATTTGATTTTTAATTCTTCTTATATGCATTATGGTAATCATTTTCATAACCATAACGCAATAGGGGTAGACCGTCATAATAATTTTCTATTGCCTCCGTAGCCTAGTGGTAAAAGGACATGTGCTTTAGAGACCGGAGGTCGTGGGTTCGAATCCTGCGGGACTCAAAAAGTTTTCATTGTTGTATACTAGTTGGTTAGGGCAATTTGGGCCGATCACCCAAGTGTCTGAAAAGTAAGATGATTCATTAAATTCAAGTAAAAAAGACCGTCCACCCACCAATTGATATACTATCAATGCGGGTTGGTGGGTGGACCGACTTTGGACCGATTTTTTAATGTTTATTTGTTTTAATCGATCAGCGGTGCCGAGTGCCCCACCAAGAGAACCACCCGGCACGCCGCCCCCTCCTTACGCTAACAATACACAGGTGAGACTTCTAGTGATTATTTTAATTTTATCAAGATATTGATAGGAAAATTACAAATTTTTTGAGGTTTTTCGTATTGTTTTTCTTTATTCTTAAAGATTTTTTGTCTTATTTTCAACCGCATGTATAAAACAGTTTATAGACGACCGAATGTTATAACATAAGCAGTGTTATAAACACGTAAAACATTAAAATTTCGAGTTAAAGTATAAAGATAAAGATTAGTAGTAAAAAATCTTGCTTTTGTTAAACGTAATATTTTTATTAGTTGGACTAATTTTTAGTCAACTTTTCCCATCTTTTCCAGCCTTGTGTAGATCCACAAAGGGCGATAATATCTATGGAAGAGGACGATTCACCAGCTTCCGTGAGTATTTAGATTTATTGAAAAATTGTTAACGTATTTTATTTAAACTGATTCACCATCAAATGCAGCATTTTTTTTTTAATGTTAGTTATTTAAAACAACTTTGACGCGATAAAATTGAAATCTGTCTTTCATTGAGTTGAATATTTATGTTCTTTGTAATCCTCTTGTTAACCTCGATTATTGTCTTAAAAAGTGCTCGTGTATAAGGCATGCTCTTGTGTGTAATAAATAATTCTATGAAATTTCATGTTTAAGAGCTTTATGTAAATTAAATAAATATATAAAATAAGAACAAAGTTAAATTCTTATACACGGATAGATTCTCAGTACATCATTCTTGTATTGTTGTATATTTTGTTTTTGTCTTCTTGTCTCAATTCTAGAGTCACGTCTCTGCTCTTGTGCTAACGTATTTTGAGTTTGTCGAATGAAAATAACGCCGATTCCATTTTGTTGTGATTGATTAGTGCAATTATGTTTGTTGCTCTTTATTTTTAGGTGAATTCGACCTGTTCGGGGCTGTTCTCCAATCTCCGCTCTGTCAGAGATTCCAAGGCGAGAATGGCGGTGTTGCTCAACTGGCTCATCGGCGAGAGAGGTTTTTCACATACTTTTATACTGTTCATCTAGTTGCTGATATATATTGAACCTTATTATGTAGGCTATACGATTCAAATTTGATATTTAAACATTTTAGTGCGCTGATTATTAAAATTTTATGTAAATCGAATCCCTTGGAGGTGTGTAATTGGCCGTATGGTGTATTCGTCCCAGCGCTTGGATGATTGAAATTGAGCTTTAATGTTATATTGATAAAGTCCATAATTAATCATACGGTGCAGAAATCTGCGTGAAGAAGTGCTCGTCTTGTAAATAATGACTGTTATATTTATGCAGCTTCACGTGTCGCGTTCACGTTCTACATTTGAAATCGAACCTTATTCCCACGCAAATAAGGTCCGTTACGCTTCAAGGAGCCCTCCTCTTTTATAATTGAATCTTATGTCCGTATGAATAAGGGTTAGTAATGTAGGTGCTAGTACCTCGTGGTTCCTTACTTGAAATAGAACTTAACCGTTTAATCACAAGGTCTGTTATCACCGTAATCCGGTTGTTTTCAACTGGCAACTCTGGTATAAGGTTCGAATGGCTCCTCCTATTTCAAAATTGACCTTAATCTTTATATTAATAAGGTCTTTTCTGCTAATGCATGTGCTCGTACCTCGTAGCTGTTGTTCATATGAAAATGAACATTACGTCTATATAAATAAGGTCCGTTACAAGTTAAAGGTCGCCGCGTGGTTGCGAAAATTTAATCTTATGCCCATAGTAATAAGTTCCATTATTGTACGAATTACTCCGCGTGTTTTCCTTGGTACTTTCGATTGTTTTTTATTTGAAATTAAGCCTTATCCTTATCATTAATGTAAATTTGTTGTGTTTCATTGTGACGACCCTCTTGTCGCAGTGGTTAGTTAGTTAGATGTTTGTTGTGGGTTCGATTCCCACCCGGGGAAAATATTGTGTGACGAACATAATGTATTTCCCGTGTCTGCGTGTTTGTATCTATATGATGTTTGGTACTAGATGATGTTGTGTTACTCGTCCAGAAATATTATTATTATAAATTAATAAGGTCTTTTATACTAATACATGTGCACGTGCCTCGTAGCAGTTATTTATATGAAAATTAACCTTCCACAATACAAATAGGGTCCGTTACATATTAAAGGAGCCCTACCGCTTGTTTGCTCTTCAAAATTCAGTCTTACACCCATAATAATAAGTTCCACACCGTGCGTTTCCTTCACCATCATCATCAGCCTGTGATAGTCCACTGCTGGACATGGGGCTCCCCCAACACACCCCTATCCATTAGGGTGTTTGGACCGCATTCCATCACGCTGGTCCGATGCGTTTTCCTTGGTCCGTTGAATTGCTTTTCAATGTAAATGAAGCCTTATCCCCATATACATAAGGTGTGTTCTATCCCGAAAGGTGTCCCTGCGCGTGGCTGGTGCTGGTGCTGACGGAGCAGTACCGCACGGCCGCCGTGCCCCTCGCCACGCTGCGGAGGTGGGCCTACGAGATACAGTCTACGTTTCTAGTGCCCAATGCGGTGAGGGTTTGTTTGTGTCGTATTTGAATGTATAATTTATTTGGTAGGGTTAGAATATGAAAGCAAACTTCACTCTTCGTCATTATTAGCATCATCATCAGCCTTTATCCGTCCACTGCTGGACGTAGACTCTCTTCAACGAACGAACTTCCATTCCAATTTTACTCTGTCATGAAAAATCAACGCTATATCTATAGTTAACGTTTCAGTTTGTTTTATGAGATATTTTAATGAACTTTGTTTAAGCAGATGAAGAGTTATATAATTTTTTTTAGTGTTTTGAATACCTTTTTCTACATGATTAGAATGAGGCGAAGATGAATCTTTTGAAGAGACTTTATTCTGTTACGTCAGAGAAATGTATCTTCTTTATACGTGTATTTAAGCACACACAGACACTTTTTTTTTGTCCTAAGACCTCGCACGGTCAGTAATTCACCTTGCCCATATGAAATGTATCGTTTAACCACAAGCCATCTCGTAATACTGAGACACAAGATAATACGTCTCGTTTACTCCGTAAATATGATGACTACGGTGCCCTTTACACCGGAACACGGTAATGTTTTCACACTAATGCTTCGCGATAGAAATACCTCTAATTTTATTATGCACTAGTTGAACAGGCAGACGTCGTACTACCGCAAACGATAAATAAAAGATCTATACTTTTGTATAAGATTTATCAATCTACATAAAAAATTGGATAGATAGTTAACAACTGTAGTAAATATACTAACTGTGGGTTAAAAAAAATTAGTTAATTTTTCATCTTTTAAAAAGAAATGGTAGAATGGAATGGTAGGTATATTTTTTATTTTGATAATTTTTATATTTATTCACCTTTTAAACCTTCCCTAAAATTGCACCAGTAATTGAAGACCAAATTTAGCCAAAGCGGTTTAGCCGTTCTCGAGTTTTAGCGAGACTAACGAACAGCACTTGATTTTTATATATAAGTAGAGAATGGCGTAGTAATATGTAAAAATGTTCAGTTAGTTATTTCGTAAGAAACTAAAGCTGGAGTCACTTCCAGATACATCAGCCATATTTCACTAAAATTCTTGTCAAAATCGGATCAGCCATTCTAGAGATGGGCCAGTACAAATAGACAGACAGAAAGTGTTGTTTTGTAACGTGTGTCTGTTGTACATCAAAATGTTTTCAGAGACACAACATGTAATAGACACTCCAATTGTATAATATGTACAGATAAAATAACAACGGACTATTTTAGTTTTAATATGTCGTAAATAAGTTATAAGTAATACTAAAATCTTGTAGATATATAATATTTTGTATTGATTACCTAATCAATTTATTAAAACTAAAATATTTTGTCTCATTTTGTGTTATCAGGTACTCCAATTGGACGGCATCGACGATCATATGGCCAACGAAATTGAACACGTCTTGGTCTATGGTAAGAATTTCGAAGTCATGTATTGAAAATTATTATTATTATTGTAATTAATATATTACTTATGTTAGAAACTTATTATTTTAGTATTCTTTAAGTGAATAAAATAGTTAGTTATTTGGTATCAGGCGTTTTCAATTGTCAAATATCGGTTCTTAGTACTTTACTCCTGCTATCTTGCTCTGGTAATTGCAATAGTTTTTGAAAATTTATCGATTAACGCCACAGTTATTGTAATTTTTGGAGAAACCTTAAAGGTAAGGAAAAGGTAACTAGCTGTCAAGGCTTTATTGACGTGACAACGTTTTATAAATCGGTTCAAGATAGGGAGGCGTTCTTGTGCACTGTGTCATAGCGCCGCTCACGTAACGCTCTCCATAAGCAACCATAAGAGAAAGCGAGAGGCACGTGTCTCTCTCACTCGTGCGCAGTTGGCCTGCTCAAGTGAAAGAGAGAAAGAGGGTTGATCCTTATTTTTATTATTTGAATGAATATTCATGTTGCAATCATTTTACTACTAAAAGACGTTAAGCATAACTTTTGCTCGTATACCGATTTTTCAGTCAATTAAGTTTTACGTGATACCGACTGAAATTATGACGTTGTTCCCTTCTGACGTATAAATATGGGGGTAGTGACAACCTTTGTCAATCTTATGTGACTCCATCAGAGCTTTCCCCGCCGCATTTCTTTATTCATACAGCTCAAATACCTGTCACATACTTCATGTTAAGATTAATTTTTAACATGTAGATAAAAAATATATTATACTTCCTTCGTGCATCTAGCTGTGACAAGGTCATTCTGAATCAATCGAATTTCATGACATTTGGAACTCTTCCTTGTAGTCCCTGTGTCGTTGCAATGCCCCTAAACGTCCGTGCGCAGAGCACCAGAAGGAGGAGGTGCTGCGCAACGTGTTCCGCAAGGCGCGCCACCGCGCCAAGGAGGCGCTGGCGGCGCAGCTCAGCGAGTTCCAGCTGAAGCGCCAGGTGGGCCTCGGCTCGCTGTACGGGCCCGAGGACGCGGCGCTGGAGCGCTGCCGGCTGGACAGGGCGCACGAGGCGCTGCTGGTGGAGCGCCTGCTGGCCCACGTGCTGCGCACCGCCGCGCCCGCGCCGCACAGGGAGCGCGCGCTGCACGCCGCGCTCGTGGCCGCCGCGCTCGCGCTCGACTGCAGGTCAGTGTTCGCTGTTTGTCGTGCGAAAAGAAACAGTATTTCAATAAAACAAAATAACAATGTGAAATAAACAAAGAAATGAAAAGAGACAAAATAATATATTTTCACAAGACAGCAATTGATTAACTGCTATAATATTAGTCAGAGAAATAGATGACGAAGCTGAAAAGGGCAGTTGCTAGTTGTGTGAAAGATGAGGGAAGATCGATTCAGCAAGGAGGATAAAGGGGGAAATTTAATGCACCATCAGGGGTGAAAAAATAAGGAGAGTAATTGTGCGTGGAGTTAAAAAAGTTATAATTCGAAATTAGCGCTATATCCAAAATCACTACTATCGAAAAAATTTCTAATAAAGTACGCTTTAAATTCAAAAGAATAAGTTTGACGTCGCCATAACCGAAAAGTAATCAGTTACTCGCGAAATCGTAAAGCAAATACAAAAACAAAAAAAAACTATCAGCTTTACAATTTCTTTAAAATAAATCAACATTGACGTTAGATAATAAAAATTTAACTTATGATAGATTAACATTTTATATATTATCCGTAATTAATCAAAAATACACAATAAAATAACACTGAACTAGTTATAATTGTAACGAATAAAGGTGAAAATTCTCCCATAGTGGTACTGAACTCACGATAACTGGCCCTGGACTGCAATCATACAAAAATATCTAAATCGTATTAATACCTTATCTGATGACAAAAGTTAAACATAACAATAAATATACTATATGATAAATATTTAGTCAAATGTACTATATGTACTTATAATATTTAACTAGCTGCCAATATAAAAGAAAATTAAACAAACGTGTTTACTATAACGGCATTTTACTACTTTTATAAAAAATCTGAGTTCCGTACAAGAATTTTTTCGTTTAAATGCAAAATATATTGCTATTTAAATAATAAAATGTTTAATACTTTTGTGCCATTTTTCTATTTATACATTACACCAGCCGTTACCCGATTACGACTTAGTCGGCGTGTAATAGGAAGATGTCAGGGAAGTGTATTTATCTATTTCCTATTTTTATTTATATATTATCCGTACAGTTTAAAACTACAAAATTACTAGAATTAAAAAAATAACACACACTTATGGCTCGTTACAAGTATCTAGACACAAAATTTCTTCGTTTTATTTTCAATACAGATGATTTCCATGTAAACTTTTATTTCAACCAATTCAAGCACTATTTATAGCCTGCTTTCTTTGTTGGAATCTATCTGAAGTATGTGTTAAATTTCATCAAAATCGGTTCAACGGGTAGACAGTAAAGACAGACGGACTAAGTTACTTTTGCATCCATAATATTAGTGTGGATTTCTACATTAAATATCTCATTCCAAAAATATATGGAATTACAACCCATAGGTGCATTGCCATCTATGTCTATGGTTACTGATGGATCATCATCAAGATGTCTATCATTAAATGACGAATCATTAATAACGATGCAACACGAACGTTTTCGTATATAATTTAACAACAACGGGACTTTTTACGGATTTTATCGCGTTTATTTTACATTTTGAATTCCGAAGATTCTTCACCGGGACCACGCCTGCTAGAAAGTGTTGGAAACGTCGGGAATTTAATTTAAATCTATGTATATAAGACATTCCCACCTATATATTGACTCATCACGATATCTCTGGAACCATAAGGTGTAGCGACTTGATATTTGGCAGGAACATTCCTTACGCCGAGTAAAGGTCAGCTAAGAATGGATTTTACGAAATTCCACTCACAAGGGGGGTTGCGGGGTAGCTAGTGTAAAACAAACGCGATAAATCCGTAAAAAGTGCTTTTATTCACTAATGTGTAGTATTCGCGTAACCAAAACAAATAATTAATTTAACTTCACTGGTCGTTTCTTTTATTAACTATATTCGTAGTTAATGTTTTGTTTATGGTTTTTGTTCGCTTTTCGATTCGAATGTGATTTGTAATGTTATCAGTTGACTCATTGATAACGGCTTATCACTTAACCTAACTTTGCTATATTTTTTTTTGTAAGAAATGTCGCATGTATTATTTGTGTGCTTATGTATTTTTGTATAGTGTTACGGGTTCAGTATCATTAAATTAATGCAAGAATTTTTCACATTGACGCTGATGTTAATGAATATCTTAATGTTGAACATAAGTAGATTTATGAACTTTAACTGATTTATTATTGAGTTTAAGTTATAATTATAAATTTAGATATATTAAGAATGTATTGACGGTTGGAATAGAAGACTTTGCTTTATTCTAGCATTAATTTATTTGTCATGAATGAAAACATTATCCATGCAAGTAAAGATCGTCAAGAAATTTCTGAACTCGCCAGTATTCAAAAATCGACGTTCGTTTGCAAACATTTAATGAAATGACTGATTTTTTTAATAATATTATGAGATATTATTAAGAAAATATTGATATACATTTTTTATTATTTCATCTTCTAATTTATTAATTAAGTAAGTAATAAATAAAAAAAAAGCATATTTGTTCCAATCACGTCGTAACATTCTCGTTCATAATGGAGATGATTTTATGAAGCAATAATAAATAACTAGACTCAAGTAAAGTGGAATTTGTAAAGTGAAGTATTCGAGAAAAAACAGTATTAATTCTATCACAGAGAGTCACCATACATGATTCTGAGATTAATTTGTTGCTTTCTCTGTTGCACACAATAACAGAACGATTGGAAAATTTTGCTACGTTATAATAAAAATAGTTTACGTTTAATCATAGGGTCTTCTAAACACAATAAGCGCATTCTGAATCGTTCTCAGCTGATTACGACCGCTTTGCGTAAGCCTTTTTCAAATATTACGTTGTACAGAACACAAGGAAAATGTAGGTATTCACAAATATACACTGACATTAACGATCGGACGCGTTCGTGACAAATGCTGCTATTTAAAAGCTTTTTATGTTATTTATCAATTAATTGTCGTTTAAAATGTATATTAATCATGAAGTATCTTATATTTTGAAGTTTAACTTGTTGTGTTATTCGTATCGAGGTGTATGCAGTTTTCTTTAATGGTTTAATGTGTTCATGTGACGTGATTAATGTTCAAATATATTTATTACTTGAACCGATAGCGGTTTTAATTTTTGACGGTTTCGGTGTAAATTGACGCGTTTTTCTTTAGTTATTGACAAATCTAATGATTGTTTCTTTATTAAAGTAATATTTAAGAAGTTGACGAATTATTGAAGCTAGTGTTAGTTAATATTTTAGGTTGTTGTATCCGGCTTATTTTTTTTAAATTGATAAAGTTTGTCAGTGTTTAGGCGGTAATTGATGTAAGGCTGATTTAATAAAAGTTGATGAGTAATAGTTTTCGTAATGGTGAACGTAAAAGAGACAAGTTGTACGGAATCGAGGGAAATACGCAGAAAGTGGTGGCAATCGCCGATATCGAAGAAGAAACAGAAGTATTCTAAGTGAGTGATTTCGTTACTATGAATAAGAGAGTTTTTTGACTAAGTTTTTAACAATAGTTTAACAGACTTTTGCAAAGACACGGCACGATAATGAAATTGGAATGTTTTTCATAAATTACCTGATTTAGTTGTTATTAAACTACTAATTAGATTATTATTTCTATATGAACAAAATAAGTAAGATTCGCTTGAGATTTTTCTCTAAATTTTAAGTCAAGCGATCTATCGATCGAATACTGATAGGTTATCTATTTTATAGGTGTATTAAGAAAACACCGTTGTGCTTACTAAAACTAGTAATCGGTAAACGCTAACCACATTTGGTAGTTAAAAAAAAGTTAATATGAAACATGTAATCCATAACTACGAACAATTTAGGAAAGACAAAAATAGACACATGCATAACAAGTTTTTGCCTCCGTAGCCTAGTGGTATAGGCGTGTGGCTTAGAAACCGGAGGTCGTGGGTTCGAATCCTGCGGGGACTCAACAAATTTTCATTGTTGTTTCCTAGTTGTTTAGGGCAATTTGGGCCGATCACCCAATTGTCTGAAAAGTAAAATGATCAATGCGTGTGATACGGTCCAAAATCCCCAAAAAAAATTGTAAAGTCATAATGAGGGGAGGCTTATGTCCAGCAGTGGACTATCACAGGCTGATGATGATGATGATGATAACTAACTTTTTACCCTTACAGAATATTTATATACAATGACTATTGCATACCAATAAAAGTTTCGACAATACTACATCTGTATTTATTTTTATTACCGTATAACATATCATTAAATAGAAGCATTTGATTGTATGTGTCGTAAATCCGATATATCGGAGAGGTTTGCCCAAACTAGTTTGTGAGGTTGGTACATAAAACAATTTACAAGTACCATCATCATCATCATCATCAGCGTGTTTTAGTCCACTAAAGGACATAGGCCTGCCCTTCGCCATCTCCATTAGGAGTGTTTTGGACTGTATCCCACCACGCTGGTCCAGTGCGGGTTGGTGGGTGAACCGACTTTTTACATGCCCATCCGACGCATCGATCATCTTACTTTTCGGACAATTGGGTAATCGGCCCAAATTGTCCTAACCAACCAGGAAACAACGATAACATGTTGTTGTTAGCTCGTGGGGTTCGAACCGACGATCTCCGGTTTATAAAGCAAGAGCCAATACTCCTAGGCCACGGAGGCAGTTATTATCTTACTTGTATGATATTGTGTAAACATTTTCTGATAAGCCTTTCAATTAATAAAAATTACAATAAATATTCAAGAACCGTCATTAAATTACAGACAATATATCAATTTGCAATCGGTGTAAGGAAAATATTGTACCTATATTTATTTGCGCAATGGTTTATTGCTACATTTACGAGTTTTGCTTCGTTATAGAAATACCAGGAAACTGTATTATTTGTGACGTGTAAAAAAGATGTGTCATCATACCTCAGGCATAGCTTGACTGTGAATTTAATCAATTTAATAAAATTTTAAATATCTTGAATTAAGTTCATTGTTAAGTTATTCACATTAATTAACAAATATTATTTGTATTTGTAAGACATGTAACACGTAGCTGTGAAATTTAACAATTAAATTTGCGATACTAGCATCAAGATAATCAATTTTTGCTTACGCGAATATTACACAATATTGCATAAAATGACTTTTAATGGATCATCATCATCAGCCTGTGTTAGTCCACTGCTAGACATAGGCGTCTTCTAATACACCCCTATAAATTAGGGGGTTTTGGACCGAATACCACCATGCTGGTTCAGTAAATGTTAATAGATTATATCCCGTTTATTGTACAATTTTATTTCCCGACGTTTCAAACGCTTTCTAGCGGCCGTGGTCGGGAAACTGTAAATTGTAAAAAACCAAATATTACAATTAAGATTTGACAATCACGCTTTAACACTTGCAACATGAAAGCGTTTGAAACGTCGGAAATTAAGAAACGTACACTAAACGCGATGAAATCCATTAAAAGTCCTTTAATTCAACAATACGTTATGGAAGGGCGTTAGAAAAATCCGAAAATAAACACTAAAACAATAAGTAAAGTCACACAACAGGAGCAGTAAGTGTACTTCCACTTTGAATCTAAAATAACACTCTGACTTTAACTTTCACTTTACCCTACACAGGCCGGCTGCGGTGGCGGCCGCAGCTCCCGGAGGAGCAAGGGAGGCCTTCCTTCAGCGGGACAAATTGTACAAGCAGCGTTTGAAGCACATCGCCAAGCAACGACCTCAGCCGGTAATTTCAAAAACTTTGATATTTTTGTAGGTTGTAGGTCTTCCTTTATGCACTGTTGGACATGACTATGAATACTGGAATGGGTCCTGTAAAATCTCGTTCACTTTTGATTTGTTATTTCATGATAAAACCTAAAATTTAGATAAAGTTATAATCTCTTTCCTGTAAAATGATAATAGTGTCCTCCTAGTCAATTTTGACCTCGGCGGCCAGCTGTTTTCAGCCATATATCTGTACATGGAGACATTTTGGTGTCACCAGTGCTCAAACCAAGAGACCATAATGTCACAAGAGTATTAGTTAGTCAATCTAGACTTAAAGGCACCGGAGAAAGAAAATCAGCAGGCCTCTTTTTATCATCCTTTAAACTAATCAATATACATTATTAAGTCTTTTCCTTACGCGAATACTACAAATTATTGTATAAAAGTAGTTTTTACGGATTTGGTCGCGTTTATTTTACTTATTTTATTCTCGACGTTTCGAATACTGTGTCTACCCCGTGACCATGGAAAAATCCGTAAAAAGTCCGTTTTATGTTATAATAAATGTTGTAAATGAAAAGAAATGGAAAGAGAAACAATCTTTCTTTATTTCCTTATGGTAATGTGTTAACCAGTTATCTGAAGATAAGAAAAGTGTGATATAATTTATAGGAAATTCATTACAGTTTGCCTAAAGCATACTCGCTCACTTCTGTATTTGTTTTTGTATGTATGTATAATTTTATCTTTGTCCGTTTGTTCACAGTACGTGGTTCGGGGCCACCAGTTGCAATTGCAAGCCTTAACCTCGGTCGCCCATTGCCACCATTGCGACCTCTTGATATGGGGACTGGCACCTCAGGCCTACGTGTGTCTTAGTGAGTTTATTGTTTATTTGTTTATTTGCTTGCGACTGAAAAATTAAGGAGTAGGTGGCATGGTACGTAATTGGTTAGGGCAATTTGGGCCATCCGTGCGTCGGATGGCATGTAAAAAGTCGGTCCACCAACCAACCCGCATTGGACCAGCGTGGTGGGATAAGCAGCGGTCCTAAACCCCCCTAATGGATAGGGTGTATTAGGGGAGGCCTAAGTCCAGCAGTGGACTATCACATGCTGATTATGATGATGATGATGGCATGGTTCGAGCATGTTATGATATTGGATGAATGTAATATACATAGAAGAATGCTAGAAGTTAATGTCGATGGACAAAGAGCGATTGGTACATGGATGGAGTCTGTGAGAGAGGAGAAAGTATTAAAACGACGAATAAAAGAGATGAATGGAAGAGGAAAATATGTTGCGCGATCCTGTACGAGCGATATAAGAGCTAGAGAAAGAAGATTGCCTTTGAAGGCAGACGAGCAGTCGGGCAACTCAACATCAAAGTTTCACTGCATGATTGCCAAAATCTATCACTTCGAAAAAGTTCACGCCTAGACCAGAGAAGAACCGGCGAACTCAGCGGGCCATATTTTATGACGTCTAACAGTGGTAAACGGATTTGTAGTATATTCCTCTGCATTTTATGTACATTACGTATCACTTGCCACCAGGTTCACATCCTGCTTGTCGCGTCGCTTCAATGAATAAAAAGGCGTGAAAAGTATTCCTATTTGTTTCGATGTTGACCATGTTTATGTGTTTGTTTAGACTGCAAGTTGCGAGTCCATCGCGAGTGCGGTAAATCGGTGGAGGAGGGTTGCGTACTGGATGGGGAGCATCAAAATAATAGGATATCTCGGTTCATGGAGAGAATACATCATAACAATCAGCCGGGTGAGTAAGGATATACTAATTTATTCTAAAGTCACGAGTCTGTAAGATACGTTACACTGGTCGCTATATTAATAATAACCTCCTCCTTATGTGTAGGTGATTGACCAACATTGCCCTAAACAACCAGGAAACGAGTTATAAAAGTATTTGTGCCCCGCACGATTGGAACCCACGACCTCTGGCTTTTGAAGCACACGCCCTTACCACAAGGCTACGGAGGCAGTTCGTGAATATATTATTCCTACATAAATATAGCAATTTATACAGAGATATACTTCATTTGTGTGTTCTTCAGCAAACTCTTTTTTATTTTGTTCATTACTAATTAATTTCAATATTTATGTATTAATAATAATTCAAACATTTGATTCGTTCAGGTCAAGACGGTGGCGATAAGAAGCCAAGGAAGTCGTCGGGCACGTCGCACTTCTTGAACAGTACGTTTTAACTGTTTTGGGTTATTTTTGTCGTTGGCGTGTATTTTAATTTCTGGTTTTAGTATAGTATTCCTATATTACCGGTGGTAGGTCCCTTTTTTACAGGGGACCGTCCGGGTGGATACCACCGCGGTGCCTATTTTACCGCAAAGCAGTGTAGCCGGATCGCAGTAGTGTGAATACACTACTGTGTTCCGGTTTGAAGGATAGCCGTATTTACTGGGTAAACGAGACTCAACATCCTATGTCTCACGGTAGGCAGCGTTCTGGTGATACCAGTATGGCCACTTTATGGTGTCGGTGACCACTTTCCATCAGGTGGCCCCGATTGCCATTCTGCCTGCGTATGCAATAAAAAAAACGACTTTCCAATACTTTGTTAAATGGATGCATCATATATTGATGATATGATGATACATCATACCTTCTCTTTGACCAACCCTGACTTTGTATTAAGTTTTTCTGTCATTTTAACTCTCTAGTGCAGCTTAATGTTAAAATCGATACCAGCTTTTAAACCCTTCTAAAGTATATGCATTAATTATTCAATTTTTTGCACTTTTTATTACCATGGATCATAGGAAGGTCTGAAATGTTTGGTTTAATTTTTGAATAATTATACAGTAATTTAATGCGATATAACCCTCCCCTTCTTCTAATGGATAGGGGTGTATTAGGGGAGGGGAGGGCTATGACCAGTGGTGGATTATCACAGGCTGATAACGATGAATAAACCGTGTAACGTTATTATTTTTTTGTAATAGTATTGGTATTCGTATTGTAAACAACAAATCATTGTTTGTATCAATCAGATAACATATCTGATTTGCATGTAAATCAGATATCTTTCAGTATTATACTTATTTTTTCGTTTTTCCACTAATGAATGTATTATTCTCTATTAGTGGAACGCAGCTTTCGCAAGGTGGAAGATGAACCGAACTGGGAGCAAACGTTGACACCCACTCCGTTCATAGGTAGGTGACTTTTTACAACTAAATTATGCCTTTTGGTCTTATGAATGCACCGCGTGTTTTTCATGTTGACTTTTCAGGTACTCTGCAATTTTTGTTTACAGCTGTGATTAAGTTTTAATTACCCATTGTTACCATGGCAACGCTATACATCTAGCGTTGATATTGGTCAATTGTCACCGAGATAATTATTTCTTTTATTTACGCGATTTTTATACATATCAAATCCACAAATTTACGGATTTTCCGCGTTACTTAAATATATTTATTCCGACGTTTCGATTTTCCAGCATCCATGATCACGGCAGACTGTTGGTATAGTCTGTATCTCAATTTTGAAAACCTAGAGTTTCATCATCATCATCAGCCTCGTTAGTCCACTGCTGACATAGGCTCCTACACCTATCCATTGGTGGACTGTATCCACACGCTGGTCCAATGGTTGGTGGTGGACCGACTTTACATGTCCAGAGTTTTTATTTAAAAAAATTGACTTGACCGTTTTCTTAATTTTGAATATTGGTTTGACAAAAGTACTTATGTTGTCCTTCAGTTTTGTAGTGTTTAGTTTATATTTTGCGTTTAATTTTGAAATTATTGGATCCCAGGAAGGTGGCAAGACCAACCATCCTTCTATTAAAATTTGGATATTTTTAATTTCTATTGCTTCCTGAATCATCCTTGTATGAATCGATGTTCATTAACCAGTTTTTGGGTTCATCAAATCTAAATATCAATGATTGGGCTTGTCAGAGCATGGTCGCAAATTGCAGATTTCTATACTGGTTCTTACTGGTCTTTTGTTTGTCCAATGTAAGAAGACCACAATCACAGTCTAGTTTGTACACACCCGGTACCTGTAGAGGAATTTTACATTTGACGGATGGTAATAATTGCCCAATCTTATCAAATATATTTAAGTAACGCGATAAATCCGTAAATTTGTGGATTTGATATGTCACCGAGATGTCAATCACAGAGTGACAGTCGACTTAGGACAACATACGTATGACATAACTTGGTTGCTATTGTTTACGTTGTTTATATATTTATTTATTCCCTATGATTAAGGTAAAAACGTAAATGTGAAATTGAAATAAATTTTTTGACACAAAAAACCTTTCTTGAGGTCTTACACGGTTTATATAGTGTGTTCTATAAACGGCTAAACTCACGTGTAATCGGTATTGGTGCCGCCTAGTTTCGAACCTATCGGAGGTCCTCCATCAGGTCGAGTGGGATAACTTCACGGTCGCGTTAGTAAGTTAGTCCGAAACTAGTCGGCACCAATACCGATTACACATGAGTTTAGCCGTTTATAAAGTACATCAATAGTGCAATGTCCCACGAAAGTTTTGATTGTTTAATATCGTGTCAATGTGAAATTAAATGTAGAATATTGAAGGAAAGGGATAAATTTCCTTATTACTTTTAATTCGTCTATGTAGGTGTTTTGGAAAGTCGTGTTTTAAATCTACGAGGAATACATTAACGTATACAATTATGTTGTTGTTAAAATTTTGACGGAACTAGTTAAGCCGATTTTGTTATATCGAATTTCAGCTTTGAGGTCTTTAATAGGACAAGTTTTGTCTATTTTTATTTAATGTAAAAGTGTTACACTTTCTTATTGATTGATAAACAACCTATCACATCAATATGCATGATGAAGATATCATGTTTATATCCTCAACTTTAATCAGTGATCTGAAAGTGACTCATAGCAAATTAATACGTCATTAAAAGAGAACAAAACATGAATATGCCGCCTCTCTCTTCACTGCCTTCGTAGCCTAGTGGTATGGGCGTGTGCTTTAGAAACCGGAGGTCGTGGGTTCGAATCCTGCAAGGACTCAACAAATTTTCATTGTTGTTTCCTAGTTGGTTAGGGCAATTGGGGCCGTTCACCCATTTGTCTAAAAAGTAAGATGATCCATGCCTCGGATGGACATGTAAAAAAGTCGTTTTACCCACCAACACAAATTGGACCACCCTAATGGATGGGTGTGTATTAAGGGAGGCCTATAACCAGCAGTGGTCTATCACAGGCTGATGATGATGATGAAGCCGCCTCTCAAATACATAACGCATTTTTGTTACGTGATATTTTTACACATCTTACATGATTTTTAGTTCGAACTGAACGACCAAGTCACATTACTCCGCCTTACTCATAGATGTTTCCATATTTGATTGCGTCGTTGTATATCACTAGCTTATGCCGGCAACTTCGTCCGCAAGGTATAATGTAAGAAGAAATCTTTTAGTTTTCCAAGAAAAAGTAGCCGAAGTTACTCCTAGTCACATCAGCTTTCTTTACGAGAAAGTCTCGTCAAAATCGGACCAGCCATTCCAGAGATTAACTTGAACAAACAGACAGACAGAAAATTAAAAAAAAAAAGTTGTTTTCTTATATGTAACGGTTATATATCACAATGTGATCATTTAAAACCGTATTTATTTAATGCAAAATGGCTACCATCTTGATGTTACAAACGGAAACTATAATTATATTTATTTGTATATATTTCGATGTTTTAGTTTGCTCTGAGCTATTTTGTTGCACTTGACACGTGTTAAGGATTCGGGATGTTATTCGTAAACGGTTTAGACGGTCGTATTAGAATATTGCATTCGCTATTTCCGTCGGTTTATGTTCGCGGAGGTGCATGCGATATCTTTATCGTATATTGATTTCTATTGGTGTTGTAAAGTCTATTTGGTAGTTGGTACGTCTTCTGGACCTAGGTTCTTAGGTTCTTGTTTTATGAAATTACATTATAAGGTGCTCTTAGGATATTGACTTTCAAATGTTAGCAAAGTTTTTTTAACGTATTACAATTGACGGATTAAAAATCGAAAAAATTAAGTTTGTATGAAACATTTTTATAGTTTCTTGTAACCTTTACTTTGACTTAAACTGGCAAAAAATTGAGTTCTGAAGACTTTATCGAATTAACGAATAAATTGTAAAGTATAAGTAAGGTATTTTGGTAATACGATACACCACACGCAAACAAATAAATAAAGCTAAAAAAACAAAATGATTCCTCTGTGTCTAATTTTATACTTAATTATTGGAGCCGACAGACGTTGTCTTGCATGATATAACAAGATCGGATTCGGATATTAAACAAAGTAAGTTAAATTAAATTGGATGATCAGCCCAAATTGTCCTAACCAACTATGAAACAACAATGAAAATTTGCTGAGTACCCGCTCGAACCTACGTCCTCCGGTCTCTAAAGCACAATCCCTTACCACTACGCTACAGAGGCAGTTATATACTCATTAATAAAAGCAAATCGAGTGAAGTCCCATTTGCCAATTCCAACCTATCTTGTTAGCGGTATTTAAAGCTGTAATTTATATTATATACGTGTTAGTTACAATCCGGTGTTGCTTTATGGAATTTATCGGGTTTAATTCTATTTCAAGGTAATTCAGCTTTCCGCGTGTCGAAGCCAAATTTGTTGGCCAACTTTTGCAACGATTCTATGACATGAACACAAATCGTACTGGATTTAGAAATTTTATAGTATGTACGAGTAATATGGAAAGGTTTTTAAGTTGGTTTATAGCTTAAGTTTATATAATAACAATTTTTTATATCATAATCGTCTATTTTTGACAATCTCTCTCACAATTTTTTGAGTAACTGAGGCCAATAGGCGTTTATCAAACTTTCAGTACGATAACGAGAGTCGAGACCGGTCGCCTTGATCGAAATCATTTTTGTAGTGTTATGAAATTATCAATTTAAAAAGCTCTTACCGCCTCTATGGCGTAGTGGGTTCGAATCTTACGGATAGACGGCTGTTTATGCTTTGTTTTTTGCTTAGAGCTATAGAGACCGATCACTCAATTTCCGCAAATCTGCAATCCTTGAAAATTTCGGGTGTCTTGATTAACTTCGTGGGGAGACGCGATGTGGCATCGGGCCCCTCATACCCGGTAATGTACTAATCGGTCTATTCCACAGATTATGTTAAAAATCACTATAAGCTTTGGCTGTCGTTATAGGGCGTCAATGCCTTCTAATTTAACGACAATAATTCATCTATAAAATGCAGTTTTCCCTTGGTTTGTGGAGGTCAAATGCCAGTCACTTGGCGCAAATACCGTTATTCCGGTAAATCTGAATTATTGGTGGATCACAAGACGACACAAAAACTTTGCAACATATGGATCATGTTTTTATATCTAATGTAAAAGCATGTAAAATGACGGTCCACCCACAAACCCGCATTGGACCAGCGTGGTAGGATACGGTGCAAAAACCCCCAATGGAGAAAGGGAGGCCTATGTCCAGCAATGGACTTACACAGGCTGATGATGTTGATGATCTATTCTAATTTAGTATATATTTAAAACCTTCCGCACCCGGGTATACTGTTAGACTCAAAAGTTAGTCCTAAAAATAGCTTTTATTGATTAGAGGCGTTCACATGAATCAAAAACATATGCGATTTCTTCCACGGCGCTGTATTACTTCTATCCATTCTGTCTGAAGCTCTGCCGTAAATAAGTGATTAAGTGGACTTATTTCGCTCAAAGAACTCTAATATTAAGTATGGAGTAAGAGTTGAACGTCTCATAGAAGTATGATAGATGATATCTATTAATACCTTTGGGTATCATGAGATGATCCTTTTAAACTGGTTGAAAGTTTCCCCTGTGGTAATTTGTTCTGTAAAACTTGTTTGTTTTTTTTAGGGGCAATCGTAGATGATTTTAAAAAATAGGAGGTTATTAAATCCTTTGTCTAGTGTAGACTTTTAAACCACTTTTTATTAAAATTTGTAAGAAGAATGGGTATCGCTTATATCTTCATGAAAGCATCGGGGTTTTCATCAGTTTTTTCGGTATTAAATATTGATCGATTGATTTCTACACCAGAGAAGTGTAAACCAAATGAGTTGTAGAGTTATTATCTTAGAATTACGTACTAAAAACAGCATGGTGGTACTCGACAGTATTTGCACAACGGCTACTTTAGGTGGTAGGTCACCTTTTTACAAGGGACCTTCTGAGGTGGTACCGTCGCGGTGCCTATTTCTGCCGTAAAGCCTGTGAGAACACAAGTATTTACTGGGTAAACGAGACTAACATCCTATGCCTCACGGTAGGCAGCAAGTTGGTGATACCACTGGTATTGGCAATGTCAATGGGCGTCGGTGACCGCTTCCCATCAGGTGGCCCGATGACTTAATTTAAGATGCATTTTTATCTGAATATATTACGTTAAATAAGTTATTGTAAGCGAGTGATAGCTTTTACGTCAGATTAAATGACAGATTCGCTAGTGACAGCTTTCTATGACAGATTAGATGACAGGCTCGGCGCAAAACCGACGCGGCAGCCATAGTAGTTGAGTGCAAGCGGTGGCGTCCCGACGCTCGGACGTGTTGTACGCGAGTCGCCGTGAATGTTGCGTTTACGTAAAGCGTTATTAGAAAAAACAACGCGTTCGTCGACAACGTTACGGTTTCGGTTAACGTGCTATATTGTGTTGATGGTTATAAGCTGCCAGTGTTGGTTTTTATGTTGTGTTTGTGTTATTTATTTTAAAAATAAAATATATTAGGTTGGTTCGTTTAAGCTTTGTTTTGTGTTCGTTACTGGTTAGTAAAGTTGCTGAATTCTCTTTGAACTTTTGATTTATTCTCGTTATTGTTTGTCGGGAGTTTCGGGTAACGTGTTTTTTTTATATCGGTGGTGGTGTTGTGGTTTGGTTTTCGTTGGTTTTTTTTTTGGTAGTATTTTATATAGTTACACATTTAACGGGTGGACGGAAGTAGATAATTGTATTTTAAGATTACAATGCTGCTATTTCCGTAGCGGTGATCACTTTTGTAGAATTCGTATTAATTGTGATACGATAGATTTTTAATATTGAAAATAATACGAATATAAGCGTGATGTTAGACCTTGAATAGATATTCTTTCGGTATTGTGCGTTAATAATTCTGGTGGTCAATATAGCCTATATTACTCCGAGACAATATAGCTTTGTACTGACGATAGAATTATCAAAATCAGTTTTGGGGTTTTTGAGATAAAAGGGTACATATAAATCTTTCCGCTTTATGATATAATATACATTAAATAAGAAAATTTACCTTTTCCGGTTTTTATTTGTGACTATTGTATCATATTAAAGATAGAAGTGTCCAGCGTTACGTAGCAGTTTTATTAATTTAATATACTTTTCATAATAGGTAGGTTTATTTATTAGAATTAGTATCATCACTGCGGGATCAGAGTATCTATCCGATAGTATGCCTATTATTTATCGGTTTATTTATAGTAGTAAACTGTTTGTTTTTTAAAGAAAATACTTTGCTATCGGGTCAATATATTGGGTACATACATATTTCCTCCTTAAATTTTTATCATTTTAACTTTAGGGTTATGTGGTTCGCTGCTGTTACATCTAGATTTTGAGTGTTCCCCAACGGGATTCGAACCAGCTATCTCCAATTTGCAATTCCAACCTTACGGCACTAGGTCACATAAGCGAAGTGTGTTTCATAAAAGAGCTGTTCTCGCAGAAAACTACTCGTAAACTCAGTTACGTTAAATGTGTTTACGCTATTTACTCGTCTAACGTCGTTATTTGTGACATAATGGTATGAAAGTCCTCGTGCATAGTGCTTAGTTTAGTTCGCTACGTCGGAATGAACTTAGGAAACTGGGGTAGATAAATGTGTTCTATGATGTTAGTTCTCATCTCAACGTTGTTTACTCAAAGGAGAATGCATCGTGAGATGATGTAGTGAATCTACTTCGGCTTTAAGGACATTTTTATTTAGTTAAATACTAAATTGGAAATTACATGTGTATGCTATTTCGCGGTCATCGTCATCTTGAGCTTGTGTTAGTCCACTGCTGGACATGGGCCTTCTCCATTAGGGGGTTTCTGGACCGTATTCAGCTATAGGTAAATTTAATGAAGGTCGCAAATATTGACTTTATGTGGAATAATTAGAAATGACATAGATTTGACTGAAGCTAAAGTTGCGGCTTTAATTAAATTCTACATTTAATGTTGACTTATCATGTGACATAAAAAGCAGTTTACAATTGATTGTTACTTGTCAATGATTTTGTTGTGATTGTTGAATATATAAAATTGTTTAAGTTGCAAACGAAAATTTTTATTAATTATATAAGTGAGCGTTAAATGCAGGCTGTGTGGGCCCAGTGACACTTTTAGCTTGACATTTTATTTGAAACGGTAGGCTGTTTAAATGTCGGCACGGATTATATTATATTCTGAAACCTACAGTTTGCTTCCTTTGACATTTCAATTCTAATAATAATAATAATAAGTCCCTTCCAATGCGGCTGAAACGTACATGTATTACGTGTACAGTGTGTAGGGTAACTGGTAGTACTCAGGCTGGTCTGGTACCACCGCGGTGCCTAATTCTGCCGCCAAGCAGTAGTGTGAAAACACTACCGTGTTCCGGTTTGAAGGGCACCGTAGCCAGTACATTCAGTGGGTAAACGAGACGTAACATCTCATGTCTCTAGTAAGCAGCGCATTGGCGTTGTTATGAACCGGGTGTTGCCGATGTCAATTGGCATCGTTGGCAGTTATCCATGAGGTGGCCCAACGGCTTGTCTGCTTGCGACAGCAATAAAAAAAAATTGTAGGGTACTTTGTACAGTAAGGATTTTAAAAGTTGACAATGGTTTTAAAAGCTTCAATCTTGTCAGTTGAGTTTTAAGTAAACGCGATATGGAATGTGTTTAGTTTCGGTACAGGTTTTTATAGTCCGTTTTTTTTCAATCACGAGTACTATTAGGAGATTTTTATGCACACTCGTAAAAACCCATTAAACGTCCGAGTAGAAAATTCCAGTGCAACGTTGATGTTCGTCCTTGAAACAGAATGTTTACAAGCATTTTATGTAAATTCTCGCGTGCACCATTCGGTTGCGTGTTAAAAGTGCTTTTTGCACATGACATAACTTTAATTTCAATTAACATGTCGTGGTAGCAAATCGTTAGGGCAGATTTAGACAAAATCTCGTATTGTATACACTACAAAGCAATCTATAATTGACACAAAACATGGCCACAGATGAACGATCGTAGCAGTGCCTCAACATTTGCACAATAATTAAGTCACTTGAAAACAAATTCGTACTTTTTAGCCTCTTGATTGTTGCAACAATCTCCACCTATGGCAACGTAGTGGCGACATACATCCATCGTTCTTATTGGTGAATTGTCACCGACATGTCAATCACTGCATGACAGTCGACAAAAAACTACAAAATGCGTACGATACGGCTTCCTTGTTACCCATACTTTGTAGACGTCTTTTTGGAAGTGGTAGGTCCCCTTTTTATAGTAACAACGCGGTGCGTATTTCTGTCGCAAAGCAGTGATGTGAAAACACTAATGTGTTCCGCTTTAAGGGCACCGTAGCCAGCGTATTTACTAGGTAAACGAGACTTAACATCTCATCATCGTCTGTCCTACGGTAGGTAGCGCGTTGATACCACTGGTATTGCCAATGTCAATGGGCGACGGTGACCACTTCTCATTAAATGGCCCGTCTACGAAGCTATTAATAATAATAAATAAGTCTATTTCCGGTCTTTTTTGGCAAAACTACAGATTTGTTTAAAGTAAATTTCTGATGTTCTTTTCCTTTTAGATAGCTTCCACTGTTATCTTCCAAACAATTGAAGACGAAGCAGTTTCGATTTGTAAAGAGAATTCATATCAATTCCTTCAATTGTGAGCGCAGCTTTGAAGCGGGGCATGTCACATGATGACGCAATGGTTGTTTTAACGAAAGCGGTTCAATGTATGAAATGCAATTGTTAATGATTTATCTCGTGAAATGTGTATATTCACATATTATGTCTTTAGTCACATAACAGACTAAGGCAGTATATAAATATACGTAATAAACGCGATACATTCAGAAAAAGACAATTTATGCGTAAACACAAGAAATAATAAGTTGAAATCTCATAGAAAAAAAATTGATAATCTGTATCAAGTTGTAATTCTTTTTAGTCATTGAAGTATTTTTAAATATATCACTTGATCCGTAAAACATCTTACATCTTATTCTCATTTTACTTTATTCGCATGTTTCCAATTCTATTTTTGTTATTGTTAAAGATTTGATGAGAAACTGGTTCAAGTTACAAATTCTTATGATTATAATTATTTAATAGACAAGTAAATTTACATAAGTGTAATATCAGGAAATTTCTTTGTAAAGACTGTTAAAAAATTTTAATAAACTCTCACAAGCGACCGGATAAGGAAGACAAAATTTTATGTAACTTTCTTCAACTCGACAAAGTTAAATTATCATTGGACTACAGATGTTTCCGTTTTTGTGATAGGAATCTCTATTGTTGTTTAAGCTTAAAGTTGTGAAACAAGTCCAGTAACATGTTTGCGTTTTCGTTAATTTTAAAATTATCTACGGCTAAGTTCTATAAAGTTATAAACGGAGATCTTTGTATTTCAACTGTGTTTTCTTACCGATTAAAAGTGCTAAATAAAACAATACTGGGTGTTAACAAATTTTAATTCGTTGTTATTATTTGTGAAACTTATATATTCACCGCCTTAGAAGTTATTTCAGTTTTAGAATTGGTTGATTTTACTAATAGGTTGATTTTATTTAAAGGGTGTAGTTTTGCCTCGGCTGGGTAAATTTTTTAGTATATTTTAAATTGATTTTGCTTTTTACCTCTCCGTTATCATAACTTATAAATTATTTATTAAGAAGCTGAAATAAATTAGTATCGTTTCTCTTTTGAAGAATTTAACGTAATAATTCGATTGAATCACATTATGATAGAGACTGCTTTAAAGGAGTAAAAGTTATTTTCTTAAGCCTCGATGTCAAATTTGCATGAATCCACGCTTTCATGAATAGAAGCTGCTCAATAAGATTGTGGTTAAACATTCAACAGTCTTGAGTTTAGATATAATATGAATCTATTACAAATTCAACACGTAAGAATATAAAACGAAAATCTATTTTTGAACACAACTTGTAAGTCAATTCAGATATCATCTCAGATCTATGTTTGAGTCAAGGAAAAGCTTCCCCATGGCTACTAGCCTGACAACGCTTACGTCGCCCAACAAATGGGTCACACGTAATAAGTCCCGTTGCGAGACCTTGACCTTTGAATTGTTCCCGTCTAAACGCTTCCGATAAACCCCTCACGCTCCCGCTGAATGCTAATGGATTCCAGAGATGTGGGTTTGCATAATCTTCCGTTTCGCCCCGACGGATCGCGTTTCCCATTGTTGCAATTGTGTTTAGGGATGATTGGAATTGTGATGTATATAGATACATACATATATGTTTACACAAGAGTCATACATATATAGTTTATACAATTTCCAGATAGGCTTTTTTTGTTTGCACACGAAAGAAGACCAGTCGGACAACCTGAAAGAAAGTGGACACCAACGCCCATTGACATTGAGACCACTGTCTATAGTGAGATAGGATGTTACTGATGTCTCCTTTACCCAGTAAATACACTGGGAACGTTGCCTTCCAAATCGGAACACAATATTGTCTGCTTTGCAGCAGAAATAGGCACCGCAGTGGTATCGCCCCAGACAGGGTTCCTGTAAGAATGGGACCTACCACCTCTAGAACCTCTAGTGTATGTAACAATATTCCTTCATTGATGGCAAATAAGCAGGTCCCCATTATTGGTTAAATATCGCATGGGATTAAACTGCGGTTTATTTTTAAGAACGCATTAGTTTGTAGAGTTATTGCTTTTTGTCAGTAATATTCGTTTATAAAACTATTATTTCTTGTATTAATTGTTCTCTCTCTCTCTCGCAATGAATTAAAATATATGTTACATTGTCAGAATACCTCATTATTGTTTTCTTAGACCGTTTGTTAAACGTAACGACGTTGTTAGAAAACGCAATCTATCATTGTTTCTAAAATATTTAATCTAAAGAGTATTTGACCAGAAAAAAATAATGTATATGTAGTATATTAATTATATAATAGTTTTAAAGAACTTTTTTACTATCCGTTCAGCTACTTGTCAACGTCTAGAATTCTATTGGCTTTTCATTAAAATATAGAATTAGTGCGATAGCTCCTATGTCATGCTTGAATTGCACGTACCTATTTATTATATATCTTTATCACGATTAAATATCAACCATCAGTTCAAATCTTCCCTCGTTTAAAGCACGTAATTTCTCGTAAGTTTTTCTTTACCACTCGTAACAGACTTTGTGAAACTCCTTAAGCTCCAAGATTATGTAATGATGTCGTTCTACGAATAAGTTTTACATTTTTAATTGCCCATTTAGACTCTTCTGCGGTTCTTTGGTAAGCGTGGCTTTTTGTAAGTTACTCGTTTCGTTTTTTGATATATTGTAAAGTTCGTAAGAGTTTCATGAAGTTTGTGTGGAAATTGAGGGAAACCTTTATATGGTAGATACATTATTTGTTCACGAGTAGAGTTAAACTTACATATGGTATGTTAGGGAGAACGTTTGTCGAGTAGGAATTGAAATCTAACTGTGAGATCTATTCTTCATGGGCCTGTGTTAGTCAACTGCTGGACATAGGCCTCTCCTAATGCGCTCCATTGCGGAGCTTGGTACGATCCCACTTTCTAGCATCGCGCGCATCCATGCATGGATCATCTCACATTTCAGACAATTGGGTGATCGGCCCGAATTGTCCTAACCACCAAAAAACAAGGGTAATTCAAAGTTTTTTCCCCGCATGATTCGAACCCAAGACCTTCCGGTTCTGAAGCAACGCCAAATCACTAGCTTGACGTAGACAGTTATTAAGGTTTGTTAATCGAAATAAATTGTTTTACAATTAAGCATTCTTTTCAAATTTGTAAAATAATTTTAGTATTCATCGTGAGTTTATTCTTAATTCTCTTTTAAATATTCCTCGAATTTCGTAAGCTTATAATAGGACTGCTTTTTGTACGTTGTCCGAAAGAAATTTTAATTATTTTCAAACGTCCATATACATTTTGTTATCCGCCCTTTGTTGTTGTATTAAGTTGCTTACGAATTTATTTTATTCAGAAACGTTTCTTTTTGATATTTCGGATCGCAACAGCTTTGTGGCATTGTGGTTGAATTTAAACAGTGTTGTAATCTAGAAATTGTTTTCGAATACCGTTTGTGTGTTCAGAGAATATTATATAATAGAGAATAGTGAAATATCATATATTTGTGAAAGCTGAAGCTAAGTGTATATTGAGGTCGTGAAGATATGCTTAAAGCAAAGCTCATGTTTAAGCATGTTTTGGACTTTTAACCCACCAACCCGCATTAGACCAGCGTGGTGGGATACTGTTCAAACTCCCTAATGGATAGGGGTGTATTAGGGGAGGCCTATGTCCAGCTGTGGACTAACACAGGCTGATGATGTTGTTGTATGGACTTGATAAATTATACAATTTTACGTATTGTATCGCGTTTAATTACGTTACAATTATTTAAAATTATACTCAAAGTTTCAAAGCCTTTCAGGGACCATGGTCACGGGACAGACTAAGATGGTTGGGCTTCGAAATGTCAGTGTTAATTCGGCTACCGATACTTAAATTTAAAATCCTTTAAAAATATGTGATCCGATTTATGCACTGAGATGACAGTACCATGAGGTCTTGCAGTATTATGTGCAAGCAGGTGGTAGTACCCAACTATCTTTACTATTAAAATAAGGATGTTTTCTTTAATTTCAAAAGCCTCGCAAATACTAGATTGGTAAAAATTTGTGTTCTTTTGTGAGGATTTGCAGTTTATCAAATGGTTTATGTAATAGTTGGCTGGTCCGAGATATGATCACAAACTGCAGACTTCTTCAACTGTATATATTCGTGTAAGCAACAGAAAGTATATTTATGGACTGTTGATTTTACTTATCGACTACGATCGATGGTTTATTACAGTCAAAATTGAAAGACGCTCTTTCAGCACGAATTCCTGAATTTCCCGATAGACTTGACATTGCCATAAAGGTCGCCCGAATATCGCCGCTCTCCGCTCTGGCCGTTCTAATTCCGTGATTTCACGTCGGTCGGCGCATTCCTAAGTCCGTTATTTTCGGCTGATGCGTTCGGGTGTCGTCCAAGTGTTTGTTTCCTTTCATCTCGGGGAAAGTGTGCATTGAGTTGGTAACTCTTTTGTTGTGATCTCGGAAAGTCGGAAGGTACGAGTCTAGAGCTTTGGCTATCTGTGTATTATAGTTTTGAATGTTGGTAGGTCCTCTTTGTACTGAGGACAGATTGGTATTTACTGGGTAAACGTGACGTTACATCCTAAGTGTCCCGGTAGGCAGCGCATTGGTGATACCTCCGCTATTTCGAATGTGCACGGATGTCGGTGACAACTTTCTATCAGGTGGACCGACTGCTCGTTTGTCTGCGTGGGTGTTAAGAAAAACAAAGACTAGGATTGTGGTGCCTGTTTCTGTCGCAAAGCAGTAGACTACGAGGTCATTTGAACTACTCGTTAAGCTTTAACGTTCATATGTTACAGATTCTAATACGTAATATTGGATCATGTGATAATGGATACAATTAATAAGTTTTTTATTCCAAGGCAAGATCTCCCTTTTCTTAAACGATTATTTCTTTCTGTATAATAATGTTTTTATTGTTTGAACAATAGCGAGATTCAAATTTTGCCCTGCGGCAAATATTAAATGAATTTGCTTATATAACATAGTACTCACACAATAATTTTTAATAGCTTAACTCGTATGCAGATGGTATCGTAATGGATAGATTATATATATTCGGGTTGCGACAATAGATGTATACATTATCAGCCTGTGTTAGTCCAATGCTGGACATAGGCCCCTTAATGCTCGCCTTCTCCATTAGGGGGTTCTTGGACCGTATCCCACCACGCTGACGGACTGACTTTTTACATGCCCATCCAACGCATGGATCATTTCACTTTACCTAACCAATTAGGAAATAACAATGAAAATTTGTTAAGCCCCCGCAGGATTCGGACCCAAAATTTCGCTTTCTAAAGCACACGCCCGTACCACTAGGCTACGGAAATAGTTATATATATATATATATAGTGGTTGTAAATAGTTGTTTTGTCGGTGAGTCATGTTAAACTAGAGGACCAAATAAAAAATGCAGTGATATCGCCCCTTGGAAATAAATTAAATGTCCTAGTGAATTGACTTCTACGTCATCATTCTATATTAGAGTTGCGTCTTCGATGTAGTCAATTGCACTAAATGGTCCAATTTCATATGAGTCAATGAGATGTTCATGTTTTGTTGTTTAGTATATGGTGTTATCGGTTTGACGCTTTTTTATTACATTTATATTGATATCGTCAAGGTATTTTAGTAAGAAATTTGTAATTGGGTTTGTTTTTGTCTGAGTTTTATCTGTTGTTTTATCTTAATGGAAATTTTTATGGTAATCCTAATTTACTATGGTAATAAGAAGGTATAATATGGAAAGATTGTTCGAATAGTATTTTGGTTAACATAGTCGTGATAGGCGCATGTCAGCTGACCGAATGAAATAATATGATGAAATGAAAAAGTATTAGTTTTTGAAAAAGAAATTCTCTCTTTTAATTACAGTTTATTACTTTGCTACATTTTGGAAAAATCTCATCAGATTTGTAAATATACTTGACAAAGGTGACTGTTTTCTACCGAAGCAGTGCAAAATCCATAACTCCGCCTAAACTAATTTGTCAAAGATGACATAGAATTAAGCAATGTGATTGAAAAATATTCCTTTTCTTGTCCGTTTATAGAACGAACGTTTATAGATGTTTATATAATAATAATAACATGTATTTTATCGCGTCAAACGCGTAGACCCAGGATCCATGACTCAGTCATGGATCAGTCTGTCTCGTGACTAATTATTAATACATAGTATAAAACAAAGTGGCTTTCTCTATCCCTATGTGCTTGAATGTTTAAAACTACGCGATGGATTTTAATGCGGTTTTGTTTAATGAATAGAGTGTTTCAAGAGGAAGGTTCATTTGACACACATGCTTAATATTTTAGGTATATTTCTTATCAGCATAGCACCCGTGCGAAGCAGGGGCGGATCGCTAGTGTACAGTGTATAATACTATACAACCGATAACTTTAAAACTTTAGTATTTTTCATAGATATTTCTAACGAAATACCTAGTGATTTATAATAATATTCCGTACATTCGGGCTATGCCGAAAGGTTCGTTGTTTCTTGACTTTGTTATTCCTGTAATGTTAGCCACAAAGGGATGCTTTTAAGTTATTCCTGCTGTAGATTCCTCCGGGATCCCTAGATGTAATCCTTTGTCAATGTTCATTGAAAAGTTGTTTCTTAGATTTATTCGGCTAACGTCTGAAAAGGTCTTTTATTTAAAGAACTCAAAGTTTCTCAAATCTCTTTTTAGGTTTTCGTTTGAATCTTTAGTAGATTTTAGCCTTGAGTAGTCCTCTATAAATCCTATCTATATTGAGAGATCTTGGTATCTGTCATCATTTCTGCTAAGAAAATGTTTTCAACCGCCGATGACCCGATTGCCTGCAAAGTAAGATGATCCATGCGCCGTATGGGCCCGTGAAAAGTTGGTCCCGATTTCCAAGACCGTCTTTGGCAGTCGTTATGGGATGTCAACATAATTTTTCGCTGAACACAGTTCACTTAGTACCACAAGTTGCGTAAAAACTGTTTTTAGTAAATTTGGATGGATTGAAAGCGGCGGCTTCCAACCACCATGCCATCGTGCCACCATCCGTGCACCATGATATTTTCGGTTATAGTGGCTAGGTAAACATGAGGGTTAAATCACCGACGTTAAAGAAATATTCTTATATCCGTTTCTGCCTGCTTGGACACGAACTTATAACATAATTTACACACACGAAACTATAATTATATCCCATAGTAACGATGTTCCGTTATAAACCTAGTTAACTTCAATGAGTGACAGTCAGCTAGAAACATTAGCATGCATACAACGCCGATCGTTAATACGGGTTGGTTGGTCATCAGCCTGTGTTAGTCAACTGCTGGACATAGGCCTCCCTTAATGCACGCCTTCTCCGATGAGGGTTTTTTGGACCATATCCCACCACGCTGGTCCAATGCGGGTTGGTTATACTTTGCATTAATCCCGAGTCGAATTTGGAGCTTTTCTAAGTGAGTGTAAAATGAAATATGTAGTCGACATATCAACCTCCTAGTGGTACGGGTTTGTGCTTAGATAGTGTGGGTTCGAATCCTGCTGAGACTAAAGCTTCCAATGTTGTTTCGTATCTCGTTACGTTTATGTGGGATGTAAAAAGTCGGTCCCGCGCCTTTACTCTCCCCGGTCGTGTCGGTTATTCATCCCATCGGGCTTCTAGAGTATAAAAGAAGGCGTACACCATGCGCCACAAATTCTCTTGAGCATTTAGCTGATCCCTAATATCGGCCGCCGTTTTCGGAATCGACTTAGATGATATTATCATTATGTAGTCGACGTAGACTCCTATCTGAACGATTAACAAACACGAGAAGGAATCACACTAATCTCCACTACAGTTTCCGCTTCGTTTAATGAAGTTTTGGTCTAAAGTGACACGTCATTTTTCACCCATTAGGGGTCAGGGCCAACGTGGCCAATTTGAAATGTCCGAATTCATTAATTAGCTCGATTTGCGTAAGGACAGCGCCGGGTTAAGAACTAAAGCAAATAAATGGAATTATAAAATATTTGTATGTCTGTTTTTGACGTGACAACGTCTTATAAAATGGTTCAAGAAATTCGAAACTTGGCACTCTCTATAACAGTGACACAGTGCCGCTCACGTAACGCTCTCCATAAGCAACCATTAGAGAAAGTGAGAGGCACACGTCTCTCTTACTCGTGCGCAGTTGGTAGGTTAATCCTTCTTGAATGAATATTCACATTACAATCATTCTACCCCTAAAAGACGTTGTCACTTTCGCCTGTATATCGATTTTACAAACTAATTTATTAGCATTTAACTAGCTTATGAATACGTAATTTTAATAAATACATGAGATTTGACAAGAACGACAAACCGGCGCCCTACTTCATTTAAATACTTTATTATATTTTGACTTTTGATATGAATTTTATGTTATAAATTTATATATACAAAAGGAGAAAAGAAGTGTATTTTATATTTAAAAAAAATGTACGAACAAACAATCTTGAAGTTGATCGAATAGAATAAATTAGTCCAATAAGTAATTTCTTTTTGACAATAACACCGGAGGAGGAGGAACCTTAAAATTAAAAAATAATCGAAGCTAATTAGACAAATGTAACGTCGGCGGAAAATATGCAACGGAACATTTAAATTGATGACCGATTCCAGGAGTTCGTGTGACCTAATTCTATTAAATGCCATGCCAAATTGTTGTTTAAGAAATTGTTCAATTCCTTCTGAACATAGTAAATGCCTATGACACAAGAATGTGCGTCTATTGGTTCTACGATTCGTATTTGCTTCATTATGTTAAGCAAAAAAAGAATAGATTTTAAATACATTAGCCTATTTATATGAATTTATATGATAACTGCCTCCGTAGCCTAGTGGTATAGGCGTGTGGCTTAGAAACCGGAGGTCGTAGGTTCGAATCCTGCGGGGACTCAACAAATTTTCATTGTTGTTTCCTAGTTGGTTAGGGGAATTTGGGCCGATTACCGAATTGTCTGAAAAGTAAGATGATCCATGCGTCGGATGGGCATGTAAGGTGTAGGTCGGTCCACCCACCAACCCGCATTAGACTAGCGTGGTGGGATACGGTCCAAAAACCCTCTAATGGATGGATGAATACACCCTGTATTACGGGAGGCCTATGCCCAGCGGTGGACTATCACAGGCTGATGATGATGATGATTTATATGATAAATATTATTGATATGTAGTGTATGCTTGAGGCATGCCCGATAATAATAAAATTCGTGTCTCTACGCGGTCTCTTATACTAATATAAAATAAAAATGGGTGATTTTTTAGCAACTTTGTTTAACGAGCTTAGTTTAGAGTAACAGTCCTAAAATTGTTAATATCTATTTCTTGTGCCACTTTAAATATGGAAACCCGCATAAAATTATTCATCTCATGATCTGGTTTCTGCACTTGATTTTTTATCATGTTAAACCATTATTTTTATATTCTTTATATTCTTATCAAGTTATACTTGTACTTGTTACTCATAAAGACTTTCAAAGTGTTTCTTTTGAACACAAAAATGTCGTAAGTCCAATTTGCGTTTTATTCGCTTTAGGAGCATCGTCGGCCATTATGAATGCAGGCCAATAATCGCACGGCTATTAATATTCTTCGCAGCCGAAGGACGAAAGTCCGACACGTTGTCTCGAACCCGGTCTGTGACAAATTGCCTGGTTCCGAAGTTGGGGCACGCGCCTGCTTTGTGCCGATGGGGATACGGCTGTGACCTGGTGCTTTAGAAATTGGAGATCTTGGCTTCGAATCCTGCAAGGACTAGACAAATTTTCGTTTTCTAGTTGGGCAATGCTGATCACTCGGTTATCTGTGAAGTGAAATGATCGTCAGATGGGCTTGTAAAAAGCTCCCATTACAGCGGATTATGAGAGTATGGGGGATCGTGCAACTGTTTTGCGAGTATCCTTGTGCATTTTAAGATCTTCCGCGTAGTTAGCTGAACTGCAATTTAGATCTGCCGGCGTTGTCGTATTCGGATCAACTTCAAAGCCAGTTGTTTCATGTTGGTTCCAGTGGTGTTTTTGCTATAATTTTCCTCGTCTTTGTGCAAGTCTTTACAGGTTCTGTGTTCTAAACAAAGAGTTTGTTTTTTCGAGTTTGTTTAGTATCATTATCATCATCAGCCTGTGATAGTCCAATGCTGGACATAGGCCTCCCCTAAAACAACACTATCCATTAGAGGGTTTTGGACCGTAACCCACCACGCTTGTCCAATGCGGGTTTGTGGGTGGACCGACTTTTTACATGCCCATCCGACGCATGGATCATCTTACTTTTCAGACAATTGGGTGATCAGCCCACACTGCCCTTACCAACACGGAAACAATGAAAATTTGTTAAGTCCCCGCAGGATTCGAACCCACGACCTCCGGTTTCTAAAGCACACGCCTATACCACTAGACTACGGAGGCAGTTTAGTATATATATTTATTTTATGTTACCAGATAAAGACATGTTTGGTATAATCTTTTCAGATAATACGTAATAGTCATTTCACTTATTATTTATTACAAGATATTTGTATCTTTATAATCTTAATTTCAATTACACTTAAAATTTGTTTTATTTTTGTATTTTTCGTCGGCTATTTTATGTATAAAAGGTTCTTAAATCAGGCTGTAATAATTAACTTTTTTGATAATGAATCGCAATGAAATTTAATTTTATCTACAATCACTAATTCCGCTAGGCAATTTCCAGCCTAATTTATAAGTTAATTATCCATTTTAATAACTGTGATTATTTTTCTTTGAATCTCGTAGATACATTATTGTCATTGACAGACAAACAAATTCCTATCTTATTAAAACAGATAATTATATAAGCTACAATTTGTTTTTGTAATTTTCAGTATTATACGCTTTCTAAAAACTTTTTTCATTATAGTTTGACATTTACTTAACACGATGAGTTTCCTAGATAATACTCCAGTTACTAAATTGCGTTGCGTGATTGATGACGTTGAAATTATTTCAACTTTGATGAGACACTCCGTAACTAGAATCTAGATTCTAATCGAGGGCCTGAACTTTAACAAAGATTGATAAGCTGTAAGCTATAAGCTAAGTTAGATGCTATTTTAAATAAATTTCGTTAAAGTTCTGAGTACTTTCTGTTCTTGCTCGCTTTCTATAATTGCTCAAGAGCTATTGCAAATCACTGTTATGTTATCATTAGGAATAGACCAATCAGAGCAAAAGAGTAAAATAAAAAAAGCTAGATTAAAATATATCGTACTAATAAGCTGAACTCACGTGAAATCGGCACCAGTGCGAGACGGGAAGCGACCTAAAGTTATCCTGAGTCGACACTAATACCTATTTCAGTATATTTTCAGTGCATTATCCCACCAAAGTTTTGATTGTTTAAATGCTAGATGTTTACTAATCGCGTAATAGATACCTACCTAAGTTTATTTAACCGGCTGGTGTGGGCTGGATGGGACAAGTCGAAGTTCGAAGCGGTGGTGTGCATTAGGAGGCCTATATCCAGAAGTGATGGCAGGCTGATGATGAAGATGAAGTTAGGTAATTTAAAAAACTAAATGTATACATTTAAATATTGAAGTCCGTTTATATTCTGTAAATAAATGCTTTTATTAAAAATTCTTGTAGGTACTTTTAGACAGATGAGATAATTGCACAATAAATATTTATAACTATAACTTAGCATTACCACACATTAGGACTGTATTTCAACCTCACTTGACTATGATTTATTTATAGCAACACTTGTTTAACAAGGTGTCGATGTATAAAAAGAAAATCTTTCTTGTTACATCACGTAAGCAATGTCAATATAGTGTATCGATTGGAGGAAAAAACAACTTGCTCGCGACGCCACGTACTCGCCTGACTCCAAGGTCATATTAGTTGTATAGTGTTAGGGATGGGGGTGAAAGATGTGTATGGGGTGCGAAATGGGGTGGTGTTAAGGGTGCTCTGTCAAACTGTTCAGGAGCCTGAAAAAGAAACGAGTGGTAAAACATTTGTGTCGTCTTCCTAGTTCCATTCAAAGTTATGATATTTTGTTATATGGTATTCCTATAAATCTTCGTATTTATAGGTATACCATTCGATACCCTTTAAGAGGATACATTTTTCTGTTCTAGTGTTTGTATCTATATATAATGTATATATTGAGTAAAGAAAAGTCGCTACAAATAGATAATTGATAAATATCAGCCGTGGTCAGCTATTATAGCTTGTTGGTATAAAATAGCTTTTTAAATCAAATACGAAAACAGTCTGATTATTTTATTATTGTACATTTGTAACTTCAAAGACCAATTCGACTGTGTAATTTATTTTTAAAACGCAAGAATACAGTATAAATTACTTTTCGTCCAGCTCTGTGTTTATAGTCTTACGGTGAATATAATAAAAACGTTAATAAATTTGTTATATTATATGTATATAAATACATATATTGTTAAAGAGCGCTATCAATTGTTATATTTACGGATTCTCTGAAAATCGGCATTCGTGAAGTTTCTATGACTTCGTGTTCGAGAGCTAAATGGATACCATTTTGGTACATGATAAAATTATGCACGTAATATTATAGTTTAACGTGCTATTAATAAAAGTAATACTTTTATTCGCCAAATAAATGTTTCTCTTTCTCTCTTTTATTAGTTACGTTCTGCTATATACTTTATTTTCATATTTCCTAACATTGGCGTCAATGCTGCATATGCTTTATACCTTTAATAGTCGTACGTCACATCTATATCGAGTTTGAATGGACTGAAGTATGTTGAAGTGCTTCCCCTATATATGTTTTAAATTAAGTGAAATGCTGCAGTCGCTCTGTTGCGATACAACGGGGTGGCAGGATGAGATAGTACGGTCGTCTGATAAGGTTTTCCCTTATACATTATAGTTTTAGTAAATGGATACTTATTAAATGATGATTATTTTGTTAGATTTTAAAACCGCAGCTTTATATGCATTAATAAGTGTATATTAATGCATATTAAGAAAAAATTCTAGTGATGTGATGATTTCTTTTTATGATTTATTTAAAACATAACATGCCTCCGTAGCCTAGTGGTATGGGCGTGTGCTTTAGAAACCGGAGGTCGTGGTTCGAATCCTGCGGGACGCAACAAATTTTCATTGTTGTTTCCTGGTTGGTTAGGCAATTTGGGCCGATCACCAATTGTCTGAAAAGTAAGATGATCCATGCGTCGGATGGGCATGTAAAATAGTCGTCCACCCACCAACCCGCATTGGACCAGCGTGGTGGGATACGGTCCAAACCCTAATGGATAGGGGTGTATTAGGGAGGCCTATGTCCAGCAGTGGACTAACAAAGGCTGATGATGTAAACATAACAAAAATGACTCGGGATATGGAAAAGAATAGAAAATATTCTTCAATGTCAGGTCACAAAATCCGAGTAAAGACCTACGTTTTCCTTAGGTCCCCTTTTGATAGCGGACCTATCGAAGAAGTACCTTACTACTGCTGTACTTATTTCTGCCGCAAAGAAGCAGTTAAAATAAAACTGTGCTCCGGTTAGAAAAATACCGTAACCAGTGCAACTACTGAGTCAGACGATATTCCACACGTAATCGTTATGCTTTTTCGTTGCTTCATTAAAAAACAACCTTTATTTTAAAAAATATTAAACATTTATTTTTATTTTAATATAAAATGATGGATTATATTATTATATTCATTAGAAATGGTTTATAATTTACATTCTTGTAACAATATAAATTCTATGCTTCTTTCACTTAGTCATTTTCTCAAGGTATCATGGGGTCGGGTTCCAATCCATCTAGATTTACCTGCATAACAGTTTTCGCGCAGAGCGACTGGCATGTTACCACTACAACCCAATGGGTAACCTGCATTCTGAGGATGGATTAGTTGTCAGTAAATTTGAAGACACCAACTTCCCATAACGACTGCCAAAGATGGTCTTGACAACCGGGACCGACTTTTACATGCCTATTGGACGCATGGATCATCTTACTTATCAGACTGATCGGATGATCGGCCCATATTATGCTAACCAACCAGTAATAATAATAATAATTGTTATATTAGATAATTATTAAATAATGCTAATATTGTAAACTTTTTTCACCCACGGGATTCTAACGACCTCCGGTTTATAAAGAAAGGACCAATACCGCTGAGCCACACAGACGGTTGAGTAAAATCTGTACTATCCTGGTTAAACTAATTTGGGAACGTGATTCCTGTTTACATCATTGGACGCTGTCACAGAGCAATCTATTCCGTGTATTTGTTTGATTATTTTATTTGCTATTTGATGAAATTTGTTATTTTAGGCCTATATAGTATTGAACAGTGTCGAATGACTTTTCTGATTAGATTACCCTTTTGTTTATGCGATTTGTAAATCTGTATACGCTAAAGTTTCTTAAATGCTAAATCCATCGTGGTGAAAAAATATTTTAATGTCGGATACAAGTCGGATATTTGATACAATCTTAACTTTTACCGGTGGTAGATCCCCTTTTTACATGGGACCGTCTGGGTGGGTACCACCGTGGTGCCTATTTCTACCGCAAAGCAGTAGTGTGAAAACACTACTCTGTTCCGGTTTGAAGGGCACAGTAGCCAGCGCATTTACTGGGTAAACGAGACTTAACATCCTATGTCTCACGGTAGGCAACGCGTTGGTGTTACCAGTATTACCAATGTCTTTGGGTGTCGGTGACCACTTTCCATTTGGCGGTCCGACTGCTCGTCTGCCGCGTAGGCAAAAATAAAGTATATATATATATATATCTATCATCTCCTCTTATGTTATGGCAGTATGTTTAGTGAATAAATCTATAGTAATAATAATTAGCGTATGGCGTTAGATATATAAGTGTTTAGTCACTTAGTAATTTCATAAAGATTTTTAAAATTTATATGTAAGCTTTTAGCATTTATGTGTTTAATATCTATTAAATTATTTATACTTCCAAACATATTTGTAATAATGTTTGTATCTTATTTATGTGACATCGTTTAATTATTATATTTCTCGAAATATTTTTATTATTTACTCATGCGCCTACCTACCTATCTCCTAACCACCCTAGGTTAGCTGGCAGATAATGCCTTACGCATTAAGCTAGCCTTTAAATTAATAAGTAAATAAACATATTTTTTATTTATTTCTCCACCGTTTTTCCTCTGGATATAAATAGTTCCGGAACGTTCTATTCACGGGCATCTGATACCCGGTCCTTATACGCGTAAACACTATCGATCCATCGGCATACGATAGAAAGTGGCGTGACGTTTCCTTACGATATGATATTTGTCGAAACGGCCTTGTCACGCAAATAAGAATAACCGCCTCTTTGTGCAAATTTGCCTTGTTATTGGTATTGGAACAGCTTGTCATTGGTTGTTATAAGATTTGGTAGGCTAATTGTGTCTTTTATTTACGCGATTATTATACATATCAAATCCACTTTTTACTGACCAACTACCAGCCTATATATACCGACTTAGTCGGCCCGTGATCATGGACGCTGAAAAGAGTCCAAAACGTCGGGCAATAAATATATATAACTTACGCGAAAAATCGGTTTGTTCTAAATAAGAAATTAGTTTAAAATTTCTTGTACTGTAGAAATTATAGTTAACTGTTAATATTTTTAACATAAGTTTTGAGTAATTCAACAGAAGATTTGTATTAGATTATTATGCCTATGTTGTGATTTATATTAATTGTTTTCGGTTAAAATCAACTTATGTAATCATGTTTTAAAACTGACAATAATTTTACATATGCATACTTTGGAACTGCTGTTCGTCGGACAAGTAACAAGTAACAATGCAGACTTTAAAGAGAATATAATAATTTTAAAATTATATTCTCTTTAAAGTCTGCATTGTTACACTTTAGTCAGAGGATAGCTTTTGCGGAAGCTCAAAACCGGAAGTTGTTTTGTTTTTCAAGTAAGCCACACGACACGCGATGTCGTTCCGGTGTCAAGGGCGGCGCTAATTGTGGCGTTGTCGTCGAAAACATGCCTCATTTCACCCTCATTATTGCGGCTTACGTGTCTATTTCTCGTTTAGGTTATAAAGCTCGACTGAAGCTTTACTGTGATTGCTTGCTCTTGTATTGTGATTTACTTTCGTGGAAAAATTTGTTATGTTATTGTAACATGGGTAAATAGATGTTATATGTGTACTTTGGTTTTAACTGGGTGATTTGTACTGAACGTATCATCATCATCATCAAGTCTGTGTTAGTCCACTCCTACACATAGGCCTTTCTCATACACGCCTTCATCATTAGGGTTTTTGTCAATGTTAATGAACGAGGATTGTATTATTTTAAGATTTAAGGCAACCAATTCTATAAGTAAAATATACTAAATGATATGTCTTCTTTATATGAGTTGTTACTTTGTCATTCAATAACAAGATATTTTACGATTAGGACCGCGTTATTTTTCATAGAAGAGAAAATATTCTAGATCTACCTATGTTATTTGTAATTTGGCTTTTAATTCAATTGTTACGGCTGATCGCCGGTTTATTGCTAAGGTCCGTGTAAAGTTTTCTATAGAGAAATCTATATTAAATTGTATCATTTTTGCCACTTCCGTTGCATTGTCTTAAATCCGTTTGTAATAGGAATATATGTAAAATAAAGACAGTGTAGGCCAGTCTACACCAGCACTATCATTTATTTACAATATATTTCCATGTATTGTTTGATATCAAAGAAATCCCCTGGAGTCTCCACTAATTGCGGGCCCAGTTGATTATCGCCTCTCGACGACCACATGGGGGTGAGTGTATGAGATTGTGTATGAAATTGTGAGGGATTGTTTCATGGCATGGGGTGGATTACTCTGGCGAAGTAGTCACTATAATTCGTTTCGACGATGAAGTGATATATGTGTGTGTTGTAACGGTGACTATTTTAAGCCTGTATAAGAACTATGGGGCGTTATATAAGGGCATATGGAAAAAGTTATAAGCTTTCGTTTTACGGTTCATTTTTTAAATTTTTGTTTAAAACATAATTTTGTACGTCATACCATCTTAAACACAACATTGTTTCACGGCTGTGTTAAAATTTTCTATCCTCAGTCCCTTCCGTTACAAATACAGTGATATTATAAGACAGATGAATTAGATTTATCTATTACATTGATTTATTTATTCAAAACTATTACACAAATAAATGATACAAAGGCGTACCTAATGACAATAGCATTGTCTCTCAGTCAACCTTAGTACATAAGGTATAGTACATTGATCTGTTTCTGCACTACACAGCATAAAACAAAATCGCTTTCTCTGTCCCTATATCCCTATGTACGCTTAAATCTTTCAAACTACGCAACGGATTTCGATGCGGTTTTTTTAATAGATATAATTGAAGAGGAAGATTTATATATATAACACATGCTTAACATTGTTGATATATTTTCTATCGTCATAGCTACCGACTGGTGTGGGTCGCTAGTTTATAATAATTTTGAATATTATTCTCTAGTTTATTATAAAACTAAAAGATATCCAAGAAAGCAAGAACAATCTTACTATTTAATGCTGTCTTTGGTTAACGATAGTAAATGTTTTGAGATGGTTGTTATTTTGTGATATTTTTCCTCTGTTGTTCGTAATTTCTATAGAATAATAAATACTGCGTGTATTTTGTACAGAGCAAACATCTATATAAAATTGGTTTGTTTTTGTTGAACGTTACACTTATTCCTTTGCTCCTTGGCAATTCTCCCTTGAGTATCGATCATATATATGTTTTGAGATTATTGAAGTCGCTTATTTTGCTAATAATATGATTTTTAAATATTCGGTGTATTGTTTAGCTTAAAATTATTTCTCTAGATTATTAAACTTGTCCAAAACATACTGCTGATTCGTAGTAAAAAGTAAAATAAATAAAGAAAGAACTGAAATAAATAATAATTAGTTCTACAGAACAGAATTATTATTTATTTCAGTTCATTACGAAATAGCAATGTTTTATTTCTTCGGAAGTTATAAACGTGAAGTAACAGATTGTATTTATGGATTGTTAAGACTTTCCCTTGTACTGATAGTGTTTGGGCTAATAAAACATTCGGCCCCTCCTTTACTATCGCGATACATATCTTCTTACTTTTCTTGTTTCTTACTTATATTTCTTTTCTCTATGACTACCAGTCAAGCGAATAATTACCGAGTTTGAAGCAATACACATTCATTATATTTAATAATATATATCTATATATGTGTAATATATATTTTTATCATGGCATCATAAATCGTGCGGAGTTCAATTGCAAGGACATTCTACGTTGCAATTGATTAAAAAAACAATCAAAATAAACATGTATTTATTTTGTTTAATAGCTATTTGTAAATAATCTTAAAATAAACAATTGTTAAAAAATCGTACTAATCCCAATTAACCTATACTTAAGCTATATAATAAGGTACAGAAATTCTGTACAATGTGACACTCGAGTAAAATAGTTATTAGTGGATTGTCATCTCGGTGGCGTTTCTTCAATCAAAACGCTGGACGTATGATGTCATTTTGTTACAATAGATAGATATAGATATAGAGATAATAGAGAATAATAGATACAATGAGAAAAGATTTTCGAAAAAGTTCGTGTCACCTTACACACTCATCATCAGCCTTTGTTGAGTCCACTGCTGGACATAGGCCTCCTAATACACCCTATCCATTAAGGGTTTGGACCGTATCCACCGCGCTGGTCCAATGCGGGTCGGTGGGATGACCGACTTTTACATGCCCATCCGACGCATGATTCATCGACTTTTCAGACAATTGGGTGACCGGCCCAAATTGCCCTAACCAACTAGAAACAACAATGAAAATTGGTTGAGTCCCGCAGGATTCGAACCACGACCTCCGGTATCTAAAGCACGCCCATACCACTAGGCTACGGAGGCAGACAAAGTTCGTGTGTTCGTGTGTTTTTTTACTCGTATCACATAGCTTCAGTATACATCTCCATATTAAACAATGACAAATAATTTTGGCAGTAGACACTGATCAATAAAGTTTCATATTAATGAATATGAAATGGGCCCGCGCTCTGGAAACCGGAGGTCGTGGGTTCGTTTCCTGCGGGGTCTTAACATATTTTCATTGTTCTAGTTGGTTAGGTAAATTTGGGCAGATCACCCAATTGTCTGAAAAGTAAGATGAACAATTTGTCGGATAAGCATAAGAAAAGTCGGTCCACCCACCAACCAGTATTGGACCAGAGTGGTAGGATAAAGTCCAAAACCCCCTAATGGATAGGGGTGTATTAGGAGAGGTCTATGTCCAGCAGTGGACTATCACAGGCTGATAATGTATGCATGTATGATGTATGAATATGAAATGTCACTCGTTTAATACAATCGTTCATTGACAGTTCGGGTGGCATCGTATTCCGATAAGGGTCCGAGTTTTGCTGGAGGAAAATAATTCCAAGCTACGTCTATTCATTGTTTATATCATTTCCGTTTTCTTAATAGCTTTGGTGTAGTTTATGTTACATTTATTTACTTTCCGGTACAATGTTTGGTTTTCAAAAGGTTTTTTATTTCTAAGTTTCATACTGCCAATTATACACTCAATGCTTTGATGTTAGTTGCGTGGTTGTATTGACATTCGTAACTTGAAGTAGTGGTAATAACAAATTGATATAGCGAGGAAAGATTTTTCTTCATGATTTTTCGGAAGTGCGTACCATACAAACATCATCAGCCCGTGATAGTCCACTGCTGGACATAGGTCTGGACACCACGCTGGTCCAATGCGGGTTGGGTGGACCAGAGTGCGGCTTTTTACATGCCCATCTGGCGCATTGTGATCGGCCTAAATTGCCCTAACCAACTAGGAAACAACAATGTAAATTTGTTGAGACCCCGCAGGATTCGAACCCACGACTTCCGGTTTCTAAAGCACATGCCTATAATACAGAGGCAGTAAAGTAAAGTGCGTAAAGATCCGAGTTTCACCCCAGAAAAATAATTTTACACTACATCTATAACTTCGGAAAAATCGGATCCTTATCGCGAAGCGATGATATCAGAACTGTCAATGATCGAAATTAGTTGTGGGGCACATTTTCATATCCATTAATATGAAACTTTATTGTTTAGTGTCAAATGTCATATTGAGCAATGTCATTGTATAATTTAGAGAAGTATTGGCACTGAAGCTATTGGACAGAGCACATTAAATTTGAACTTTGCCATGAAACTACGAGGGAAAGTCTTTTCTGACTACATCTATACACATGGTAAATAGTTAGCTAGCCTTAGTCAATTCTGCCCCTTGAAAGTGTTCAATACGACAGTTTTAGAACGTCGTAAACATTGTAAGAGTCGATTTTACGGTCAGTTAAGTTCATTTATAGGATACCGCAGCGCATGTGTCAGAAGTCTGACTGGTATTGGATTTACTCGAATCCGTTATAAAGATGTCGACAAAAAGAGTGCTGCCCGTTATGCACTTGCCAAATGTTACATTATATATACGAATAAATGTAATTTGAGTGTCGGTTTGTAGCATTAAAATAATCGTTTCTAAATGTATACATTGTGATATATAACCGATGCATATATGAAAACAACATTTTTTCACTGCCTGTCTGTTCTGGCTTATCCCTGGAACGGCTTTTTCGATTTTGACGGTGCCCTCTAGAAGATTGCTGATGCAACTAGTAGTAACTTACGTATTTTTTCTTTGAAAAAAAAAAAGCTTCCGCGTTGTAATTTATAACTTGGCGAATCTGATACCCATCCGGTGCTTATTTCTTTACCTTCTGATACAAAGCGGTATTAGAATTTGTTCAAGTAATTACTAGGTAAATGACGACCGCAGAGTTTTTTGTCGCTTCTTCCCTAAATTTCTGATCTGGTGGTAGATTTACGTTCATTTGAGCTTTAGACGGTCAATTTTCGCTAATTGTAAAACATTTTACACTACAGCATTAGTCAATAAAAGTTTTTCTTTTTTATCGATTATTCCCACTTCACTCACAGTGCAACATTCGATTAAATGAATATTCGAAAAATAAAAGATAAATCAATTAAGACGTCATACTAGCGCAGCTTTCATAGTAAATGTGTACATCTTTATCTATCTAAATTTATACGCGTTCAAACCATTACATCAGACCCGTTGCTACACAATAGCGACACGACTAGGCCGACTTCTTACGGCGTTCCGTTCGAAATGTTCGGGTAATAGTGAAAATAAATACGACCACGTGCCGGTTACGTTTCGTTTCGTATGTCCATTGTGTAGTGGTGGCAGAAGCAATGGTTGTTATGTGTATATTTTTATCATCATCATTATCATCATAAACAGTTTTAGCAGTCCACAGTCATAGCTCTTTTTTAATGAACGCCAAGATGGCGTCCGTTTAAAAGAGTTGCTCACAATTACCACGCTGAGCAGGCGGATTGGCAATTGACTAATTGCACTTGTGCTGCGGATCTGTCTTACTCCACTGTAAGGCAGATCCGCCGTCAAGTTGGCGGCGGGGTCGTCACAGTTCTACGCCAGAAGAGGCTTTAATAACATATAACAAATAAAAACAAATTAAGTATGACTAGAGTGCACTAAAATTAAAATGTTTAAAACTGAACGCTTTATGCGTAAAACTTTTTTAGTAGTTAGTGAAATTGTTGTCCATTTTTATTATAAACGTTGAAAATGAAAGAATGAGAGAAGGGCATTTTTGCAATATACACTTATCGTTTAGCAACTATAAACAAGTTGCATTAACAATGTAGTATGGAATAGTTGTTCTTTAATAATGATGCTTATTTTACATAATGATTTCCCCTTGAAAACTCTGGAATTGTACCGAAAATGATGTTTTTTGTATAGATCCGTTTCGTAAGAGTTCTCGTAATTGCCGGATATCAATAGTGATTTTTATTAATTACCTTTCTAATCCATGCGTTCATTTGTCAGTATTTAGAGTCTTAAAGTTCGATTAAGGATTTAACTGTCACTGTTGACAAATGAAATGGTTGACTAATTGTAGAATTAGAGATGTATTCTATGTTTACATTTTAACGTTGTTATGGGATTCTACAACTAACCTGATTAGGTTAGTTGTAGAATCTTAGCTAACAAAGCAACAATACTTTTCCATTACGGAATTAATTAGGTTTAGGGTTTCATATTGTTGTTGGTCTTTAGTAAAGATAAATAATTAAAAATGCATATTTCTATATAGAGAGTATAAAATAGAATTGATATTATTACTCGAATTCATTTTTTTCGTTTGTTTTCAACGTTTCGGTTACAATCTACCCGTGATTAATAATAATTACGTCCGTAAATCTTTTTGCCATGGATCAAGTATCCATGGCAAAAACTGGACTTATGTTATCGAAGTGTAACTTAACCTTAACCTACCTTCTCTACGTACTGCCTTCATTTTAGCAAAAAGTGTTGATCACGTAGTTTGTGGCGACGTAGCTTCCCGCGAACTCTGTGTTAAATGAATCTGAGACAAGGGTCTGGAAGTATAACTTCATACTTAACGAAAAGAAATGTTTAAGAAGATAGCTGAATTGTTTTCTGCCGACCGTACCTCGGATTACGGTCCCCAGCGTCCATTCCGACCGGACACAGTGCCGCAAACATTTCACTATTTCTGGTCACTGTACTATTTCGGTTGTGCGCGCACACGCGCCCCCTGCGTCTGTAATGTACGAAACATTGTGCCCGGTTCACTGATCCAACAGTGTATTGCCACATGTGATTGATGTTGTCTCTGTCGATAGTTTAAAAAGATTTATGTATCGTTCGTAATGTTATGGTAAAGGCAATTGTCCGCCCTTGAGAACGAGTAAACGCATTTGTTTTATTACAAGTACTTAGCAGGAGACTCCATTTCCTTCTTTATTGAGAGTTATTTCATATATCCACGATGTGGCATATTTAACAATTAAATACAGCAAAACAGTGTGGAGTCCTCTTGGACTTGCTGCAATTGTTCCTTTACAATGTTTCGTAAGAATGCCGTATATTATGGCGCCTTTAATTGATTTGTTGTTAATGTTTCAAATTCTGTTTGACTTCTATCATCATCATCATCATCATCAACCTGTGTAAATCTACTGCTGGACATAGGCCTCCCCTTCTCCATTAGGGAGTTTTTGGACCGTATCCCACCACGCTGGTCCAATGCGGGTTGGTGGGTGGACCGACTTTTTACATGCCCATCTGACGCATGGATGGTGATCGGCCAAAATTTCCCTAATCAACTAGGAAACAACAATGAAAATGTGTTGAATCCTTGCAGGATTCGAACCCACGACCTCATGTTTCTAAAGCATACACCCTTACCACTAGGCTACGGAGTCAGTTTACTTTTATACCCTACTATTATTCTGTAAACATCAGGAAACAGGCATAGATACATTTTCCAGCGCCGTGGTCACGGGTAGACTGCGGCCGCTGGAAAGTGTTCGAATAATAAATATATAAACGCGATAAAATCCATAAAGTAATTTTGTTTAATAATGTATAATATTCGCGCAAGCAATAGATATAATTTTGCATAAAGTATACAATACCATCTTATATATCACATCTAGTGTTATTATTGATGAATTGTTACATTGAGTGACGACAGGCGACTTAAAAACAATATACGTACGACGTCGCTTCTTTGCTATATTGTTACCTTATTTTCACTTATCCCGAGTCTAATTTGGTTTAACTATACAATCATCATCACCATTATCAGTCTGTGTCAGTCCACTGCTGGACATAGACCTTCCCTAGCGCACGCGACCGCTTCAGATTTACTGCTATTCTCATCCAGCCCACAGCGGCCACTCTTTGAATGTCATCACTGCTTCTTGCCACAGGGCGTCCCACACTTCGTTTACCGATCCTCAGTCTCCGCTGCAGAACTTTCCGACTCCTTTACTCATCCAGTGGGCTATATCGGTGACTCTGGTTCCCTGATCACATAATTTCTGATGCGGTCCTTCAGAGATCTCCGACTCAGAGTATAGCCCTGTCCATAGCTATACATTTTGAGTTCCGTATACTAATCAATCGGACACATTGATTAAAGCATTAACGCCTTTCTGATTGTTTACTTAAACTTAGTGATTTGCGATTTATTTACATCATCATTGAACGCCATGTCCGTTTGGCCGGTGGCCAACGGCGATGTGTTCGAGCGACATTGAAAGCCGCGCGCGGAGAAATGTATGCGTGGGTGGTTGGTTGGTTGGTGTATATTTTCTATGAGATTTTCTCTTTACGTTAGAAGGATTGATCGACGGATGGGAATGCGGAAGAGACGTTGCATTGCAGGATACCGTTTTTGTGAACTCGTTGGTTATGTTGGTGATGATTGTGTTACGGTATATTAGGCAGTCTCGGTTGTTTCGCAAGTTGTTAAGGATCTCTAATGCGAGTTAATTGCTGACAGTTTGTTATTATCATTCAACGGCAGGCAGTAGGCAAACCTCTTAGATATAAGTTTACACTGTTGTGCTTTAATTCGCAGTAAAACGTAAAATATTAGCAAAATTTATAATTTTCATTTTAAGAACTAATGCCTAGTTGCTTAGCTTGCATTAGAATACAGTTTATTTCTATCGGGGTGCAATAAGTTTCTATAACCTGAAGTTGTGATATGAAAAACTTCATCTAACACAGAGTTCTTTAGAAGCTACCGTTCCCATGAAATAGCTTCTAGCGCATTCTGTATTCTTATATACTCCTATAAACTTGTTATCGAAATAAATAATATTATAATGTAGTTAATAGACTCTCTCACGCCCTCACTGGCCAGATTTTCCGCTATTTCAGTTTGCATCCTATTATCTATCCGTCAGTGAATGCATTTAGACCCGTTTATATCAGCATTTTCCGCAGTCGGGTCGAAAGAGACGGTGAACGACCAGGGTCGTTCAGTATACTGTTTTAGCAAATTTCATTATACCGCGTTATGTTTAACATGATAACTGGTGTGTTGTAATATTAAAAATGTTGTTGAAATTGTTGTGAAACTCAGTTGTAATTTTCAGACGTTAACGTTATTCTAAACTTTGTCTAAGACAAAGTTTAGAATATTAAGCAAAGCTAGTTAATTATTGGTATCAGCTTAGAAATAATGTCGCATAAGTTTGCAAGCCAAGTAATAATTGCGCTTATAATAGAAAAGAGTTAATAAAAAAGCCGCCTCTGTGGTCTAGCGGTATTGGCCCTTGCTTCATAAACCAGAGAGTCGGGTACGAATCCCGCAGGGAAAATAAATTTGTGTTATCGTTGTTTTCTGGTTGTTAGGACAATTTGTGCAAAACACCCAATTGTATGAAAAGTAAGGTGATCCATGCGTTGGATGAGCACGTAACAAGTAGGTCCCACCAACCTGCGTTGAACCAGCGTAGTTGGGGTGCGGTCCGAAATGGTCAAGGCGTGCGTGGAAGACAACGATAACACAAAGTTGTTTCCACTTGAATTCGAATCCACGACCTCCGGTTTCATAAAACAATGGCCGATACCGCAAGACCACGGAGGCGGTAAATCTTGATGTTAAAATTAAAAACATAATACTCCAGTTATATTGACTTTGTCAGAAAAGTTAATCAATTTAGTATACGTCTTCCAATAACATTTGCAATTGGGTCTTACACTTGATACGCTTAAACTTTGACTGTTAAATTTTACTGTATTTTCTTAATACTCATTATTGTTTGCCGTACAAAACTTTCGTTCAATTAGAATCGAAAAGTTTATTAGATTACATCGCAATAGGATGAACTCAAGAGCCGTTTATAATTAACGAACGAACATAAACTTTTTATTTGTGAGAACGTGCGTCGCCCTTGAAATATTTTCCAGATCATTTCTAAGGCGTCGAGTTATATTGCGAGCTCATAAATGTTTCAACGGACTACACAAATGGCTTCTATCATCGTGATTTTAATGTTTTACTGAATTTATGTTGTTAATAATACATGCTTCTTTAATAAAGAAATAGCTAAGGCTTTTGAATTATTTTTATTGCTTACTTTGTTATAAATTCTGAGTCTAATTTACCAATAGATTAGACAAGATAACGTTGATATTGCTTACTTTAATTTCGTCTCTACTTTTGCATAGATCAACTGGACAGTATATGCAATGAGAACGCAACAAAATATTTGCTGTCATTGTTTCCACCTCGAAGAAAATAGTATCATCGCACTTGACTTAGGTGAGAATTTGCTTAGACATTTCTCTGCAAGCAATGCTGCCATGCTTGTAGAAAAATATCTTCGCGAACTCATACGTTAGGAAATGAGTGCATGGGATAAAGTTTATATGATAGATAAATCCGTAAAATATTTAATTATCAAGAATAAGGAGGTGGCGGATGTCTGTTGATGCAACCCCACGTGTAACAGGGTAAATGACACAAATAGAAATACGTCTTCTGTTTGTTTGTGACTCGATTCTTGCAACCGTCAGTTGCAAAGCTGCTTTGTCTAGCACGTTAGAGCAGTCGTCATCGGCAGCTGTACTTTGTAGATTAACCCGATTAATCGTATCTTCCACATCGGGACCACCAAACGTTTCGTCTGCGATCGGTGAGAATAATGACCAAGTTTGCCCGTGACCCACATCGCATTGGTTGCTCGCCACCTCGACAACGTCTGGATATTTCTGGAGCCGCGTCTCTACCCTGTCCCTTCGATCAACAACAGGTGTCTTGTAATTCCCTCTCGTAAAGATCGCACCCGTTGGACCTTCGAACGTTTCATTGAGGTGATGGAACGTTGCCAAGTGACTCATTGCATTCAGGGTTTCCCCGTTATGATTACGATATCAGTCGTGCAAAAATCAAACGTGTGTCGCTGGTCAAAGAATCGGTTTTTGTCTGATTGTCCAATATTCTAGTTGATTTTTCTGGAATGATCGGGAAGGTATAGAAAGATGAGCGGGTGTTGTGTTTTTTCATGTGTTTGTTGACGGCTTGTAATGTCTTTATTAATGTCAATGGTGTTTTGTTATTTCAGTTGTTGGAATAGTTATAGATTTAGTAATGTTCCTTTGATTTTATGAACGATTAAATAATTTTGTTCTGTTGTGGAAGCGTCAACGTACGCAACAAAACTATATTCATAACAGTAACTATAGTCCGAACCGGTGGTAGTTTATGTGACAATCAATAAAATATGAGATGCTTCCACATTGAAAAAGATATTTGACTTTACTTTTACTTTGTAAAATTAGTTCAATCAATCAAACGTTTAAGACGGGGTTTATGGTGAAATCTGAAACCTCACGTTACTAACGCCGGAATTGTGTCAAATATTCATGGGGCTATGCCTGTGGGATATAAAAGGCTCCATTATAGACCCGTCACATGTTTGCGTGGGAGGAGGGGGGGGGGGTGCGCAGTCTAGACTGTGGAGGGGATGGGGCACACCGCGAATGCATTTAACACCGGTATAGGGTTGTATGGTGATTGTAGTGGAATCGAGATATCGAGTATAGGTATTGATAATCTAGAGGATCTCAATTTTAGTTGATATAATCGATATTGATTAATTGCCTCCGTGGCTTAGTGGTGAGGGCGTGAGCTGACTGAACAATTTTCATTGTTGTTTCCTTGTCGGTTAGGGCAATTTAGGACGATCACACATTTGTCTGAAAAGTCCATGCGTCGGATGGGCATGTAAAAAGTCGGTCCACCCACCAACCCGCATTGGACCAGCGTGGTGGGATACGGTCCAAAAACCCCTCCTAAGGGATAGGGTGTATTAGGGAGGCCTATGTCCAGCAGTGGACTATCAGAGGCTGATGATGATGATGATGATGCTGAATCGATATTCATGAAGGTTAAGGCAAAGGGAGGAGATACGATTTGAAGGTGGTGATCTGCTTACATCTATCATTGAGCAATTTAACTCCAATTTACGTATGTAAATGTTATATAGCTATGGCGATTAAGTATCGTATTACATCCAGCGATGTTATTGATGGATTGTCACCGAGATGTCAAACACTGAGTGACATTCGAATTATAAAAACATCGTGCGTATGTTGTCGCTTGATGCTATGGGTTACTTTGCTCAGATCAAAATAATTTCGGCTAAACCGATTATTTTATCTGCTGTTTTTTATTAATATCGATTGTTCTGCGTATCGATAAATCGTATCGGCATTGAAAATATATCGATACTGTAATTTGTACATCGGTGCGTCACTGTCCCGGGGGTCGATCGCGTTCCGGGAGCCCCGCTCTCACTGTTTTGATTGGAATTTAATATCAGATTTTCATTTATGTTTCTATGAAACGGAGAATGTCGTTTTCGATTTTTTTTGTTTTTTTACGACCTGTTTTATATTATTCATTTCTTTAATGGATTCTGTTAACTATACTTAGGTACGTGAGAGGTGTTTTATTTATTTTATAATATGTTAATACGATACGTGTGAATAGTATTTATTCAGATGATTATATTATAAATTAATAATATATTATATGCGCTTTAAAAACTGCCTCCGTAGCCTAGTAGTAAAAGTGCGTGCTTTAGAAACCGGAGGTGGTCGGTTGAAAACCTGCGGGGACTCGACAAATTTTCATTGTTTTTTCCTAGTTGGTTAGGGCAATTTGGGCCGATCACCCGATTGTCTGAAAAGTAAGATGATCCATGCGACGGATGGGCTTTTAAAAAGTCGGTCCACCCTCCATCCCGCATTGGATCATGATTTCATGTTATCCGAATCATAGAAAATTGTCATTGCATAAATATATAAAGGCATTTGAATTTTTCACACTACGGCGAGCTTGAATCGATCTGAACCCTATTGAACGTTCGAATTTACTGCCCGTGAATAAAAAGCTGCAGCATTTGACTGAAAACCTATACATGATCTAAATTAATAGATACAATTGGTTTTCGTCGCTTAAGACTAACCATCAGGTTATTTTCATATTTATTTCACCCAACGAGTTTCGAACGTTGTTGTGCCATTGAAGTTTGCTAGTAAGGAAATGCACTTTGTTATTTATTGAACCTTCATCATCAGCATCATAATCAGCCTTAAAACGCCTTGCTGGACAAAGTTTTTTTTTTAAAACGCCAAGGCGGTCGATATTCCGCTACTCTACACTACCACTAAGGTCTGGATAGTCCGACCTTATTAAGTTTTATTGCAGGGTCTCAGGGTCAGTCTTTTTGACCATGAACAGGGCCAACATCAACTCGCCGCCATGTGACATGAGATGTCACGTCTCGTCTACCCAATAATTGATTCCGCTACGGTGCCTGTCAAACAGGAAGACCCTAGTGTTCATGCACCACTATTTTGGGACTCAAATAGGCACTGCCTGCAACTTTCAAACAATTTATCTAATGTTGGACGTGTGACGTTATTTTATTGAAGTTTACATCAAATCCAGGCCTGGTACATCTGCTGCTCACTTTTGATTTATATATAAAAACTCGTTAATGTCCACGTTCACTAAACAATGTCGCATCATATCCAATAATACCCTCGTCCCGGTGGATCCCGGTGACGTTGTAATAAACGTTAACTGGGAAACAATCTATCGAGCTGACACTAGGGATGGGACGATCGAAGTTCATCGATGATTTGACTTCGATGTCATCGAAACATCGATGTTATGAAGATATTTACGGGCTATTTTCTGTCTGACGTGTGTTAAGTTATCTAAACGTTAAATAGACGTTAAAGAAGACTATCAAACTCAACTATTTTCTGTTTGATGAATATAGTAATCAAAGACGGAATCAATGGTGCATTTAGTTTTTGTAACCTTAGTCGATTTTTATTCAATTCGATGCGTGCCAGCGATGTTCGTACCACTTTCGTAAGAGTTTGATTTTAAAAATACTAGCATAACATACACGTTTTATAAATATAAAAAAAACTACTTAGGACATACGATATACGATCTTAACATCGATGTTTTTTTAATACCGATCATCCCTAGCTGGCACCATGCCAGCGGTGCAGCCGCGGCAGAAGTGTTTGCATTAATAAAAGCCGTTTTATTGACATTTCGCCTCGGCCAATCAGCGAACGCCTTCGCGGTCGTTTCTTTCATTTATATTTGATATTGTGTTACATTGTTCGATTGTATTCCATAATTTGTTTTTCAGTTCGCTATTGTACACTCGTTTTTGATTGTTTCGTTCTCTGTGGCTGTATTTTTTATGAAATTTCATGTTAGATTTTGACGCATAAAAAATAGCCCGCTGAGTTTCTTTCGCCGGTTCCTCTAAGGTCCGAGGCATCCTTTTCCGAACCGGTGGTAGTGTGTTTGACAAACAATAAGCGAGTGTAAACTTCTTTTGAATTTGATGATTATTTCTAGACTTTACAATTACATATAATTAGTTATGCGTAGAGTTTACTTGGTCAGGTCTCAGACTTCGGATCTATAGGTATAAAATGAAATTTCATTTAGACGTTAACTGTTGATATTTGTTAAATAACTAACATGTGAAGAGGCCTTTATCGGTTAGTATCTGATATTTCTTTTCAGTTATCAGAAAAACGATAAAAATCAACAAAGTTTTTGTAGTAGATTTTTTTGCTACTTTAATTACGATTACAGAAATGACATAACCAAAAACAGTCTTGCATCTTAATCGTCGGTGCTGAACCATTTTTGATGGATACGATTCGTACTTCTTTATCTGTTTTTTTTTTCGTCTAAAATATTTCATCATTGTCATCATCAGCCTGCGTTAGTCCATTGCTGGACATAGGCCTCCCCTTATACACCCCTATCCATTAGGGTGTTTTTGGACCGTATCCCACCACGCTGGTCCAATGCGGGGTGGTGCGTGGACCGACTTTTTACATGCCCATCTGACGCATGGATCGTTTAAATTTTCAGACAATTGGGTGATCGGTCCAAATTGTCCTAACCAACCAGAAAACAACGATAGCACAAAGTTGTTTACTCGCGGGAATCGAACCCACGACCTCTGGCTTATAAAGCAAGGGCCTATACCGAAGGCGGTGTAAAATATTAATTTTTTTATAACTTTGAACATCGACGCAATTCGAGCGGATTACATGACGTACAGGTGCCGATAAAAGTGTACTCGTAAAAGTTTATGCGATTTTTCTTTTTCAATGGTGCTATAAAGTCTTTTTTTTTCTGCTCACGTGTCTACCCCAATTCACTTTAACTGCACGGTAATAAAATTGATAATGTATTGGATGGTAACGGATATTGTAGGATTTGCTGTGAACTTTTGAAATTTTCCCACAATGTTGTTAAATTCAATACTTTTTGAATTTGCTCTTATTCATTTGTTTAAACTTTTTTGCACAAATGGCACGAAAGGCGGACGTAATGACTTTGCATTATTTTCTTCAAGGCAACATTATCTTATACCCAAATAACCTTTAAAAGATCACGACAATCTAAGAACAAAATGACTTGGACTATGAAGATCTTAAAATTTAACCTCTTCTTGTATTTTTGCAGTTTTAGGTTAATTGTTTTTTTATTATTCATGCAAGGAAATATAAGTTTTAGTGATTTGTTATAGATCATTTTACACGTTATGTCAGAGCAGACAAACTAAATTTGTGCTAATGTGTGGAGGGTGGGTTTTTACGTAACTGTTCTTTTCCAGACTTCTTATTTCCCTATAAATTAGGTCATTTCTGAAAGTAGCATCACATTTATCATAAAAAATATGCTTGTTTAATTTATATTCTTACTATTATTTCCAGTACCCTTCACTTTACGACTGTACTGTAGTTTACAAAACGGTAAACATTTTCGCAGCCGCTATCGATGCATCTATTTTGGGTTTTATATTACATCCTTTTTGGAAATTTTCTTACTAATTTCTTCGCATTTTACCTTAATATAACTTTTTAATAACATCCAAAATAAACGCCCGATATTGGGCTCATTATATCCGCTAGGGCTGCCAACCGAGAGCACGATGACCTAAACGCCGTCCAAGCGGACACTCCAGGGTCGCCACTACATTCCCGTTTTATCCCCTTTTTCGACGGGATCGAGTCCATCGACCCGAGCTCGATGAGCGGGAAAAGGGGTCCGTTCAGGTGCGAAAAGCGCTTTTTTTTTTGTAGTTTCCGTGTCGTTTAGCATTCGCGATACGAAAGCGTGATTTATTTTCCGATCGAGAGGATAATACTTTTGTCGGTGACAATACTTGTGTGTTTCCATTGTGATGGATATTGGAGTCGTTGTTGTTTTGTATTTAATCGTTTGGTTTCTTTGTTCTTATGGTTTTTTTTTTCAATTAAATAACAAACGTAACAGGACGTATATATTTAGTATATTTATTAAATAATAACGATTTGTACTGTATGTTGCGTATTATATACGTATTTACCAGTATATGTTTAAATTCCTTAATTATTTATTTTCTGTTTTCTACGTAATTGACACTTTCGTGAGACATTGCGCTAATAATTTATTCTATAAACGGCTGAACTCACGTGAAATCTGTATTACTTGACGATACTTACACGTACTGACGGTTACTAGACGGGAAGCGGCCATGAAGTTATCCCACTCGTCCTGATGAAAGACCTCCGATAGGTCCGATACTAGTCGGCACCAATACCGATTTAACGTGAGTTAAGCCGTTTATAGAAAACATTATTTTCTACGTGATAATGTACCTTCCACCCACCAACCCGCATTGGACCAGCATGGTGGGATATAGCCCAAAACCCTTAATAGAGAAGGCGTGTATGGGGGGAGGGGTATGTCCAGAGTCCAGTTGTTCACGAGGGCAATTTTTTGTTACTGCTTTCTTATTTCCAAGGCGGTTTATTTTATCTACTGTACGCTTAGTGGTATTCGCTCTTGCTTTACGATCCGCAGGTCGTTGGTTCGAATCCTGCGGGAACCGCTTTATTTATCGCTGTTTTCTAATTCGTTAGAGTCTCTTAACTATGCATTTAAAAATTTTTGTGTCAATACCATATTTGGCAAACTGTATCGGACGCTATTGCACACACACACATCACATCATCAGCCTTTGTTAGTCCACTGCTGGACATAGGCTCTCCTAATACACCACTATCCATTGGGGTTTGGACCGTATCCCACCACGCTGATCCAATGCGGGTTGGATGGACCGGCTTTTTACATGCCCATCCGACGCATGGATCATCTTACTTTTCAAACAATTGGGTGATCGGCCCAATTGCCTAACCAACTAGGAAACAACAATGAAAATTTGTTGCGTCCTGCAGGATTTGAACCCGACCTCCGGTTTTAAAGCACACCCACACCACTAGGCTACGGAGGCAGTTAATGTATACATAATGAAATTTACTAAGAAATTAATTATGTCGAATGCAATAACCCTTTAAGTTGTAAAGATGCTGTTGCTCTTTTTAACAATGAAATTCACGATGGATTAAGCCAACTCTATGATAACTTGGGAAAAATGACTGTGAGAAAGAAAGAAATGCATTTTTTATAAAGATGTTAAAATATATTATACTTTTGCACGCAAACGAGTGCAAATGCTGAAGGGAAGCCGTACATGTGTAAAAGCTTATTAGAGTTTTTTTCTAAATAGTTATCGATTTACTTTTGCGGTTATATAATCAGTTAAACGGAGTCGTAAGATGTAGTATAGTTAATAAGAAAACTGATTATTGTTGTCGTAATCGTGGTAAAAGATTTGTGACATAAATACTGATTCTAGTTGGTTACCTGATAACCTTTCACGTGTTAAATCCATGCGTCGGATGGGCATGTAAAAAGTCGCTCCACCCACCAACCCGCATTGGACCACCGTGGTGGGATACGGTCCAAAACCCCCTAATAAATAGGGTGTATGAGGGGCGGCCTTATGTCCAGCAGTGGATCAAAGGCTGATGATGACGATGATGGTTCACGTCTTTTATTATGTATTATACAAGCAATCAGTTTAAGCGTGCTTGAGTTTAGTAGGATAATGTTACAACTACATCTTTTGATCATAGAGAAATCTTGAGAAATAGCTGCCAGTAAAGGCATGGTTCAAGTTTCAGTCAATAAGTTATTGAAGCAATTACTATACTATTCAAAGATGGATTTATGTACCTGATCATGAGCGGTAGAAAGCTTTGAGCTTCTTTCTACCGCTTGAACCTTGAAAAAAATCGTAAAGTTTTAAAAACTTTGAAAGAATAATATCTATCTCTGCATGCATATGTCTTTACAAGACTTATCTATAGATTATTTTTATTTATTGAACATCAATGTTTTACATAATTCATCTCACTATAATAATATTCAGTTTTTATATCATAATTCATGTAAAGGAACGAATGTGTCTAGCGCCGGCGGTATTTCCATACGTTAGTTTGGAATCCTTTGATAAATTAATCGGTTCGTCAGCAGAACTGTTACTAGAGTAAACATTCAGTCAGAGCCTTCTGCTGACTTTGAAAGTGCAGAATTGGAAACTGCTACGTTTCATCTGCTGATCAGCTCTGTAGTCAATTAATTGCATTCTTGTAATGTTTGTGATGTTATAATTTCATAAAATTGTAATAATAATGTGAAAATATTAATAAAGGCACTAGAGGACTTTTGTTACTTATTAAAATTTTAATTGCCCGTCTTTCTTAATACTTTATTTAATAATTTATTTTTCTCCGATAGTCAAGGTGACTGACGTATATTTGGGTTACTTGCAACTTATAGATTAATGTACAGTTATTGTCACAGTCAAAACTTCGAAAATCGAGTTTAATCTTAATTAGAAGGTATAATTTTACAACCGAATCTGCGAGACGTTACTTTTAATGTTGAACTATTATTAAAATATAGTCTTTTAATAAGCATAAGATATTGTCCTAAAAACTTAATACATAACATAAATTATTAATTAGACACAAACATCATCCTATCTAATCTAGAAAGGTGGTATCTAGGATTATAGTAACAGTTGAAGCTGGTTATAAACACTAACCATACCGTGCTTGTAGGTACCAACGCTCTGGTAGTATTCAGTGTGTCCCTTTGCACTTACACCCTGATCATGGGATAGATTGCAATAGGGGATGGAGTGCACTGACCGTCACCCCGTGCAGCTATTTAATGGTTGGTTTACAGGGTGGCAGGTTGCAATGTGATAGGGGCTATGCATCGTCTATCTGCGCGTTTGCCGATTCGAAAGCTTATTTCATTATAATCTTTACTTGGTTTTAATATGAATTTGTTTTTTGCGATGTTCTAGTATTTAATCAATTGATAGATTGAAAGGTCGAAATTGAAAGGTTGAAGGAAGACAATAGCTAGTTTCATTCCTATGTATATTAAGATTTTACTCGGTCTAGTTTAATAGTCATAAATACTATGACTAAATGTTCCTTATTGGTATTGCCGTTGGCTTGTCACTAGATTTTTTTTTAAATTGAATAAAGATAGTAGAAGAAATATATATTTTTAAAGATAACTGTAGGTGTAACCCAGTTTCAACAGTATAAAAACATATTCGCTGCAAAAGTAGTTGCAATGTTACTTCCCTACTTAAACAACGAAAGTATTGTTTTCATATGCAATCTTTGGCGTTCACTCCATCCCAAGCCATTGTAGCCACATTTTTAAAGTAAATGTACAAGTACAAATTTAAAATAAAAAAAAACCTACATTTATCACTAAATTATAGTTTAATAGCATAAACTTAGTAGAAACCACAAGATGTCAAGTTATCTGCCTTATTATTCAATCAATTTGTAGATTTGTGTCATGACGATTTGATTGTATTGTGTTCTGGTGTCATAAATGTTGAACTTGACTTCTTTGCTTTCATTTTAATCTTTGGGGAGATGATAAAGGAATGTTTGAACCGCTCCCGTCTATCCCTCAGGCTCCAAGGGGAAATCTTTTCAAAGCTTGATTGGTATTTGCAGCAGTTTGGGTGGTCACCCGTCACTAACTCTGTAACCGTGTTTGCATTGAACGGAATGTCACCTACATTGATGGGTCTCGTTTTAGTTTGACCAACAAACAAACGTTAGTTTCTTTTATAATATTGTTTAATTTAATCTATTATTGTAAATAGGTTTATAGAAATTCTAATAAGTTGCTCGGTTAATAACTGTTACATGTATAAGGGTTACGCGAAAGTAACAAAAAGCTAGTATACCTCGCTATTCAATAACTATACTAAAACTAAGATTTTTTTCAATATAATCGTACTTCATTCTACAAAAAAACATTTAAATCTCACTACGGTGCTTCTTAATGCCGTAAGACACTTGTGAAAATTATTGTAACACCGGTTTAAAGGGGAATATTGTAAAGAGGAAATACTTGTATTTTTGTGTGTACAAACAACTGTGCCGATTTTAAAAATTGTTTCACCGTAACATACCTTACTTTTTACCCTATAAATATACAGTAAAAATCTAAATATAACACGGGCAGGGCCCGGGGGAATGCTAGTATATCTATAAAATTTAAATTAACAACTAAGTAAGTTGTATGCAAACACTTATACATCAGTTACTGTAATGATGTGAGGTTAACTGTTAGGTAATTATTTGAGTCATGTACCGCTATGGTGCCTCTTTCTGCCGCAGTAGCAGCAGTAATAGTGGCTAAACATCAATACTTTCCGGTTTAAAGGTTACCGTAGACGACGTAATTACTCGGTTAACGAACATGTAACTTGTCTTGTAAAAACCTATGTCATCATCATCATTATCATCATCAGCCTATGTCCAGCAGTGGACTAACATGGGCTGATGGTGATGATGATGATGATGATGATAAACTTGTCTTGTGTCAATACGACCAGCAGATTTGTGGTTTCTTGTTAACTTACCTGCCTATAAGAAATAGACGAGGTCGTATCGCTTATCGTTGCTCCATTCAATGAAGATTATGAAAATATATAAATCGTAACTTGTTATAAATGTAAGCCGATAATAAATTTTGCCATAGCGCTATGCGATTTTTGTACTAGATAAAATGCTGTTTCAGAGTTTTTTTTTCTGGTTTAGATACTGTTTAAATATAGGTAATAAATTTCGATTATTAACAGTTCAATTACGTTATAATATAAAAGAGATTAAAGCGTTAATTGTTACGATAGTTATGTACCAACGAGGAACGTAAAGACTCAAATAGCTAAATTTCCTTGATATCATAGTTTTCAATTAAAGCATATTGAATAGAGATTCTGATTATTAATCGTACACGTTAGTAATGATTATTCGTATTAATTGAAGCGGTTAATGCTGATTCGAGATTAGATCAATGCCGTTTGAATCGTAGCGTAATTGTGATTGATTTATGTATCACATAATTGGAGATTAGCATTTGATGTGTTATGGTTTATGTTATATGAAAGGATTGTTTGTAGTACGACTAAATAAAATATTTAAGACAAAAATAATTGTAAAGGCTTAAAAGATTTACTTCGTGATCTTAAACGTGAAAAGTGCATCAAAACATTACTTTTGTTATTATTTTATGATTTAAAAAAATATTTGCTGTCGTCTTGACAATACACGCTTTATACTACGGTTATGTTGATGCATAAATTGAAAAAGTATATTACATCAGTCGCGTTTCGACTCGTAATAACCGAGAAGCCAAAACTATGCAACCAACTCCACAATCGATCACCACAACATCACCGACGATATTTTACGACTTTGTATCAATATTGATGGATTGCTATGTAAAATTTAGGTTTCTTGTACACAATAATCCGATCACCGCAATTGGAAAAGAAACATTGCGGGCCCACTGTTTGGTGACCATCTATTCGTAGATTTTAAGTTATATTGATTAGCCATCTTGTGTTTCCAAACACAAGTGTTTTCGAAAATTGACATGCGGCTTTGCTTTTTTGTGTGTGTTAGGTTCCGATGATTGTAATAATGTAGACTTTGCAATTTTTACTTCCACCCGTCTTAGTGCAGTCTCAGTAATATTATTGTCCGTATAAGTGCCACCAATCTAGTATTTTAAGAAGAAGTGTTTGCGAAAGCGTTTCGTACAAAGTGGTGTTTGTGCTATCGACGATATCTGACGTGGTGGAGTAGAACGGCAATGGATTTGCCAATGCGATGAGCTCGGCGGACGAGGTGTGCGGCGTCCGAAGGCGTAGGAGCATCAAGCGACTGCTTCGGAGCCTCACGGCTGATAAGCTACAATCAGGTAAACGGATAATATACAAGTGGAAAATAAAGTAGGACGAAGTAAAAAAAATGTAGATTCTGATAACAAATGCCTTCTTCTCTATGCCTTATACGTCTACGATCTAGATGTGAGGCGGCGTTATGCACTGGCAAATCCACTGGTAACTTGATAATTTTATAATTAATGTATTAAATTATTGAATTTACATGTAACAACTAATTTTCGACCTCGACGGTATAATGACAGCCGAGGAGATGCGGTTAACATACTTTGTTTATCTAATTCGGAAGCTTATGATAGTTCTTTCCTATGAAATTGTAAAGCAAGGTAAGATCGTTGCGTGACTATTGCGTATTTTGTAAAAGACCGTTGTTAGCTATGAATTCTATTTGTGATTTTGCCACGAATCATCAAATACAGATCTGTTTGACTCTAGAACTTAAAAATTGAGATATTTGTAGTGGCGCATTTAAAAAAGATTTAAACATTCCCTAGCTTGATAAGATTTCTGCTCTGACTTAAGTTGCTAGTGTAGTACTAAGAGTGCAGTTATGGGACAGTAGATATCATCTGCATAATCCCTCAAACTGGATGATTAAGTCCTTTTTTATGTTAGTATTACATAATCAAAGGGTAAATCCTTTAAGTTGGGGCGTAATTTTTCCATCGATACCGAGTGGTAAATAGTAGAATGTAAATGTTATACTAGTATGATCTTGTACCTAGAAATTACAGAGTTAAAGAGAAACTTAATTTAGTGACAAATTTTGAGAAGAAATTTATGTGGATATGAGTAAAAATACCAACAAGCAACCAATTTTTATAATTTATTGTCTAACTTCATCTATCAAATTGTAACCCGCGTGTACTGTACATATCATACAGGCGTGTAACTATAAACTTGCACGCCTGTATGATTAGTACAATAGGTCTACTATAAATAGTCTTAAGACTAATGTTTTACTAAATTTATGTGAACGTAGTCAAAAAGTGCCTCGACATAGTGCCAACTTGTAGATGTAGTGGGCAATTATTTTTCTTTGGGAAAACTTGGATCTTTATCAGTATACAATGACACCCGAAATGTCAATGAATAAAGAAAAAGTATTGAATGAGTGACATTTTCGTATCCGTTAGTATTGAATGAGTGACATTTTCGTATCCGTTAATATGAAACTTTTGTTTGGTGTCAAATGGCAAAATGAATAATGTCATTCTATGTCAGGTACTGAAGCTATTTAAGAGACCACGATGCAGAAGAACTTTTCTGAAAAATTGAGAAGGAAAATTTTTCTCATTAATTCCTATACCTTGTTATTAAGCATTCTGCAAATAGACATTACTGTAGTCGTCACTGTCAATTATTAACATTGAATAAACATTAAACAGTGTCTGAATTTTCCCTCGCATAATACCGGATCTGCACTACATTTGCAGCTAAACGATCTGCCAATAAACAATCTGGCTGCGCTCACTAGAGAGATATAGTAAACAGTGCATCGATGATGCAACGAGAAACAGGTGTTGCTGAAACGTGACCGAAGGTCAAGCTTCAATCCCGGCGGGGAAATGTGCCAAGATCAATTATGGAAAGTGCAACGTGAGCACGGGATGGGAGTATACGGAACTAGTGAACCCGCCCCTGCTTCGCTCGGGAGCTGTGCTGATAGAAAATATGCCTACAATATTAAGCACGTGTTTTACATATAAATCCTTCGAAATCCGTTGCGCAGTTTTTAAGGTTTAAGCATAGCGACCGAGGTAGACTTTGTTTTTTTGACTTTGCCTGAAAAGAGTAACAACCATCAAAGCTATTGTTTTTGCCAGTTCTTATTAATATCTCAAAACGCATAGTAGTTAATGTTGAAAGTCAGCAAAATGTAATAGCATAAAACAAGATTACAATAATTTAATATTGTAAATTACAATTATTACTCGACAAATTTAAAGTGTTCAGGTAGAAATAGATCTTCGTAATAGAGTTCTTTGAGTTTTTGTGCAGTCCAAACACTCACACAGTTTAGTTACATTTTAGTGATTTAGTTTAAAAATTTTAAGCTCAAGTTTTAATTACAATGTAACGTAAATAACAAATTTCAAGGTAAGGTAATCACTACATACGTTTGTTTTCTAACTTTTACTACAATACAACCGTTTAAACTGGCAGTTTATAATGCGGAGACCATTACATTATATCTCACATCACTACATACTTCTGGAATTTGAAAAAATCCATGTATTCATCTCGAGAATCCAGTTATATTTTACAGCCCACCAAATGGAAAAGCATTCGTGTCGGATATGATTTTTTTCATAGTTACATGAAGATCGCGTGGTCACTGACGTCAAAGGGTACATTAAAAATCTCCAGTTTATTGCGTGAATCGGTTGGTATTTTGCTACGATACATGTGGTGTGTTTCATAGCTTGTTATTGTGAATCGAAATTGGAAAGTTCCGAAGTTAGATTTTATGATACTTGTCTATAGTGTAGCTAATTAGAATTAGACTTGGAATGAATGTAAACAGATCTAAATTCAATCAATAATCAATCCGTAGCCTAGTGGTATATTTAGCTGTAGAAACCGGTGGTCGCGGGTTTGAATCCTGCGGGGACTCTGCAGATTTTCATTGTTGTTTTCAAATTGGTTAGGGAAATTTGGACCGAACACCCAATTGCCTGAAAAGTAAGCAAATCCATGCGTCGGATGGGCATTTTAAAAGACGGTCGATAGTCGATACGGTCCAAAACCTCCTAATGGATAGGGGTGTATTAGGGAGGACCAGCAATTTTCAGCAGTGGATAGTCCACTGCTGAAAATTGTTGCACAGGCTGATGATGTATATGATGTGATGTAATGGCGTAAGAAGCTATTTTTTTTTTTTTTTTTATATCCTTGAAGTTATGCTTCAAGACTCATGTCTTTAGTAAGCTTTATCTAACACAGAGTTCGGAGAAGCTCCGTCCCCAGAACTAGGTGGCCACATTTTTGCTAAAAATGGAGGCCACACGTACAGAAGGTACGTGAGTTAGGCATTAGTTTATGTCTCCTAAGGATCGTCGACGATCGGTTTACGGACCGGGACGCCGACGGTCTGGCGACTGTATTAATCGGTGGCGGGGGGCGGTGAGAACCGCCCTGGAACGCGGGGGTATCTAGTGTACGCGGTGTGTTTGTTTCGCTGTGCACGTAAGCGAGGGCAAACTACAGGTGAGTGTGTGTTATCCCTACTCGTGTGGTGTGTAGGGTCTGATGTCGGGACCCCCGTTGGGGCCGGAGTCTCGGCGACCCCTTCCTCGTCCGGGTCGAGGAGAACGTTTCGCGGTCTACACTTTTGACTAGACACGTTTGGATCGGCCGTATACGTTGCTGCTTTACCAGCAGAGGGTTGCTGTGGTTGACTACTTTATCTATGTGCTTGCGAGTTAACTTTTAAAGTGCTCGCGGGTGTCGGCAATTTACAGTCACTGTGTAAGTCTACATTTCGTTGGTACCACTGCGCCCCAGTGGCGCGGCGTATGAACTTGTTTTGAACTACTTGTAGTTGTTTTAGGAGTGTGGAGGATGCGTGAGCGAAGTTTGGCATGCATAAGCCATGATTGGTCGTATGCATACCTTGAACAATAAAAGTTTATTTTTGAGCGACATTTTACTGTTAGAATTCGTTAGGTGATAGAGTCTGGTCGAAACGAACAAAGCTTTCTCCTAACGTCCTGAATATGACTTTTGAGCGACATGTTGCAGTCGAAGGTCACGCCTTAGGTATTTGGCCTTCCTTTCCCATGGGATCGGTTGGCCGTAAAGTTTTAGCTTGTCTCTAGTGTCTGGTGTCGGCCAGCGCGTGGCCTTATCCTGACGCCTCGTTAAGGACCGGGGTATCGTATATCACGACGTAATCTAGACCGATGAAAGTGTATTGCTACACTTTTATCGGGATTGACGTCGATTCTCTATTTACGAAACCATTCGCCTAAACCATTGATCGCGTTTTGGAGTTTTTGTAGATATAATTCGGTCTAAGTGACGAACAATAGAGAGCGGTGTCATCGGCGAAAGTGCCAGATTGACATCGTCGGGCTTTGGAATGTCGCTCGTGTAGAGTGCAAATAATAAAGGTGAAAGGACCGATCCTGAGGAACGCTCGCTTGGAGCGGATTTGTCAGTGGACAGGGTGTTCTCGACTCGATATCGGAAAGAGCGATTCGACAAGTAGGCTTGGATGATGTGGAACCAGCCTGTCCGGCACTTTGAGAATGTACAGCTTGTAAATCAAGCCGTTGTGCCAGACTTTGTCAAATGCCTTTGCGACATCGAAGAAGACGGCCCTGTGATACGGGGTTTGGGTTGATGAAGGCCATTCAGAATGAATTCCGTCGGGCGATAAATTTGGTCAGGACACGAGTGCTTCGGAAGAAACCGAATTGCTCGTCTGGGATGAGGTTATTGGACAAGGTGTGGTCTTACAACCGGAAGAGAATTAGGTTGCATATAGCTTGCCCAAGCAGTTGAGCAAGCTAATTGGACGATAACTCGTGGGTAGGTTAGAGGGTTTGTTCGGCTTGGGAATACTGATGACGATGGCTTCTTTCCAGGCATCAGGAAAAGTACAAGTTGATAGTAAATATTGAAAATGTTGACCAATACACAGACAATAGGGCCTGGCAAGTATTTTAGAGTTCTATTTGAGATACGGTCTGGGCCAGGTGCCGACCGGGGTTTAAGACCCTTAATATATCGCGAACCTCCTCCGGGGTCACTGGCTTTAAATTATCGCCCTCTGGTGGTAGGCAGCCCTAAGTTCGACCAGACGGTCCACCTCCGATAGATGGGCCGCGTCGGCGTGTGCGCGAGATGGCGTACATTGCTCTTCTAGTGTATTGGCTAAGCATTCGGCTTTTTCGAAGTCATCGAAAGCTAACAAGCCCCGGTTGGCTTTGATAAAGGCGGCATGGCGTCACGGGATCCGACTTAACGTCGAGCCAACTGCCAATAGGCAGTGTGCGATGGCTCTAAGTCTTCCATCAGACCTAACCACGATTCTTTGCGGTGTAATTCTATCCTGTCGCTGACCAACCTCTAACTGAAGTTTCCTAAAGCGAAATCGGTTTGACTCGGACGGATAGCGATAAAACACCCGCTTGAGTGTATTTTTCTCTTATCAGACATCGAATACTGAACGGCAAGCCAAAGTTGCGGTCACCCGAAACCTTGACTGTCTTTTCGGAGTCGTCGATGGCTGATGAGATATGCGTTGTGATACTGTCGATGGCAATATATGCTTTGTCTACACTATCAATAACCTCCGGTAGGTTTGAGCAACTTTGGGGGTCCATAGCCTTGAGTTTGCGTTCAAGACAATGCCAATTTGTTACGGTTTTGGTCGTAGGGACCGCACCGGCGCCTTGGCCCAATTTGAATAAGACCGGCAAGTGGTCAGAGTCTAACTCACAGAGTGCCTCTATCGATACGACATCGAGCGAGACGTCTCTAACTAAAAGCAGGTCTATAGTGCTAGGAGCGCCTATGCCTGAGTCTGAGTATCTAGTTGGGGTCCCGGGAGCTATTATGTTTATGTTGAGTGGCTCCTCGAGTTCCAGCAATTTATTGCCATTTGTGTTTGGCGTAATGCAATTCCAGTCGGGATGTTTGCTATTTAAGTCGCCTGCGATAATGGTTGATGGACCTAGGCTGAGAAGCAGCTCTAGGTCGGATCTAAGTAACTTCTTACTTGGGGACAGATACACGGAAACAAGAACAAGCGGCCTGTGGCCGGTGAGTGCAATCTGACACGCTGTCCCCTCTAAGTTAGTTAGTGTGGGTATGTCTAATGGTGCGATATGTAGTGACCTCTTATAGTATATCAGTGTACCACCCAGCGGTCCTGACAACCTATCGTTTCTAATTATGTTATAGCCACTGATTCTAGGATTGGCTATTGACGGTTTTAAAAAGGTCTCTTGCACTAGAAATAAGTCTATACTATAATCCTGCAAGTATTTAGCGATTTCGGATCGCTGCTTCTTAAGGCCGTTTGCGTTAAAATACGATACGACTAGAGAGCGCGGTTTTGCCCTACCTAAGTTGGTAGCCATCTTAAACGGTTAACCTACTCGTTTGTGTCTGTTTCGGTTCTTATTTAAATTTACTTAGTGCGTCTAATATTTCGGCGTGAGCGAGCAAGACGTTTATTTTTTCAACTGGGCTGATTGCCAGGTGCATTTTATGGTCCAAATCGTATAATTTAGACATGTTTACTTTTTGTGCGAATTCAAAGTATTTCGAGATTAAGTCAACGGGCGCCGGACGGACGTAATTACCGGGCCCTTTGTGTGACGTGATTTGCGCGGCGGGCGCAGGTGCGAGTTTATTGCTCGCTATTGTGGGACCCACCTGGTCGGTTCCCTTATTGATTGTTGCCGCCGCAGCATTAGGGACGGCGACGGATTTTTTAATTACAACTGGCTTTGTCCATGCACTAACTGCCGGTGCAGGTGCAGGGACAAAGCTCGGCTTTGTAACCGCGGAATTCGCGGAACGTGAGGCAGATGGCCGCGATTGTTTTTGGGTGCTCTGAGCAACCCCTGTAACAGCCGGTGACCTACGTTTTCGCAATTCGCGCACGCGGGCGGCTCGACCGAATCTTTTGGCCTTGGGCACCCGGAGTGCCACGTAAGAACACGCCTCAGTGACCCTTGTCGTGAATCACGACCGGGGCCTTGGCCTACGTTCGGCCATATATACGTCCGCAGTGCTAGGAATTGATTGCGGCTCGGCCTGCGGGCTTTTCGCGGGCGTCGCGGTCGGTGACGGCGGGGAGCTATTGCGGCCTCGGTGTCGCCTCTATGGCGGGCGTTTTGCCCTTTTCCGCGATCGCACGGTGGTAAAACCTTCTGAGTCGGCTATGTTGGCGGCGTCTGTTGACACGGTCGTGGGTTCGAAGTCCATTTTGAGGGCCGGGGTTCGTCTTCGGCGTCTGATTGCGCCGAAAGATAATGACACGGGACAGGTGTACATACTGGGCTACGGTCCCGGTTGGGTGTCGCAGACGGCGACGACGATTTTTAGGCGACGCGGCGGCTTTGCCTTCAAGTACAAGGCGACGGTAACCAGCGTGGATTTTGGCCCAATATTCCGGGGCGGATTCGCGGAAATAGTCATCTATTGCATCGCGGTGTTGTGCGGGATCATAACCGTCCATTTTAGCCATTGGGGCGACCCCCGCCGGCACGGTGTAAGCTATTCTAGCCCTCCCCACCTGCGTGAGGAGGTGTGTGCCTATTAAATAAGTGTAAGCGCTTTAGGAGCACTAGGTGTGTACCTAGCTGCCACCTAATGCAGCAAGCACAAGTTAAATTAAAAGATAAATGCCTCGTGGGCTTTTTTGTGTATGTGTAACTTACAGTTAAGTCGGGAACCTGCCTGCGAGCACTTACTACACAAACGAAACACAGCACTACTAACACGGCAGCACTGTGACACCAACTAACTTTGTACCGCGTAAGCGAGAATAACGAACTCATGCGGGAACGCACGAGAGAGGTCCGTACTGGCCGGCGGCTCAGAACGGAATGGCGTAAGAAGCGAACGCGTTCTTATTGGTGCACCGCGGCCATTTTGAATTCCCACGCGATGTTTAACCAATAAGAGTGGCCGACCTTTTCGCACCGAATTCAGTTAGTCTTCAGACTTTCTTCACGTTAATTATATCTGTAAATTGACTAAATTATATGACTGTTCCTAAACGTGTATTTTCGGAGGGGAACAACTTTGCTGATTTTTAGACGCATGTTAAACTTTTAAATAAAAATTCTTGGCGTTGCATTAATGTTAATTTTGTTTAATCTATCCGTGTCATATTTGCTCTTCTTGTATCTCTATAGACTAATTCATAGCCAAAACTTTAGAGGCTTTTATGATGTCCTTGCGAAACATAAAAGATACGTTCCTGCTCTAGTTTTGAAACTCCGTTACCGTTGATGCAAAACACCCAGCTTCTAAATGGACTGGGGAATTCAACTCTGACGTGGAAGTAAATAAACGTGAAAGAAACACGAAGTCGGAAAAACGGAGCGATGTGAAACGTCAAATAAATTCAGTCGTCTGTTCGTTTCGTTCCATTCTTGTATCGAGAGTTGGTTTAGAGGTTACAAAAGTGTAAGAAACTGTATACGTTTCTCTATTTACTAGCAGCCGTCCGCGGCTCTGCCCGTGTTATTTTAAGAGTTTTGGATTAGATTTTGTTGGATAAAAATAGCCTATGTTACTCTAGGTTAATGTATCTTTCTAATGGTGAAAGAATTTTTGAAACGGCACAGTACTTTTTGTGAATATTCATTACTAGCGACCCCCCGGCTCCGAACGGGTGCAATACTGATATCTGTAAAATCTATGGAAAATTATACAAATTTATTAGCTTAATATTGTAAATGCTTGAATTATACAAATAAAACTTCCGCTTCAATCACCCTATGTAATAAAATAAAACGCATTAAAATCCATTGCGTAGTTTTTAAGATTCAAGCATACATTGGGACATAGGGACAGAGAAAGCGACTTTGTTTTATACAGTGTTGTGTGACAAACGTAAAGTGATAAACATATACACAAAAATATTTCCTCTTTATATTATTAGTAAATATAATGACTTTAACCTAATTGTCCTATATGCCTGATCGAATTGACATCAGAGCGCGATGGTTCGCTATGTCTATTATTTTATAATTTATCAATATTCCTTTACACTTTTAACAACATTAACCATTATTATTATCAACTTTAGAGACAAATATTTGCTTGAACAAATTTACTACAATTGCGAGTATTTCAGCGTCTCGCTTAAGCTGGTCTTAAAGCAGCATCATCTTCATCCTTTAAGAGTATTAAAATTAAAACAAATCTGATAAGTGTCCCTTGTTCCACAGAATTTATTTCGAATTACTAGTGTAATATTTAAAAATATTCGGCATATATATAATAGTAATCATGTCTTTATGTATAAACCTTTTTGTTAAAATAATGACTGCCTGTTACACATAGCCAAAATGAGATAATAACAATTAACCAATATTTTTATATAATGCTGGTCTGGTCCTGATTTCTATTTTTACGTCCTATGAATACACTATCTATCACTTAAAAAAACATTAAAATCATACAAATAATCTGTGCAAGTAAAAGATATTTAGTACAGTGTTTTATACGGATATAATAAAAAATATTAATATCCTCGAAATTTCCTAAATCTTTCATTCAGTCATATAAATTATTTTAAAAGAACAGAACTATAATTACGTTCTCTTATATATAATTTTTTATTATACTAGCAGCCTATCCACGACTCGACAAAAAGGAACATAATTATGTTACTCAAAGTGAAAGTAGCTTTTTGATTGCGAAAGAGTTTTTTTCAAATCGGCACAAAAGTTTTTGAGTTTTTTCATTACAAACATACACACAAATATACAAATATTTTCTGTTCATAATATTGTAATAATATAGATAACTCTATTCGTCATAGCTTCTAAATGGCTATCCTATCCTTAGTCTACGCAATATATACACGAGTTATTCTTCTGTCTGTCCGTATACAATCGCAGGTACCGATGACTTTTTAATTAAGCCCATTGTGCCACGGTGGCGATCCACAACTATTGTAGGCCCCCATTCGTACAGCTACCATCGAATGCTAATCTCGATCCCTCTTCGATTGAGAGTCGACGAGTAAAGTAGGCTTCAATATATTGTAGATAGAGCTTTGCTATTTACTCATCATCATCATCATCATCATCAGCCTCTGTTAGTCCACTGCTGAACATAGGCCTCCCCTAATGCACGCTCTTTCCATTAGGGGTTTTTATGGACAGCATTCCACCACGCTGGTCCAATGTGGGTTGGTGGGTGGACCGACTTTTTTCATGCCGATCCGACGATCATCTTAATTTTAAGGCAATTGGGTGATCGGCCCAAATCGACCTAACCAACCAGAAAACAACGATAACACAAAGTTGATTTCCGCGGGATTCGAATCCACAACCACCGGTTTATAAAGCAAGGTCACGGAGGCGTCTAAAAAATATTATGTTCATCTTACAAACGAAATAAAGTGTCAAATATAAAATTAATTTTTTATATTTTATAAATTACTTAAATCAAATATATGTGAATACACAGTGGTAGCTGCGTAAACATAAATGTAGTAAAATATATTTAACAAATTTTCGCTTCATTTTTTTATTTAAAATACTGTGGAATATCTATTTTAATATCGTTATTAGTTTAACAGGCACATGTTTCAAGTCGTACATCACAGACATTTATGTGCAAAGTGGATTTATTATTCGAAAACAAATGAACGATCCGCATAATGTTTCCTTCGAGTTGCCATAGTAGACGTGTGTCGTCATTCAAGAGGCTTTTCTCTATTTCTCTTACTTCGACGCTTTTGTGAGGTCGAGAGCGGACGAGTGTTGCTCAGGGTTGCCTGTTTACATAGTTATCAATATTTATTTATAATCATCAGCTCTTTGCGGCCCACTGCTGGACATAGGACTTTTTCAATGAGGGCCAAGACGGCCCTGCTATTGTTAATTATTAGGCAATTGTTTAATTAATAATGGTATTCTGCTTTCCTTGTACTCTGCGATAAAAATAAATTTATGTTTTCCCTTATTTTATCGTTAGTTTATTATAATAGTAAGGGTAGACGCTAGATATAAGATTATGTCATTGTAGGACAAATGATGTATCAACTGAACAAGTTTTTATTCTACCTTCTGTAGTGTGGTTTTGATCGCTGTTTAGTACATATTTTATCCCTGTCAATTGTGAAGACATTTTTTTACAGTTATGCAGTACCTATAATAATATATAATATATGTGATATTATAGCTTATGTCTTATCAGTTACAGTTATCGCTATCGTTATCTTAAAATTAAAAAAATAGGCTGGATGGACGTTTGGAAACGGGGCGTGATAACACAAGTCCTGATTTTGCAAACCAAAGTAGAGAAAAAATTGTGCTTGAAATCAATTTACCGTAATTTTTTACCGTAATTGTTATGGTAATTTGGGCTGATTACCCAATCGTCTGAATAGTAAGATGATCCATACGTCGGATGGGCATGTAAAAAGTCGGTCCACCCACCAACCCGCATTGAAACAGCGTGATGGGTTACGATCCAAAAACCCCTAATAGAGGAGGCGTGTATTAAGAGAGGCTTATGTCCAGCAGTGGACTAACACAGGCTGATGATGATGATGATGATGAAAGTTAAGTTTTTTTGTGGTGCTTTGGTTGTCGGCGTCGCATTTTGAGTCGACAGATGCATGGAATTATTAAAAATCATATTTATATAAATAAATCTAAGATTCTGAAAGTACAGGTGATAGCCCTATACGTCCCAGCCTCCAGTCTTTCGCAGAAGGTTGCTAGCTTGCACTCTCAGTAGTACCGCGTATGTCGCTCTGAGAAACAATGTCTCCTTAGGGCTATTTCACGCGTTAACCTGTTATGGTTGTTTTCGTGTTTGAAGTCTTTTGTTGTTAAGTTTGCGTGTTTGTTTACTTTGTTGTTTTTGTACTTGTTCGTTTTGTCTATGACTTACGTCGGTGGTTCTAGTTTGGGTCTAGTGGATTTTATCGTCGTGTATAGTAACTTATTACTTGAGTGTGTTAATACTATGGTCATATGTCTATTTTGCCTTAGAGTTTATTTTGCATCTGTCACATGATAATAGTAATTGGATGATAAGAATTTTGTAAGATCGTGAAAAATCAAAGGATACGAAGTAAATTGTTCGTAAACAGATCATGTTTTATTTGTCACACTTTTATAACACTTTATTATCGTAATAAAATTACAACGATTACAAAATATATTACATCGCGTCATATTGTTGTCTTTTGTTTTTTTATTTTTTTTTAATATTTGCAACGGCTTTGACACAATATTCTATTCGATAAAAAGCTTGTAAAGAAATTGATAAAATATAACTTTCATTTATATTTATTGTTTTAGTATTCCTTGTTTACACTTGCTAAAATCTTAACAGTGACAGTTATTCTTGTATGAAACGCATTAAAATACATTCAACTTGTGTTACACAATTAGACATTGTTGAGGGTGGGCGTGGACGTGATGTCCCAGCTGTGGGATATCAGTAAGTGGCGTGTTCTCTTATACATACATCTCAATCAAATATGCGATGGACGTTACGTAAACAAAGCGTAATGTCGAACTGAATTGGCGCCAAAAAGTCTGCCACTCTGATTGGTTAAACATCGAGTGGGGATTCAAAATGGTCGCGGTCCACCAATGGGAACGCGTTCGCTTTTGCCGCCATTAGTGTTGGACATTAGACTCTGTGGTCATTTATTCCGAGTCTAAATTGGCTGAAGTTATTGTATTTTCAAAGTTAATAGTGTATTTAGACTGCAGAACTTATTGGCTGATAATTTGATCCGTTTGAGCGGCCAGTCAAAAACTTAATTGCCGATTGTATTGTAATTACTAGGCTCTAAGCTAAGCTAAGCTAAATTGAACCTACTTATGCCTATTTCAGTTTTTATTATAGGTGTTTTATGCCCAAGGGTTTTTTTCCTTTCCACCTTTCCCGGCGTCCATGGGACAGACTGTTTAATATCCTAATCACATTGGCAAACAGACTTTTATTGCATTATTACGTCACGTTAAGTAAATTTTACCAGTTACCGATTGTTGATAAAGAAATTCCACACTGGCGGTTAGTCTTCCTTAATATATCCCATATTTTACTTGTACAGTAAAATACCGAAATTAGCCGAATAACATATGGAATTTTAAAAATCTCTAAAGGCGACAAAAGTAAGGAGCTTTAGTTGTCTTATAGCACGATATTAGACATAATTGACTGTTTATTTATTTAGACACACCAACGGCATTTTTATTTATACTTGATCATAAGGTTAAAGTAAAAAAAGCTAAGTGTCTAATATGTAAACTTGTAATAGGTATGTACAACATTAATTGTGAATGCTTTTAAAAAAATCTTAAATTAAAAAAAAATGTACATAATTTATAACTATTGAAGGTTTATATAATTTCCAGGACTTGTCTTTCAATGCATATTGTCTACCGTCTGATGTTATAAATCATCATTCATTCATCATCAGCCTGCTTCAGTCCACTGCTGGACATAGGCCTCCCCTGCTGCACCCCTTGTCTATGAGGGGTTTTTGGATCGTATCCAACACGTTGGTCCAATGCGGGTTGGTGGGCATTAAATATAATATGAACAAAATGTTTGTTATATTTCTAAACTGTACTTTGATTTATATACTATATTGTATGTATCGAGAGATGATTTATAATGTACCCCCGTTATAAGCATATATATATATATAAATATAACGTTTTTTTTTACATATGGTACTAATTTATGAATTTCTTTTTCAGGTAAGTGTCACGTGCATCCGTTTTTTGTATTTTTACGTCCGATCCAATGTGAGTATTCTTTGGTAATTCATACAAGTACCTTCAGAAATGTATGTATTTCTTAATTTTGTGAAGCAAAGGAAAGAAAGGCTGCAACGGTATAAGAGACTATAATAACGTTACGAGCGCCACCTGTTAGACACTCTTCGAGATAGGATGTGACTTGTTGTTCAATACTTTTCGACGCCAGATGGCGTTACTGTGCAATACTGTTACGAAACTGTTTTCCACGGTTTCACGTTTCGACAATAGATGGCAGTATTATTCTTTCATGTTTATTTAAAAACTTATTAAATTTTATCTAAAGTTGTAGGTATTTTATCACGCATTCTGTAACTAAATACTAGTATAAATTGTGACATGTAAGCTGATAAAATATTTATAAAAAAGGAAACTTTTAAATTTTATTCTTTATTAAGATTTAATCCACTCGGTGACATGTCAAGGTCACCGGTTAAATGACCGCCACGTTTTCCTGTTATTTTCATACAAATAAAGAATATTTTATGTCCACTAACGATAACAGATTCGAGTAATTATTTCGTTATTTCGATAACGGAAGTGTCAAATAATTTTTACATAAATAAATGTGACGTTTTTACGATACGTGTGTCTTTTTGAAGTTTTAAGAGTGAAGCTTAAAACCTTTGCTATAAATAAAATGTTAATATTTGCAAGTAAAAGAGAAACGTCGATATGTTATTATTATTGACACAATTTTTTTTTAACGCGGTTTCTTCGGTAATTAATGTGGTAAGTGAAGTTAGAGAATTCAAATAATAAATAAAAATTGCGCGTCATTCTTTTTAGTTTTCTAATCTTAAATAAAACATGTTCGTAATAGAATATATCAAACATAAATAACATAATCTTGAGCGACATACATTTATTAAGCGGATTTTTAGCATGAGTTGATTAAATGTAAGTTCATTTGAAGATACAGCGCTTTTGTACCAGCTGTGTTTATAAAAACTAGGGACGATTTTACTTCTACCTAATCCCTGTCTATATTTAGGCGGTTTACTACTGCCTAATATGCTATATTAAAAAAGATGGATTTAACGTGTAAATGTGATGATAAAATACACATGCAAAATATATAATTAAAACATATTTATCTATTGTAAACTCTGCCAATTATATACCAAATAGGTTTGCATTGCTCTTTGTCTCTTTAAAGTTCAAATCTCGATACAAACACATACACATCACAACATCAGCCTTTGTTAGTCCACTGCTGGACATAGGCCTCCCTAATACATCCCTATCCATTAGGGTTTGGACCGTATCCCACCACGCTGGTCCAATGCGGGTTGGTCAAGCAATACAAACACAAACCCTAGAATTAAATTAATTAGATACAAATCTTCAGCTCCTTCAACTTTATAACGTTAATCAGAAACTCTCCCTAAATCCACGAATGCAATACAAATAAAACAATCAACTAGCGGCTGGTAGTATGCAAATTTTTGTATTCACAAACTGATTGAAGATCAAGCACGTAGTATTTAGTAACATCTGCCGCGTTTCGGAGCAGGTGTTTTCGTGCACCTGCATCTTCCCCCTTCCCGCACCGTCCCCTTCCCCATCTCGATCCCGAAATCCGATCCTGGCAGGATGTTCCGTGATTTATATTCACAATCTGCTCTTTATTATCCGCGAAGATTAACTTTGTGGATGTGATAGCCTTTCGTTGGACAGTTCGATAGCTGTTTGTAACATTTGTATTGATCTGCGGTTGTTTACGCCAGATTTAATGGACTATAATCGATTATGAACTGCCTCCGTAGCCTAGTGGTAAGGGCGTATGGGCAGCCTAGTGGTGATTCTCAACAAATTTTAATTGTTGTTTCCTAATTGGTTAGGGCAATTTGGGCGGGGTGATCGGCCCAAATTGCCCTAACCAATTAGAGTGTTCTTGTCTGAAATCTAAGATGGACATCTTAAACTTCAGCGTCGGATGGACATGTAAAAAGTCGGTCCATCCACCAACCCGCATTGGACCAGCGTGGTGGGATACGGTCCAAAAACCTCCTAATAGCCAGCCCTGTTTCCAGCAATGGACTAACACAGGCTGATGATGATGATAATAAATCGATTATAGTCGAAAATAAATCTTAAGTTGTTAGAAAAAACTGTTTGATAGATTCGATCGTGTTTTATTAGTTTACACAATATTTACCGTACTTTTAGAAAATCGGGTGTTGATCGGATGAAAATCTTCAAAACAGTCTTATTTATCAGTAATTTAATTCGTCTGCATAGAATGGACTTTGTAACGTATTTAACTAAAGTCAAGATGAAAAATTTACCCACTTTAAAACATTTTAATCGGTGTTCCTTTTCGGTAAGTATAAACTTGGCGATTTTTGAGACTGCAGTAGATAGGCTGTCTAATGCTTGAACTTTTTAATAACAAACATACACTTTATCTTTATGTATATATATCACTACATAGAATAAAACAAAGTCGTTTTCTCTGTCCCTGTATCTCTAAGTATGCTTAAATTATTAATACTACGCAACGGATTTTGATGCGATTTCTTTTTAATTAGATAAAGTGATTGATATGAAAGGTTTACGTGTATAATTCATGCATAATATTGTAGAGACAACTGCCTCCGTAGCCTAGTGTTATAGGCGTGTGGCTTAGAAACCGGAGGTCGTGGGTTCGAATCCTGCGGGGACTCAACAAATTTTTATTGTTGTTTCCTAGTTGGATAGAGCAATTTGGGCCGATCACCCAATGTGTCTGAAAAGTAAGATGATCCATGCGTCGGATGGGCATGTAAAATTCGGTCCACCACCAACCCGCATTGGACCAGCGTGGTGGGATACGGTCCAGAAACCCTCTAATGGATAGGGGTGTATTAGGGGAGGCCTATGTCCAGCAGTGGACTATCACAGGCTGATGATGATGATTGTAGAGACGCGCTTATAAATTTATATTTATTATAGTAATGCACACCCGTGTGGAGCCGGGGCGAGTCGCTAGTTTATTATATATGTGTAGTATTCGCGTAAAAATCAGTATATATTATGTTAGTACTAATGCCTGGTCTTCTTTTGACAGTGGATTAACTGTATTACTTCTTTGGCGGTGTATATTTCTGATAAAAAAAGTCTTCTATCTTCCGGTTTGAAGGGTTAGGTTAATAGGAATGCGAGGCGTAAAACTCTCTGTCTCTATGTCTCAATGCGATAAGCCGATTTGTAGCGTCTTTAATTTATTATATAGTTTGGTCTTATTACTTATCAGGTGCTTATCCCAGTCGTCCTCAGAAGAATTGTTAACCACCTGGATAGGCGTAAACGCGAATCAGTAAACTAGTGGTTTCGACATGTATAATAATCGTGTAAATAAAAGAAATAATTACCTGGATAGTGTTATGACTTGATAATATTTTGAAATTCTTCATACTCTTGTGTCGGTAAAGGTAAAAAACAGCTTTTTTTATGATTACATTGTTCCGCAATAAACTTATTAATATCATAAGCCGTTTAACGTTTCAACTTGGCAACAAACGCTTTATAAGGCTAACGTCGCCTTCTATCGGAATAGTAAACGTAAAATATGTTGTGACGCAATATAACGATTTTAAACCAAACAAGGAAGCGTTCCGCGACCTTGTTGGTGCGACGGACGGACAACGTGACAATTGTATCTATACATTGGACGGGATTTATTCAGGAAAATATCATTGAAATATCAGGAATATTTAAGAAATATCCAAGTGACATTGGATTTAGTGGACTTGTCATAATCGTCGGGATTGAGTTTTACTATTGTGGAAACAGTCTGAAGAATAAAACTTGTCTGTTGATTTGTACGCACAAACTACGACTTGGCTTTTACGGCTGAAGTTATTCCTGCGTCGACTGATATAGATGGTGATGAAAAATGTTGGATAATATTTATGTAACAGTTTACACTCGTAGCGGCTTTAGTGTAAATTAATGTTAATATTACTAATTGAATAATCTACATTAGTTAATATTGTAATGAGCAAGCTTTTGGTTGTTAGTCTTGAAAAGGCTTTGACGAAACTGAATCGATTTTAAATATTATTTCACTATAAGAAAGCTGATTATTATGTTCATCCTTAGTAACATACGGTACTTTATAACTCGAGCAAAGCCACGGACAAATGCTAGTATTTCCTTAACGATTGATGACTTAATCGTTAGTGTCGTCGATATTTTATCATCAAATTGCGATATTTCACAGCTCTTTGAACTTTAAAATGTGGCCTCTACGATCTTGAAATTAATAAAAATCGCTTGAATCATTAAAAAACTAATTGCCTTATCGAACGTTCAACGAACATAGTCTCTTATAGAAATGACATCAGCTTGTACGTAAAGGCTTTCTGCGTAAGCGTGTGTGCGCTAAGATTTTCCTCATTCAAGTCTGTTTGATTTCGCGGTTGTTATGAGCCGTCCATATTGTGGGTCTGTTTTTGATCTTGGATAATGGGGATAGTAATTTTCCGTAGGATCAAGTCAAAAGATGTGCCTCTTTTAGATGAAAACAGTAATTATGTTAATTATTTCAATTTAGAAATTACATTAATATTGAATATTTTTGTTGAATTTAATTATTACGTTATAGTTGTCATATTTGTCAGTTAAATAATTTATTTTTACATTAAAAAAAATGCCCACCTTTTTAAAGCCAAGGCGCTACTAATAAATAGATTGATAACCTTTAATACAGGAGCTCAAGTGATAGCTTGTAAGGAAAAAAGGTTTAAAAGAATACATGCTTTTAAAGCAACTATAAAATGTTTTAATTTATGTTCAATATGCCAATTTAACGCCCAAAGTAAATTCTTGGAAAGCATTGTTTAAATCTCTTCGTTTCGTCCAGTCTATCCAATTAAGTATTTTGCTCTCTATAGTTGTACGAAAGTCTATTTCCTGTATTAGATGTTGCCAAGATATTTGAGAAAATATTCTAGACTTAATATAACTGATCATTGACTTCTTTTCAAATGTTTTATTTTATCAGTGTATCTACAGCACGTAGTACTGAGGTTGTCATCAAGCTATTGTTGGTGTGGTGGCTTCCTCTGTAGGCACATCAGCTGGACAATGTTAATAGTGTTTTGTTTATGACGTCATCAATGCTGTAAACAACATGACGGCATGATCTCATTGTCGGCCAAATCTTGAAGTGGACGAACCGTATTTTTTCGTGTTTGTAGGAGTCATTCTTGAACAAGTGTGCATTACTGACATCTGTAAAATCTACGGAAAAATATATAAATTTTCGGCGATTCTCTAAAATATTATGCATGTATTATACATATAAACCGTCCTCTTCAATTACTCTATCTATTAAAAAAAACGCATCAAAATCCGTGGCGTAGTTTTAAACATTTACGCTTACAGCGATATAGGGACATAAAGGACCAAGATGTGGGGAAGCAGATCATATTTTGCACTATCAAAACAATTTCTTACTGATGTATTACAAAAAGTTTTATATGAATATGTAAGACGAAGTACCGCAGTTTCTTGCCAGTTCTTTACAGGGTAGGTCTATGTTTTTGACTAATCATATTTAGACGTCCTAAGAGGTCAGACTGAACTGCCTCCGTAGACTAGTGGTATGGGAGTGAGCTTTAGAAACCGGAGGTCGTGGGTTCGAATCCTGCGGGGACAGAACAAATTTTCTTTGTAGTTTCCTAGATGGTTAAGGCAATGATCCATGCGTCGGATGGGCATGTAAAATGTCGATCCACCCACCAACCCGCATTCGACCACCGTGGTGAGATACGGTCCAAAAACCTCCTAATGGATAGGGGTGATCAGGGGAGGCCTATGTCCAGCAGTGGACTATCACAAGCTGATGATGATGAAGAGGTCAGAAGAGCCTGTACTGAACTTAATATTTATATATAACTTTTAAATGCATATTATGATTCTATACCTGTGAACTGCATCCCCCGCCTGGCTTGTGTAAAATCAATGACACCCCATGGTTTTTTTGTGTCCCTTTCGCGTTGCCCGAACGCACATCCTACATGCACTTCCGGTCGTTTCGTTTCAAAAATAACGCGTTCCCGGTAAGTAGTGTGGGGGAGGAACTCCCCTCATTTGCAGTTAGGGGTGCGTTTTTTTAATGGAAGGCCAACGACCTTTGTTTTTCCTTAAATGGTTTTGTTTTGTGAGTGACTGTAAGATTGCCTTCATTCAGATGATAGTGGATCAATATTTGACTGCAAAATAATCTAACATTAATTAAGGATAATACATGTTCCTTTTTTTTCATCATCATCATCATCATCATCATCAGCCTTTAATAGTCCACTGCTGGACATCGGCCTCCCCTAATACACCCCTCACCATTGGGGGGTTTGGACCGTATCTCACCACGCTGGTCCAATGCGGGTTGGTGGGTGGACCGACTTTTTACATGCCCATCCGACGCATGGATCATCTTACTTTACAGACAATTGGGTGATCGGCCAGAATTGCCCTAACCAACTAGGAAACAACAATGAAAATTTGTTGTGTCCCCGCAGGATTCGAACCCACGACCTCCGATTTCTAAAGCACACGCCCATACCACTAGGCTCCGGAGGCAGTCCTTTTTTTTAATAACCCTAATTAACCTTTTTAATTGTTTTTATCATCTCTTCATATATTTTAATATATTAAAATATATTTCGACAATTGTTTAGGTACAGTCTTTACTAATCAATGGTAAGAAAGAATAAAATGGTGTTTAATTGTAGATAGAGACGTAACTTTAAGTAATTCTACTTTTGAAGTTTTTTTTTTACTTCGAACGTTTAGATCTTTTGTTTCTTAAATTTTTTTTAACCTGAAAGCGCTATAATAACTTACAATGACATAAAAGTCTGCCCATTATTTATAACAGTGATGTTATGTTATTTGTAGCAAAACGATATAACTCTAAAATATTCAAAATGTACAGCCATATTAACTTGCAATTTATGACGTAGGACATGAGTCAGGCCTATCTTGCAATTACGACCTTAGGACCTATCCCGTAATTATGGCCTCGGTAAAACATTGAATAAAACATCAGGAGTATTGTACACTAATCGAATAATACTTTCTGTTGCTTATGCGAATACTATACAAATGTTAAATAATAAGGTTTTAGGAAATTTATCGCGTTTTATTACTATACAAACTATAACTATGTTTCAGGCCCATGCCAATGTCTATGATCACGGGTGAGACAATGCCTGAGTAAAATAAACACGAAAACATCGATAAAACTCTATCATTTATATTCTTATAAGTAAAATTTGTAATAATATGGAAAGTACAACTATACGTGAGAGAAATGTTGGGTATGACTATTTTAAATTATTACTTTCTTGTGTTTACGCGAATTCTACACGTTATTTAATAAAAGACTTGACGGATTTTATCGCGTTTAATTTTGTTTACAATTTTACCGAGGTTCGAACAGGACCAATAAATAAAATACAGAAATGACGTTGGCCGGGTAAGAAACTTTGACAGACAAACAACTCAGTCTGCCCGTAACCATGGATCCTGTGAAGTGTCTGAAACGTCGGAAATTTTTTTACAAGATTAAACGCGATAAAATCCGTAAAGTCTTTTATTAAATTATATTAAAATTAAGTTTCTTTTTTATTAGCCTATATTTAGAATCTTCCACTAACTTACTGCTTCCTATAACCGTTGTTCTGAGGAAAACGCGTCTTGTGAACCTTTTGCAATGTAATTTCCTACATTTGGGAGGTGCGTGGGTTATTAGTGACGTCACAATGAATACTAGGAATCAATCGGCCAGTATGTACTAAGCTTTACCTGGAATTGAAACGATCGGTAAATATGAAATATTAACACTGAAATGTTTGTTCTTCTCCGGCGCCAGTTACGGAAAATCTGAAATCCTAATCGTTTATATTGTCGACTGCCTCCGTAGCCTAGTGCTTTAGAAAACCTTAGGTCGTGGGTTCGAATCTTTCGGGGACTCAACAAATTTTCAATGTTGTTTTCTAGTTGGTTAGGGGTTGGTTAGGGGTTTAGGGCCGATCACCCATTTGTCTGAAAAGTAAGATGATCTATGCGTCGGATGGGCATGTAAAAAATTGATCCTCTAACGTAGGCGAGCATTAGGGCAGGCCTATGAGCAGTGGAATAACACAGGCTGATGATAATGATCGTTTATATTGTACTAGGTGGTACCTGCGACTTTGTCCACGTCGAACAGCGACGTATGTATTTGAATTGCGTGTATAGTACATACATAAGGTGTCTAAATTGTGTATGTAAATAATTAGACACAAAGTTTCATGGTTTTTAAATATAGACTTTCAACCACTGTTTAACAATAATAAGTAGTAATATAGCCTAAGCCTTTTCTTGATATCTATTATAAGTATGCACCAAATTTGGTCGAATTCCGTTCAGACAGTAAAGACGGACAAACTGCCAGACAGATAGATAGAGTTACTTTCGTATTCATAGTATTAGTATGGGATTCTAACATTGTTTTAAAAAGGTCAGTAATATATTCCTTTTACGGATATTTATAATTAATACGAGTCTAAATGTTGGTAAATAGTCTCTTTACTCGTTTAATGCACGCCGTGGGTTCGATTCTAGGGGAAACACATCTTTGTGCCATTGTAGGAGCCGATAACCCCATCACTTGGTGGGTATGTAAAATGTAAGATGATGAATTATCTTACTCAGAGTGTGATTGTCATATTTATTTATCTTTATAAAAGATTAGTAACTATCGTTTTTATTTATTATCGTTTAAAGGAAGCGTACGAAAATCCGCAATTCGATTACGTTACTTGTAGCATAATCATTCCACTCTAATAATATGCATTTGTTTCATTGAAAACAATGTTTTGAAAACGCAGAAGTGTAAAATAATCCTAAGTATAACAAGACGCTTGAGATGTATTACTATTGTGAAATATTTATCATGTTGGTGTGAAATACAGCACACCGCAAAAAAAGTGTTTTTGCTCTTGTTTTATATAAGCACAAGATTTTATTGGGGAATAGGCAGAGATAAAACCTTGGTGATTTTTTAACTTTGTCTTGTCATCATCATCATCATCATCATCATCATCATAACCCTATGTTAGTTCACTGCCCTAAGCACGCCCACTCCGTTAGAGGTATTTTAGTAAAAAATAAATATTTTATTGAAATAACGAAGCTTTCTGCTTATCTTATTGTATTACTTTACAGTCTACATATGTTATTATTTGCCTCTTGAATAAAACAGCAATTTTCTTTGTTTTACCCGCGTATAAATCATAGTGTTTGCTGTACTATGTAAACACAAAAATAACGATTGGAAAGAAGCTGTTATCATATTTTTTGCGATGTTATTAGTTATCTTATAGTATGTGATCATATTCCTATTGTTTACTCAGTAGCTTTTTGATATAAGTTATTCATAGGAAAATTCACGTGCATAAATTAATGTGTATAGCCGAAGATGGGAAGCGGTGGCTGGCATTAGGGGAGGTCTATGTCCAGCAGTGGACTGACACGGGCTGATAATAAATGAAACATTAAATAGGTGGCTTTTAGACTTTGGAGATCAACTCTTAGAATCGTTCCCGAATTTATCGATCTTTTTTTCTGTTTCTCCAAAATCTGTAACGTACACAGATGCCACTTACCAGCTTCATGAATTCTGCTCGTAATGTTTGTGTTCACGTGAAAATTTATCTATTCGTTCGTTGGAAATGTTCGCGTACGCCTCTCCCATTGATGCTTTTAGCCGTCTGTTTGTTTGTACACGTTTTCTGTGCGTTTACTTTCTGGTAGTTGTGTGGTGGGTTATTCTGAAAACGGTTCGAGGATGGAGATTTCTTGCTAATCGGTTTGTGCGGTTGTGAGTTATTGATAAGAGAATGAGAAGTGAGATTGGGAGGAAAAGTTTTCAAGCTATAAAGGCTTGGTGAGCTGCTTGTCTATGTTTTAAACCTCTGGACTGCAGTTTGAAATCATTGGGTAATAAATTTAATTATATCTTCAGTATATAATTAAATTTATTATCTATTATATATATATATATATATATATATATATATATATATATATATATATATATATATATAATTTTAATATATTTAATAAAAGAAATTCCCACCTATATATTGACTCATCACGATATCTCTGGAACCATAAGGCGTAGCTACTTGAAATTTGGTAGGAATATTCCTTTCGCCGAGTAGAGGTCAGCTCAAAACGGATTTTATGAAATTCCATCTATAAGGGGGTTGGGTGGTGGCTAGTAATTAATATTTGAGATCGATTCATTACTTTTCGACGTCTTTCACGTTGCTTCTTTTATTAGACATTAGGTATAAAATTTAAAATAAATTTGACCAATAAAACAAAATTTGTTTGATGGATATTCAGTTTAGAAAAATACTTTACAACTTTATCGTCATCTATGAAACTATGACAGCATAACAACGTCATTATTAACATATATTATTAACTTTTTTAACTAAATCAAAGGAATATACATTGTACTACATTTCTTGTGGAATAGATACGTTATTCACAGAAATATCGTTCGCCAGCCACTAAGGATGTTTGTACCGAATGACCACTTGGCACACTTTACGTTCGTAAACAGAAGCTCGCCGTCGTTTTCTTTGAGGCGTTTCTCTCTTTTGTTGTGAATGACGAAGGTTACACCGTACCGACGAAGATTACGGTTGATACTGATCATCTAGTTCAAAAGTTTTGTATGTTAAAGAGTTTGTGGTAGCATTCTTGACGATCGATATGCTTCTATCTATACTTAGTAATATTCTAAAGAGGAAAGATCTGTTTTTTGTATGTGTATGTTTGTAATGAGTGAACTCTTAAACTACTGGGTTGGGTTTAAAAAACAATAAACTTGAGTAACATAGCCTCCGTAGCCTAGTGGTATGGGCGTATGCTTTAGAAACCGGAGGTCGTGGGTTCGAATCCTGCGGGGACTCAACAAATTTTCTTTGTTGTTTCTTAGTTGGTTAGAGCAATTTGGGCCGATGACCCAATTGTCTGAAAAGTAAAAAGTCGGTCCACCCACCAACCCGCATCGGACCAGCGTGGTGGGATACGGTCCAAAACTCTCTAATGGAGGAGGCGTGCGTTAGGGGAGGCCTATGTCCAGCAGTGGACTATCACAGGCTGATGATGATGATGATGAACATAGGCTACTTTTTAGCACAGGAAATGCTATTTCTAAATAAGATGGGCAGAGCCGTGGATAGATTGCTGGTGCTCAATAAAGATATTTCAATTTGAATTGAATAACTCTAGTTATCGAAATTCACACGCGGTAAAACTTCAGTTCAGTTCAGTTCTTTGGCTTAATGGCGTTTTCTTTGTAGATTTCGCCAACGTCAAGTTTTTCGATTAGACTCTGCTATATGTAACAGGCTTCGTAAATAGAACAAGGTCAAGTTAACAACTAAGAATTGATTATGGGCTAAGATAATCCACCACAATAGTTTCTGTTGATGTATCTAAAACAAAAGAGACACACAATAAACACCGTTTAGTTGGTTAAGAGACAAACAAACTAAAGTTTAATGTTATTATGGTTAATGTAAGAACAAAAATATGAACAAATGGGGAATCAACATAAGGATAATAAAAGTTTTTAAATTAGTAGGGACAGGAATTTGGGAAGGAGCAGGTCATGAGAGAAGAGGTCTGTCTGGGACAATTGAAAAATATGTGGTCGAGTGTTCCTTCATCTAGTCACATTCACAGAGGGAGGTGTCTTTTATGTGAGCTTTGCAAGATGAACAGGGTACATGCATGTCCTAGTCTTAATCTGCAGATGATACTGGTACTTTTGTTTTGTGCAGATTTTTGAAGTTTGCAGAACCAAGGACGAGTAGAATATGGGGCTGGATATCAGCTAATGTACTTCCCTTTAGAAGCACTACATTAAGCCAATATTTGTTCCAAGATGAGAAGAGGCGCTGACTTGCTAATGGCAGTAAAATCATTTGAATACAATCTGTAGTGGTCCATGCATCCTGTTTTTGCTGCATCTTTGCGCATAGGAGTCTACAGCCTCATTGCCATGAATGCCACTGTGCCCTGGAATCCAGCCAGAACTACCTGAATATCTTTAGTATGACACCGTAAGAGGACTTCTTTAATTTTCAATATGTAGAAACTTATGTTTGGACTTAAATTGATTAGATGCAATAGCCTGTAGGCAACTCTTAGAATCAGTGAGAATAACAGAGTTTTTAAATTTGTGGGACTCAATAAATGTCAGAGCTTCCAGTACAGCTATGGATTCACCTGAAAATACTGATATTTCAGGGGAATTTATAATTTAATATCACTTTACTTGGGTATCCAAACAGCAGCACCATACAAACTCTGTCAGACAACTTTGAAGCATCAGTGTACATGATCAATAATCAGGCCAATGTTGTGAAATGAAATTGATTAACTGGATATTTGCAAAACAGGAGTTTTTATCAAGTCCAATATCCAGAAGAATTTGAGGTTTAAAAATAAGTGCATCAAAAGGTGTTTCATAGAGAGAGAACTTTTGACACTGAAATATAGGACAAGGCAGATGAAGATAAGTGACAAAACTTTTGAACAGGCAAGGGTAATCTTTATGGGACCAGTATTTATTTGAAGAGATAAAATTGGATAAACTTGCAGCCTAGAAATAAGAGGGTGATAAGAAGATTGAATAACCTTGAATAGGAATCAGGTCAGATAAAAATTGTCTTCTAAGATACAATGGAGCTTCTCACACTCCACCTGAAGAGCATTTATGGTGAGGATTTCATAGCCCTACATATTATTCTATTTATATTGATTTTGTCAAGGGATTGTAAGGCAGATTTATTAGGTTCCAGTAGAAACATGCCATAGTCAAAATGGCTACGCACCAGGGCATTGTACATGAGTTTCTGAGTATAGGGGCATGCGCCCACCAAGTGCCAGATAAAGAACATGCAATATGTTCATGTTTTTCTCACATTTTTAATTACATGGTTAATATATTTGAATACCAGTTAATCTCGAATCTAATACAACACCTAGAAATTTAACATTGTCCACACAGCAAATTTTGTTGCCCATAGAAGATTGGAACATCCGGCGGGATCTGGCACGCGAAAATACAACAACATTGCTTTTACTAATGAAAGGCCTAGTCCATGGTTATCAAGCCATTCATGGAGATAGCTAATAGCTGAATTAAGACAGGGAAGAGGCTTCCTCAATTTTTTAATAGATACATAAAGAGCCAAGTCATCGGCAAATTGAAGTATTTGACAAAAAGAATTTACTGAAAGCTCTAGATCATATGTTGTAAATACTGTAAAGCAGTGGACTAAGCACATGAGCCTTGGGGCAAGCACTTTCCATATCTGTCTCGAGGAAGATATAAGTTAGGAAAACGAATGGATACGGATCTAGGGCTTAAGAGATTAAAGATTATATTTTCAATCTTCACAGGAATACTCAGCTGGAGCATTTTCTGCCGAGTACTGGAAGAAGTACATTGTCATATGCCGAAGAAACATCTAAAATACTCCTACCAAAGACTTACTTTCAGAGAAGGCAATGCGTATGTCGTCACTAATACTAAGGCTGTCAATAGTACTAAAACCTTTGAAAGCCGAATTGGGATTTAGCTAAGTGTTGTTTTCGCTCGACTATCCATTCTAAGCGATTCTTTATCAAATGTTCTAACCTTAGCCATTGTACATGATAGAGCTATCGGGCGATAGCTGGACGGGTCCGAGTTAGCCTTTCCAAGTTTTAAGATAGGTATGATTACCTGAGTTCTCCACTCTTCAGGAACAGTACCAGTTAGAAAAATATTGTTTAGTATGGATAAGAAAACCTGTTTTGCAGAAGTGCTGCTATTACCTATGAAGGAATATGGGATCCCATCAATACCTGGGGATGAGTCTGTAAGACCCTCGAGAACCAATAAAAGTTCTTCCCAAAAGAAAGGTGCCTCAAAAGGGTTACATGTCTTAAGTGTTAAAATGGGAGGGTAAAGCTCTTCTAATGAGGGGACATATGGAGGAGCTAATTTGGCAGAGAACTGTTCGATCCAAGAAGATGGATCAGTAGATAAAATAGCAGGACTGCAGACAGAGCTACGATAGTGTCTAATGCTGGTCCAGACTTTAGATGGGGGAGTAATAGGAGAAAGTTGCTCACAAAAACGGAGCCACCCGGATCTTTTTGTGTCTGCTAGAATTATAGTGGTCTTCGCAGCTACTTTTTGATAGTTGGTGTAATTTTCCATCGTCATGTCATGAGCGTAAGTTACTTCTGCCTCGAGCGTCTCTAAGGCCTCTGTACATTCAGAATTCCACCATGGTGGGAAGACGTTTACGTTTAATAAACTTTTGAGAGGGATGGACTTGGTAGCAGAAGATAAAGAGCATTTTGAAACAAAATATATGAATGTTGGACATTGTCTGGTTCAATAAATGGAATGTTTACCATTTCTTCATTTAAACAATGATTTAAACAGGGACCAGTCTGCTTTGTGAACATTAAATTTTAGGAGTGGGAAAGGTTAACATTAGGAACAGATCTAAGTGAGTCAGAGGCAGAAATAAAAGATAGTAAAATGGTCACTTCCATAAGTGGAAGACAAGACCGTCCAGTAGAGAACTAGAGGACGAGAAGGAGATGCTAATGTAAGGTCAACTGCAGTCTCTTTGGGTTTTGGAAAGGAGAGACTCTGCGAGTTGGAGACCCATTGTTTAAAACACACAAATCTAATTCATCGCAGAGATCGAGGAAAGGGAAGAATTGGCATCGCTATAAACAGCCCCAAGAGTATGGGTGAATATTAAAATCACCTAGGATAAGTATAGGAGAAGGAAGACTAATTATGATATGTTTTAACTCAGAGAGAGAGCAGGATTAGGATCAGGAATGTATATGAGAGGAAAGAAATATTGGTGCTCTAATAGCAGCAACAAAATGCCATTACTGTGGGAAGGAGATCTATTTGGTAAAAACTACCATGTTCTAGAAACAAATGGCACAGCAGCATAACCATCTGACCTGTCATCCCGGACGACTGAGTAGCCTGGGATCCTAAAGATGGACCCAGACTTCAACCACGTCTCCTGGACTGCAAAGACAGAGGGTTGGTATTTGTTAATAAGAGTAATGATATCATTTTTTTTATGACGAATACTATGGCAATTCCATTGAAGGATGTTTAGAACTGTTAATGGTTTTGTTAAGTCTGAGAAAGTTTTAGATATGACATTGTACGTAGTTGGGAGTCGTCAAACCGAGAAACTATATTTAAAATTGTTAGAAAGTAACAGGTCTAAGAAGGTTATCATTAGGAGAAATATTTTCAGGTGGATAAGCATTCCCATTAGGAGACTAAAAGAAGGTGTGCTAGTAATCGCCTGATGGGCTTGCTTGTCATAGCCTGAGCTTGATGAGGGCATTGGAGAGTTCTCTGAGAGAAGAATGTACGACGTAAGAAATATTATTTGATGAGGGTTGTGAAGGAGTAGGAGATTTAGATGCACTCTGGAAGGATTGTAGGATGAAACTGGAGGCGAGGATTGGGAAATATCAGCAAAGATTTCCTCACTAGAAATCTAACTGAAGCTTCTGAGTAAGATATATTTTCCTGAGACATTACTATCTTAATGGACTTCTGTCTGGAATGTTCAGGGCACTTTCTATCAGTTGCTTTATGGTTACCGGAACATCAAGACACAAGTAGGAATATTAGATTGATTAGAATCAATGCCTGCATGAGTTGTCACAAATAAAACACCCTCTTTTGATCGACATTGAGTAGCCACATGTCCAAATCTACAGCATTTATGGCCAATTGAATGGTTGGAAGAACATATGTTTGGACTGGAAGAGCTGTGTAAAACAATAAACTTTTTCTGGTAGCTTTTGACCAATGAATGTTAAAACAACTGATGGGGTCAGGGTCCAAATAGCTGTATTGTTTTCCATGGATTTTCTATTAAGGCGGCGTGCTCTGATAACACTACCAAAACCTTCAGGTACTTCGATGGACGAAACTAATTCCTCTAAAGTCCATTCAACTGGAACATCTAACAATACCCATGCGGGTTACATTATAAGAAGGAATAATGGCATCATACTTACCTGCAACAAGTCCGGAATGATCTAAAATAGGTTAGCAGCCTCAGCAGATTTAAATTCCACTGAGACACGATTACGGCTCAATAGTTTAACACCATCCATAACAATACCCTTAATTTCATTGTGATGTAAAGGACCGAACTTAGGTGGTCTTAATGTAGTACTAGAAGAGGGTTCACAGTCTTTACTCACATGGACCAAAAGGGCAATGTCTAGATCGGAGTATCGCTTTTGGAGCCTTCATATTGAGAAAGTAAAGGTTGACTGGATGGAGCCATGACGTTGGGCAACTGTGTTTTTGAGGTTGAGACAATCAGAGTAGCAGCAATCTGTCTTTTCCTTAAATTAGGTGTAGGATCGGTAATCATAGGGTTGAATTGGAATGGGAACTATGTTTGTAAACTAACCTCCCCGGGATCGGGGGTCACCTCAACCATCTTATACTTAAATAATACTTCAATAGGACAAACAATATAAATATCAACACACACAATACTAGATAATCAACAGAAAGAACAGAAAAAAGTACAATAAAACGTTGAAATTACTGAAAACACTTGTGTCAAGCACTCAACCATAGAGCAGAGTCCCGGTAATAACTTTAGAGTCAGTATTAATCACATTAGTGCTGGATAAGTCCCGGAAGTACTGTAGAAAAGTCAGATGCGAAGGTAATCAAGTCCCACCACTGTGGGACTATTTCCGTATAACTCTAGTATAAACACTATTGTAGTCCCGATTAACACAGTTGTCAGACCGCCGACGTCCCGGTCCGTACACCGATCGACGACAATCCTTAGGAGACATGAACAGTTAATGCCTAATTTACGTGCCCTCTGTATGTGTGGCTTTTAAATTTAGAGGAAAGTCTTGGCGTTATCGAAGGGAGCTTCGCGCGAACTCTGTGTTAGATGAAGCTCACCATAGAAAAGAGTCTGGGAGCGTAAGCACATCCGTAGTTAAAAAAAAAGCTATATAGATAGGTCCTGTTTGATATGATTAGCCATGTCCAGCTTGACTTATATAAGTATATAATAAATATTAAATATCGGCAACCGTCAGGTTAACGTGTTGATTATCTGGTCATCACATTTAAAATATAAATAAAATAAAACGCTTCCGATGCATGTTGGTCTAAAATCAACTTCCAATCCATGTTTTCAGCAGAAAATTAATCGAGAGCTTCATGATTTGGCGCAATATCAGTTTGTCAGTATATATTGTTTATGTAACGTTGTATTTCTTTTTACCCGTCTTATCGAATTTCAATAGTTTTAATGCAACATCGTATCTATTCCATCGCAATTGAAGTGATTGCATCTCAAGCAGCTTGCGAGATTCTGAATGTTGAAGTGGTAGACACTATACGTATGAAATACGACTCGTGGCGCCTTGTTGAGAGAGAAAAAAACTTGGAGTTATCGAAAAAAACTTGTAAGTAGGCGCGGGGTTCGACAGATGTTGATCAGCTGTTGTTGTACCGACCGTATGTCGGTTTCGAATATATTTTGATTGTTATTTAATAAGAAATAAAAGATTAATCAATTCTTTAAGCTAGTTAGCTGGACTATATCTTCAATTATTGAAGACGTCCTTTGTTATTTTTATAAAAGATTTCAAGTTTTTGCTGACTAACTTACGTCAGAAGCGTATGGTTGAGTGTAACGCAGTGCAAACAAATTATGTATTTTATATCCGCAAGTAGGGTAGTAGGTATTTTTCTATAGCAAACATTTAAATAATATATAGAATAGCATAAATAATTTATGTTTAATCGTACGCTAACATCGCGGTTTAACAAAAATAAAGTCGTGTTTATTATTGTTTTGTATTAGGCATGTTTCATTTAAATTTTAGGACTTTCTTTGGCTTTTGTGTTGCTGTAAATTCTATGAATGTTTTAATTTATACAAGTAAATAAATTATGACTGTCTGTTTGTAGCATCGAAAGACCGGTTTTAAATTATTGCATTGTTATATATAACCGATTCAGGTAACTAAACAACATTTTTGTTTTATTTTTGTGTGTCGTGCCTGTCTGCTTGTTTCCGTTAATCTCCGGAATGCCTCGTCCGATTTTGACGGGACTTTCACTTGAAGGTAACTGATGTAACTAGGAGGAACATAGGCTACCTTTCTTATAAAATAATATATATTATCGCGGGGACCAAGTCGCGGGAAACAGCTAGTCAGAAGTAAACGTACTCCGCTTTCAAATTTAGCTCGTTTTTTCTTATTTCTTTTTTTTATGAGTAATGTTCCGTACATCATCATCAGCCTTTAATAGTCCACTGCTGGACATAGGCCTCCCCTAATACACCCCTATCCATAAATGGGTTTTGGACCCTACGCCACCACGCTGGTCCAATGCGGGTTGGTGGGTGGACCGACTTTTTACATGCCTATCCAACACATGGATCATATTACTTTTCAGACAATTGGGTTATCGGCCCAAATTGCCTAACCAACTAGGAAACAACAATGAAAATATGTTGAGTCCCCGCAGGATTCGAACCCACTACCTCCGGATTCTAAAGCACACTCCAATACTCTTTATTAAATATGTTTCCGTTACTTTTTATTAAATATGCTTCCCTCCCGCCGTAGAGGCGATCCCGTTTGGCGAAATTACAAGTACCAAGTTCAAGTGGTTTCTATTTTAGCCCGCTCCGTGGAATTTGTGCGCTTGTGATGCGCTTTAGTGGTGGGCGGGGCGATAAGCGGAGCGTTAAATGTGCCGTGTGTTTATTGTTACGAAATAATTGTCTCTTTCTCATATTCTTTTTATAGTTTGTTTCCTTTTATGTCAGAATGAATGCTTTTTTTTAATTTTGATTAGTTTTGATGGATAAAGCTTTTTAGGTAATTGATTTGATTATTGTAGCAAACATTTCACTGTTCGAGTCATGTATGAACGAAGTCATCTTAGTCGTTCTGTTATTACAAATGGACAACGCTCAATAACGGCGTGTTTAATGCTTTGCATATCAAATAACTTTGTTTTAGGGAAAGTCTTTTTTGTTATGGGCATTATTAATCTAGACGTTGAAACTTACTTGGTATATCTGAATCGAAGGACTTTAAACGACTTTACACGTTTACCATACTGGGAAGGTTTTAAAATTATACTCGAAGTTAAGGGCTTTATCGATTGTGATAATTACATCCGCTTATCGCGCCGCCTGTCAATGTAATCGCTCCTATATATCATTGTTGTGACACTTTGACTTCAATCGAAGGAAACCGTATGCCGGAGACGCTCGAATTGTTCCCGGAATTTGTGGAATTATCTCTCCTTAGCATCGCTTTCTGTTTAATATAACTATTACTTTAGGATTTGAAAATGGACCTTTTAAGATTAGTGAACCTTAGCGAGGGTGCAAATTTCAAATATTATTCTAGCAGTTATACTTAGATTCACATTGTAGGTCAAAAATTTACTTTTACTGAAGGCAAGTTAAATGTTCGTCCTTTTTTGAATTAAATTTTTATTATTATTTTTAAAATATAATAAACATAATAATTTTATGAATTATTACTTTTCTCTGCTATCTCTACTATCCATTAGGGGGGTTTTGGACCGTATCCCACCACGATGGTCCAATGCGGGTTGGTGGATGGACCGACTTTTTACATGCCCATCCGACGCATTAATCATCTCACTTTACAATCGGGTGATCAGCCTAATTTGGGTCGATCACCCAATTGTATAAAAAGTGGGTCTCGTGCCTGGTCTCTCTCTACGGTCGTGTCGGCAATCCGTCCCATCGGAATATTAGAGTGAAGGCATAGGAAGTGCACTGAATCGACTAGGAGGATATAATTTCACTGTGCAATTATATGAAAGACTATTGTCATAATACTAACTATAAAAATATGACATAATATCAAAGGTATATATATAATATACAATAGGTTATATTTTATATTATATATACCTCTAATGTAAGGAAGTGTCCTTTGAATATTACAAATTGAACATATTTCGTTTTTCCCCCTACGTCGACCTTGACAATAACACTAAACCACTTAAGCGGTTTAAAGCAAAATGTGCTTTAATCCTGTTAAAACACAGTTCAATTTGGAGCCTTTGTATTATGACGTCACTCCCAAGAGTATTGACTAATATTCGTCTTCGTCTTTGCCAGCTAATTCGCTTATTTTATTATAGTGTACCCAATTGAGACTCGAAATTAACGTAAACAAAGTAACTATGGGAACGAAGTGTCGTCACAAACATAGCGGTCCCATTGGTGAATCGTCACGAAGATGTCGATCACAGTGACCAGTCGACTGATGACTACGTCACACGTACAATACCGCTTCGTTGCTATTGGTCACTATGTTTTAATCTTTTCCAAGTCATTTGTATGGTAAGCACTTGATCAATATTTATGATACGCTATAATTAAAACATAACATGTTAGGACATTAATGTGCTTAAGCGTTTTGAGCTATTTTTTATAGTAATACTAGACGATATTGTCTAGTTTTAATTGTAGATTGACTGAGGTGGAGGTATGCCTAATTTAATCGTGGCTATATTTTCTTATATAGCGATAGGCAAAATGATCACCTATTCTTTTTGCTGTATTTTTATATCCAGTCGTTGTTTTGTTTGAAATAAATTTATAATGCATTAGAAAAAGGAAATCAAACACGTTTCAACTTTTGTGTGATAACAACACATCAAAGTTAAAACTGAAACAAATATCAATACGTTTTAAATAAGATTATGATGACTTTATGTGTTCCTTATAAAAGTCATGAACAAACATCCATCCATACGAATTGAGTGATATTTGGTAAAAACATTGTTTTATTGCTATCCCGCTCTCCCAGCCATATCGAAGTGCACAGGTGCATATCGTTCCGTCTCGCTCGCGCGGCGTTCATTCATTCCGCTCCTTTTGGTCAGTCTTTCGTTAACCGTGAAGAGAGACGGACGTCTCTGACGAGCAGTTTATAATAATTCGCGACGTTGTAGTGCTTGTGTTTTTGGTGTTTTACAAAATTCTCAGTGATTTTGAGTGTTTCAAAGGTTGTTTTTGTAGTGTACAGTTGGCGTATGATTATTCGTGTTTGGATGCCCTTTTGTTGACGATTCTTTGGCAGGATACGGTACTGTTTTTAGTTCATCATTGTCGCCCCTACGCGCTTACTGTACGAACAATGCCTCGTGTTTTCTGGAATTTCTCCACCTTACCGGTTCTTTTTTAATAGCTGGTGGTTCGCTTTTACGAGTGTCGTAAAATAGACTTATAATCTACGGTGCACTTTATATTGCACTCGAACGATAAGCGATTGTTTCGAGGCGTCGTGAAAAATGCTTGTTATTTATGTATTATTCTTTTGTGTTATTATTCAATCCGAACAGCTGATACGCTATTGAATTGTTGCCTTAAACAGCTGTGGCATTTAATAATAGAACAATAATGTCGTGCACTTATATTTCGTTTAAAATGTTAATAATTATTATCCACCTCGCCTTGAAGACGTAGAGCTAAAAACGAATAATGCTGTTTGAGTTAAATGTTTAATGTGGTTTAAGTAAAACATTTTACAGTACAACCTTGCAACGGAAGAATTTATTCGTATATTCTTATTAATATGCAAAGTTTAAAAATTCATCAATATGGTAATAAATCAATCTAAATAATTACTTTTTTTTATAATTTTTATTTTAATATAATAGCTCAATTATTTCTTTAAAGTTATACATATTCTAAGCGCTGTATTCGAACCCGTGTACTTTAACACGACTTGTTTACGCTAATTGAGATACCACACGGATTTTTCCCTTCCCAGGCTCAAGAAACTGGATTATGTTCTCGTAGCGTGAAAAAAAAAACCTATCACTCTTTTAAATGTTAGAGGTCTTTGTGAAACGCGCAGCTTTTAAGTTTTCGGATGCAAATTGACGTGAGTCATCGCGTCGCAGAATTGTATGGACGAACGTATGCGTTAGGGCTGTCAGCTATTTTGAAATTTAGTGATAAAATATTAGTACTAACGTGCTCAATTGTAATTTATTTATTTGTTATTGAAAGATGAGACTTGTACAATACGTTTTTCTCCTATTTAATGGAAGATATATGCACTAATGTAATAAATATTTCATAACTAACTTTCGAATATACAGCATAGCTGTTGCCCGCAACTTTGTTATCTTTTGAATGAACGTCTAGTCAAAATCGATCAGCCTTTTCAGATATTAGGTGCAACAAAGAGACGGACAGACAGACAATGTTTAAAAAAGCTATATAATAGGTCTGTATCGGTTATGTATCGCAATGTTTTTTTGTTTAGTTTCTATATATTATATGGACAGGCGTTCATTGAAAAGGCCTATGTCCAGCAGTGGACGGAGAAGGACTCTAATGATGATATGGACAGGTGGCAACCCTAGTGTGTACGTCTGTATGCAAGTATGGTAGGTTCGATCGTTGTTTGAATTTGAATGAATAGGACATATATAGTTGTGTATTCAATATACATCAGTGGATTTGATGTCTGGTACAAAAACACATTAACTTCGCGTAATTACGTACTATTAGTTTTGCTCATTAGGTAAAATTTGTTATAGGATTTGTTATTGTTTCATCGTCATCAACCTGTGTTAGTCCTCTGCTGAACATAGGCCTCCCCGACTGCACTCCTTCTCCATTAAGGGGTTTCTTGACCGTACCCTACCCTACCCACTTTTTACATGCCCATTCGACGCATGGATCATCTTACTTTTTTAGAAAATTGGGTGATCGACCCAAATTGCCCTAACCAACTAGAAAACAACTATAAAAATTTGTTGAGTCCGCGCAAGATTCGAAACCACAACCTTCGTTTCTAAAGCACACGCCTTTACCACTAGGCTACGGAGGCAGTCAATTTAATCGTTTGTTTCGTATGTTTGAACTCTATCATATTTTACGTTAAACCTAACTAATATCTCTTGCCAAAAACAAAATTACACTTTCTTTTGAAACAAACTGAGAATACAACACCCAGGATGCAGCAGGCTTAAGGGAACAGTTGATTCAGGTTGTATGCAATCGAATCGGCTATATATTTCTAGTATATTTAATATGAGTGTGAAATTATTACGTGAGAAACGTTGAAATTCACATAAGTGTGTATCACTTATGATATTTCTCCTTTATTTCCATTATATATTACAATTTTTTATATTGTTCATGTACCCGCTTGGCGCAGTGGTCACTGACCCCGACCGTTGCGTCAACGGGTGTGGGTTCGATTCCCGCCACGGGAGAAATATAATGTGATGAACATAGTGTTTTTCTTGTGTACCTACATAATATTATTTATTTACAAAAGAAAAGTAATTCTATGTATTTATCTGTTTTCTATTTGCCTTAGTACAAGCTCTGCTTAGTTCGAACTAGATGATGTTGTGTTATTCGTCCATAAATATTATTATATTATTATTTTTATTAACCATAGTGATAATGTTATGACGTTTAATATATTTAAGGACATTTAAGTAATGCTATTGTCGGTATTTTCCTATTGCTTTTGCGGTCCTCGGTTCATCGGAATAATAGCTGAGTCAGTACTTAGTAATGGTTCAGTTTAAACTTAATATCTTTATTACTCACGGTTCAATCTCTTATAATATTATAATTTTTATATATACTTGTAAGAAAGTAAGGTGGATATAGTATATGTCGGTGAAAAGAAAGCAGTCTTATTAAGGCAACTGATTCCATTAATCAGTTGTCTTCCCTGCCCAAAAACTTGTTCATGTGATACTGGGCTCATTTTAACCAACTTGAATATTGCTAAATTTATGTTTTATTTCTATCTATTTATCAAATTTCAGTCAATCCCTTTATGAGATGGCAGTCTCTGTGTTTGTTGAATTGTATTTATGTTTGGTTTAAAAGAATTTTATGATCAATTAGAGAGGGACTAAGTACACTCAGTGTCTACTGAACATAACATAAAATATATCAGCCTCTAAAAGTTTCATCAAATAATTTTTGTTTAGCCAACTTTATACATATGGATATATCTCGGTTAATTAGTAGAGTTAAGTTTCGTGCTTTGTTAGTTATGGTTTAAGATTTACTATAATTTGAGTGCTTTATTTATTTTTAATTAATATTTCAATATCATGATTCATTATATAAGTGTAAATAAGCTTTGGAAAGAAAAATAGTTAAGTATTCTCATTTCAAGGCCTTTTTAATTACAAAGTACATGACTGTTAATTTAAATTTTACTCTCTTCTCTACTGAGTAAATTAATTTGGTTAAAATTGCGAGTTGAATTACGATTCGATGTTTAATTTAACGCCTCTAATAAATTGACCAATGTTACGCTAACAGGAAGTTGTATGTTATCTATTGTGTTATCACAAACGTCGCCTGCGCCGTCGTTGGAACAATGTTTTACTCTCGTGTCGCTAAACGTTCGCTATTCAGTTGTGGGAAGGGAACAATTGAAATGTATAGACCTAACATTCAGGTACTAGAAATAGCCTTAACATATAATACATTAATGAAACATATAAAATCAACTAATTTGCGGATTTTTCGCGTTGGTAACCTATATATTTATATATCTCAATGTGTCGGATTCATTATGATACAGGCATATACTAGCTTAGTCTGCCCGTGATAATTAATGCTGAAAGATACCGAAACGTCGGGAGTAAATATATATAAGTAACCCGAAAAATCTGTAAGTTAGTGTATTTTTTGTATAACAATCGCGTAAATAAAAGAAATAATTATTAATCAAACAGCTAACAGTAACGCATCAACCAAGGAAACGCTTAGTTTTAACTGTAGTTCTAGTTTAAGTTAATTCAAAGGTTTAACTTTCACTGCGCTGTTTGTTTTTTTTTGTTTTATTATTTCTTTAGTACTTTTTTGCAAGACCTAAAGTCACTGGTAAATACTTACTTTATATCCGTAAACACTACTTTATACTCGTTTAAAGGGCAATTTAGCCAGTTAAGGCAGTGAGGATCGTTTATGCAGTGCATTGTCGACAATTATTTTCCCACACAGTGTGAAGACTGTATTTGAGATTATTATGTATAGTGTGGGAATTATATTCAACACCTCGTGTACTAACTTCTATATAGACGGAAGAAAATTGGAACGTCGTAACTGACAAACCGGTGCCAATTAAAAGAATATATTTTTGTCATAACCATACAAATAACAAAATAAAAGTTATGATTAAAATATTTATTTTCTGAATTGTTTTTCAATTTAATTTTTGTCAGTTAAGACCTTTTGTGATAAATTAATTGATGTCTTTAAAATTTTAACGCTAAAACTTGAGCGGGCTGTTTTCGCAAGTGACTGTTAAATTTTATAGCAAACATGCACGTCCGTCATAAGAGTATCGTAATGGACGTTTTACAGTGACAGCACGATCGCGTTTAAGAGGAATTTCGGAACTAATAATTTGCTTGTCATAAATGCAGTTTATTAGTGTATATGACTAGCCACCCCGCAACCCCCCTTGTGGGTGGCATTTCGTAAAATGCTTTCTTGAATGACCTCTACTCGGCGAAAGGAATATTCCCAACATATTTCAAGTCGCTACGCCTTATGGTTACAGAGATATCGTGATGAGTCAATATATAGGTGTGAATTGAATTACTGTATATGATGGGATTAGGATGTTATCATATTGTATTTACAATTTTAAAGGTATAGAGTAAGAAATTAACCTTTGAGAAGGCTCTATTCGAAGATCGATAGTTTCCGAGTGACGTTTTAAGTTTATTAGTTGCGTACTTTTTACATAATTTTAATTTATTCCTCTTTGCTATTATCAAACGTGCAATTAATAGACCTTTCATGTAGCTTAGCCAGACAACAACTATTTATAAACAATGTAACCGTGGTTACGTATGTCACATCCCTCTAAGTCGGAGATCGAATTTTGCGTCCTAAAAAAGTACGATACGTAATCATTAAAGTGTACATCTTTTAAGCTCTGAGCGTTGATGCTGTTTTTCGTCAAGATATAGTGTCCAAATCATTACCATCGCGTGGTCACCGTCGGACCAATTCCGGCAGTCGGCTTGCCACGTACTCGGCGGGATGAGGTCACTCCACGGGCGACATGTGCTCTAGACCAGAGCTTCGCGACTCTTTTTAGCGATTGCCGAATGAACAGTTCATACTAATACCGCGGGTGGTCTTAAAAATAGTTTAGAGCATTTGTTTGTTTCTTATTATACGTGATATAGGAGCGTACTAGCTTCGCCCAGCGGTTTCAACCGCGTGGTAGTTGTAATTTGTGACGATATATTTATGAACCAAAAGGTTTTTGCGGTTCGTTCCTAAATAGGTCGCTGATGGATACTTTTCTTGTGCTTACATGACTCTTTTCATATAAACTACACTGTATCCTTATGTATTATAGCCTTTATTTTAATATATAAGCTCTGTTAATGTCAAATTTTATTTAAATCCATGAAGTAGTTATTGAATTAATGAGTAACAAACATTCATACAGATTTTTGCATTCATAATATTCTTAGGGAGAAGGATGAATGGAGTTAATTTTACTTAAAGTTTATTCATCGTTTACGTTGGCACGTTGAAGGAAATGTGCTCAAAATGATATGATGATCAAGTATTTAAAGCAAAACTTAATTATAAAACCATTTTTATTTTTAAAGAAAAAGGCTAAAATCAGTATTAGTGTTATCAAGAGCAATAATTTAATTTGACAGAATATCTGTACAGGGGCTGCTATTGATAATGTTTTAGATGATGATATGTATTTGAAGGATATGCTTTGTATGTTGTATAAGGATAGTTGTTTTTGCGTGTACGCTATTTGGTTAACTAAGGAGCATACATATGGTGCGCGGTTTTGTTTATCTAGAGTAGTCTCTAGGTGTCCTATTTCTAATTTTGGTGTTTACATCATGTCTTGGTTTAGGATTTTCTATGGGACTTTGTAGTGATCGTATTGGGAATGTTTATATATTGTAAAAGTAAGGTTAACGTTTCTAATATTTGTATTTTGTGATTTGTAAGTTCTTTCTTTATCTATTTTTCAAACATGCGTCGGATGGGCATGTAAAAAGTCTGTCCAACCACCAACTCGCATTGGACCAGCGTGGTGGGAAATGGTTTGAAAACCCCCCTAATGGAAAAGAAGTGAATTGGATGAGGCCTATATCCAGCAGTGGGTTAACACAGGCTGATGATGATGGTGATGATAATGATGATTGTAAACATTACCCCAGATTACAATTCCTTTTCTTCCTTAAAAAAAACTATTCGATATAAGTTTAATTATTCATAGAAAACGTTATTGATGACGTTGTATCTTATATTATTACTTTACTACGTTTACACGAATACTAAGCATTATTTAATTAAAGACTTCACGGATTTTATCGCATTTGATTGTTTCTGAAGGATTCATCTCTGACCGTGACCATCTTAAAAACTAATTAAACGCGATAAAACACGTATACCAAAGGCCTTTGCGTCTTTACAGACGATTTAAGCATGTGTCTGATCACAGGAACACCTCTTCTCGTGGCTATATAAGCCAATTCGCGAGCGACATTGTCTTCTACACCAGCGGCAGGAGAAATGTGAATTAAGGGTGGTTGTGCCGGTGTGTCTCTTATGTCTCCTATCCGCCAGTAATTGAAACCAGCAATACGTAGTCTTTACATTAAAATTAAGTAAAATATATATATTTAGGATTCATTTCAGATTATTATCTTACTGCTATGAGAAAGTTCTATAGCCAGTAACATAGTCCAGTTTTATCTTTATATATAAACCGTCCGTCCGTGACGAATTAACATCGATGGTCTTCGAGACTCCGTTGTGTGCGACTTTTTTGGGCTGCTTTTTTTTATTTGCAATACAACGTCCGGTCATTGACCCGGCCCGGTGTAGACGTTTTGACATGTCGAGTATGTGTTCGAGTGTCATTGAGTTGCGGTTTTAATTATTCTGTATGAGTTATTCTATTTTGTTTAGAATGGAAGGATAGGGTCCAAATATTCCCCAATGGAGAAGGCGTGCATTACGGGAGGTCTATGTTTAGCAGTGGACTGACACAGGCTGGTGATGATGATGATGTTTAGAAATACGGAATTTGAATGTTTGATAAGGATCCATTTTAAACAATTAATTATTGTAATAAAACGTTGTTATATTTTCAGTCGGGTACACTGCTGTATTTTTTTGGTGATTTGTGCCATACAAGTTTATCAACATCTTTGAAATAAACCCGTCTTTAAACTTCTCATCATCATCCATCATCAGTTTAACATCTCAGCGTTAGTACCTGCTGGACATAGGACTCTACTAGCACTTCTCCATTAGGGTTTTTGGACCGTACCACTACTACCTGATGTAATGTACTATATAAACATTTAAAAAAGTAGGCGTTCTTTTAATGTGTGCAAGCAATTGTATTTGTTAAGAGTATCTTTATTAGATGTGTATTACTCTATATATTATCTATAGCTTTGAAATATCTGATGATGACGTTGATTAATATTTGGTTTTGTAGTTTCCGTCTGAACGTGATTAAATACAGAATTGATATTAATTATTGAATAAAAGGACTTTTACAGATTTTAATTAATTACTAATTTGCAATTTTTTCAAACAAATGCCTAACCCACGTACTGTCTGTACGTGTGGCTGTCATTTTAAGCAAAAAATGTTGGCCACTTAGTTTGTGGGGACGGGAGCTTCCCGCGAACTTTGTGTTAGATGAAGCTCACCAAAGATAAGAGTCTGGAAGCGTAATATCCGAGTAAAAATAAAAAAGGATTAATTTCCCGACTGAATATATAACAACGTTTTATTATAAGGATTAATTAATTGATTTTAACTTGTTGTACGTCTGTAAGTTTCATTGTTGCGATGGGTAGGTATCCATCATTTTTACATTCGTTGATTGCTGAGTGAACATCCACTTGTTACAATACCATACGTGTAATACGATTTCGTTGCTATTATTTACACAGTTTACATAAATTCTGTCTTTTCACTGGTTTTGCTATAGTCGATAAATCGTCACGGAAGTAAATGTATACATTCATTTGAAAATGTCACCTTGTTTTCTCTTGGCCTTGTGGGGTTTCTCTCCATAATACCACCTGTTCACCTGTTCGTATACATCGGGACAAGGTCGTTGTAACGTTTTGTACGTCTGTCGGTTTACAGTTATTTTATCGTACCCTTTTTAAAGGGGACCGTCTAGGTGGGTCCCACCGCGGTGCCTATTTCTACCGCAAAGCAGTAGTTTGAAAACACTACTGTGTTCCGGTTTGAAGGGCACCGTAGAGAGTATATTTACTGTGTAAACGAGTCTTAATATCCTATATCTCACGGTAGGCAGCGCGTTGGTGATACCAGTATTGTCGATGTCTATAGGCGTCGGTGACCACTTTCTATCAGGTGGCCCGACCGTTAGTGTGCGCGCGTAGGCAATAAAAAATAGTTTTACTACTACTATTTATCTACTATTATTTTGGTAATTTTAATCCATTTCTGCCTCAGTAGCCTAGTGGTATGGACGGTGCTTTTAAAACCGGAGGTCGTGGGTTCGAATCTTGCGGGACACAACAAATTTTCATTGTTGTCTCCTAGTTGGTTAGGACATTTGGTCGATCACCAGTTGTCTGAAAAGTAAGATGATCCATGCGTCGGATGGGCATGTAAAAGTCGGTCCACCACCAACCCGCATTGGACCAGCGTGGGGATACGGTCTAAACCCCAATGAAAAGGGGATTATTAGGGGAGGCCTATGTCCAGCAGTGGACTATCAAAGGCTGATGATGCATGATGTAATCCATTTCTTGGGTATAGGTTTAGTCTATGAAGTGTCGTGTTTTGAAAAATTATTTGTATATGGTTTGTGAAAGGATTTGAATGTAAATATTAGTAAGATTTGACCAGCATCGAGAGACTGTGATAGTTTTTTGGTTATGTATTCATTATCATTTTCACGGCCGTTTCAATTTCAAATATGGGTATTATAATAATTGTTTGATTTGTTATTAAAGCCCATAAATTGCTTTCGTAAAGAATATGTAATCGCTATAAACATACAGAGGCTCCTTAGCTTAGCCTTATTATAAGCTTATTTCAGTACAGGTCTTTTCAGATAGGCGAACGTCGCCGTTTAGCTCATAAAAGCTGTTTTTCTTATTATCTTAAAGAACGATTTGGTAATACTATTATTTTAAACACGGACGGCTCATGAGGAAGATCGATGTTCAGCGGTGAACTTTGTTATGCTGATATGATGATGATGATGATGATGATGATGATGATGAGAGACACACGATTGCAGTATTTTTAAATTGTGTCTTTACATATGTATATACTGCCTCCGTAGCCTAGTGGTATGGGCGTGTGCTTTAGAAATCGGAGGTCGTGGGTTCGAATCCTGCGGGGACGCAACAAATTTTCATTGTTGTTTCCTAGTTGCTTAGGGCAATTTGGGCCGATCACCCAAATGTCTGAAAAGTAAGATGATCCATGCGTCGGATGGGCATGTAAGAAGTCGGTCCACCCACCAACCCGCATTGGCCCAGCGTGGTGGGATACGGTCCACACCCCCTAATGGATAGGGGTGTATTAGGGGAGGCCTATGTCCAGCAGTGGACTAACGAAGGCTGATGATGTGTGTGTGTATATGTAGTCCTTGCGTAATTAATTGTTATTGTTATTGCTATTAATTGTTGTAGTTAACCTTGTCCAATCAAGTGTTTCGTGTTAGCTACGTGTACCTTGTGTACAATATGACACACGAATTAAGTGACTCTGATGGTTATTTTCCTGTTTGCGTCCGCCATATGTTTTTGTATCACCCTTGAATCGACGATTGAGGTGAACATTTGTTGCTAAGAATATGGTTTAAATTTTTATAGAAAAAAAATCATCAAAAATATGTCTAAATCATCACGAATATGACTGTATAGTCTTTTAGACATATTTTTGATGATTTACACATATTTAGGTAGTATTTAGACAGACATATTATTACACATATTTTTTCTAGATAGTAGTTAGACATACTTGTTCTAGTAGGTAGTGTTATAACGCATAATGTTTTAATAGGTCTGATATCTTTGGTCTAAACGTCGTTTATAGTTTTCCTCAGATGGTAAATCATTAAGACTTACCCACTGACAATACAAAACCCACCAATGTAGGTTTGTGGTCATTTTAAGGCTGAAAAAGCATTATTTTTAATGTAAGATTTTAACATTTGATGTCCTGTAAACATATTTGTTTACTTAGCTATCACAGTTTTGTTTTTAAAGTTCTTGACTAAGAGTATACAATATTTTACCACAATTAATAAATTTTAAAATAAATAAATTTTAAATGCTATAGTAAACATCGAAGCATCATTCAATATCTTAATGGTTGGCTTAATAACAAAAAGTTTGATTGCGTCATCAGATTGTTAGTTAAGTCACTGATGAATTCCCATCACGTGATGTGTCATCAATATATAAGACCGTTGCTTGATTGATATTCGTATAGTTATTTGACCAGCGTTATAAATGGTAACCGAATTTTGCAACACTTCCGTTCAACGGTGGATTATCTTTAGCGAGAATCGATTTGATCGCTTGAACGTGCAAAGGTTTTGTAACGATTTCTTGCTTTTCAATTATACTTTAGATAAATTAGACACGGAATAAATTAAAAAAGAGTGATCAACATCAAAGAAATGGTGTCGTATTGTGTTGCCTTTAGTCGACTGTCACTCTGTGATTGACATCTCGGTGACAAATCATCCATAAGAACGTTGGATGGGTGGATGGACACTTTGTTTAAGACGTCTTTTTAAAAAGTATATCCTTAATTACTAGGACCTCATCTTGGACCTTGGATGCCTTGTAAATACGTTATACAGGGTATGAGTTTTATGAAATTAAAGCTAATAACTTATTCTATAAAAGCGCGGGAAGCGACCGTGAAGTTATACCACTCGTCCTGATGCCGGACCTCCGGTAGGTCCGAAACTAGTCGGCTCCAATACAGATTTCACGTGAGTTTAGCCTTTTTAGAGTACGTTATTAGTACAATGTCTCGGGAAAGTTTTAATTGTTTATAATTATAAGCGTAATAATCATTTTCTGAAAGCTTTTGGTAGTAATAGTTAAAGAAAAAAAAACAATTTTGGTAGCTCAGACAAGTGCATATCAGATTAGGCGAATTTATACAATAATAACTACGTATTAATAAAGTAGAAAAAATAAAAACAACTTTTCACTTTTTTGTTTTGTCTTAAATTTTCTTTTAAGATAAACATAAACCAGTTTGCCTAAGCGAAACTCGTTTCTCACATGCCCAATGATTTAGATGATGTTGTTACAACAAAAAGTATTGTCACTTTGCTGTCTCGAAAAGAAAAGAAGCAAGAATGAGCTTGTTTGGGCAGTTTCAAATTGAAAGTTGCTTGTGGTTATGACCGTAGTTCAATATTGAGTCATTGAACAATGTGTTTAGGAAATCCCCTTTTCGTCCAAAGATACCTTGTTTCAGATTTGGTATTGAGTCACTTCACGATCCAAAAATAGATTCGGCAAAAAATTGCACTTTGATTACACTTACACTAGTTCTGGGCCAATGATTGATGATGTAATAAGTATATTCGCCTATTTGTATTTGTGTACTCTCATTTATTAACAGATTTACTATTGGTCTGTGATGTGATGTATCAAAACCTAAAGCTTTAGCACCTTAATCCTTTAACTATAATTATATTCAAAAAAATATATGCGCAGTGAAATCTTCTGTGTTTGCAAGACCTATGATAAAAGTAGTGTTATTAGTTTATTTCCATTAAAATAATTTCATCCTTTAATCGACCTTTGACGACCCGCTTGGCGCAGTGGTTAGTGACCCCGACTGTTGCGCTATAGGGTGTGGGTTCGATTCCCACCCGGGAAAAAATTTTGTGTGACTAATATAGTGTGTTCTCGTGTCTGGGTGTTTGTATTTATATAATATATATTTATTTACAGAAGAAAGTAAGTTTATATATTTATCAGCATACAGTTTCCATAGTAAAAGCTTCGCTTAGTTTGGCAGTAGACGATGTTGTGTTATTCGTCTAGAAATGTTATTTATTTATTACTCAGTTTTCATAATGATTATTGTATGTTTGTATTCTAATCTCACCATATTTAAAGCTACGTTTATTGTCAGGTTATGTAATTATACACAAAAACAAATTTGTTTCCTAACGCTTAAAAGGTATTTTGTTATAGATTATGTAATAGCCTTATTTTATCTCTTGTCAGTTACGTTTAGCCACTTGACGACGGTTCTATAGGCACTGGGATTTTCCTCTGGAACGGTTTAGAGTGTGTGCAAGGTCGAATACATAGCGCTAACGCACAGACGGACGTCTGTTTTGTGTTCGCTATTAGTACGCGGTGTCCACATTTGTCTTAGATGTTTGTGGATATTGTTGAAGAAAGTTGCTTTTACCTATTATGTTGTTATTTATTTTCAAATGGAAAAACACGAGATGTGATGATGAATCAAAATGATAATGAATCTAAAATTGAGGCGAAAGGAAAATTCATTTCGAAAATGATTGAAGTATTCTAAAATTGAGTTTTAAAGTTTTTCAGTTATTTCAATATATCTGTATTATATATCAAATAAAATTTAAGTATTCATATTTTTGGATATAAATAAGGTTTATATTCGTAATAAAACTAATAGTAAAACTTTTCGAGCAGTACCGAGAGTACCGCCTCGTGGCGTATGCAGTATTGGCCCTTGCTTTAGTGGTCGTGGGTTTGAATCCGTGGGATTGTGTTATCGTTATTTTCTGGTTGGTTAGGACAATTTGGCCGATCATCCAAAGTTTGAAAAGTAAGATGATCCGCCTCGAATGGCATGTAAAGTCATCACCACCGACCCGCATCGGATCAGCGTGGTGGGGTCAGTCCAAAACCCCTAATAAAAGGTGTGCATTAGGAGGTCTATGTCCAGCTGTGGACTACACAGGCTGATTATAAGCTTGAGTATGTCTGAATGTTTGTGTTTATTTTTGCAAATTTATACAATATCCAACAAAACCATTTTAATGATTATCACTGTCTTACAAAGTTTTGATATCAGTTTACTTTCGTGCTATTGGTTATTATTTAACTAATATATATAATACATTATAAATATATAACATATATACATATATAAATATAATAAATTTATGTTATAAAAAGCTGCCATCGTATTTAAGCAGTGGGGTTACTTGCTTCCATGGGTTTTTAATTCTCAATGATTCGGCATTCCTCGAACGGTATCTCCAGACGCCCAGTTCTGAAGCAATGCGTAAACATTAGTCTAATCATTGAGAAAAACTTTCTGTTGAAAGTTTAATAGTTTATTTATTGCATTTTTATTGCCAGAGTTATTCTATTAGTATCGAGTCAAAGATGTTTTTTTTTTATGAAAATGTATCATTCTAATTACAAATGCAGTCCGGGAATGTTTACCGAAATGTGTGTTGTCACTAAATGTTTCTTTTCAAATTTAAACTAGTGTAAATTTTAATATTTTATTGGTTGTTTTAATTATACATAAATAATAAATTTAATTGAAACGACTTTAGAACTGTAAGCGCAGATTACATCCTAGTTCTTGACTAAGTCCTGAGGCGTAATACGTGAAGGAATGCGCTTTACACGCTTCATACGATTCCTAGTAATGTTTCTAACAAGGCTGCCTCTAGTTTTAATTGTAATATTTTCATTTAATATAATAGCTTTGAACCTAATCTTAACGATTGTCAACAACGGTCTACTCGTTACGAATAGGACGCCTCTGATTTGAGGAGCACCGGTGGAAGAAAATATTATTATCATCCTTTGAAATATTTTGTTTATGAAAGAAATGGAATTGTATTCGTACTCTGCTTGTCGATAGTAATGTTCTGCGACCTCGATTGTGTCATACATAAAGTCTCCCTTCGAAATTAAGGGGTGGATGTTTTAGTTCCGTTTGTTAAAGTCACTTTACTCGAGTTAAATTAAGGAATGGTATTCATCATCATTATTGTCAACTTCTCTCAGTCCACTCCTTGACATAGGCCTCCGTTCTTCGACTATTCTCATCCAGCCCATACCGGACATTGCGAATGTCGTCACTCCATCTTGCCGCAGGGCGTCCCACACTACGACTATTGTCTTACACTTTTCTCTTATAACATCGGAAGCTCCTATTGGTTGAATAAAGTTTCAGGTTTCAAAATGGCGTCAGTCCACCAATAAGAACGCGTCTTTTAGCGACATTGTGGACATCAGTCTTTTTTTAATTTCCATTTCTTCAATTTTTTTTATGGCATACGCAGGCAGACTAGCAGTCGGGCCACCTGATGGGAAGTGATCACCGACGCCCATAGACATTAGCAATACCAGTGGTATCGCCAACGCGCTGCCAACCGTGAGACATAGGATGTTAAGTCTCGTTTACCCAGTAAATACGCTGGCTACGGTGCCCTTCAAACCGGAACACAGTAGTGTTTTCACACTACTGTTTCGAGGCAGAAATAGGCACCGCGGTGGTACCCGCCCAGACGGTCTACTATAAATAGGGGACCTACCACCGGTCCAAATTCCTTTTCAATTCATTACAGGTTAAAGCCATGAACGATATGTTAGTATTTAACGGGCAAACGAAACATCCTTTGTCTCACGGTAGGCAGCGCGTAGGTGATACCCCCCTAGTATTGCCATAATAGGCGTTGGTGACCACTCACCATCAAGTGGTCCGACTGCTTTGCTGCTGCCTTCGTATTCAAATTAAAATAATGTTATACTAAATACATACAGTATTATAGAACTTGTATATAGTCGTCTAGAGTAACAGCTGTCATTGTTACCTATAATAATTTCAATGCTTCTCGTTACGATCGTAAGGTCCTTATGGTATGACAAGCCTTTGTTTTTTCATGTTTCTGCATTAATTTGATACCAGCTGGATAAATACTATGAATATTGATAATGTAACGACCTTACTTATTTTATTATTGACCTAGGCGGCTAAGCGAGGAGAGAGAAAACTTGTTTTACTAGTTTGCGAATATTATTTTGCTTATTAAGAGTGTTATTTACAGCTTAAATTCGATTTTAATATGGAAACGTAAGTTTTCTTGGAATTGTGTTGGTGTGATTTGTAAAATCTGTTTGTTTTGAATGGAGATGTTGAAGTTAGGTTACATTTATATTTATGCTATTATTCATGAAATGCCTAGACTTTTAATCAGTCGATATAAGACTCCCAAGTCTTTGAATTTATGGACATCTACCTACTGAATTATGTTCCTGGTTTAATGCTAGGTGGTAGGTCCCCTGTTTACATACCGGTGGTAGGTCCCTGTTTACACGGTGGTAGGTCCCCTTTACAGGAGACCGTCTGGTGGAGTACCACCGCGGTGCCTATTTCTGCCGCGAAGCAGTAGTGTGAAAACACTGCTGTGTTCCGGTTGAAGGGCACCATTGCCAGCGTATTTACTGGGTAAACGAGACTTAACACCCTATGTCTCACGTAGGCAGCGCGTTGGCGATACCACTGGTATTGCAAATGTCTATGGGTGTCGGTGACCACCTCCCATCAGGTGGCCGAATGCTCGTCTGCCTGCGTATGCCATAAAAAAAAAAAAAAAAATGCTAGGCACTCTCCGTAAAAATTGATGTTCAAGTGATACTGGAATGATCAGAAATCGGATACATGATGACTTGTTTTACTTGAATATATTATTAAATCTCCTCCGTACTGCCTCCGTAGCCTAGTGGTATAGGCGTATGGCTTAGAAACCGGAGGTCGTGGGTTCGAATCCTGCGGGACTCAACAAATTTTCATTGTTGTTTCCTAGTTGGTTAGGGCAATTTGGGCCGATCACCCAATTGTCTGAAAAGTAAGATGATCCATGCGTCGGATGGGCATGTAAAAAGTCGGTCCACCCACCAACCCGCATTGGACCAGCGTGGTGGGATACGGTCCAAACCCCCTAATGGATAGGGGTGTATTAGGGGAGGCCTATGTCCAGCAGTGGACTATCACAGATTGATGATGATGATGATTATTAAATCCAAAACCCCCTAATGGAGAAGCACCCCTTTTTTTGGTTTATGGATGGAGGTTTTTGTATCTAAGTCCAGCAGTGGACTTACACAGGTTGATGATGATGATGAAAACTGGCAATTAAGTCTGTTAATCTTGCCAATAATAGATGTAATGGTGAACACATAATGTTCGTTTGAACAGTGGTCGCGCGTGAGTTTGCCAAACCGCCGTCGGTTGTTTGTAAACCTCGCGTTTGTATAGAGCGAGTTTACAAGATGGCGTGTGTGTTTGTTTATCGCCGTGTTTGTTTTGATATGGCAACATTGGCCACGAGCTGGCACGGTACTGCTGTTGTAGATTTTATTTCGCAAAGTTGGAATATATCTTATGTGTATATCTGTCTTTACAAGTTTCGGTGAAAGAAGAAACGTTTGCTAAATTGTAAAATTTAAAATTATCTGATAAAATTAATATCGTTTTGACTACATAACTTGCTCTCGGTACTGCTTTATATAATAGAAAATATATTTGTTTTATTTTACATAGTAAGAAACAAAGTCGCTTTCTCTGTGCCTATGTCCCTATGTATGCTTAAATCTTTTAAAATACGCAACGGATCTTGATTCGGTTCAAAAGATAGAGGAGTTAAAGAGATAAGATTTATATGAATGATCATACATAACATTTTACAGATATCAGTATTGCACCCGTGCGGAACCGGGCGGGTCGCTTAGTGTTTTATAAAGGGATAGAACGGCTATTACAAACCAGATAACAAGACTTTTTCTTATAACAATATCACGCTAACCGTACAACCGTTTACTGAAGTTAATCAAACAATTGTTGGGAAATTTTCAACAAAACGTAGGTTGTTACAAATTGAACTATAGTACATTTATTATAGTATATTTTTATAGTGCCCACCGACGCCCATTGACATCGACATTACCTGGGGGATATTATTTATGGCTACATATTTGCAGTATTATTGTTTAACCATCTCTCAGCGAATGCCCTGCTTATTAAAAACTGTTTGTACAAACGGCTCAAACCGACGACCCAATTTCCCTACATTTATTGCAAACCTATGGCGATCGTCTAAAGCGTTGCAATAAATTATATTCAATGAGAAAAACAAACTTAAATATGAAAAATAGAAAAGTAAACCAGGCTACCGGCTAGTAGTTAATCTTTATTTTTATTATAAACACTAAACATATGGGAAACTAGGCAAAAATACTCACAGCGGTCGTAACTAGCCTCTTTCCATGTATCTGTGTCAAACGTCATTGCACAAACAGTGTCGATTTTTATTACGTTATCATAGATTCCTTTTGTCTGTCTGTACGTTGAAATATTCCGTATACATATAAAGTGAAACAATGTTAATATACAAAGCGAGAGTATAGTGAAGAAATTGTTTTTGTTTATAATTTTTTTGTGTGGGATGAGTTCTAGAGAGCTTATTATCAAGACATTACTTCCTTCGTCTAAGTCTAGTACTGTCATCTCAGATTTAATATCTCATTAATTATTACATTAGATATTTATTTTGCTATAAATTTTTGTGAGATAAAGTCTAGAACCTTATTATCAAGACATTACTTTTCGTTAGTTAGTTTATTTCACAGATTAATATCTCATAATTATTCATTCGAATACTTAATTTTGCTAATTAATGTCAGATAAACATAGTTTAGATCAGATTAGTTATTAAAACTTTAAGTTATTTCGACATTTTTTCTAATTTGATTGTTTCTCACATTTGTCACTTTTATTAATTTAAGTCGCTCGACTTAAATTTGCAGTGAGTTGTGAAGTAACTAAGTGAGCTTATGTTCAGTTGATGAAGTATGAGCAATATGTTGCAGTTTATACTGTGTTTGCAGCTTTTACATCTGATGCTCCTTAACATAACATTCAAGTTCCTTGTTAAAACATTATCCGTGGTTTTAATAAACATTAGAATCAGTGGTTTTAAGATAATTGTATGTCATCATTATTAGCCGTAATTTTTTTGTTATATTGTTGTTATTGATATTTTTATAAATAACATGAACCCCAAACCCCTTGTGGGTGGAGTTTAATATCCGTTCTTATTCCTTCTATTACCGGCGAAAGGAATATTCCTACCAAATTTCAAGTCGCTACGCCTTACGGTTCCAGAGATAACGTGATGAGTCATATATAAGTGGGAATATTTTTAATATATAATACATAATATGAGAGGCATAACTTGAATATAAGATATGTGGAAAATAGCTGCAACACTTATTGCTCTTCTCAGAGGTCTTACAATGTTTATCCAGTCACATTAATCCAGAAAATAGTAAATTACTAGTCTCTATGATATTAAGCTCTAGCCAGTGGTAAGCGTGGCTTAAAACCAGGACTCGTAAGGTTCGACTAGGACTCAATAAATTTCATTGTGTTTCTAATTGTTAGAACAATTGGGATCACCAATGTTGAGAAATGATCCATGCGTCGGATGAGCATGAAAAGTCGTCACCACAACCCGATTGACCAGCTTGGTGAATACGGTCCAAAACCCTTTAAATGGATAGGGTATGTTAGGGAGTGCCATGTCCAGGTGGCTATACGTGATGATGATGAGATATTAAACATTGACACCAGGTCGGACTCGTAAAGTAAACTATAATTATGTTAGAATTTAAACGGTTCGTACGTTGACGTTGAGGAGGTCTGATTTTAATTGCTACAACAGGCACAGTCTTATTAGGCTGACTTGGGCATCTATATAGTATGCCTTAGGTGGATGAATCTAGAAAAGGGAACCATTTCGCTTCGTCAACAGGATGCGCGTCCGTTTCTATTCCGGACTAATGAGGGTTTGAGTGCAGTCGAATGTTGTTGTTCGCGGCTAAAAATGAGTCATGGACTTTTCATCGTCGTCAGAAAAGATGATGAGGTTGAGAGCTTTTGAAATGGTTTTCAGGAGTTTCTGATCATTTTTAATTGGACACACGTACTAGCTGACACTTTGCTTAATTAGCATTGACGCTCGGATTGCACTGAAACGTCGGAAGTACGTGTGCAGTGATTAATCGAAGCGATATCCGTAATTGGTTATAATCAAGAAAATCAAATATTTTCGTTCTTAGCATTTCTAAAAACCAGAACAGTAGAGAAATTTATTGTACTGGTGAGGAAGGAAGTATGTATTTAATATGTAGGTGTATATCAAATGTCCCATTTATGTCAGTTGGTTATAATGTTGAATATAGGCTAGCCAAATGAGACTTCGAGTACGTGAATCTACGTATGACACTCCGTTGCCATAAGATACAACGCTTGTATTATATCCGAATGTAAATTGGCCCAGATATAGTTTATAGCATTTAAGTTTATTACGTTATTTGTCTTGTTCTTTTTTTATTATTATATATACCTGATGGAAAGTGGCCATTAACGCCCATAGACATCGCCAATATAGGTATCACCAACGCGCTGCCTACTTTGAGACATACGACGTTAAGTCTCGTTCATCCAGTAAGTGATCTTTGACATTCTCGATATCTTGTCAGTTTCTCCGATTCGCACCTCCCTATCGATTTGGTAAGAGGTTATCGTGTAGAGCACAATTGTACCATTGTTGTCTCAAAGGCTGGAATTTAGTCCTTGATTTTAAGTAGATAAGTTCATGTTACTTTAGCTAAGTTATATTACAGTTAATTTGCATAAATTTCATGTTTTTGTGACTATTGACTTGGACTTAAGTATGTACTGCTGGAGAAATTAAAGTTACGTATCGATATGATTTATATATTGCTCTGTGTAATCTTATAATACTTGGTTGTAAAAGTGTCTTTATTTGATACTTCATACTTAGTTACTTGTTAATTTTATTTCAATTGTTTGCTACGGTATCCGCTTCTATAATAACCGTCGTAAATCTAAAAGCAGTTGTCTCGAACATCAACTAGCATTCTCAGCAATTAGTGGTTAAATTGCATACGATTGATTTATTGCACAGGTATTCGTCAAACATGTCCTTAATTTCTGCACCTAGTTTTCCTGTAATAAGTACGGCTAAGGCTAGGTTATTTTTTATTTAATGCAACTAGAAACGTATACCACTGGGTTATCGTCTCGTCTCGTCTCGTTCGTCCCGCCGATTTCCTCGATACAACGACACGATTTCGGACATAAAGCAAGAAAGAATAATAATGTCCGATCCTACGGAGCGCGACCTCACACGCCGCGACCTATTCTCGTCTTTATTCGGCGAATGATCTCATCGCCTGCTCGTGGGTCGTTACGTTTCGCTCGCGTTGCGAATCGACGCGATTTGCGTTGAAGCGTCTTTAGCGTGAAAAGGGGACGGTTTTGGCCGTTTGAATTTTGTTGTTATGATTGATTCCAATTTCTGTAGTTGGGGTCTTTTAAAAAAAAAAAATATGCTATCACACTCGAAATTAATGTATATACGAACCGTCTTAGTTGCCTGTGGCATTGCGTGGGTGGGTTGAATCTTGCGGGAAAAGGACTTTGTTGTTTTTTTTTAAGTTTTGTTGTTTAAGGTTATCGTTGTTTTTTAGTTAGAGGAAAAATAAGGTAAATAATGATCGTGACATTCATTGATGATGGGCATGTATAAAGTGGTTCCCCGGGTTATGATTGTGAATTAACCAACTGAGGTCGGATCAGTTAGGTCAGTTGCACTCTGTAAAAACTGTTATTTAAGCCAAGATTTTTTCATTTTGATAACTTAATAAAAGGGCTAGGAGAACTATGAAATTAAACAATTGTTATGGCTAACACTAATGTAGTCAGAAGCGAACGCTTCCGTAACATATGTAGGAATGCCCGAATTTTGGGCCTAATTGACTTTGCGACTAAACTTTTGAGATGTACATGCCACGTCTTAGTTCAGCTTAGGTATTTATAGCCTGTTACATGTTGTGATATATTTCATTATTTGGAGTTGTCTAATACAGTAATGAATATAAAGTCGTAAAGTTATGTTATACGGAACCAGCTGTTAATTCGGTATAATTATAACCGAAGTCGAGATTTCATAAGAACAGATAGATCAGGTAATTTAGATGTTAGGTGTGTATAAATAAAATCCCGACTATTCTGATTAATAGTTTGTTGAGTGATAATTTGAGAAAGATAAATTTTTTCGTGTAATAGATACTCCTAACTGCCTCCGTAGCCTAGTGGTATAGGCGTGTGCTTTAGAATCCGGAGGTCGTGGGTTCGAATCCTGCGGGGACTCAACAAATTTTCATTGTTGTTTCCTAGTTGGTTAGGGCAATTTGGGCCGATCACCCATTTGTCTGAAAAGTAAGATGATCCATGCGTCGGATGGGCATGTAAAAAGTCGGTCCACCCACCAACCCGCATTGGACCAGCGTGGTGGGATACGGTCCAAAGACCCCCTAATGGATAGGGGTGTATTAGGGGAGGCCTATATCCAACAGTGGACTATCAAAGGCTGATGATGAATAGATACTCCGCCGGTTCTTCTCAGGTCAGAGGCTTACATTTCCGAACCGGTGGGAGATTATTTGACAATCAATAAGAAAGTGTAATGCTTCCATATTGAATAAAGATATTTGACTTTGACTTTGACTTTACTGTCGTAAACAATTTCTACGTATCGTATAGGTCCGAATTCGTATGACGAAACCAGGAAAAGTTATACGATATATGAACCGTTCCGGCGAAAGTTATTGACGGGTGTTTGGAATAAACATGAGGATAATTAATGGAAATAATATTGGTGAATTCCCTATATATATACGATGAATGAGTATTTTGAGACATTGATTACACCACTTTTAACCATTTTACTAGTTTCCATATTTCTTAATCATGGGGAAAACTGTAATGCTCCGTTTTTTAATTGCGAAATTGGCAGTTTTAATTAGTTCAAGAAGCCATTAATTAGTCTGATAGCAGAGTTTGGCCCGACTTCTTATGAAAACCGGGCACTTGTAGTGTTTCAGTTGAAGTTGACGTCTGGGTCGATATTTACCTATGGTACCTCGACGCAAATTGAACAAGCCAGTACATTAGTTATCGTGATTTTATATTTCTCTGTAGTGTTATGAAATAATTAAGTTACTGGCTGCCAATTAAGACGCTAAATAGTATTTCCTTTTTCTTCATTATCATCATCATCATCAGCCTGTGATAGTCCACTGCTGGAAATAGGCCTCCCCTAATACACTGGGGGTTTTGGACCATATCCCACCACACTGATCCAATGCGGGTTGGTTGGTGGACCGACTTTTTGCTGGCCCATCCGACACATGGATCATCTCACTTTTCCGAAAAATAGGTGATCGGCCCTAACTAACTAGAAAAAAATTAATGAAAATTTGTTAAGACCCCGCAGGATTCGAACCCACGACCTCCGGTTTCCGAAGCACACGCCCATACATAGGCTACGGAGGCAGTTTTCTTCATTATTATCTGCATATTTTTATCGTAAGGGAGTCCTGACTAGGATGACTAGGACCTAAAATATCTTTGGTGTGAAAGAAATTTTAAATTGATGCCTATTCTATAGAAACATCAGAGAGGAACCAGCCAGAAAGTCACCTGGCTCGTGTTTTCCACGAAACGTTTCTTGCTCATAACGGTTACTAGGATTCCTAAGAAAAACAATATGTATATTATACTATTTGGAAAGTAGTAATTGAATCAGAGGCGTTTTATTCAATAATGTGTATTCGAGTAATTAGATCCGTTATTCGTTATGTATCCTTAATATCATAGAAATAGTTTGTACGTGTCTCCTATACCGATCTCTTGACGTTTGTTATATTAAATTATTAATATGGAATGGGAGATGACTCAACGATGACAACAGTTGCCACCGAGGTCGTTCGTTCGCTAATAACTCATTTATACAAACGAACACATTTGTATTGAATGTATTTTGGTTTTTATACGATTAATAATCTATTTGTGATGTAAAGGTTATATGTTTAACCTTCATGGAGTTTTTAAAGTTTTTTTTTTCGGGTAGTTTGAAATGTGAAGATTTGATATAGAAATCAGTTTTGATTGCATTACATGCGTAATAAAAATGTACTTTTATTTAGTTAACATACTTGTAATTTGTCTATAGTATTTGTTTTTATGGAAAATGCTTTTGTTAAAATATAATATTGCCAATCCAAATGAGATTTTTTCTTAATTCTTGAAGGCATTATTAAGTTTCCAGTCCCTAAGCGTCTTAACTATTAGTAAATACTTGCGAATCGTGAGTTTATTTGGCTTGAAACTAAAAGCTGGGATAGATTTTGAATTAAAGTTACTCAGTATATATTTACTTATTGGTTACTGGAACAAGAGTTGATGAAATACTTGACTATCCTCTTATTCCTTCGGGGTCTCTGCAGTTACTGTTATGTTCAAGTGTTTTCAACGTCTGGCCAGCTTGGAGAATTTTAATAACGGAACTTTACCGAGAGCGCGTAGACGTTGCAACATAGGCTGAGTTGTCGATTTGTTTGATGCTTTTAGAAATATCTGATTTAAGCTGTGTTGAATGTATTTTCTGTTATTGCACAATAATAAACAACTTGCATTTGTTTAACAGTTCAAATATATACAGATAATAAAACAATTTTTTATATTAGGAATGACAAATTTTTCCTGGTAAATAATTACACCAAAATTTAGGCCTACTGAGTAATATTGATCTTTTAGCTTATCATTCGTGGTAATAACTACACAATTGTGTATTGGAATTCGATAGATAGCCAATTTACGGTCGATTTGTAAGGGATTTTTTTTGTTAAAGACGTTCTTTAGGGTCTAGGTAATGTACATTGTCTAGTTTACTAATTAATGATATGATATGCTAATGATATGGAACCAAGTGGCTTGTGTTCGAACATTTATGCCAGTTTCTATAGGTGCTTTATGCTTACTACAATTTAAAAAGCCTAAGCCGTTTTTAATCACAAATGTCATATGAAAGATCGAGTGGCCGTCGGAAGGTTGTCGTATCACTTCCGATAGCGATATCATATATCCCAGTGCCCACGTAGTGTCGTTGCGTCGTCGAATTTGACAATGGGTCAGTCGAAGCCGCGCTCGGTATCGTGACGGAAGCGCGGAGGTCGTTTCCTCTCGCCCGCTTCCGCTAGCACGATTGGCGTGTGGTGCAAGTTGTGAGCGGATGACGATAGCAGCGGTAATGTGGAATCATGGTTGAATACGCTTGGGGAGAATGGAATCCGACCCTTTTTTGATGAAGTTGATTTGGCGAATACTTGTTTGGTTAACTAAAAAAATATTTGTCTTTCGGTAAATGTTGCTATTCAGTTGTATAGGGCCGAATTTATGTAGTTTTGGTGTATATTGACATCTCGGTGACAAACGCTACTTCGTTGTTGTAGGATACTTGCTTTACGTCAGTTTTGTCTAAGGCAGTCGGTCCACCCACCAAACCCGGATTGGACCAGCGTGGTGGGGTAGGGTCTAAACCCCTAGTGGATAGGGGTGTATTAAGGAGGCCTATGTCCAGCAGTGGACTATCAGAGGCTGATAATGATGATGAATGATGATGTATAAGTAATTATATCTTAATTTTCACTTGATTGTTGTTTCTACGAAGATAACTAAATCTAATATAATTGTTGAAGTCTTAAAAGAGTCCAACCTATTTAACCGTAGCGTTTCGGGATGTACGATTCCGGGGAGCATTGTGTTTCGATGACGTCACGGCTGTTCCCATTGGCGGCGCGCCTATTCAATTAGCATTAATGGTGTTCAGTGTTGTGGCCTCATTTTTTTCGTTTTAGAATCGGTAATCAATGATTGATGGGAGCAAATGTGCTGTGGGACTATTTATGGTGTGATGGCGTCGCTGTTTGGGCTGCGGTTATGGGGCAATCTATCGAATTATCTGAATGGAATTAGTATTTCTATGTGCTGGTCGTTAGGGAATTTTGTATTCGCTGCGTGTACGTGAGAAACATGGAGATTGTCGATAGTTGATCTTTAAACGGTGATTCAGGTATTGTTATATTGTATCGGAATTCACTTGCTGAAATTTCTTTATATAAGTAATCAAATAAATTTTGACATAGGCTTGTAGTTAAACACTTTTTTTTATTGTTATAGATTTACATTTATCTAGATTTATCTACGCACCCTGAGTTTTTGCTTTGGACCGCTTATTCCTGCATTATTTCGAGACACGTTGATTCTTAATACATCTCAATCCATCTCTTAGGCTGCGGTCGTTTTGCGGAAAACGTGAGTGGACTCGCCTCGACCTTCGATGCCAGCGGTGTGGGTTCAGTGCCAGTTGGTGTTTTGTATATATAGTATTTGAAAGATCGCGTCGTATTCGAGGAATGTTCAGTAGTGTAAAGGTCACACTGGATCCTACCTGATGTTGTGAATGCGAAAGTATGTATGTTTGTTACTCTTTAGCGAGAAAATTGTTTGGTGGATTTTAATATTCTTTTATAGAAGTACAAATATATATGTATAGGTACTTATATAATGTATGATGATTAGTTTCTTTACTCTATCTCATCATTTCTATTCTTGTTTTAATTATCCAAATTACTATCACCATGCGGCGGAGCTTGTGCTGTATCAAAGAATTTGTTTCCAATATTATTCTCATGCCTGATCATTATCACTACATGGTATAAAACAAAGTCGCTCTCTCTGTCCCTATATCCCTATGTATGCTTAAATCTTTTAAACTACGGAACTTTTAATATATAGAGTCATTGAATAGGAAGGTTTAGTTGTATAACACATGCTTAACATTGTAGGTATATTTTCTATCAGCATAGCTTCCGTACGAAGCAGGGGCGGGTCGCTAGTTGGTATACATTATAATTAATATCAAATACTTTTGTCCCAAACTTGTGTTATTATTAAGTGACGCCCGGAAGTATTTCTAACGATTATAACGAACGTTATGTAGTCCAGGGTAACAGGTATTTATTGATAACTGTGAAAAGTATCTTTGTCGTATTTTTATTGCATCGAGTCACGAATCGGTCGCGGCGCAATAGCCGCTACTGTTAAAGTCCTCAATTAAGAACAGTTGCGTTAATTGTCCATTTTCAAGGTGCACGTGCTGGCGTCGTTCCCCAACTATTCTTTATTCTCTGGTTATTTATCAATTAACTAAATAATACTTGCGCAATGCATTGTAGTTTAATTTAAATTGGGTAAATATCTTTATTTCGAGTACCTATGTTATTTTTGTGTATATCGTAGGTACCAGTCTACTACTAATTCAAAATTTTATCTGCACTGGAAAGTTACGATGTCGTTTTTGTTTTTGTATGTCGTAAAATAACGTGGTAGTAAAAAATATAGGTAGCGGTTGCAGCGATATAAAATGTATGAAACTTATTTCAAATTGATTCGTTCATTGACTACTCCGGGTCAGCTATTAAATTGTCACTTTTTTTATACGTTATCCCTTATTACAGAAATTACAGAAATCTGTTATGAAACCTCAGTACCGTTGTATATCCAGTGTTTGAAACTATTGCATTTTATTGAATTATTTCTACACTAAACACCGCGCATCAAGCACTTAGTAAAACTGCTATTTTCGTGTTTTCTTATATTAGCCCGCGTACACACAGGGTGACAATGTGCCGCTAAAAATAGACCGTATCTCCGCTGAATGCAACACAGTGGTCGTCGCCAACTTTACCTATATCAATTCTAATATCACAGGTGGAAATTACACGGTGTCCCACAAGGGGTGGCTTGTCGCCTTTACTCTTTTTAAACATGTACAGACGGACTAGTCGTTAAAGAGCTTTTATAGTGATTATTATAGTGTCTCGTGACAGTGCTGTGACAGTAGTGACGGTTACAAGTGCAAGAGAAGTGGAACCAATGTGATTCGGCCTCAAACGAACTTATGGTCGGGATGATGTGGTTCAAGCGGGAACCTAAACCGCCGGCAGAGAAGCCCGCGGAGAATGGTGTCGTTGGAAAGTTGCGAAGGAAGAAGGCGGTGCTCCTCAAGCCGACCAGGGAGTCGAGCGAGAGGGAGACATCGACGGAGAGCGACAAGGAGAGGAGACGGTACTCTGATATACTTGATATGAAAGTATCCCTAGGTACGTATTGTGTTTTGATGTTGGAGGAGATTGTTTCGACGCGTTTCCTTGCCATTTGTTGAAAGGTAATGTTTTATTTTTAATGTCCAAACTTAACGACTGAATACATTTTATTGTGAGTAATTTAGTTTTATACTTCTCATCTGATAAACAATATACGAAAGCAAAAGAAACATGTGCTTCCGCCTCGTACATATCTTGTGTGTATATCTAACAAAAGAGGTAATTTTCTTTAGGATATTCCATTTACTGTTTTTTAAACTATCGCCAACTTTATAAAGTAATTGTCAATGCCCATTACACTTAAAAGATGTCAACGAGAAAGTATAACTCAAGCGAATTTAGCTTTAGCTTTTTATTTGAATTGCGATACATATCATATAGGTAACATATAACCACACATACAGACTTTTCGTCATGTTGCTTCGTGAAACACAATAACGCGTTTAAAAAAAAGATTACACGAACCGAATTCGATCTTCGGCCAAACCAAACCGTGACGTTTCCGTAATACGAGCTGCACAAGCGGCCAAATTACTCAATCTCCCGCGGCGTTAAAAATCGTCTGGAACTTTTATCATCTAGCCATATACTTAAGTTATCACGGAGTCGGCTTCTTATCCATCCAGATTTACTTGAATAACAGTTTTCATTAAGCGCGACTGGTATTCGACTTGAAACCTCCACAACCCAAAGGGTAAACTGAATTCTAAGGATGAATTCATCATCATTATCAGTCTGTGTTAGTCCACTGCTGGACTTGGTCCTCCCCTAATGTACGCCTTCTCCATTTGGGGGTTTTTCGACCGTATCCCACGCTGGTCCAATGCGGGTTGGGTGAAGGATAAATTAGTTGTTTGCCCAAGATGGTTTTGACTACTGGGACCCACTTTGAGTAAGCCCATCCGACGCATGAATCATCTTACGCTCGTCGGAACGTGGGATATTTATCGTCTCAGAATCATGTTACAATATTGCGAGACGACCCCGAGACTCTCATTAAAGCGGGTCGGAACTAAAAAGCGTAAAAAAGCACTTTGCGGCGAGCCGGCGTTATTACGTCACGGGAATAAGTTGGGAAGGTAACTTAATAAGCTTTGGGTAGGGAGGGCGGAGATTGCTGTGGAAGTTATTTACGGAGAGCTGTGAAGTTATGCGTAGTATACTATACAAAATCAATGCTTAACGAACCAATGTAATTGAAAACGACTGCTGAAGTTGTCGTCTATTATAATGTTACAATTATTAGCGCGAAACAAAACCTTTTCCGGTTCTTAGTTTTTTTGTTGGGCTGTTACTATAAGTCAGCATCGAATGCTGTAAATAAAAATGACCGGCTTGATAACGAAAAGGTATCTTGAAAGACCATCTATTTTTGTATACTGTATGTACAAAACGTGACAAAATTTTATATATATCTTTTTTGTAGTATTACATAATGTGACTGAGTTTTTTGTGCTAGAACTGTCATTTGACTCATGATTTTAAAGATTTTAGCAGGCTAATTAAAACAAGCGCAGGTTATGTCATGTTTCTTTAATAATAATAATTACTTCTAAAGTAAAGTTCTATGCGTTCTATATTTGTAGAATTTTTTTTAATATAACTTTTGAAACAACTTATCTTCCGCTCGTCTCGTTAACACCGCCATTATACAATAAACAATCATCAGTTGTTGATACTAAATAGATAATTGATTTCCTTGTTGTGTCAATCAATATACATATTCAATCTTTAAAGGTGCTCCTAACTTGGGTTTTCTTTCTCTCAAACAACTGCACATCGCTTGAGCAATGAAAGATTACCTTTTCTCCATGCAATTTACGCACTTACGAAGCTCAACCGCTAATCGGGCTAATTGGGACCGTCTCATTAACAAATATGTGACCAATGGCCACTTTCTCTGAAACTTGCTAGCGATTACGCAATGAGGCAGTTATTAGTAAGGTTTATGCTGTCTTCTTTGAGTTGAAAAATATAATTATATTTCTGGACGAATAACACAACATCATCTAGTCCCAAACTAAGCAATGCTTGTGTTAGGGAAACTGGATTACTGTTAAATACATGAACTTACTTTTCTATTGTAATTATATATATATTGATACAAGCACCCAGACACGAGAAGAACACTATGTTCGTCACGAAATATTTTTCCCCAAGTGGGAATCGAACCCACACCCTTTGGCGCAACAGGTCTCTAACCACTGCGCTAAGCGGATCGTCAATGAATTGAGTAGATCATTTGGTATCGTCTTTTGTTTTGTAGGCATATTTTAATTTCTTAAACAGAGGTTTATATTGAGCTTTGTCCATACTATCGCCTCAATTACTGACTTCTATTGGTGTTTCCTTTTTGTCTTCTTGGTAATGAAGTAATTTCGCAGTACAAAACTACGCAAGGGGATATTATAATGCACAAATAGGTGCACTCTTTTCATCACTCTCATAGATCGATGAGACAGATAACCGACATGACTGGAGAGAGATCAGATCGTAGGATCGACTTTTTACATGTCTATCCGACACATGGATCATTATACTTTACAATTAATCTAATCGCAGCCATACAAACAACATAGAAAATAATTGTGTCTCCGCAAGATTCGAACCTACACCTTCGGTTCCTGAAGCGCAAGCCGTAAGCACTAGGCTACGAAGGAGGTTTTTATAGTCATAGATTTAATTAAAAGGCTTAGCAATTAAACCATCACTACTTTCGGGAGATATTGCACTGAAAATATATTCTACAACGGCTGAACTCAGTGAGTTTCACTTAGTAAAAGGTTGAGGTTAAGATTCTTTAGTTTATTGTCTATTCTTTCTATAAGAGTATTTAATTTTTATAGCGTCATTTGATATTTCTGAAAACCAAAAGGTCATTTCAAATCGAGATTTGATTTCTTCAATCGCACAGCTCGTATTGCTATTATGTTTTCAGTTCGCGTGACTGGAGTCTTGTATTTTATAACGCTTCCTCGTTCTTTGTTGCACACTCTAGTATGTTGTCGCGACAAGTTGCCATAAATGAAAATGAAAATGCGCCATTGCCGTTCCCGTGATGGCTGGTCGTCGCCGACGGTACTGTCCGTTGTGTGGTCAAGTTATTACTTGTTGTTACGTATTATTCTACTCCTTTGTTTATGTTTGCTTGTATCTTCGTGTTAGGTAGTTATCGTTGTATCATGTTTGATATTGAATTGTTTTGTCAGTGGTTTGGTACTTTATAGACTGTTAAATGTTATAAAACTTGGGAGATTTTAATCTTATTGTTACTCAAAACTTTTAATAAATTTTGATAATTTCTTAGAATACAATCATCACATCATCAGCCTTTGTTAGTCCACTACTGGTCATAGGCCTCCCCTAATACAGCCCTATCCATCAGAGGGTTTTGGACTGTAGCCCACCACGCTGGTCCAATGCGGGTTGGTGGGTGGACCGACTTTTTACATGCCCATCCGATGGATCATCTTACTTTTCAGACAATTGGGTGATCGGCCCAAATTGCTCTAACCAACCTAGGAAACAACAATTAAAATTTGTTGGTCCCGCAGGATTCGAACCACGACCTCCGGTTTCTAAAGCACACGCCCATACCACTGGCTCGAGGCAGGCAGTTCTTAGAATAATTTTTATTTATTTTCGAGAACATTTTATCAGGATTCTATACTAATGCACAATGAACATTTAATGAGACGTTTAAAGGTGTATTGCCAAATTCTGGTGTGAAAATTAGTAAAATGTGTCAAAACGTAATCTCATAACATTTAGTTAAGCCAATTTTGAGAAATATTTGACGTAAACAAAATCTATTGTCAAACACTAATGGCGCCAGAAGCGAACGTGTTCCTATTGGTGGACCGCAGCCATTTTGAATCCCTACGCGATGTTTAACCAATCAGAGTGGCCAGATGTGGCTTTTTGGCGCAAAATTTTGTTCTTATTTTCATAATTATTACCTCCGAAATGGTTATCATCTTCATCATCAACCAGTCTTAATTCACTGCTGAAAGGTTCTCTTAATGACGACCTTCTCTTTAGTGGCTTCTGACATTTCACTACTTGTCCGATTGCCTGGTACGACTTTACATCCCATCTTATCACTCTGATGAAAGCACTTAGTGCATTGGCTTCACTTTCTGCTCAACCAGAAAACAACGATATACAAGTTGTTCTCGGGATCGACTTTACTGCCATTCATTGAATAAAATGATTTTAACCGCAGAGAAGTCATTGGCTAATTCTAACGCGACGAAAGTTCTAAACTCGAATTTAAAATTAAAAGTAATCGATAAACCTAGTTAGTATTAATTATTTTAATGATAATCGTCTAACTATAGAAACCTACGAGTTCGGAAATTATAAAGCAGGATTTAAAGTAAAATAAAGCGCGATAATCTTGAGGCTATAGTTTATAATTGCTTTTATTTCATAGAATGTTTTCGATTCTCGTCCATATTCCTTCGTTATACTGTTTTCTATTTCGAGAATTTTACGATCATACACTTTTATAACGTTTCTACAATCCCTACGAAATCTCGACGATTTCGATTATGATTTTCCTATTGCATTTTAACAAACATCACGAATTTACAACGTCTGCTGCCTCGTTTAGAATTCGTGACCACGTTGTTTGCGTTGTTTAAGATGGAATAATTTAACGTCGGTAACGGACATCGGTTTATAGGATTGAACTGACGTTGTTTCTTTATTTAACTGTAGGATCATGTTAGTTCGTAAGGATCGGTTTAAGGTAGTGAGGTTTGTTCATAGAACGAATATAAATTGTTTAGTCGTTGTTGTTATAGTTGTAGGTTCGTTTAGACTTAAGTGTTTAAGTTCAAAAGTTATGTTAGATTATGTGTTTACCAGTGATGTTGTTGCCATTGCACAAGCGTTGCTAAGATTGGCACCTTATTTGTATTTATGTAAGCTATAGAGTTTCGTTTATTGATTAACATTAACAATAGATTGTTAATAAAGTAAACCCTTTTTCTTATGATAAGCGATACGCCTGATATATATAATAGAATGTACACTAGTCGTATAGAATATATAAAAGAAGAACTTTAATCGTATGGATCATTGCTTTTCAGAATATAAATCTAGATACCAACAAAATTACTATATTCACATGATCCATATCAGTATTACTTGCATTGTTTTCGATATATTTTTCGTGTTTTCCTTTCGTTTGTGTATCGGAAACCGTTGCCAACGTCGTTCACGATGATTCGTGTGATTCTTTGATCTGCTGTTATACGTATGCCACCGGTCTGTGACTGACTGACGCGCTGTAAGAAACTCGTAATGCGATTCTGTGACGCGTGGTGAGAAAAAACATCATAGGAACCGGGTTTGATTTATATTAGAGCACGTACTGTGCCAAGGAAACGGTGTTTTGTGGTTTTGTGTAAATATTGGCAAAGAAAACACGATGTCGGCCTTATAGATTTTTCAGTTTTGAATTGAAATTATTACATTTCAGACGTGCATGCGAGTGTTACTGACTGACAGCTAAAGACTGCCTTAGTATTATATATAGATAAGTATTTTAAATAATGATAATATATTTTAAAAGTACCTATTTTAATAAACGCTACAGATCAAAAGTTAATACTGAAGATATGAACTTAAAAAGCGTTATAGTTTCGACTATATCTAATTAAACATTAATGATTAAAATTTGCCGTTGCCTATAATAATTAATTAATGTTTTATTTATTTGTTGTGATATTCGCATGCACATGTTGCACATTTTTTTAAAGTAATCATACATTAAAACGAGTTATAAAAATGACAGTGATGAGAATACTGCGTATTACGCCGTGTGAAGAATAGATTACAGGTTTGTTGCCACTTGAAACGAAAGCGAGTGAGCACTTTCGCTCAACCATTGTTTATTTTGTCACAAGAGGCATATTTACATAGATGTGCTTTCCCATATTAATTATGAACGAACGCACCCATTGTCGCGTGAAAGGAGACGGCTCGATGGAGAAGAAAGGGTTACTCAACACCAGAAGCTCTGATGAAATAGATTTTTGTAAACATTTAAAGTTTAGCCGACGCTATGATAAGCAGTGGATTTTGTTAATCTGGTATGATAGTGAACTAGATTAGACATGAAATAGATGTATACGTGTGGATGTATGAAGTGGCGTTTTACATTCGCGCGTTGACTATTTGTCGCAGAGAAAATAAAAGAGATGATTGATAGTCGACTGATAATACGATGTTACTTCTTGGCTATGGATTACTTTGTTTATATATATTTCGAGTTTAGTCTGGGGATAAAGTATAGGTTAAACTTGATTACAATGACGGTTTGGTCTAGAATATGGTACAAAAACATTTTAGTTTTTCAAATCTCTATGAATACTTTGTTCCTTAAAGATGCGCTACGTAGAGATTAAATTTAGGTAAATGTCAGATTTATAATAAATATATATTGCAACGCTCAAAGCATTGAACTTGATACCGGATAACATGCAGTTTCTTAACAGCCGAAACTTTTTAAGCTAAGCTAATTTTGCAGGGCCGTTAATTTCCTCAATAATCTAAATGTACCCATCCGTCTTGTAGTGTAAATAATTTTTAGTACGTACGCATGTCACATGTGTCATATCATAATATAGCATAGAAAGTTTTGACGTTTGATGTGTACACTGAAACCTTCATTGTATGCAAAACCCGAACCGTTTTCGCAACGCTAACTAGTCTCGGAATAAAAATGACCTGCGCTTACGTAACCACCATTGTTCCTTTAATTGGTCATCGATTATTAAAATGGGCATTGACGATTTCCTTTGGTCATTCGGTGCAATGATATTTACATATATTCTTACTTACCTTTAGGTTGACCTAAAAGATATAAGTACTGTTTTGGACAGATTTAAATCTTTAACTTAACCCATAAATGTATTCAGTCGTCTATCGTGCTGTGTATGCTTTTGAATAGCAGTTTCTCTGATTCTTTTGCATTGTCTGTTACTATTGTATAATACCAATGTGATGGATTATAATGACAGCGGATTAGTTGTAGTTATTGATTTTCCTGATGGCAAGGAAACGGACCGAGTTCTGGTTATCATTAAAACGATCATGTCTTCATCAGAGCGTCGTGATGAAAGTGATGAATCGCTCTACGAGTCGGCCGATTGCCACAGCGACACGATATCGGCTAGTGATGATGCCCTACCGAGATTGAGCAAAACACCAACCATCAGCAAGGAGTCCCTCAAATTGGCGGTCACTGATGAAGAAGTTGACCACGCGAGGGGCAAAAGAGGTCACAGGAAGACGATGTCCCTCTCAAATCCACTGGAAATGGTCAAGAGTCTCGGTGACGAGTGGTTCGATCACGCGAAGAAAGATCAGGACAAGAGGAAATCTAGAGAGTCGTTGTGGAGCGAGGAGGACCCAGATTCGATTCATGGATCTACCATGAAATTGGATCAGAATAGGAAGAACAGCAAGAAGGACGATAAAAGCAACCCGGCTAGTAGAAAAGGACGCGACGGATATCTCGAAAGCGAGGAAGGGAAGCAAAGGTTCTTCAGTCAGCGCTTTGAACTTTCTAAGGAGAAAGAAAACTCCCACTTCCTCCAAATCCGTAGAAGCAGTTCTAGAAGTGGCCGACAGGATCGCCACAACAGAGGAGATTCTGAACTGCACCAAGTTCTTTCTGGAGGAGGAGAAACGTCACTCATCCTTGTGTCAGTTCAAACCTCCAGTGGAGACTGACTCTGATGACGAACCACCCCCACCGAAACTGGTGGGAGAGCACAGAAGGAGATTGAGTAGACAGACGTCTAGAAGTAAGAGTAAAGTCAGGGGAAAGAGTCAGTCGTTGAAAGTGAACACGTTACGAAAGTCCCACAGTGGGACTCTTAAGAAGGGTAAGAAGAAGAGTGTCAAAACTCCATCTAGCGGAAGAAGTAGACAAGCGAGCATAGTGGATCCACCGCCTTTGCCTAAGAAGAATAATTCAGATACGAGCAAACAACATTCCTGGCTGTTTGGGGCTTCTGCACATAGAGGTATTTAATTACACATTTACTATTTTATATTATCTTTTGAAGTCCATTTCATAACTAATTAAGTTTTAAGAGTGTTTTGAGGTTTGTAGATCTTTGATCCATCAATCTCTCTGGCGTGGTTGAGTGGTTGATGCATAAATTTTAACGGCCGTAAAATTGCATCATTACTCAATCATGGTTTTGCAATCTGATATAATATTATACGATATTGAGAACTATTTTTGTGTTCAAGGGTGGATTTTATTTAATATTTTAACGTTGAACAGTTATATTACTGAAAGTCTTATAAAAGTTTTTAGTGATCAATTTGGGTTAAATGTATGTATGTAATCCGAAACCGACATGTTAGACAGTTTTGATGTTTTTTTTAAGAAATACGATCGATGTTTTCTAAAACTTGATACCTAACAATTTTAACGCTTTTATTACGACATAGTGACCCACCCCTGCTCAGCACGGGTCCAATACTGATATCATGTAAAATAAATGGAAAATATATACAAATTTATCAGCGATTCTCTCTAATATTATGCATGAACTATACTTATAAACCTTCCCCTCTAATCACTCTATCTATTAAAAAAAAACCACATCAAATTCAGTTGCGTAGTTTTAAATATTTACGCATACACAGGGATATAGGGACAGAGAAAGCTACTTTGTTTTTTTACTATGTATATGATAGTAACCGCGACTCCTTCATCGGAACTAATTTTAACGTTTTAGATTATCTGCTTGATTTAAGTGGTAATTAGTCCACCGTGAAACAGTCTTAAAAGTTTGAGTACTAGATTTGAGACATCGATTGCACACCGCGCGGTCAATACACGATATTTTTATTACACGAAAGGGTGTGCTATCATTCAATTCAATTGATTGTTATGACTACATACACTGCACCGGTCTGTTGGTACGTTTGTGTTACTTTGCGTAATCTAATTGCAGTGATTTTTTTGTGAATCGTTAGTATATGCTAATGAAACTGGTGTGGTCGCTTCAATCATGTAATTGGCCTCATTATAGATAGTAGCAATTAACGTGGATATGATATTGGCGGCAATACTTTCCTTGTTTCATGAAGCAGGATTTGTATAGAGGTCTGTGAATAACAACAGTTGACGACTTTAACAACATTTTTTGTATCTAATTTAAATCATCATCAGCCTGTGTTAGTCCACTGCTGGACATAGGCGTTCCCTGATGCACGCCTTCTCCATTAGGAGGTTTTTGGATCGTAATACACCCCCCTGGTCCTATAACTGTTGGAAATTTTAAAACAATATTGTTGAACCTGGTTTGCGACCTACCATAATTGTTAAATCAAATGACATTCGATAACGGCAACCACAGGACAAGCTTGCATAGTGTGGTGCTATCGGATAATGTAATATGGTTTTGTGTGATTCTGGAAATAAACAAAATATCATGAAACGGTATAGTATAAATGAAACGAGAGATAGATTCGATCACTTCAGTTAAAAAAATTACGAAAAAAAAATTACGAAAAAAAAACACCTTAACTTAAATACGTTTGTGACAATAGTAATTAATAAATAACTTATTTAATCAATCCAACACCGAAAACAAAATAAAAAACAGATACTGTTAATATGAATACATGCCAATAAAGTTATAATTTAATAAATAAAGAAAGCAAAAAAACCGTAATAAACAAATAGAAGATGGTTTTACACGAAGTTGAACATATAATAGAGTGACACATAAAAAGGGAACATAAAATAGAGCAGCAAAAACAATATTTTACAATACAATACAAACCTCTGTATGATGAAGTATAGTATAGAAGTATAGTACGATGCTGGATCGATAAGGTTCCAGCTCTGAATTATGTTATATGATGTTATAATTTTACAATAGTCTTACTTTGTTATTGAGTATTGTTTTGTATGTTATTAAGGGTACAGTTAGAACGATGAAAATTCTTTTGGAATGTAAATTAAAACTTGTAGTTGGACGTTATTAAAATAACTTGCAATTAAGAATCGCGTGTGAATGTAACATTTCGGTCAAAAAACTTTTTGGTACCGTGAGAAGATAGTAAACGACAAAGTTATGTATATAATAGAATTGGTATTCAACTTAAAATGTTTCTTTAACATTCAAGAGCCTGTTCAAACAGCACTGGCTCAAATATTAAACGTGCAAATGTCTTTGTTTGTTTGGTCTGCCATTTTTAGGTTATTTACAATAAGCATAATCTTAATGAATTCTATGCATTACTTTATTGTCCAAAATATATAGCCTTTAAGCAGTAGCGGTGTTAGGGTAAATTAGTACTCGGAATCTTGGTCTTTTTTGTACAATATTAAACAGATTCCATAAAAACCCGATCTTGTCAAGCTCTGTAGTGATCTCCAACTGTAGACTCAAAATCAGACATAGATGGTTGTATGTTGTGTGTAATAACTTAGCAACTTTGTGAATTGAAAACGAAATTGCTAACACATCGACTTTTTCAAACTTATAAAAGAGTTCGCTGATAGAAAGGCCAGAAAAGTGAAATTTTATTAGTTTTTTTTCCAATAAACGTTATTTTTTGTAATAAATAATTATTTCTTTTATGCTTTCCCTTTTTTCATATGGGTTTGAATTGCAGTTGGAGGGCGCTGTAGAAATCTCGCTGGTAGTGTCAAAACCGGCACTGCCTTTAAGTATCATCATCATCGTCACCACAATCTTCATCGGCCCGTGTCAGTCCACTGCTGGACATAGGCCTGCCTTAATTCACGCCACCGCTTCCGATCTTCGGCTATTCTCATCCAGCCCACACCGGCCACTTTGCGAATGTCGTCACCCCAACTTGCCGCAGGGCGTCCCACACAACGTTTAAGTACTACATATTTTTTGTACATATTATTTTATTCGTAATACTGAAATGTGGGCTGGATGACAATAGCAGAAGATAGGAAGCGGCGACGTGCATTAAGGATGGGCTATGTGCAGCAGTGGACTGACACAGGCTGATAATGATGATGATGATGATGATGATGATGATGATGATGATGAACACAAATCAATTGCAACATTCGCAAACATGAATGCATGTCGTAAAATTTCATAGACACAATTACGTCCAATGCATATGTATTTAATCTAAATCTAAAAAGTTTCCAGAAACAATATTGAAGATATCTTTTCGTGTTATTCTATCATTGTTCGAGTGATATTCAATTCTTGTAATGAAACTATTTTTATGAAAAGATTCCATTCGAACCGTCCAAGGTCGTGTCTATTTGATCGTCTCAATTCGTTCTCTGTGTTTCCGTTTCGCAAAAATTTACGCAACCGCTAGTATTTGCAGTGATACTGAGAAATAATTAAATTGTCTATTGTTATCCATGACAAAGCAAAAAATAGCCAGTATGCATATACATAGATGGTTTTAAGCCATTACATACTAGAGATGCGTCCCGGCTTGCTTTTATGTATTTTTATATAGGCAAAAATAAAGTTATTTGAAAAAAATTAAATAAGACTTACGTTTGTGGTGAGTTCGTTTTTAGTAAATTTTTTAAAGGATATTTTGATGGTGAATGTAGCCAAAGCTCATCAGTAACAATGTACCTTCATTTATGATTCATCTAATAAAACATACAAACTTTCTTGCTTTATATTAATACATCTTATCAAAAACAAAGTTAGAGAATTAATCAGACTATGTTTTGTTCAGCTTGTTCAGTTGATCAGTTTAAAAGATATTTGAGCTATAATGTACTCTTAAGATTCATATCAACGTGCTCATTGTTGTAATGCTTATTTAACCTGCCATTCATGCGGCATGTCCTTGACCCGTTGCATTCCTGGTCAACTGTGTCATTAATGAATATCTATGTTGGACTTTGCGTTGATCGTTATAGTAGTTATGGCTATTTAGGTTATATACGAACACTCCTAATGGTCAAGTGCTACTAGGGAGCCTATGTCATGCAGAGGACTTCAAGGCTGATATGATGATGATAATGATGATAGCGGAAGCGAGCGAAGACAAGAAATATTTATTATATTGAATATATTTAGTTCATGGTTATATTAAAGCTGTTAAGCAAAAGGCGTAATTAGTTGAAGTTTTGAAAGATTTTGCCTAATGGTAAACAGTAGATTAACACATAAAATTGCATGCATATCCGTCGTAATGACCTCATTTTAATAGATCAATTAAAGAGGTGCTATTATTAGGAGAAATGATTTTACATAACTTTCAGTATAGCATTATCGCGTAAAAAACTTATTAACGCGATAAGACGATGTTTTAAGGACTGAGACTGTAATTTACTGCCGTGTCGAAACATTTATATAATTCCCTTCATTTTATGTAATTTATAAATATGTTCTAAAATAAATTTATAAACCACCGTTCTTAAAATATTATCTATATATGTTTAAGATTGTAACAATTGGTTTTAAAACTGTATGATAATAGTTGTTGCCGCTTTTGATTGAAGAAATGTATGTATATGGTTGAATTATTTAAATCACCTTAAACGAGATTACATATACACTTGAAAATACGTGTTTTTATATCGTATTTATATGTACTTTCCTCATTGTCTCGCCCGTTTTAATGTAACATTATTCATTGCTCACTTTGTACACTTAATGACCGTTGTTTGTGTTATTTATTTCGGCGATCGTCGCCTTTTTAAAACGCATTCGTCACACGGTGAAAGTTAATTTCCTTACGCGTCACGGGCCGTGGTATTTATGCACTCAAAACTCGGTGACATTTGTGTTGGATTCGTATTTCAATCGTGGAATATCTGTAATGAATATAAGAAGATAATAAACATCATCTTCATCATCGTCATCATCAGCCTGTCCACTGCTCATGGACGGGCTCCCCTAATGCTCACCTTCTCCATTTAGGTGGTTTTTGAACCGTATCCCACTACGCTGTTTCAATGCGGGCTGGTGGGTGGACCGACTTTTGCATGCCCACCCGACGCATGGATCATCTTACTTTAATGACAATTCGGCCCAAATTGCAAAAAATAATTTGTACCAACACTACTTTGAAGCTCGTGTATTTGCATTCAATTATTTTAGTTGAAAACTTAGGTTGCGTTTATTAAATAGAAGGACTTTTTGCGAATGTTATCGCGGTTATTTTACATTTTTTAAATTACGGTAGTATTCGCGTGAGCAAAAAATTAATTTCTGTTACGATGACGTTTATTTTTGATATAACTTTTATTTAAGCTCTCTTAAGGTTTTAACTCGATCTACTTGTCATTGTACTATTTACTTAGCCTGCTTCCGAATTGAAAAAAAACGGTGGTCACAACTATAGCATGGATATACAACTCAGTGCAATTACATCATCAATTGAAAAAAAAAAAATTGTAGCTATTTTGTTTTTATGACTACGAGTTGGAAACAGCACATGTCATTGTATAGTTTTATTTGTTAAGGCTCCGGACAAACTTTTGTCACCATAGTTCACGATCTTTAGTGTGAGATTTTAAGTATTCTTAACCTATATCCTAAGCATATCATTTCCAAATCACTTTTTTTATAATATCTATATAATTTTTGATTGTTTTCACTTAATTAAGTTCTGTTTAACACTGACATGAAATGTTCAAGATTAAACCATTAATAAATTTAAAAAGGTTGACAAGGAACCTAAAAATAGTTTTTAAATGATAACACACTCTGGTAATGGAATGCTCGCTCCAGGCTTTTTTTCAATATTATGGTAATTTTTATGCTTGCTATTTTTTGTTTATCGTTTCAATTATATTGTAAAAGATGATAAAAAAGTTTCTTTCGTCGGTTCTTCTCGTGTCAAAGGCGTCCTTTTCCGAACTGGTGGTAGCGTGTTTGACAATAAGCAAGTGTAAACTTCTATATTGAATAAAGGTATTTGAATTTGAACTATAAGGCACTGGGGCGACAATATATGATGTACGGCATGTTCACTAATTTCGTGCATTCCAGTCAGTCTCAGTTGACTTTTAACTTGACCGACAGCCCTATTTAGTTGTATATATATATACATCTGTATGCGAGAATCGCCTTCGGTCCCGCATTCCTCATTCGGTCAATGGGCCGCCGGGGCCGAGACTAGCTTTTTGCCCCGCGCCCGCTCGCTCAGCCATTTTCCGAACGTTTCACGACGACATCTGTCAATCGACTAGTTCCAGTTTCGATCGACATTGACATAGTGAAAAAATCGATCTCCACTCGGACGGACTGTAAACATGTTTTTGTATATATGGCCCTGTTATTGTCTAAGAATGTCTGAGAGTACATATATCGAATGTCGAAGTCTTGTAGGATCTGGAATAGCTACATACAAGCTTCTATTTTAAGGATATTTCGTATTGTGGTGTTGTTGCTACTGAAACTAGATTATAATGATAGATTTAATTTTTTTTTCTGTAAAAGTATCCTCTTTGTTATTATTTGAGTGATTATTGTTCAATGGGAGTATGAATGTAGTATTTCAAAAGTTGTTCACCGCTTAGAATATTCTCATTAATTTTATCTTATGACCGTGGCCACTGGATATGTTTCGAAACTTCAATTGTCCGACATTTTGGCACTGCAGCGTGTATGTCTTTTCTTATGAATTTCCTATTTCTGTCACTCCATGAGTAGAGAGCCTGCAGTAGGTTCTTCTACCTTCTTCGTTTTATTGTTCCTTTATCAATGAAACGTGTTTTGATGTCCTTCTTCACTATTTCCGTTCACTCTTTGGCCTTTACTCCGTCATCTTTCCTACTTTTCTAATTGAACCAAGCAATACGAAAACTACAAAATCACAAGACAATATAAGTACTTATTGCTAGAACAATTTTTAAAATTAAGAAATTATGAAGATTTTAAATAGAAAGTAATTTCAAATTAAAACTCTGACCATTATTCCAAACACATTGATATACAGACTTACACCAACTTAGTCGACCCGTGAACATGAATGCCGAAAATAGTCGGAAACTTCGGGAATAAATATAAATAATTAATGCGAAAAATCCATAAAAGTGGATTTGATACGTATGATGAGTCTGATTACATTGCAATTCAACTGCGTTATACAATTATTTCGTTTTAATTGCTCACATAGCTCTTGTACAACAATAACGCGATACGATTCAACTTGCCAAATGCTCCAGCAGCGTCACCCGTATGTAATTTGTCCATCCGCCGCGCGAACGGGACGCCTAAAAATAGCCCGGGCAACCCTCGGGATGAGTGAGTCATGTGTACGCATCCGACGGAGGCCGGGTGTGCGGTTCGAATCCGGGGTTGGTGTCAATCTATTTATAGGTTGTGTCGTACGTTAGGCGTCACTTTTTTGTTAGTGTAATGGCCACAAGATGGCACGTGTTCTTTTAGGATGTTGTAATGCACGTGGAGGCTATTTTTGAATGCGTATCAGCGCGTTGTTTCACTAGTATCAACTTTTCACTTATTTTTTTTTCCGGCGTTGGGCTTTTAAACCTTGTAATAATTAACTTAGAACTACAAGAATCGACTGCCCACCCTGAGAATATTACCTTAAGACATGATCAGTTGATGATTTTCAGTCCCAAGCACATTGTATGTATTGTCGAGCGTCATCAGTATCTAAAAAATCGTCAATAGTTCATCTTCAATGTTAGTTATATGCACATAATCAAACCTCCACTCTTTTTTGCACAAGAATAGTGGACTAGCACTGAGCCGGTGGGTTCATCAAATAATTTGAAACGGCCCATTTCATGCCGATGCCAAACGCGTCATCGACCGCCTCTGGAATCTAAGCGATTAGTGTTTTCGATCTATTCTTATAACTCAATGTTTACCTTTGTATTGTTCTGTATGTGTTTAATTACTGTTCCATAATTTAATCAAATTAGTCTCGAAGTTGAAGAAACATAGTAACCTCTAGCAACGAAGGGGTGTAATACATCGACCGTTATTATTGATAAGCTAGCAGTTCGTGATTTTGTTCGTCAACATCAGCATTGTGTTAGTTCACTGCTGGACATAGGCCTCTCCAAATGCACGCCTCCTCCACTCAGGGGGTTTTAGGACCGTATCCCACCCCGCTGATCTGTGGGTGCACCGACTTTTTACATGCCCATCTGACGCATGGATCATCTTACTTTTCAGACAATTGGGCGATCGGCCTAAATTGCCCTAACCAACCAGGAAACAACAATGAAAGTCTGTTGAGTCCCCGAAGGATTCGAACCCACGACTTCCGGTTTTCTAAAGCACACGCCCTCAGCACTAGGCTAAGGAGGCAGTGCCTATTTACAGTACTCTCATCATTTGTTTTCCTGTTTAAAGTTATCCAGCGTTTAAACTTTAAAAACAGCGGCATTTGGTATATATTGAGTATTCTCAATACTTTCTTGTACTCGTGACTAATAGTTTTGCAATTTTAATCGATCACTGGCTCCGAAATCCGCACTGTGGAATGCTATCGAATCGCTTTTCGGATGCTCGAATGGAGTGAACGACCTGCGAGTGACCCAATGGCATGGTGGGAAGGGGACGCCCGTTGCTTAGAGGTTCGATTCTGAATAGTTTTGGTGGTATTTTAGTCCCTATGTTTTACGGCCCTACGTTTAGGCTAAAAAAAATTAAAAATTTTGTGGCATCAGTATTAAAAAACAAATTGGGTTAATTTTAAAAGCTTATAAAAGATGATAACTTTGCGTTCAAAATGTGTTAAATGGGAATTCACGTATTTATTTTTCAGTTACTGAATGCATTTGAATAAGTTTAATTGTTTTCAGTTGCAGATTTAGGCTTAAATACATGAAAAGCATATTTTGACACTGATAAAGTTGTATCGCATAGAGTAATTATTTAAAAACATAAAGTGTTCGCGTATAATTATTATTTGAAATTGTGTAGGCTTCGCCAATTATTGTTATAAATTAAATTTGTCTTTTCTTATAAAAACAACTAAAAATTTTTATGGTAATGGTTTCTGTAAGTGGTTGAAGTATAAAATAATTTATAGACAAATTAATCTCTCGAAATCTGAAGCGACTTTACGATTTAATAATAAAATTAATTTATCACACGAGAGTAACCTCATTCGAATAATTTAAAACTATATTGGTCACTGACAGACGTACAAACGTTTCTATGTATATATACTGTTCAAATATAACTTGGCACAGATTAGCGGATAAATACTGGCGTTAAACACAATAGTTTCTTTAATAGACTCAGGAAAATGTTTTGTATACGTGCGTAATTATGGTTTTAGTATTCTGAAATACTTTATATATATAGATATTTATATCTTATTATTTATTATATATATATATATATATATAATATATATATACATATATTTATAAAAGAGATTCCCACTTATATATTGACTCATCACGATATCTCTGGAACCATAAGTCGTAGCGACTTGAAATTTGCTAGGAATATTCCTTTTGCCGACAGTAGAGGTCAGCTAAGTACGGATGTTACGAAATTCCACCCACAAGGTGGGTTGGGGGGTTGCTAGTACATAATATTTCGGAAAACTTTGTATTTATCTATTTTTTACATTTTATAATAAACGATAAATTTTTTATATTAATGAATATGAAAATGTCACTCATTTAACTCGATCATTCGTTGACGTTCATCGCTCAGGCAAAGTTTATATAAATGTTTTATTGTAAATATTTTGTCGTGCTCAGTTACCGGATGGTAGATGTTCTAATGTATAGGTTTTACAAACACGCACCGTTATTGTTAGAATCGTGTTTCTTACGATCTAGGACTAAGTTTATTACCAGGTTTTTTTATCAACGATACATTATATTAGAGAGAGTGAGATATTTAAAAACTTATAAAAGTGATAGAACCATTTGAACAATGATAAAGGAGGAGAGTGAATTTGTATAACATTGAACTAATTTTATTACAAGCAGAAGAATGTGTTACTTGATATCTATATTTATAGTAATATTCTCGTAGATATAAGTAATCCTAACATTAGGAAAATTAAAAAAGTACATACAATACCGCTATAACATCCTTGTCTGCACAGCTAATTGTCGATGCATAGAGATGACATCATACGCTTAAATCATACCCGCATACGCACACATACACACACACACACACACATACATACATACATACAAATGCATACATATTCATACAAACAAGCGGTATAAACGTATCTGCATTAGCTAAGCTAGAAACGTTTCAATAGGCGTCGCATTAAGGATCTAGAATTCTAGATTGTTCGTTATGCATTTATGTTTTCAATGCATTAGATTATGATAGATTAGATGACGGTTATTAACATTGTTATGCTTTATTTCTCTTTTTTATTACTGTGTTATTATATAAATTCATTAATTAAGCTTTATTTTAGATTTTTGTTTCTTGTTTTTCTCTCGTTCTCTCCTCTCCCTTTCCTCCTTTCCTTTCCTTCTGTATTATAAAGTTTTTACGGACTAATAGGTTACATTTAGCGTACTAAATACGCACTATAGAAGACATTTAAAGCTTCTTACTACTCTTCAGTTTTTATTTTGATAAGTTTTAATAAAAACAATGGAATTTGTTTTTTTTTTCGGAACTTAACTATGACACTGAATAGACGCAACAGCTGCATTGAGTTATTTATAGATGATGAATTAATTTAATTATCTATTCTAATTGTCGGTGAGTTTTGAAAATAATGTATTTAACAATACAAAGTATTTGTAAATGTGCACCAATAATTTTCTACATTTGACTTGCCAATAACAATCGCTTACGAATGGATCACAGATTTGTTTGTGTACTTCTGTGATGTGTTTCTGTTTCTTTTTCTGGATAGTTGTATACAGTTGAAATGCTTATCAAATAACAACGATTATTTCCTCCTCATAAATGAGATGATTTATCAAAATAGTTATAGAAAGTTCTCTTTAATATAATCTTCCATCAATAAACAGTCTTGACTATATCTCTTTACTGTTCACTAGCAGTCCAAAAGTTTAGGGTGCTCGTGTTATTTTTAGGTTTACAGAATGTAAATTCCTGGTTAAAAAAATCGCCTATTTTAGATAATCTAGCTTTTTAGTTATTTGAATAATGTTTTAAATCGGTTCGGTAGCTTCGGAGCCTATAAAATACAAACAAACTTCTTTTCTGTATAATATTAGAATTATTTGTGTTTTAATGTTCTCTATAATATAGTACTAGCTTATGCCCACGATCACAGTAGCGAAGACGCATGATCATATAAAATAAAACCTGTATTTTTTTTGTAAGTAACTAAGCCTTAGTTACTCCCACTTACATTAACAATCTTTTAATAAAGGTCCCGTCAGGACCGGACATTCCAGAGATTAGCCAGAAGGTATAGACAGACGGACGAAACAATTTAAAAAAGTTACTCTGTTATATATGTCGGTTATATATCGCAATGTTCTCTTTCAAAAGTGGTTAGTTCTATCTTACAAACAGACACTCCCAAAATAATTTATTTGTATAGATCCATCATGATCATCAGCCTGTATTAGTCCACTGCTGGACATAGGCCTCCCTTAATGCACGCCTTCTCCATTAGGGGGTTTTGAACCGTATCCCACCACGCTGGTCCAATACGAGTTGGTGGGTTTTCTTTTTTTTTTTATGGCATACGCAGGCAGACGAGCAGTCGGGCCACCTAATGGAAAGTAGACACCGACGCCCATAGACATTGGCAATGCTCGTGGTATCGCCAACGCGCTTACTGCCGTGAGACATAGGATGTTAAGTCTCGTTTACCCAGTAAATACGCTGGCTACGGTGCCCTTCAAACCGGAACAAAGTAATGTTTTCACGCTACTGCTTTGCGGTAGAAATAGGCACCGCGGTGGTACCCACACAAACGGTCTCCTGTAAAAAGGGGACCTACCACCGGTAAACCGACCGGGTGGACCGACTTTTACATGTCCATCCAACGCATGAATCATCTTACTTTTCAGACAATTGGGTGATCGGCCCAAATTGCCCTAAACAACTAGGAAACTATATTGAAAAGTAATTGAGTCCCCGCAGGATTCGATCCCACTACCCCCTGTTTCTATAGCACACGCCCTTACCACTAGGCTACGAAGGCAGTTTTGTATAGATTATTGTGGCTTAATTAATATGTCCTGTTCCCATTGATTCCCGTGATGGATGTGTCGCAGGCGTCGAAGGTTCAACAAGCCGTGACCCCTCGGCAGATAGCTGGCGTATTTTTAGATCGTGCGCTGGTATTTTTATCTCGTCTCTTGTCGTGTTCGTCGTTACATTGTTGGGAATGAGCAATGATTTGCCCGGATTGAAAGCTCATCTATAAATCATAATCATAGACATTATATTGATTAGGGCTCTTATAGCAAAAATGTCCTTAAATCCATCGGTCACATTGATCTTACAACCAACTACGTTACTAAGATATTCTTCTAAGCTGTCTTCTTATTAATTAGCTGATGTGGCGAATATAAAAGAATATTTTAATGAGAAAACGTGATATCATTTCTAAAGAAGTCATTATTCTGTATGTGCAATTCGGGGTCTGAAATGGATCCTTGTATAACACCAATAAACAATTTCTCTTCTATCCGCAACTTGTTGATAAATGCGAAGAAACATATTAAGTGGCTGTTTTTGTGATCATTTTTCTTTTAAATACTTTTCTTCAAATACACCTTATTCTATATCAACGTGAGTTTAAAATGCATCGTGTCCGATGCGGAAATGGTCACCCAAGGTCGCCTGTCTTGGCAGCGTTATTCCTATACCGATGCAGTGCAAATTGAATCGTAATTGTTTGTTGCTTAAAGTCGATTTCTCTTTGCAGGAGAATCGAGACGCGAGGGGTCCAATGAGGAGCCAAGTGCGCCGGAGGCAGACGTCGACTCCGCCGATACCACAGCGAAAGAGCAGACCGATAAGGAGCATAAGTGAGCGGTTTTCTTGTCATTTTGTTTGATTAGTATTCATCATCGGCCTGTGATAGTCCACTGCTGGGCAAAGGCCTCCCCTATCCATGAGGGGGTTTTGGAGCATATCCACTACGCTGGACCAATGCGGGTTGGTGGGTGGACCGACTTTTTACATGCCCATCTGACGCATGGATCATCTTACTTTTCAGACAATTTTGTGATCGGCCCAAATTGCCCCACCCAACTAGGGAACAACTGGGATTAGTATTAAAAGGTTTAAGTATTGATTAATAGGTCACGAGCTAACTAACTGTTGAAGGAACTGTATTCATGAAACGACTAGAACGTTTGCTATATTCGTTTGATGGTTTTCTATATAGCTCCATTTCGTATGCTGCAAAATGCAACAACGGTAAACGTGGTCATAAGACTGTCTTATGCCTCTTTCAACTATTAATTTGCTCCTAAAGTGCAAAGATTAATTGGCTGTACACAAAAATCGCTTTTATTATCATAAATTTAATAATGCGTATGTTTATAGTTATTGTACATATTTTATACATATACATTAAGTTTTGACGAACGCTATACAGTAATATTTTATGTGTAGCGCCATCTGTTACACTTTAAATGTTGAATAGTTCTGCTATCTGACGATAGGTAGCTCTAGTAAAATTAAACAATAGTCACGGAATGTCGTTATTTAAAATGATTATAACATTTTAAAATAATTTGTATGAAATTTTCAAAAAAACAAAAAAAATTGTTTTGTCTTCTCGTTTTATAACTATTTAAGTTATATCAATAGTAACAAAATAGTTCGAATGAAAGCTTGGGAATAGGTGTTGTACGCGTTCCTAAAACGGTTGATAAAGACGGAACCATTTTTTAAATTATTTTGCGATGTGAAAATTTTGTTTGATCAACATTCGGTTGATCAACCTTCATTGTAAATATTCTGATTCAGTAACTTTTTGCTCCTTGACTTATAATTTTGCTATTAGCGCCCTCTATAAATGAGTTTCTGTAACTAAACGTTGAACAATTACTCGCTAGCTGGCGCTCGGGAGGCGGTAGGGCGGTGAACAGGGCCGAGAGCTGCCGCGAGAGGGACGCCCCCAGGCGGGGGAAACACCGAAACGCGTCGGATCCCAACCGACTTACAGCTCACCCCAATCAGTAAGTTTATTATAGTTATATAAAGTTAACTCCTTAGTAAAAACTGAAGTTATTGTTAGAAAGATCGAAGACGAAATCTGAACATTTGGAGTATTCTTCAACGCTATCTCATTACATAGTGCGTAAGGTAAGTACTTATTGGGGGTGTGTTGATATGTGATTTACAGTCGTTGGCAAGTACTGGCGAGTCACGTTACTTAGGTTAAGTTATAGTACTATTTAAGTGAACTGCGTCTGATATGTTTTATTGTATTAAACCAGGAGATACCTATCTACCTTATTATCTTTAACGTCCGATAAAATTTGCTGATTACATCAATGGCTTAGTGAGGTTTCCTCCATCCATTGAAGGCATTGAGTGATTGATAATTTTTGTAAGCTTTGCTACTAATTTTGCTAAATAGGTTCCTACCGAGTAAATTGGTGTAGTTCCGTAAATGTTTTATGTTACTAATATATTATTATTATGAACAATGTTAAAATTTACATTGCCTGTAAGTTAAATCGAATCACATATGCAAAGTTCATTAAATAAAGCTTTCAGTTTAGCGCCATCTATCGCCTAAATCTATAAACTTGACACGGTTTAGTTGCAGCAACTTCCGCGAAAACAACGCTTTTTTATTTTCGTTTTAAACTATTTATTATTCTTTTTATTAAAGCGAATTATATTTCATTATTTATTTTATTCACGCTATGATTATACATATCAAATCCACTAATTTACGGATTTTTCGCGTTGGTTATATATTATTCCCGACGTTTCGGATTCTTACCAGCGTCCATGAGCAGACTTCGTGAATAAATATTTATATAACTTACGCGAAAAATCCGTAAATTAGTGGATTTAATGCGAATTACATTTTTTCAAAAGTAGGTATTTATTAGCTTTATTTGTGCAATTTTGATTATTAGACATCTGATCTGTGCAGTCCTATCGCGTCTGAAGTTAGGAAAATTCTCGAATATTGTGTTACTTTTGGATCTAAAGAATGTTTTACTTTTGAGATTTAAATGAGGTTAGTACAATAAAATAAAATCTATTTTTTTATCCCGAATATTAACAATTCAAAAAAGTATTCTGTTAAGGCGATGCAACAATCACAACTGATATCTTTCTCTATTCTTCTCTTTCGAAATTTACTTCGATCAATTTAAATCCGATATACCATAGACGATATAAATTCCATAGACGAATATAGAGGCACAAGGCATTCGACTTTCGTGCATTTTCTTCTTGTTTCGGCTGAAACTATCCCAACTTAATTTAAATATTCAATGCAGACATTGAAACGATACAAGTACTTTAGATATCAAGTGAAAATGAACTTTGTGTCATAAGATTTAGGTGTAATTTTGCACTAAAGGGGGACACTGCAGTAACATCTTGTACAGACAACTTCATACTTTATTACCTTGTGTTAAAGTCGATTAATTAGTCACATTTATTAATTTACTGCAATTGTTAGACTGTTCCTATATGAGGGTTGTTATCTTTTGTTTGATTGGAAAATCAATTACAGATGTGGTGAAATTTTTCCTGAGAAACTCTATCTTTATCGAACTGACTCTGAACTGTTTATGAATGATCGTATTAAATGAGTGACATTTTCATATGTATTAATATGAAACTTTATTGTATAATTCAAATGTCATTGTATAATATAGAGATGTATAGGTACTGAGGCTATCGGTATAAGTTTTCGGAAAAATTTCGAAAGAAATTTTTTCTCGCTATATCTATACTGTGTTAAATTTAGTTATTGAAATGATTGAGTCTTTTTATGCGTGTATTTTTTTAAACCGTGTAATAATTTAATGTGTAGCGTGTAGCTAGTAAATGAACTAAATGTAAGCTTCCTTACGATACATAATATTTATCTTTTACTATTGTAAAGTTAGTACAGTTTATGGAGTGCGGATAAGAAGAAATCTTCTAATAAAAAGACTAAATAAAGTTCATAAAAATTTGCACTAATCATACTATAATTAACATAAGATAATACGACAATAGTACAAACAGTCGACCTAAAAGACTAGAAATAAGAGACAATAACGGAATTATATCCATCGTAACATTGAAATAGATCTATCTCACTTAAATATTGGTTAAAAAACACACACATGATCTGTTTTCTTTGTTTCCATAATACATTTGTGCCTTATACATCGAGTTGTATGTATAGGTAGACCTTGAATACCCGTACGCCTGAAGCGGCGAATCGCTTTTCAGTAACGCTCTGAAATCCGACGGAGACGCACTGCGCTTAGTTTCCCCGGTGCATCGTGTACTGTGTTCGAATAACGTGTGCAATCGATTGAACAACTCGGTTCGACAATTCGTTGGTGTGGTAAATATGTAGATTTGTCGGTATTTGAATGAAAAATTGTACTGTATAAACTGTGTAAAAATTGCACTAGGTACACGTGCTTTGCAGTACTGCATCGTTTGGTCTAGGGTTACTTATTATGTTGATATTTATGTGACATGTGATTGGATAAAGAGAAAAGGTTGTGGTTTAGTCTTAAAAAGTCTATAAGGTTTTGCATTAACCGCAGATATTGAAGGTGAAATATTAGAACAATAAAGGCTTGAGTGCTTCATAGATTTTTTTATATTATTAAAGAAATAGTATTTTGCAACAAAATTGAAAGATTTAGTAAAGTGCCCATTGCTAAGATGTTTCATATTAGTTCTTACGTATACCAACTGTTGTTGAAATGCCATGTTATCATTAAAATATGTAGGCTTAGGTTTCGCGATGTATTATTGTTTTTAATAAAATCGTTAAAGCGTAAGTTATATATAATTATTATTATATGAATTAGATCTTAATAGGGATGTTACAAAACGGGATTGGATTATATTAAATATGTGAAATGTTTCTGTTTTATTGCTTATTAACTTAACTATATGAAGGCACTTTTTATGCCGTAATTGTCATATTTTGCTGCGTAAAAAATGCAGAGTTACTATCGGTATCATCTCATCACCAGCCTGTGTTAGTCCACTGTTGGACATAGACCTCCCATAATGTACCGCCTTCTCCACCGTTGGTAGGTCCCCTTTTTACAAGGGACCGTCTGGGTGGAACCCTCACGGTGCCTATTTCTACCGCAAGGCAGTAGTGTGAAAACACTACTGTGTTGCGGTTTGAAGGGCACCGTAGCCAGGGTAATTACTAGGTAAACGAGACTTATCATCCTATGTCTCACGGTAGGCAACGCGTTGGTAACACCTGTATGCCTGCTGGCATCGATGACCACTCATCAGGTGCGACGTCGTCTCGTAGCCAAAAAAATAAAAAGGGGTTTTTGGACCGTATCCCACCATGCTGGTCTAATGCGTGTAGGTGGGGGACCGGCTTTTATATTCTCCATCTGGCACATGGATCATCTTACTTTTCAGATGATTGGGTGATCGGCCCAAATTGCCCTCACTAACTAGGAAACAACATTGAAATGTTTTTGAGTCCCCGCAGGATTCGTACCCACGACCTTCGGTTTCTAAAGACAAGGCACTCAAAAATTTTTCAAACTCAAAAGGCCTTGGACCAGCGTGGTGGGATACGGTCCCGAAACCCACTAATGGAGAAGAAGTGCAGTAGGGGAGGCACATGTCCAGCTGTGGACTAACACAGGCTGATGATGATGACGATGAATAAATTGAGTTTATTCTTATCCGAACATGTATGTAGCGTTTTTATCGATGTATTCCTCGTTATGATGCATCGGCCATCGGTAAACGCGCGTGGGTGTCTCTCAATCGACAACGTGTGGGACTACAATGGACTCTCATATCATAACTGTATCGATATGGCATGAAAGGTGTCGGGTTTTGCATTCGTTAGGGTTGTACAAGTAGGTGAATGTCAACAAGAGTTATATGATCGTTGTATATGTGTTGTTGTACAAATCATAGGGATCAATCGTTTATCACCTGTCCAGAATGGATACTTGAGAAGTACTTATTAAAGAACGATTTCCTTTACGCCATGACTAGCTGTCACCCGCGACTTCGTCCGCGCGGAATAAGAGAAAAGTCCGCGGGTGTTTTAAAATATTCTTTATTGTATGATATAAATAAGGTTTTAATTTTGTATGTTCCTAACATTAGACACAAAGTTCTGTGGCTTGGACGTGTCTGATTTCTAATTATTGATTTAAAATTTCATCCCTTATTTCAATCCTCATATCACAATAATTATTAGCCTATGTCATCTAAATCAAATTTCATCTAAATAGGTTCAGCTATTCAGACGGTAAAGACAGACAGACTGAGTTACTTTAGCATTTATAATATTAATATGTATTTATTTGCTTTTTGTGTAGGAACAGCCGATATAGATACAGTGGACTGACACGGGCTGATGATGATGATGATGATGATGATGATGACGACATAAATAGGTTCATATATCATATTTTAGAAAATACGTTTATTGTCTGTAGAATTGACAAAGGATGCGTTGGCTTTTAAATATATTTTTCATGTTTCAGTTTAAATTATTAAAGCAAATTTACCGCGATGTAGTCTAGTCTTTTTATATACCGCTGAATCGGTACCTATATGCAATTTATAACGTTAATATACATATTGCATTATATTTTAGGACGTTTCAAGCAATTTTTACTGGTCTTGGTCAAGGGAAAGGCATATTTTACCTATAATGCCTTTAGATACCATCGTATCATGTCAAATTTATCATAATCGATCTTAGAAGAAAGCTTGACGAACAAGCGATTTTATTGTTATATTTTAGTAACTGTGCTTTGTGGAATACTTATTTCCATATCTGTTTACAAATAATGCATTAAATTTTCTATCAAGAGTAAAAATATTTTACATCCAAGGCTTTAAAAAAGCACTTATAGAAAAAGTCTATACCTATGTAAATCGTAAAACGGGTACCGGATAGAAGGTTTCGTTCTTTCACCATTAAAATTTTTTTATGTCTGTCTGAAAAGTAATATAAAGTTTTTAAGCTCCTCTTGGTTTATATGAATGCCGGCGTAGATAAACAAATTGTGTTTTTGAGTAATTTATTCCACGTTTGATTTGATTTTTGTACGCCGAGTGCTTACATTAGAAAAAGCTTGTATAATGTTATGTTTATATTTCGAAATATATATGTAACCGGTAGTTTATATGGTATTACGTTTAGTATAATAATAGATTATTTATTTACACGTTTTTAGCAATTAATTTAAATTGTCAGTATGTAACATACTGACAATATACTAAGTTAAACAACTAAACACATCTAAAACTTGACTAAAAAAGCGATAAATCAGTAAAAATTGTAGCACACTACAGAATATATTTAGTTATAGAGTTAAATGTATTTTCTAAAATGTACTCTTGTAACTTTATAGCATATATGTTCGAAGAGTTTGCTGTTGTAGGAACTTTATTTCAGGGGGTTAGTGTAGAGTGGGGTTGGGGGTGGCCGTGAGCAGTCTGTTAAACATTTGACAGTTTGACAGCTTCAATATTAACATTGCTCCGCCTGTAAAGATCGTTTGGCGAGTTTTTTCGAGGCTGAAAATGCTGAAAATTTCCCCTCTTTCCACTCGACGGCCGTTTTGCAATCCGAATTGGCAACTTTGTCAATTTGGCAAGTGTCGGCTTTTGGGGACGCTCGTTTTGATGAAAGTTTTTTTATGTTTGTGTGTATGTTGGTATATTGTATATATTTGCGAGTTTTGTAGAAGCGATGTGATTAGTATTTTGTATAAATGTTTAGATTTTGTCAGTTTTATGTAATTAGTTGTTACCTTATAGATATTAGATTTAGAAGTGGGTTTAGTTATACGAATAGTAAATTGTGTGATAATGCTTTTATTTCTGTAGATTATGTTTTGTTCACGTACATGCGAATATTGCTCTGATCGGGATAGGAAGTGAGGTTATTATATTAAATAGGTTATTTTTATAGACAAAGGTTTGAACACATTTCGTTTATTAACTTATTTTTATAAATTGAGATTTGAACTTCTTTTAAAGGGACATTTTCATTATGAAATCGTTTTCATTTAAGTATTTATACAAAGTCACGGGCGTAATGTAGTGATGAATAACATCCGATAGATCGCCTTTGCATCCCAGAAAGATAAAACCATAAAAATAAAAGTTGCCTCTCTTTCTACCTTAAAACTGCTGAGATCTGTGGTTCTCTTCGGAAAATTATACAAAACTGCGTTGCAGTGGTATTGCAACGCTCTTGAGCTAGTGTCGTAATTCGCGCTGGCTGGCTTGGAGCCAGCATGCTGGCTGTGGACAGTGGTCTCATTGAGTGGAGGGAGCGAGTGAGGGGTTTAAACTGGTGGTTGGATGTGATTGATTTCATCTCGTAAGGGTTGAATGTGGATAGGACTGGGGTTGTTTAAGTCTATTTCTACTTGAAAATATTTCTTTCGAATGTTTAAGTTATCAGCACAATTAATACTACGGTTTTACGGAAATTTTCGCGTTAGATGACTTTACTATCATTTTGTGAATTATACTGTTAATTGTAAAATTGCCGTTAACATAAAAAAAGTTTTGAGGTTAATTTTATAGAAAAGGATTGTCAAAGTCATTATTATTTTTACTTGTAGATGTATGGAAAAGTGAATTGAAATGTTTTGTCCGTTCAGTTCTTGTATACATGATGAAGAATTATTTTTCTTTTAAAAATAAACAATTTTTTAAATGTATGAACTATAATTTACCTTTTTGTAAGAAATGTCTTTATACACTGACGTCAGTAATCAATATTCAGCATATAGTTTTATGTTATACTGCGTTTTTCTCACAGATATATTGGTTTCCGCTTTTCGCTTGAGCTGTGTGAATTTATTACGGGCTTATGTCAAAGACGTTAACAGTGTCGCCGTTACCGTTTCGGCTGCCCATAAAGTTATCGTTAACTGCTCTTAAGAAATTTAGTCTCATGTTATAAATACCTAAACCAACCGAAGTTGTAAAAAGTATTGTCTATAAAAAGTCTTAAATTTCAGCGCTGGGGCAATTATTGAAAAGAAGAGAGACATATCTTTACAAAAAGGGTTTTCTGTCAAAATATCGTTTAAATTAAGATATTTAATCAAAACTGGCTGCCTCCGTAGCCTAGTGACAAGGGCGTGTGCTATAGAAACCGGTGGTCGTGGGTTGGAATCCTGCGCGGACTTAACAAATATTTCATTTTCCTAGCTGGTTAGGGCAATTTCGGCAAGTTATTAGGGCAAGTCGGTCCACCCACCAACCCGCATTGGACCAGCGAGTTGGAATAAAATAGTAAGGAAGCCTTTGTTCAGCAGTGGACTAGCAAAGACTGATGATGAAGCAAAGATATCCTTATAAATACCATTTGAGAAAATGTCCACCCGTCTGCACCCGTGACGGATTTTTGTCATCTCTCCCGCTCTCAGCTTCCATTGTTCAAAATACTGAAGTTTTACCTAAAGGCGTATTTAAGGCGTAGTGACTTGAAATTTGGTAGGATATATCTTTCAGCCGAGTAGAGGTCGGCTTAGAACGAATTTTACGAAATTCCACCCACAGGGGGGGCTGGGGGGTTGCCAGTTTCAGAATATTGTAATTCATACCTTTCCAATTCATCAAAATAATTTTCGTTGTAATCTTGCGTAGATTAATAATGTAGCCTTTGTTATTCGTCTTGTATTCTGTTGTTGCTTACATTTTACAGAAGATAAATCACCGATTGGCATGTTTATATTTTCTTCTTACGTGTTGAACAATGTGCAGCGTCCGCAGTCACGGGATATATTCAGTTTGCGAAAGCTTTGTGCTATTTACAGAAACAATAGCAATAACTAGATATCGAAACACTATGCAGTAAGCGGGTGGCGCAATGCGGATGAATCGAAACTATTATTTTTGGGTCCACCGCTTATATATGGCTATTGCTATTGGTACTTGCTTGATAATAAGAAGTTGTACAATTTTGTACTTCTGTAGTTTTCTGGTTGTTTCGGGCATTATGGGCTGATCCCCCTTCTGCCTAAATGTGTCGCATTGTCGTATAAAAAAATAGAACATGTCGTCATCTACGGCAGTTGTTATAGTAGTGTTAAAATTTTTATCAATTTTTTCTTCCTGAACTCTAGGTGCCAATCCTTCCGTATGAACTGTTATGTAGATGAATCTGGATGAATTGGACGTTACGATAACTTTCTATTCATTATTAAAATTTGTTTAGAATCCTTAACAATAAACGCTGACCTTGTTTTTTTGCATTATTTTTATTTTATATTATTACTAGCACTCACCCCTGCTTCACAAGGGAGCTATGTTGATAGAAAATATACCTGCAATATATATTAAAACAAAATATAATAGTTATACATGGAAACCTTTCTCTTCAATCACTCTATCTATTAAAAATTGCATCGAAATAGCGAAGTTTGAAAGATTTAAGCATACATTTAGTACAGGGACAGAGAAAGCGACTTTGTTTCATATTATGTAGTGATAAATTTTTAGTTCTTTAAAATATAAAGTATTCGCGGTTATCACAGCACGTTACGTTATCAAAATAAATATTTTTCTACACCACAATGACAGACTATTTTGTTATAACAGAGTTGATTAGGAACGAAATTATAGAGCTTACCAAGAGTAGGTCATCATGGTTAAAATTATAACGAAGGAAATGACTATATAGTAATTTTAAACTAAAATTCAATATCAAAGGAAACGCCAATTGTTTCTATAACCCTGATCTAATTATCAAAACCCCTCGGTGTATTAGCTTCATCTAATAATACTTTTCCTTGTTGCTTCGATGTGGATTCGCCTTTTCATAACAGGGTGTATAAAACGATAGATTTATCCGTTTCGCGTACAATAACAGCTAACTTTGTTTAAATCATACATCATCAGCCTGTGTTAGTCCACTGCTGGACATAGGCCTCCCCTAACACACCCGTATCCATTAGAGGGTTTTGGACCGTATCCACCACGCTGGTCCAATGCGGGTTGTTGGGTGGACCGACTTTTTACATGCCCATCCGACGCATGGATCATCTTACTTTTCAGACAATTGGATGATCGGCCCAAATTGCCCAAACCAACTAGGAAACAACAATGAAAATTTGTTGAGTCCCCGCAGGATTCGAACCTACGACCTCCGGTTTCTAAAGCACACACCGATACCACTAGGCTACGGAGGCATTCACACAGTAACTTTGTTTGGACAATGTTAATTCGGATAACACGTAGAATAACATAGTCCAACATGAGTATGAATGAACGCTATAAACAAAACGCTTTTGGCTCAGATAGCGTTCAACACGTATCGCGTCACGTAACGAAAAGTTGTATACAACGACCGCGTCAGTGTAAACACGCTACGATAGTGTACGGTTAACCGTGGAAAGTTTGGCCGATCAAGGTCGACGTGTGGTTAGTATTCGTGCATTAAATATGTTTTCTTGTTGCTATTTTCAGCTTGTTTTGGGTCGATTCTTGGGGATTTTATTATTTTTTTTCTTGGTTTCAATCTTGAAACGTTTAATATGTTATATGTGGTTGTAAGATATACGTTTGCGTAAACCGTTTTTTGGCATGATATTTAGCTACGATATCCCGGAATTGATTTTAACTAAGTAACCCATGGAAATTATGCGGTGTCATAAAGCTAGCGTTATTACCGTAAAATGTCACCGAGCTATCAATCACTAAGTAACAATTACCAAAACTATTCCTATATTATACGAACGCTTCCTATATTATGAGTTACTTTGTTTACATTTATTTCAAGTCGATTTGACCAAGGCAGAAACTGCCTCGGTAGCGTTAAGAGTAAGAGCTTATACTTTAGAAACCGGAGGTCGTGGGTTCGAATCCTGCGGGACTCGATAAATAATTTTCATTGTTGTTTCCTAGTTGGTTAGGGCGATGACGGCTGATCACCCGATTGATCGTGGATCGATCCGTCCCGTCGGATTATGTGAGTGAAGGAATAGAGAGTGAACGTGTATTTGCGCGCATGTACTATGATATCTCACCGTCGTATTAGTGTTTATTAAAAAAGGCCTGTGTCCAGCAGTACACTGCAAAAGGCTGTTTATGAAAATGATGATGATGAAACGTCTTGTCATTGAATGTAGGTTGTGTTAGAATTGTATTCACATCATTCTACTTCCAAACCGAACGATGGCGTTAATAAGCCTACGAAGCATTGTTCGTTCGACACTAAATGCGAAAACATTTACCCGCGTCGTCCGTACGTCCTCAAATATAGATATGTGAGTGTTTATTGTCCTAACCGAAACGCTCGCTTGCGTACCCGTGGGCGGTTTCTATCTGGCTTCGAGTGCCCTGACGTCATTGACAGTGGCACAAAAGCTTTAATTTCGCACGAACGTTCAGTCGTATCGATATGATAAGCTAATCCTCGGTGGCAGGGTGTTTAATTGACTTTTAGCTGGGTAAATATGATGGCTATTAATATTGTACTGCAGTCAAGGCTAACTAGATTGGAAATAAATGTAAACAAAGTTGACATCGCAGTGATGGCCGTCACTCAGTGTTAATTGAAAAAGGACGCTAGATGTACGACGCTTTGCTGCCATGAAATATAATACATGTTAGGTCCTGTTTATAGATGAGCTACTAGGCATGTGTAATGTCTTTTTCTGGCTGCACAGAAGAAGTCTGAACACTTCTGTGTTCTAGTTTAAAAAACACCGTACTAGATCATATTGCTACGTAAAAGAGAAGTCATATTACCAGTATTTATTGTGTTTTAACTTATATTTCACATAGGTAAAGATAAAGTTAAATATGCTCACTGATATATTATATGTACCTTTCGAAAACAAAATTAGTAACCAAAAAGTTCTAGTGCCTTTTAGGCACTCTAAATATGATATACCCGTCGGCCATATTTAGGCGTCCTGCATCATGATCATTAAAATGTTTCACCAGTCAGTCGAGTCATCTCAGCAAAAACCGCGGTCGTTGACGTTGCAAACACCGAAACAGTCGACGCCTCTGCACTGAGCGCGCTGAGAAACTATAAAATCTGACAAAATACCTATTGCATAGATCACGCGACGAATTTGAGAAAATCCTCCGCTCGTAATTAGACGGTCTTTATGTAAGCGATCTATTTTTTATAGATTCAACAATGCGGCAGCGTGAAATCATAGCGGCTGACGATTTGTGTGGAAATAGATCGAAGGTCGGTTCAAAGGTCTCTCTGCAGTTTGCAGTTATGGATTTGTGATGTTGAAAGTTAATTGCGTCCTTTGGTACTGGCGTTTGCGGTTCTAACCGGAGGTAGTGGGTTTGAATCGTTGTTTTTTGGTATGTCGGAGCCGAATGGGCCGATCACCCAATTGTCTAAAAGTTCAGTGAAGGCCATCCGTGGGTTAGATGGACAAGTAGGTCCTGATTTCTAATACTATCTTTGACAGTCGTTGCAGTACGTCAGTCACATTTACTGAAATCTTCATAAACAGACAAATGTATTTGTATAGACATTTTAATTAAAAATCTTAATAGCATTACCAAAGTTCTTGATTGATTTTCTTGTAGCCCATTAACTAGCTTTTTTGAAAAGCTTCCCATGATGTTTTCATTTGATAAGAAATTATCACATTCTCCAGCAATTAATATCATCTTTCCTCAGTGCAGAATGCTCCACATATCATTAATCTTCCCAAAAATATCCTCACTTTATCCGGAACCGAAATATTTCCAACTCGAACGGTGGAAATTTGAAGTGACCAATTTTTCACTGTTAATAATAAATCGCTTGGCGCCACAGCGTTATCTGGCAACCGACGAAAGAATCGTCCGATATTGAACAACATTTCGCCGAATCCGAGGGATGCAAAATCTCCGGAAATAATGTCGCCATGAAAATATCTATTTCTGCTTTGCCACGTCACCGTTACTGATGGCTCACAGTTATTTAGGCACGTCCGGGAAATAGAGTTTATAGTTTCATCATAAGAATCTAAATCACTGGAAGTTATAGATGTATAATTTTTAAGGTTAATTGTTTTTGAATGATAAGAAACGAGTTAATTTTAAATGACTGCTGCTGTGCAATGCACAGCAGTGCATTGCACAGCAGCAGTCAGCATAGTGTCTGTGTTTAGCAACGTATTACATTGACGCTCTTCTTCTGACGGATCTATCTATCTAACCATTGATTTGGTTTTTAAAAATAAAATTGTATATGGAAACTATTACTTACTAAGAATTATGCGTTTAAGCTTTTTTAATATCCGTATTATAAGTATAAGTGTCTTATTCTGGATCTGAACGTGTCAAAGTCTAGTCACCCGCCTTAGGACTATATCAAGTCAGATTTAAAGCGTCTTTTCTCCTATTACCATGTTACTTGTAATAATTTTAATGTGTATTCTGTCTCTGTAACACGTCTTACAGCGAATTCCAACTTTTGTTAGGATTCATGTCTTTCAGATAGGTGTCACTGTGATTGATTTCGCTTTTAATATTTAAGCTATACGACGGAAATATTATGTACATTAATTGAAAAGTTGCTTGGTTTAGGTTGACTGAACACCTTTAATAATTGTTCGTACTAATACATATTAAGAATCGTTACTTTTCGAATTGCCCGGAATATTTTTTACCTATGGATTTTAACGTAGCTTTAAAGGCATGTGCTGTAAACTATCACTAAATATCAGCGGTTCATTGTGTAATATCCAGCTAGTAATTTCATCATCCTCTCTCTTGATGTGCAAAGGTTGCCCCGATTACTGCCACGAGGAAGGCCGCAACGGAACCGCGCGTCCGTCATTGCCCATATCTATTTTGGTGAATACTCCGTTGCATTCTCGATCGATTCACCATTTGGCGAATCTTAATGGCATTATTATATTAACAAATGGGTTATTTTATCTCGCCATTGGAGTGATTCAGTTCCTCGTAATCGGATGATGAATGCTGCACTTGGCGTGGTAGGTGGCATTTATGGTGTTCTGTTTTGGACGCCATGGTTTGTGTGGTTGCGCATTTGTCTGATGGTTTCTCACCAGTGTTGGGATGGATTTGAGCATATGGTTTAGTAAGGATGGTTATGGTTTATCGTTTGGTTGCAATTGAATTAGTTGCGAACCAGCGTTGGGGTAGTTTTTTAAGTGTCTGATTAGAACTAGGTTAGTCTTTGTTGGTTTAATATTTGACGTATAAATGATTTATTACAGTAATGTGGGTTTTTGTAGGGATGGTAGGTGATTTTAAATATTCGTTTGTATTGTAAACGGTGGCTCCTGTAGATATTTGGTTGGGATAATTTTGGTAGGCGTGAAAAAAAATAACTCGATATATTTATAAACGTCAATGACTGAGTCTTCACGTTTAAAGGTAAATAACAACAATAAATGCTTCTTTTGTTTTTAAACGACGTTTTAAATATTTATTTATATAAACGTCATGGACATATAGTACTTAATGGCGTAGAAATTTTTCTACCAGTCAAGCTGTCAATATTTGTACGTTAGTTTGTAGTATGTTAATATCAAAAGATCACATAGTTTAGTTTAAATAGTTTAGTTAATATTGAAGTTGGGAAATCATTTATTTTATCGGTGCGGTAAGGCCGTGGCTATGAATCTTGCAGAGTTTCTGAAATACCGGGAGTTAAAATTTTAGTATTACATTAAGGTAGATTTATGAATAGCTTCAGTATACCTACGGTTCCGCTCGTTTAATATACGGATGTTGGGATGGAAATAAAATATCGAGATTTAATAAAAGTTTATATGGATATTTAATTTAGAAAATATCGATTTATCGATATTTCGGTACAAAAAAACTAATTATTAAGCCTATTTTACATAAGCTTCTACTAGCATCTTATATTACTAGAAAAATACCAATGCTGCTATTATTTGAAATAAATTATAAAAAATGTATTTTTTATTACTAAAGGTATATTTATCCGATACCGACATAAGAAAAAAAATCGATCTACTAGCTGGGCTATAAAACGAGTGAAGCTCTGATTACGAAACAATAACTTTTCTCAAAACTCGAGCAAAAACAAAATGTAATTAAATGCTTGTTTTTATTATAAATAATACACTTATTCGTATACCTTTCACTCATCACTATACCAAATATAAATAATTTAGCCTGATATGTCGCATTTTGGCTGTTTGCAATTTTACTTCGATACATCGATATTTCGTATAATTGAATATTAGCTACATATCGATATATTTTCGACAAGCCTTTTTAGGATTAAGATAAATTTTGTAATTTTGTCACTTAAATGTATTTTTGTAAAATAATTTAAGTACCCTAAATATAGGTACAGTAATGACATCAATTTGCTTAGGCAGATTTAGCCCTAACGCTAGTAAAATTGTTTATCTTAAACTGTTAATATCCAACGTACCCTGAAGTTTTGGCACTGTTCACTTTAAAATTATAAATATTTCTATGTAAAAAATCAGCTACGCCAGATAAAATTTTTGCCCAGCAAGAATAGAGTCTAATCTACCTTTTTTAATCGTATTGTGCTAGATTAAAATCTAGCTCCTAATTCCAGGCCTTCGTAAAACTATCAATGATACAGTAACGTAAATACACGAGAATCAAAACAACAGCTGCTTTGGCGGTTAAATTTCTAACAAAACATAAGTTTCTATTAATGTTATAAAAATATTTATAATTATTATAAGGTCAGTGTGCTATTTTCGGTGGTGAATTAGATTGCAAAGTTTTTAATACGCCATAAACCTCTTAACCTTAAAAAACCGTATGTTTTAGGTTCGAATCCTGCAAGGAATGGACAATCATGTGTTGTTATTTGCTAGGAGACGTACGATAGGTATGAGGTTCCGTTCTGATCCTAATCCCCGTATAAGTATCTCGTGTAAAATAAACCCCCTAAATAATAAGAATAAAGGAAGAAAGAGACAAAGAGTAAAATTTTCTTGAAATATGCGTACTATATAGCCATACTAACCAATAATTGATAAAATATTAGTAACAGATGATAAACCTCTGTACCATGCCGTTACAAAGTCCTGTACAATTTGATGGTTACTTTTTCAACGGGTACAAAATAACTCAAATTTATTGTTAATTAAAAAAGAATATTATGGTTCATGTTACAACCGATGATAAAGAATTAATGTTCATGTTTATCAATTTTGTTTGTCAGCCTGTCTCGTTCCATGTCCCTCAATCTATTATTAACTTCTACTTTGTTAAAAAAACTTTAATGAACATGTTTATTTTCAAAGCCAGTTTAGTTGCAAAAGTATCTATAGTTTATTTTTTTATTATCGTTTCTATCTATATGATTATATATATATCTATAACATTTCGTTGGACAGAATCTGTTAATTTTAACCGTTCGGGAAATTATTTTATACTTAATCATCTAATTCGTTGACTCACATGTTTCAAACAAATTGGCATAGTTTAGGCGTCATTAAAACAATAACGATTGCGTACTTTGCCGAAACATTTCCAGTTTTATGGAGTATATTAACCGGTGCGTCCTTGCTTGTGCCAGCCTTAATAAAAGTACGGACCTCCCATAAAATGTTCGCTAGCAAATAGTGGTCGAAGCTATGACGTCAGTTGGGCGACCACACCTTCGTTATGGTCAGACATTACCTGCAGTAAGCTGTTTGGACAATCGTCTATGGTTCAACTGGAGTTTATCGCTTGTGGAAAGCTAGGGCCTTTTTTCTTGTTTTTCTAGGTCGATGCGAATATGTCGGGACGTTTGGTTGTGTTTTGTTTGATGTGTGGAAACTTTTCAAAGTTTATCCGCCCTTCGGCGTGTTTAATTTTAGATAGTGTGCGTTAGGTGAATCTTGGAGACGATGATTTCATTCGAATTTTCTTTGCAATTGATACCTAGTTGATGAAATCTTATTTTCTGGTAAAGATTTTTTTGAGTTACATCTTTTTGATATACCTAGAAAATGTTTGATGACGTTTTAAATTTTAATAAACACTTTTAGACCAATCAAATACTTCGTCGTTCTTGTAATCTTCTTATAATACAGCTCCTAATGTGGAAAAAATTGCACTTGCTATCATGTGAAAAGTTTTCTTTAGACTTAATAGTGATTGTTAGAAAATTTTAGCGCCATTCGTTTCCAATAGCCTTGTTCAAGTGAGCCAGTATTTACATTTATTTGCGTAGCGGCTTGTCATCGGACTTGTCAATGTTGTCGGGGAACATGAAAGGAATCGTTTGCATCACAGCTGGCACGCGGCTGCCTGTTTACGCGAGTCGCGTAGTTTTCAACAATGATTGAGAATTCAATAGAACATCCAAGTCGAAGTTAACTTGCAAGTCGGTGTATGTCGTTGAAGACATTGCGTCATTTCTGTTGGCAATACATTTACCATCAGGTAAACTATATGTTCTGCTGCCTTCTCATCAATATGAAAGACTGTCTATTCGGCGATAGAGTATGCACTTATGTAGTTTTGGAGTTTTTAATTGATTCTTTTTTTCTGTGACTTTATAACGACAACTGTTTACTGTCATTGATTAATATATTATTAAGATTAATTGCATTTATGCTCAAATGCATTTAAATTTGAAATGGGCATAGGCTATGGTTATTAATAATAATTTTTGAAAACCTAGTTGGATTTGCCAAAAAATCTGATTCGTAGTTGTAATAAGCCTAAAACTAAAAGCTTTTTTATCATAAATTACTGTAAAATTAACAAGAAAAGCGAGAAATGTAAGAGAAAATTTTTTCTATTTAATTCGCTGTGATATTGGTTGATGAGGCTGGTCCTGAAGCTATAAGTATTCATATGTAGTTCTGCATTTTGCTATTTTGATTGATTGACGTAAATACGCCGATTCCCCAGTTTCAGGTTGCTATTCCTTATGGTCCACATCTGGGTTTGGACGTGCGTTTGACTTGGTTTATTTACTCTGAATGGCCTCGTGCTTTCGTTTCGTAAGCATTGACATCACGCTTGCGTCGTTAGATGTTTTTGGTTTAACGTTTTGCGTGGAATGGTTCGATCTGTTTATGATTATCTCTAATTTTGGAATGTTACGTTCTGAAATGTTGATTGGTGGGTTGGTTCTATTTTCTTTAAACGGTTTGGTGTAGCATGTGGTTTCGCATTTAACTCATAAAAGGTTTAGGTAAAAATAATTTTGTTCTGGTATACGCAAACTTTTTTTTGTTGATATTCTATTTGTCCTACATATTCTATATTATCGTTTTGCTCTTTGAATTTGTTTGAATTTAATTATGCATCGATTTTGTAGATGTTATTCAAATGAAAGTTTTGAGTGTTTGTCTTAGTAAATAATAAATATGTGACATGTACATTATATTCTTTGATTGATTTGTTATAAATCTCATTACCTAAATCATTAGACTCGTATTAAGTTGTAAATCAAACATTATCCAGCGCAAGATGGTAGAAGGGTATTTTAGTAGTTTTCCGACGCCATTTCCCTCCCCCCGGTTGCTTCATCAAAACAGACGTCTCTTATCGGAAAGTTTCCACTTTCCGTGCGAGATTGTTCCACCCTGTCGTAGTACAAAAGCTCCTATCTCGACGGAAATTGATGAAGGCGAAATTTATTGAGTTAGTTTTCGCTGTTGTCCGTTTTGATGGAGGCAAAAGTACGAAAGTAGTTTGGTGGCGGAAAATGTTCTAGTAGTGTGGAAGCGAACAGGACAAAATGGAAATGTAAATAATGAAGGAGATTTTCTTATTTTTTTATTTATCTATTATTGATGGAACTTCGAAATCAGGTCTTCTTTATTAATATTAGTCTTATGTAACAACGGTGTTTTCTTATGGCGCGCAATGTGACGTATTCCATTTGCGAAACTGTATCTTTTACTTTATGCAATATTTCAATAAGTACAGTAACGGAAATAACTATTTATCAGCTCCTGTGTTTATATAAAAATGCGTACATGTGTACGCAATCAGAGTTATTTCGGGACATCAGCAGGACACGATTTTAAATGTTCCTGTAAAGTTACAAAAATAACTCTGAAAGATTATCCATCGTAAGCGTGTCTCTGGATTTAATGAATTTCGTTTACTCTTGCAACGGAATTTATATAATTTTAAAATTGAATGCTTTGTGATTTAAACTCATTCCTTGAGTCATATAACAGACTCCTTAAGTAATGAATAATGTTTGTTGTTTATAATTGACTATTTAACAATTCTACTAATAATGTCAACGAATAGTAAATAAAAGTCTTTTGTCTTCAGATACATTGTTTAAAGATTTTTAGGATTGGTTTTAGAGCAGATCTTGTAAATTCGTATGTTTGCTTTTTAAATAATATTTAATACTACAAATAATAAATAAACGTAGTCACGATTTAACTAAAATAATGTTTCTTCTACTATAATTCTGGTTATATATTGCCGTCTTTTCTGTTACTTACACAATCATTATACATGTACATTTTTATAATATTTCTTAAGTAATTTATAAAATAGTTCTGTTAGTGTTTTGTTTTTTACACTGGGATTTCATAAATATACCCTAAGACCTCTGCACATACGTACTGTTTGGTTGAAACTATTGTTTGTTTCCACTGATATAGTTTTCAATGCAGTACGAAAGCCTAACTTTTCCGAAGTCCCTATCGCCGTTGTGTCCCACCATTGCCGACAAGTAGGTAGTTTCACTCTGTGTTCACGGAAGCGTCCGCGTTCAGTTGTGTGCGCGACTTCGTGTCGAACGGTCGTCTATTGTGGCCTCTGATATTGTCTTCGCTCGTGAAGCTAGTATGTGTAGTGTTACTGACGTGTATTGTTTGGAAGTGTCCTAGGCTATGATATAAACACTGAATAGTCTTGTTTATGGTATGCTACAGGTGTTTCTAGATGAAGTCTGTGATCGTCTAATTAGGTCGTAACTCATTTAATGGTAGTACGGTGAATTTTGGACGATATGGCATCGTTTGTTGTGACAGGATTTTCCGTTTTTTTCTTTTACATGATATTTTGTTTATTTTTAAACGTCAATTTTATAAAAGCGGATGACCTTTTTTGGGTTTAATAATTGATCTTGAAACGGATTTTGTTTAGAGAGACATTTCGAAAGAAAATTATATTAATTATAAGTATTTTAATGATTGTCAACGGTCTCATTTATTATAATAATAAAGTATTGGTGATTATTATAATTTAAAAACTCTAAATAAACTACATTAAACTAGCTGTAGACGAATATTGATCATCAGCCTGTGATAGTCCACTGCTGGACAGAGGCCTCCCCTAATGCACCCCTAACTATTACGGGGTTTTGGACCGTATCCCATCACGCTGGTCCAATGCGGATTGGTGGGTGGACCGGCCAATCCGACGCATGGACCATCTTACTTTTTCCGACAATTGGCTGATCGGCCCAAATTGCCCTAACGAATTAGGTAACAACAATGAAAATTTCTTGAGTCCCCGCAGGAGTCGAGTCTACGACCTCCGGTTTCTAAAGCACACGCCTACGTCTAGTGGTATAGACAACGGAGGCAGACAGACGAATATTGTCTTAAAATATTCATTATAATCGAATTGCAGTGTTAACATTGAATATACATTAAGCGGTATCTCCGACGACCTAGTTTTTTTTTTAGGAAATTTCACGTAACTATCAATTACTTTGTAATTAGTCGGTGCATGTGTTAATGCGTTATCTTAAGCGTTTAGTTAGTTAAAATGTTGTTTCTGAGAGAGCGGAATAATAGTTTTTCCTTGTTTTAAAACGTTCTTTATAATAAAACTTGTAAATGGTTATTATTTTTGTTTAAGATTTGATTTCTATAGCCTTTTTTATGGTAAATTAAGCTGCCATAGATGGTGGAAACAAAGGGAGTATTATTAAAATACAATAAGTATTTGTAATACACCATGTTTTGATTAAATTGAAACTATGTAAATGAAATAAATATTTTTGGACGAATAACACAACACCATCTAGTCCCAATCTGAGCAGACTTATTTTTCTTTTGTAAATAAATTCTCATTAAATAGATACGAACACCCAGACACGAGAAAAACACCATGTTTATAACACAATATTATTCCCACGATGGGAATCGCGGCCCACACCCTCTGACTCGATAGTCAGCGTTGCCAACCACTGCGCTAAGCGGGTCGTCAAACAGTCTTTGTTTATATCGTTGATCAAACAGGTAATTAGTACTATTAAGTTTCCTGTCTATAATATTAGTTATTTTAACCTTTTGCAATACTGTCAGGATTCGAACTTAGGTCGTTGTCACATTACTAACCTTTGCAGTCTACAAGTATGTCGATTACCGTTGATAAGAGAGCAAGCTATAGTCAGTTTGTTAACATTTGAACGTAAGTTAATTATAAAGTATTGCATGTTATTATATATAATATTTTTCTTATCGTGTCATTGGAATTCTATCAACTATTGAGTGGAATATAGAGAACATTTTGTCAGCTTGAGCCATTGCACCTTTTGCAATGACTTAACAAGGAGTACCACGTTAAAAAGTTAACTGATGTAGGAGCAGAACTACCCGTTTCAGTATTCTCAAGTTAAGTTAGTATTTAGCAGAAATTATAATATGTAAAAATTACGCAATGGATATTTATGTATATCCTTAAACCCGTTAATTAATAAAGTCATAATAGCAAATATTATGTCAAAATTAACATACATTGATGTACTCTCAATATCATGCCTCTTTTTCTCCTGAAGTACTTTTAGGATGTTTGAAACAATAACATTTCTAATTTACATGAAATATTTTAAACATTTGCCTTATGTAATCTGTATGTCATATTAATTCCATTACATATTACCTGCTCTATCATTGGATACTAAACTAAGCACTTTACAGTTTCTTATGTCCCAAATTATTGTTCTTTTTAAGTTTATTAGGCAGTCGGAATTATGAGTCGTAAAAGAATTTAAGTATAACAATCTAACGCTGCTGCTTGATGATTGTTATTTACTCGTGGTTTAAGCTGGCTTTAGTCCTAATATATGATTTTGTTTATACATCCTTTATGAGCCCTTGACAGAACGTTTGTTGGTAATTAGTGTAAACGCGAGACGTCGCAATTACTGGGTCATATTGTGCTAGTTTAACTGGCACCGGCTAATTGTTGTAATTAGATATGTGTCCTGTACACTAGTTACTTCCCTGTGTTATAATTACTATTTGCACATGGGAATATGTTACCGTAAACTTCTATATATATATAAACCGCCTCCGTGGTCTAGCGGTTTTGGCCCTTGCTATATAAACCGGAGGTCGTGGGTTTCGAATCCCGCGGGGAAAGAACTTTGTGTTATCGTTGCTTTCTGGTTGGTTGGGACAGTTTAGGCTGATCGCCAAATTGTCTTTAAAGGAAGATGATCCATGTTTCGGATGGGCATGTAAAAAGTCGGTCCAACCACCGACCCGCATTGGACCAGCGTGCTAGGATACGGTCCAAACGGAGAGGGGTACCTAATGGAGAAGGCGTGCTTTAGGGGAGGCCTAACACAGACTGATGATGATGATGATGATGAAACTGCTATATGGTTTCACAAATGTTCAGAATGAAGCTTTCATTATGGTAGGAAATTAGGATTCAGACTTAAATAATTTAATTATTGCAATTGTATTCACACTCTAAATTGGGTTTATGGCAAAATTAATCTACTTGGATGTGTCTTCAGAATCCGATATTAAAAAATATTTCATCTGTGCAAACGTCAGAGTTGATTTTGTTTTAATCTTATGTTGAACATTTTCTAACATGCATCAACGATTCCAAGCATCTCTTTGTTTCACCTCTGCGTACGATACTTTCTGCAATGTTCTCTGCATAATTTAATAATATAATCTGAAAGACTATAATGTTTCGTCCGTCATTTAATTATAAGCGAATTAAAAGTGTTGACATAAACGCGCAGCTCGTAAATATTAGTCGCTCACCTACGTTGCACTTCAATTCAATTAGGACACATATACCGATTCGGCCTATAACAGGCTAAGTCGGGTTCCAGCACAATCGCCGTGGCCTTACACATGTGCTAATCTAGATCTAGGTTTCCGCAATTCTATGTTGAAAAACCTGAGTCTAGACCGAAATGGATGTGATTTATCTGAGTTCGCCACACGACCGGGTGCTTCCTTATGTTTTTATTGCCTTTTTTTTTCTATCTAGATTGCGATTTCACCTTGGCGTAATGGGATGATTATAAAAGTTGTATACCAACTTTGGATAATAATCCGCTGATTATGATCTAAAAAAAGACGTAGGTACAATTTATAGGCTTAATTTATAACAAATTAACTCAAAACCTTAATTAGTTATCGTCTGTTACTCTGAGAATGCTTTTTTTAATCGTGTGTTAAGAAAATTTTATAAACACACTAAAGATTTATTTCGATTAACACTCGTTGTGAATGTTTTACACACAAAAGTTTTAATTTAGAAAACTAGACTACCTTTTCCAGCATATTTACTGAAACTTTTCTTTTGTCTGCGGTATTGAAATCACAAAGTACTTCAATTCAATTTATGTCCGAAGTTTCTCATACCAATACATACAAACAATATGCTCGAACCGTACACTCAATACTTGAACGAATAATAATAATAAAAAGTCCGTCCCGAGATAAAAGCATCCGCAAAGTTATTCCTGTACACGATCCACTGAATGGTGGACCGATAGCTCGTTATTTATACTCGCCGAACAGCTTTTGAATGCTTCCAACAATTAAAATATGCGTATAGCATATGTAAAATTTCACTGGCCCTTGATCACGTAAATATGTGTCAGTGTATATCTTTGTAATTTATAGTCATATCACTGTAACACATCGAAATCTCACCGTAGTTGGATATTGAAAGAGAAACATTCTAGACTCTAAAGCAAAACATTAGAAGTGAAGACGGTAACTTAGGTTATTTCTAGTTATTATATGACATAATTTTAGGACGTGGAAGCTATTCTAGCGTGGAAGCTTCAGTCTGCAAATTAACTAATAACATATTTATCAAAAGTTTTAATTTTACAAAGATATATTTAGTAATCGAAACGAAATTAAGGCTTTGTAGTGGTAAAACATTCCTAAACTTTATTACGTTCCGGTCTGATGGGCTTTTGTTATTGCGTAATTAATGTCTGTCTGTAAATATTTTTTCGGTTTCAACGCTTCTCCTATGACATGAGACAAACGTGGCAGTACAAAAATACATTGTTCCATTATAAATTATCCCAGAATCAAACAAAGTTTTTTAATGCAGAGCATGCGGTCAGATGTTTTGTACTTACCATCATCTAGTATCAACATTTCGCATTGATTTATCATCTCGAAGAGAATTCTTTTGATGTTGAATTTATACGAGTACGGGAACAGTTATGATGATGTTTGTGATTTTTTTTATGAGTTTACCCCGTTTGCAATGCATACACATGGTAGTGGTGTGTTGACAAACATATTGCGTTTTCTCACTAGATCGCGTTATTTCGTTTTATATGTATTGTAAATTTGTTCGGGCGTTCGTATCTATTTTGTTATAAGCAAATTAGTTTTGATTTTTATTTTTACAAGTTCTCGAAACTCTAAACTAGTGAACCTGGCTTCATCCGTTGGTTTTTAGTTGACTATTAAAAAGTTTTCTTATAGCGTACACATTAAACTTTACCCTTGCCTTAAATATTTTGACTATTCGATATTAATCCGAGGTATATTCAATATTTTAATGACTTCTGAAATTGTTTTGAAGTTTAGAAATTATAAATTATTTCTGTCTCAATTGAGAATAAACGATGACTTTATCTTCCTACTTGTAAAGCTTATATTTACAGTTCTAAAAGATTATCCTAATATAAAGACTGTGTATTGGTAGTTTAGTAAGTTTGTCAAATAATGATAAAGAAACATTATACGATAAATGATTTACCTATCGTAAAATTTTCGGTTAAACAAAGAGTGATATTTCTTTTAAAGTAGATATTAGCCTGAACGATGTTATTAAAAATTTTAATTGTAACATGCAATATATGCATTATACGTTTCTTAGAAATGGTTACAATACGAAGTGAATTGTCGATCGTTAAATGCTAAACGCTAATTACAAGCGTACTTAGTTTTTGCGGAGTGTAATTGAAAGGACTGTGAAACTGTTATTATGTTCACATGCCTTTGTTTATCTATAGTAATATAATAAATGTGAAAGTAACTGTCTGTCTGTCCGTCTCTCTTTATCGTCTGAACCACCAAGCTGACATTGTTGAAATTTGTTACATAAGTAGAAAATAGGTCAAGAAAGGTCATGGGCTAGTTATTATTGAGACATAAGGGTTTGAAAAGGGTTGAAAGGGGATATGAATTTTATAGAAATGCTTAATTTTTGACGATGGAACCGTGAAATTTTGTGTCTTATTATATACACATACAGTTATTATTATTAATATTATTGATATGTGTACACCTAGCTGTTTCATGCAGACGAAGACGCGAGTGCGGGCTAGTTACCTATATTGTATAGATTTCGCTATATCCTGAATTATTACTCTTGAATTCAATTTAAAATTTATACATTCTCATTTATAGTTAGTTTTTCGTGGGACAAAGTATTACGTACCTTTGAGTGAAGTATTTATTCGCATACCATCGAATTGAACTTGTCAAGGACGATGTGATATGTGATAGTGCACCAGGATTGTTATTTTCATTTGTGATCTTGACGTCACGTTACCATGGCGACCCCTGCACCCCCCAGGGTGTCCAGGAATGTGTCCCTGCCAGCGGGAAGGCAACCGCCCACCATCGGCATGCTGGCTCGGAGGACACTGTCGGAAAGGTATATGGAAGTGTAATTGAAACAATTGTTATTTATTATTTATGTGAGGAATAATAACTACAATAATGTACATATGTGTTTTTTGAGATATTACCAAGTTTCAATTTAGTCGGTTTCATTTAATTTTACGACGTCGAAGTGTTCGTGTCCAAACATAGATAGTATTAATTAGTATCCGTAGAAATAAATATTAAAGGCCACTTATTCGTTGTAAAGTATAATAACAAAGTAGCCGTTAGTGGTATTTTATATAAATATTAGTTGTTTAATTTTTTTATATCTTGCAACACTGCAGCAGTGTAACTCAAAGTTTGATTAGATAGATCGTCCAATGTAACGATCTCACTGTACTCAAACTTAACAAGCTATGGAAAATGGAAAAGTTTGTAGTGTTCCTATCAGTCGAACAAACATTTAGACCGTTTTGTGGTACTTTAAAGTTTGATATTAATTAGACTTTGTTTTACAAGTTCTGAATAGTCGTCACTTATTGATTGACAGGTTGTTTGGAATTCGAATACGAAGGCCAGAAGTGTGACACAAACTTGCTTTTCACTATCTTACTTGGCTATGATACTATATGTACTGTACAACATCAGCGAGGCGACAGCTCGTCTGTCTGCCCTTGTCTACGTGTGTTGTACGAAACGTTATCCTTCGAAAATGACGAATGCCTCCGATAATTGTTTTCAGTGTTATCTCTGTCCTCTAGAGTGTAGTAACACTGTTGTGATTCTTGTCTTAAACTATGATTTCGGTCTCGAGAATTCATTAGTTTTGTATTATAAAAACGAATCATGTTAGTGTAGGTTATTACTTACATTTTCTGATCTATTGCTTTTTTATTTTTCATGCTTTGAACACAGTCAATTTGAGCGCTTTCTAAATCTATTGTGTGTTTTATATCTAAAAATAAATTGATTATGTAAGTTTAATACAGTTTGTTTTACGTTTACAACATTTTTAAACTCCTAATAAATCTGATAAATTTGTATTATTGCAATAATGTCGTTAAGAAAATTCAATTAAAATGAAGATTAAATTCGTTCTAAAAAAGGTGACCTAGTTGTGAGCCTTGCGGTACGCCCTGATTGACCTTGCTATTGGCATCTGTCAATTACATTAGTTCCACCCATTTGATGCCGTAATAGCTTCGTAGAATCTGCACCACAACCACCCCGTAGTGGGGTGGCCTCTGATGTCATTCTTTGACTTGATTGGAGCGTCTAATGTAATTGAAGGGGTGCTATAATGCACATTTATGTTATCAACTGCATTAAAACTTATAGATACTGTTGGTGTTATTAGATATGATCTGTTTGTGGTTATTAATTGAATTATGGTGTTATACATGTTTATTGCCATTTGAATTGGGAATTATCAGCATTCTATATTGCTAATACAGGTAGCTATTCATAATTTGTATAACAAATAGAGTTGTAGTATTGTCTTTGTAGTTTAGTGCGATATTTAGGTGCAATCTATATATTCTAGCAATTAAACTGGGTTTTCTCTTTAGGGCATTCGAAAGAGAGCTAATATCATCGCTATTCAGATCGCCAGTAACCATCAATGCTTTGAAATGATTTCCTGCATAACACTTGAGGTTTCAGAAGCTCCATTATTAATTAGAGCAATTATTCCAGCCGTGAAACGTCCACCACACTCTGTGCAAACAATCACAGCCATTCGAAAACAACCTCCTGCTTTGCTATTCGAGGTTTATTACATTTCAAATGTCACACGTGCACCGCAAAAGTGCGCACCTTGGCGTAGTATCGCACTATCGCATGTGGGTCTAGATTTAGACGCACCTTTTACAACTTCCCGTCGTGATATTCGGCCGGCGGTTTGGCATCAAGCTAACCTTTGCTTTTAAACGTTCCGTTATTGCGGGCGATGGCGGTTGTTTGGCCATGAAGAGGTGATTTCGTGAGTCTCAGATTGGGCTGGTTGTTGTACTGTTTTGGGTTATTAATTGCTTTAAGTGGGCTTTTTGATTTAGTCTGTCTTATTAGTTGGCGGTGTTATCCAATGATTACAAGTGAGCGCATAATATTTGATACTTAGTTCGATAAAAGTCTAAGAATTTAATCGCGATCTGCCTTCCTCAGAATATTCTCGACGCTTTAAGCCCGTGCAGTGTCTATGGGAAAGAAAAATATTCATATATACGATACGATATTTATATATAATGGGAATAATATTGTCTTAAATTTAAGGGATAATATTGTTGCGCTCGACTCGTAAATGTTAATACATTTGGGTGTTTTTTTACTTGAATTTAAATGTTTCATATTTTTGTTTTAGTGATTTGGAACCCGGCGCGGCCACTGCACCATCAGGCAGTTCGAGCAGTTCCAGTCTATCATCGAGGAGCAATGAGGGAAACATCGTTGCACCTGAGCAGCAATGTTAGTTCACTTTTAAAGTTTTAATATTTTAGTATTAGATTTATTATTTAGTAGCTAAATAATTTCATTTAAAATTTGTACATAAAACCATTCATGTACATTATTGGTATCTTTTAGCTAATTTAGACTTGAATAATGATAACAAAGTAACCCATGGAAATGAAGTGTCATCCCGTGTTCTCAATGATTGATTATCACTAAGATGTCAATCCATGAATGACTGTCAACTAATAATAACGTTGAGTTTAGTCTAAATTGGTTAGTTTATAGTAGCAATTTCTTCTCATCTCGTCCAAGAAGCCTTAACAATTAAGTCGTTGTATTTAAAAATTATATGTGAAAGAAAAGCTTCTAGATATTTTAAGACATTCCCCTTAGCTAGATTCGTAACAGACAGGACATGTATAGATTATTAAAACAAATACTTATATGTAAATCTTAACTTACTTTTACACTTTGCTTGCATTTATTGATGATGTGTCTCATATGTAGCTTCTCAAGCAGATTGGTCCGAGGAGGACGAGCCTCTGGCTGCGCAGTGGGCTGACAACCTTCCGCCCCAAGTCCTGGACACGCTCGTGCTGTCTGCTAGACTGAGGAAGCGACAGGAGGTCATACACGGTAAGGAATAGGATGTGCTATTTATATAGTAACTATTTGGGAACGTGTTTAATCAGGCTCTGAACGTAATGTTATTTCGTTATGTGACGACATTTGCTTTCTCAGTATGCTTGAACTTGAAACGTAGAAAACTTATTGAGAATTGCGATGGTTTTGTTTCATTTTATTTGACATATGTTAACAATAATTCTTAACGGAGAATTGGCTTACCGCCAATGATATTTAACAATGTAGTAAAGATGAGTGATGTGATATTAGTTAAATTGAACCATTAAAAAAAATAATAATAGCTTTACATAGCAATGAGAAGTCTTGGTTTGTTAGTCAAGCACCACTGTGGTTTAAAGATGGTTGAATCTTCGATTTAGTGGTGCTTGATTCTTAAAATATTCTATGGCATGATATCCTAACCATAGGTTATTGTTTCCTTTAACGCTTAAAACTTCGTCATTGACTAAAGATATAAGAGTATTTAAATATGAAACTGATTCTTGAGCCTTATAAAAACTATAATCTTCATACACAGTGTTACTAGTACCGCCGAAACTAAATACGTCGTTATGGATAAAGAAATGCGTCATGATTAACGTTTGTTAGTGGTACTTGTAGATTATTGATTTTATATCTTTATCAGCTCTGAAACATTAACTATGCATTAAAATATTCCGTTCTTCCCCTAACAGAGCTCATAGTGTCCGAAGGATCGCATATGCGCTGGCTGAAAGTATTGGATGGAGTTTTCTACAGACCTCTTATGGGGCAAACTTCGCTTATATCAGCCGATGACTTGAGAGCCCTTTTTCCCAATCTGTTCGGAGTGATCGAGAGGCATGCGAAATTGTACGGTGATTTACGAGCCGCACGGATCGAGGCGCCCAACCATATTGTGCAGATACGACCTGTCGCTGAAGCTATATTGAATACGGTAAGTTTTATGGTAGAATTAAATTTGTCAGTGAGATATCTGTAGAATACGATGTTGAATTGTTTAACAGCACTGGTATTGTCATGAAAAAAGAGCTTATCCAGAATATTTTTAGGAAAGGTTTGATTGTCTTCACTATTATTCTTTATGTTTTGTACTTTATTTTGTGTGGACTACTATTTATATGCTAGCTGTTAGTTTTTCAACAAGTGTAAAATAAAAATTAAAGATATGTTACAGTTTTGTAATTAATTTTAGATGTGTCATAGGTTAAATGAAATTATTTGTAATTAGGTTTTTTAGTAAGGATAAAAGAAACTTTCTCATTTTTGGCTAAGAACTTGTAGTCTAACAAATATTTGCGTGAGAGACTTCTGTAGCTAGAGAAGAGAGGTATAAATTTGTAAATGCTTTGACATATGCTAACTAATTTTACTTGGATTTATTGCTTTTTTTCATTTTATGCATATACGTTGAAATTATTGCGTGTATTTCTTTTAGAGATTGTGTTTGTGTGTTGTGAAGGCTTTTCTTATCTAGACTTAAGATTTTTTCATTGACTTCGTGTTCAACTTTAATATGACTTGATTTTTCTTGCAACTAATATGTATGGAATGTTAAATTGCCAAATTTCTGATCAGTTGGGTGACTCGGGCTATGCAAGTTGCCTCTCCCGTTTCTGCCGCGGCCAACGGATGGCTCTGGACTCTTTGCGAGAGAGACGTAGGAAGAACAAGGAGCTACACCAATTCCTGTCCAGCAGAGAACAGCTTCCTTTGTGCGGTAGACTGCAGCTCAGAGATCTCCTGGCATGCGTTTGGCAGAGGTAAGTTGTCTTGCTGTTGTCTTTATATCGTGCTGCCAACGTAGCTTAGTGCTATTGGTTTACGATGTAGAAACTAGAGATCGTGGGTTTAAGTCCTCATAAATATTTAAGATGTTACAATGTATATCTTCAAAATGGTACTTCTTTAGCAAGTAATCGTTGGACCTACAGACGAATGTGTAATCTAGCATATAAGAGATGGTTTATCGGGTTTATTACCAAACTCAATAGGGTTCAATGTTTGCAACCAAACATTCCTATAGAGGGTCGTCGTTATTTAAACTACCTATTACCTAACTCGTATCATATACATGGAGTTTCTGCTATAGTTAGGTGCCTATAATACGTGTGTGTTTATGTATATTTTAGTGATTTAACAACGATAAATATATATGAATATTTGTCTTCCTTTTAGGCTGACGAAATACCAGCTACTTCTTGAAGGAGTGTTGAAGACCGTCAGCGAAGAGGAAGGCGATAGCGCAGAAGACACGGAAGTAGTGAAGAGGGCGCTGAATGTAGCCAAAGAGGTTCTTCATAGTGTAGACACGGCGATCAGAACGGCTGAGAATGAGCACAGGTGAGATTTTAGAGACAAGGAGAGAATAGAAGATGATTCAGAGTGATGGAATGATTTGGTGTAATGAAAGTCTGCTTTGTAAGTAAATTAGACTTGGTAGCGATGTAAAAAGTGACCAATAGCACAATATTTCGACGCCAGACATTGAGTTCGATTCCTACCACGGGAAATATATTGTTCGATGAAAAATGATGCTTTTCTTGTGCCTGGGTATTTGTATAGATGTAGTGAAAATTTAATTTCCTACGGGAAAATGAATGATTATCATATCCATTGATAAAAAACTTTATTGTGGAGTGTCAAATGTCAAAACTTATAATGTTAGAAAAGAAAAAAAATGGTTGCCTGTAAAATCGGTATACGGGCGAAAGTTGTTCGTGACAGCGTCTTCTAGTCGTAGAATGATTGTAATGTGAATCTTCATTCGTATAGTAGGAAGAAGGATCAACCCTCTGTCTCTTTCTCTGTCTCCCTTTCTAAGTGAAAGCAGGGCAACCGCGCACGAGTGAAAGAGACGTGTGCCTTTCACTCTCTCTTATGGTTGCTTATGGAGAGCGTTACGTGAGCGGCGCCGTGACACAGTGCATGAGAATGCCTCCCTATCTTGAACCAATTTATAAGACGTTGTCACGTCCAAAGTCTATTTATTCATTAATTATCTAGTTTTCATAGCACAGGTTTTTCTTAGTTCGGACTAGATGTTGGATTTTTCGTCTAGAAGTAATGTTAACATTATTATTTAAAACTTCACAGGTTGAAGACCATCCAGTCGAAGCTTGAGGTGAGAGCTGGCGCAAGTCCCGAGTGGGATGAGCTCCGGAGGCTGGACCTCACCACCAGGACCCTTCGTCTGGAGGGAGAGTTGGGATTGAGGAATGACTCCACCAAGAGAGTGGCTGTTTTGGTTAGTTTTCTTTCATTCTCTTATTTTGTCTTCTTCTACATTAATGCTCTTTATCTGAAACAATAAGAGATGGAATTGACATCTTTCTTTTGTATTGTTCCTCCACTTGTTTCGTCTTTAAAGTAACCTTCTTTCTTTTGACTTCTTCTATATTACTTTGAGGCAAATGAGAGATGTCTTTTAGTATTCTTTACTTCTCTTGTTTTCTTAATCTCTCTTTCTCTACCTTTATCTAATGCAAAATAAGAATTGGTATTTTCGTGAATAAAGTTTAATGTGTAGCTTTAAAAGTGTGTAAATTTATGGCATTCAAATAAATGGACTGATGAAGCAGTATTGAAATATATATAAAACCAAGTTTATTATCGGATCATAATTGGCTGTCAACATAATGATAATCTGTTTGGTGGATCACATACATATTCAATAACTGTGAGATATTCATCTAATTGGAGTGCCAGCTTTGGGCCATAACTCAAACACTTTGACTATTACCGCAACATTTAACATATTTCGATTCTTCATCTCATTCCCCATGTTAGTTTCCTACAGCATCGTGACAATTAGCTAATTGAATTCTTATCTCAACTTCACCAAATGACTATTTCTAACCATTTCTTATGCTCTATCCGCAGGCTTTGATGTTGGAAGATTGTCTCTACTGCGCAACAGGCGTACGAACGTTCAATAGCCAATCAACCAGCTGGTCAACAGGTCGTTTATCGTCCCCTCATCAAATGCGTAAGCTTGATGTCTACTTGGATATGCTTCTATTCATCATCATCATCATCACTAGCTTTGGACATAGTCCACTGTTGGTCCAAGGTCGCTCTCCTTAATCACACACCTATCCCTAGGTATTTGGACCGTACTACCACGCTGGTCAAAATGCAGAATTGGCTGTGACCGACTTTTACATGCCCATCCGACGCTTCGATCATCTCCTTTCAAGCACACATTGATTGCGCTAGCCTAAGTGCAGAACACTTAGTATAATCAATGAAAATTTGTTGGGTTCTTAACCATTGTTTCGAACCACAGACCTCAGTTTCGATAGACAACAACGTACCATACGCACTGTAGCAGTGGAAACTGGCATTATCAATTTCACTGCTGGGCTTAGCTTCAACTAATGTGTATTATGTCATAGTGTCGACTGGTCCAATGCAGTGTATAGTGGGTGACTGATTTACATGCCCCTACACGCATGGATCATGTTACTTCAGACAGATGGTGCATAGTTCAAATTGGTCTACGGCCGAGAACACGATAACACGAAGTTGTCTCCGAAGTTCGAACCACAACCTTCGGTTTCATTAAGGAGCAATCCGTTAGACCACGGAGGCGGTCCTTAGCGTATTTTAACACGTATACATAATTGTTTACATTTGTCTGTTTTATCATATTGCCCTGTCGTGTGTCATACAATATATACTTTATTGCGCAGGGATAAGGTGCTGTTTCGGCCGAACGCCGCCGTGAGGAACACTTTCTTCCTGATGAACATAAACGGCGTTCAAATGCACGAGCTGTCGGCCAACACTCCCAACGAATACACCACGTGAGTATAATAACACGGTCACAAGTGGAATTTGCATTTAAGACTGAATTGTAAGGTTGATGTTGAAATTGAATTGCAAATAGTTCAAGCTATATTGTTTATCTAGTTGGAGATAATATTTGAAGATAAAGTAGAAGAATGGAGTGACAGAAAAGATTAAAGTGAGAGTAAAGGATCGGATAACTGCCTCCATAGCCTAGTGTTATGGGCGTGTGCTTTAGAAACCGGAGGTCGTTCATTGTTGTTCCTAGTCGGTTAGGGCAATTTGGGCCGATCACCAATTGTCTGAAAAGTAAGATGATCCATGCGTCGGATGGGCATGTAAAAGTCGGTCCACTCACCAACCGCATTGGACCAGCGTGGTGGATACGGTCCAAAAACCCCTAATGGGTAGCGGGTATTAGGAGGCCCATGTCCAGTAGTGGACTATCACAGGCGGATGATGATGATGATGATGAAATTGTATTATGATATTGATAATTTTGGAAAATTTTGGCTACGTTTCCAAATCATATTTTACCGAATGCTGAAAGTTTAGTTGTTCTGAGGAATTTATAATAAACAGATCACTACTTCTAGATGAAATAAAGTTAAGAAGTTTTTAAAATAAACATTTTATTACATTTCCAATGTTCTAAGAATTTCCCAGTCAATGGATTATTTCTTTCGTTTGATGATGTTTTAAAGCGTTCTCTCATTTTACGATTATTCCAACACTTTGGATGTTTAGGCCGATCGTAAAACGTGTTTTAAATTGTTTTATGAGTTGTTTTGAGTTTAGTGTTACTCTTTGATTCGCTATTCTCGAAGTCGTTTGAGAATATTTTACGTTTCTGAGATTTATTATTAAATATTGATGTTTATTCGTCCATTTAAGATAGCTTTTATTATTTAGTAATCGAAAATTTGTAGAAATTTGAATGTTTGTTATTATTATTTTTATCATATAGAATACGGATAAGGTAAATGTTCGTTCAATATTTTAAGATGTATTTTATTACTTTGATACGTTAAAAATATGTATTTCAAAACGAACAGCATAAACTAATTGTACCTGTTCGCATATTATGAAAAAAATCTGTTCTTTGAAAGAATTGACATGAACGCCTCTGCCCGCAGGTGGGTGAAGCACATCCAGCAGGCCCCGCTGGCGCCGCTGGCCACGCTGGCCGAGCTGCGGCCCTCGCACGCGCACGCCACGCCCTCCACGCACCCGGCGCGCGCGCACGACGACTCGGGTCAGTGCTCCTTCGCCCTTTGTCTTTTCTTTTACAAACATTATAAAGAAAAGCTAACAATACCAAATCCTAATACCAAGATACTACATCATAAAAACTATAACACTCTCTATATCATCAACAGGCATAAACGTATCGCGCAATCCGTCGGACGCCTCAGAGAAGTCCACCTCGACCCAAGCGGAGGAGGAACAGGAGCCCGAACCGATCGCCCGACCGGTCGAGCGATCGGACAAGTCTGAGCAACCGGTCGAACAAACGGCCGATCGGTCGGTCGACCAGTCGGCCGATCGGTCGACCGACGACGCCGGTGAGAGGAACGGCGACGAGAAGGGGGAACTGAAACGGGGGGAGAGCATGAGGGAGACGGACTCTGATGATAGTCATAGTGAGTGATCTTTATAATAGCAAATTGAAAACTGCCTCCGTAGCCTAGTGCTATGAGCGTGTGCTTTGAAACCGGAGATCGTGGCTTCGAATCCTGCGGGGACTCAACAAATTTTAATTGTTGTTTCCTAGCTGGTTGGAACAACTTGGACCGATCACCCAATCGTCTGAAAAGTAAGATGATCGATGCGTCGGATGGGCATGTAAAAAGTCGGTCCACCCACTAACGCGCATTGGACTAGCCTGATTGATAGGGTGTGTAAGGGGAGGCCTTTTTCCAGCAGTGGACTATCACAGGCTGACGATGATGGTACCAAATTAGTACCGTCTTCTGGTTTGAACTTAGTTTTTGTTTTTTCTAAAGTTATTTTATTTTAAACTCAAATCTTTAGTTTAAATCACATTTATATTTCGGACTATAGATCACTGTGATCTGTGTTGTTACTGGATGCTGTAATGAGATGTCTTGTCTTATAGCAAACAGTGAGTTAAGGGAATCTTAATTCCTAATGGACGGACGTATCACCTTCATCATTTGAACGCCCTTCTTGGCTTTTATCTTCGCTTGTCCTCACACACACACACATCATCAGCCTGTGTCAGTTTACTATTGGACTGCTCCTGGACCTCCCTTAATGCTCGGCCTCTCCATTGGGGGTTTCTGGACCGTACCCCACCACTGATCCAATGCAGTTGGCGGGTGGACCGACTTTTTACATGCCGATCCACCGCATGGATCATGTTACGTTTCCGGCGATTGGGTGATTAGATCGGCCCAAATTGCCCTAACCAACTAGGAAGCAATAATGAAAATTTCTTGAGTCCTCGCAAGTTTCGATCATACGATCTGCGGTTTCTATAGCACACGCTCATACTACTAGGCTACGGAAGCAGTACCTTTGTCCTCCTTTCTCTCAATGATTTTTTCAACATCGTATTTGACAATTAATAAGCAATTGTAATATTCCTATATTGAATGTTATAATTAAATAAATTAATAAATTGCTTTTTGAAACGATTTTGTCTTTTATAACATTTTTTCCTTGTGATTAGACGTTTTATTGTATTTGCTTATCGCGTCTAATATTTATCGTAAATTTTTTCTTTGTTCTGTTGCATACAAAATTAATCAGTGTTTTGTATTCACTTTTCTTTTGTAATCCTTCAGACAGGGAAGGGCCACCGTGGGTCGGGTCAGTCTTCACGGTATAGGAGTGGGCGATGGAGAAGCCGGTCCGCTATGTGGCAGAGAAGCGATCTCAGTGCGAGGACCACCTGAACCTATAATGGTGGCAACGACTGTTCTCACACCGCAAGGTATGGTTGTTTTAAAAGTTCCTTTTGATTATACATTGTTTTGATGTCTTCCAGTAAAAATCTCTTCCTGTCGAAATCGGAAAAGTCATTCCGGAGATTAGCCGGAACGAATGGACGGACGAAAATTAAAATAAATGTTTTGATATTTATCGGCTGTATATTACAGTGTAATAGATTGGAGAAATGGACACATCCAATTTTATTTATTTGACTAGATTATATCCATCGGTCTCATGACCAATCCTGGGAAGAGATAGTAAGAGGGAGAGAAAGTACATCGTTGATCATGTTAAATCCATTTATTTGTGAACTTTTCGCGTTAGTTCTTTATATTTGTTCCGGACGCTATGGACTCTATTCCACTTTCATGAATAACCGTCATTGCGGATATTCGATTCCATCCATGCCTAGTTGTAGAATCGCTATCGCTTTTCGCTTATGGACACAGCGAAACGCACACACTTGCTACACAAACTACACCCGCGTTCCAGGGCAGTTCTCACCGCCCCCGGCTATCGATTATACAGTTTTCGGATGTCGCTCTAAATATAAGGTCTGATCGAGTCCACTCATATGACATCCGCCTGTCCCGCTACATAGCCTCCCCTATCCATCTCGCTTTTTGGACCGTATCCCACCACGCTGGTCCGATGCAGGTGGGTGGATGGACAGACTTTTTACATGCTCATCCGACGCATGAACCAGACAACTAGGTGTTCGGCCCAAATTGCCGTAACCAACTAGGAAACAACAATGAAAATTTGTAGTCCGGTCGAACCCGACCTCTGGTTTCTAAAGCACACGCCTCCACTAGTGCGAGCACTAGCTGGAAGTCGAAGTCAAATACGTTATTCAATCATGAATCATACATCTTCGTCTATGATTGTCCACATAATCTACACCGGTTCCAAATGAAGCTCTGACCTTTGAGACGAACCGCGTAACTCATGGGGACTGATTTGACTTCTTACTGCTCATCACGATGATCAAAACTGTTACGCAAACCTAACCAACTTGAAACAACAATGAATTTATCAGCCTCGTGAAAACACTGCGATACACGATGGGCAGTATTCGAATCATTCGAGACATAGTCCATCGTAGTCTGGGCCTGTAAAGAAGAGTCCGATGAGTGACTTTAAAATGGAGTAAAATGTGTAATCGATATCGCAGAGCGCTTGAGGCGGCTGGACGCGGTGATCGCGCGCGCGCTGCGGGCGAAGAGCGCGGCGGTGGGCGCGCTGCTCGGCGTGCCGCCCTCCTGCCACGCGCACCTCGCCGAGCTGGCCGTGGCCGACGCGCTGGGGCTAGTGGGTGGGTCATCATCATCGGCATGTGTCAGTCCACTGCTGGACATGGGCTCCTCCACGAGAGGGTCTCTGGACAATTTGGTGGTCGGGCCGAATTGACCTAACCGATTAGGAAACAACAATGATAATTAGTCGAGTCCCTGCAGAATTAGAACCCGCGATCTTCAATTTATAAAAGCAAGGGCCAATACCGCTAAGCCGTGGAGGTTTAGAAAACTTACCACCTTTTCGAAAACTCAGACCTGTCGAGATCAGGGTCAAAATGTTCAGAAGTAATTCAGTAGTTTTTCCGTAGAACTGACAAAAAACTCGAAGTTTTTATATAATTTATTCATACATTTTCTTTTAGTTCTAGTAATACATAAATTATTTTGGTTAGCTGGTGTAGAATATGAACTTCTTCGCACATCTTGGCCCTTTTTAATCATAGCATTAGTATTGTTTTGACTATTGTTAAATAACATTAGCTTTTAGTGAATCTAAATCTAGGCGCTATCATCGAGTAAATAAGACGAAATATCATTACTTATTATGATTTTATTCTAGTTAACATTCTTTTCAGACATGTCCGGCATGGAGCCTACCGATTCCGACGCGGACGCGGACATACATCAGCTTCTGTTAGCGGCACATACGCAAGGTGAAGACCGTTTTATACGCAATTAATAAGTGAACGAATTATATTTAAGCTGAAGTTATTCTTGTGTCTATTTCTTATGTATTTATAAATTGAAGTAACTAATCGATTGCGTGCTGTCGTGCATGTTTAGTTTCGTAGAGGATGTTGAAGAAATAATAGACATATCCAGCAGATTTAGTTTTGAAACTAAATAATTATATAAAAATACCTATAATGAGTCTTAATATGATTTATTTTAAATATGACTTCACTATTATTAGTTTAATTATTAATTTAAATAACCGTCTATTATTGCAGCGAACCAACTGACCGCGCTGGTGTCCCGCGCGCTGACCGTGGACGCGAGCAGCAGCATGGCCGCGAGGGCGGGGCGCTGCGACTCGTGCCGACGGCACCACGGTGAGACTGGCGGGATGTGTGAGATTAGTGAGAATTTCGAGATTGATGAGATTTTTGGGATGGAGGAGATTTTTAAGATTCTGTGAAATTTTTGAGATTTTGCGAGATTGATGATTTGATTGGTTTTTGTGATAGGTCAGTTTAGCGTGATATTGATGAGATTTTTGAGATTGTGTACGATTACAAAACATCGGTATTGTCAGTGAGTTGCTACAATATTTATGAGCTTGGTGAGACGCTGTGAAATTATGAAGAACCTGTTTAAAAAAATAAAAATTTTGCGTCAGGATAAATAATTATTGTTGTAAGCACAGTATTCAAAATGTATATATTTTTATTATACTTTATATAAAAAGATACATTTTATTTAATATCGTGATTACGGAGTCAATAAAATTGATTTATTTGCTGCTACCTGTAGAAGTCTGTCGGCTCCTTTATGATTTTGTATAGATAAATCCTCTCTCTTCTCCAGAATCGAGCGAAGCGAATCCGGAGTCCTCCGAGCAGGAACACCTCACCGAACTCTCCGAGCTGGAGGGGATAGTGAGAGCCGTCGAAGAGAGGGACAACGGATCGGTCGACGACTCGTCATACGACTTGCTACCGGATCTACCGCACTTGGACGCCGCGAGGGATTGCATGGAACCGCCTTACGGTGATTGATTTATTTATATATTTGTCTTGATAAACACTTATTGTTTGGTTATGGATTTGTAATGTTCTTTAAACCAATTTTGAGTGAGGCAGCTGATTTGTATAAGAGGTCAGTCAACTATTCACGGCAAATATATATACAGATACATTGCCTCTTCCGTTATTCTCGTAGTCCAATGGGACGGATGACCAACACGACTGGTGAGAGATAAGGCGCAGGACCGACTTTTTACGTGCTCATTCGACGCACGCAAAACCTTTTCTTTCTGTAGTGTTAGCCAAAGTAATATCACGAGACCTAGGTTACTGGCACTGACTATTGCCTAGAGGAAACAAACCCTTTGGAAATGAACAGAGAGAAAACTTGAATTTCGATTTAAAATGTATTTATTACACAACTGGCTGGTATATATTACACAGTGCAGGCTTAATTCAGTCGTACCGCCGTGCAGTTTCTAATCGGGCGTGCGTCGACAGGTTCCGGCTCGGAGGGCGCGGGCGCGGCGCTGCTGGCGCGTCGCCTGGCTGGGCCCACGGGTGGGCTGGGGGCCACCCTGGCGCGCCTCTCGGCCGCGCTGCCGCAGCACGCGCAGCTCGCCGCCAAGGCCAGGGCGGCCGCGGCCGCGGGCAGGGACAAGAGGGACGCCGAGGACCATCGGCACTGGCACAGGGGTGGGTGGCTCGCTTCTGTTTGGTTTGTTGGTTGGTGGAACAGATTGAGATGGGGTCGAACAGTTTGGGATGGAGTGGAACAGATTGAGATCGAGTGGAACAGATTGAGATGGGGTGGAACACATTAACACAAAATTGTGTTCTTTGTAAATCTTTTTTAGCTTGGAATTATAGATAGTGGAGGGATAAACTTTGTAGAAACTTTCATTTAGAATGATACACTTTGTACAAAAACTAACTCGGAGTATAACTCTTTTGAAGTTTTTCCATTTAACAGAGAACCGACTAAGGACGTTCCACGGCTGGGCATATTAATGCCACATAACTGTAATTTGCAAACACTACTGAGTTCCGGTTTGTAGGGCAACTCAACCACGTAATTGTCAAGTATTATTATTTATTTTAATAGAGAGGATGGTTGGTCTTTGCCACCTTCTTGGGATCCAATAATTTCAAAAATTAAACACAAACATATAAAAACTGCAAAACCGAAGGACAACATAAGTACTTTTTGTCAAACCAATATTCAAAATTAAGAAAACGAAAGATATATCAATTTTTTAAAATAAAAACTCTGACGGTTATTTCATAATATTGAGATACAGACATATTGAATTAGTCTCCCGTGATCATGGATGCTGGAAAGAATCCGAAACGTCAGGAATAAATATATTTAAGTAACGCGGAAAATCCTTAAATAAGTGGATTTGATATGTATAATAATCGCGTAAATAAAACAAATAATCTACTATACGAGTTTGAGTAATTTCTGAAAATATTATGCTAGTAAATTGCATTTTAAACATGAAATCGCTTTTGTTTTTTAAGTATCTTTCGGTGTTTGAAAACTTATAATTAGTAAAAAATATATGATACTATTGTAGATAATACTTAACAATACCTCTGTTCCATTTCAGATTACCAAATGACAGAGGAGATCTCCTTCCCCAAGGGATTGGACCAATCAATGCAGGTGAGGACTATCTATATAACCAAAAATCTATTTTACCATAATGTATTAAAAAGAAATATTTTATAAATAATATATAAATCGGTATTACAATTCAAAATTTAAAGATAAATTTTATATAATTTTTTTTTCACAATATTTATACCTCCAACTGTGAACATTTCTACCTATCCAGGAACGAAACAAATCTATATACCTTAAAAGGTATAAAATAATAATTAAACAGCCTATAAGTTTGTTTAAAGCTAAACAAAAGTGTCTTGTCCTTCGCAGGACCAACCGAGCAACGGGGGGTGATTTGGAACTTTTTCAACTGAATTATAAATCGAATCGACGACCCAGCGGAGAACTCGCACCGAAACAACCAATCAACCACAACACGGCTGGTCCAATTCACGAGCGGCGGCGGGCGGCGGCGGCCCACGCCACGAGCGCGAGCGATTTTTAAAACGCTCGGCTATTTTTGTATAATCACCTCCACGCGTTACGTGACGTCGTGTCGAACAAGATGTATATTTTTTGTATTGCGTTTCGGTCCGTTGTAAACTGTTACCTTGATTTTTTTTCTTTCGATAGTTTCTCACTTTTCTCTTATTAACTTATACGGATCGTGTATAGATGAGATGATCGACTATTCCATATGTTTAGTTGTGGCGCATTATGATGCGCCCCGAATAAGTTATTGTTGTATGTAAATAGATTGTAGCGGGCGTTTTTTTTGTATGATTTGTATGATATTAGTGCGCAGTTAGTATTATATGGGACAATATATAGCGCTTTTGTATGTGGACGCGGACTCGCTTGTGATTGAGCGACAAGCTTGTCGTGTGCTGATGAGATTGACGTGTTATTCTTGTCATGTGTCTGTTTGTTGAGGTAAACTTGTCGCTCGAAACGGTGTGATAAGAAAATCATGTTAACATTTTCAATCACATTGATAAGCTTGTCACCTGTGATAGTGTGATAAGTAAATTACATTGAAACTCTATTGTGAGAAGCTTGTCAGTTATAATTGTGTGATAAGAAATTCACCTAAAAAATTCTGTCGTGATAAGCTTGTCACCTATGATATTGTGATAAGAATTCACTTCGAAATTATGTCGCGATAAGCTTGTCGTAAATCGAAAGCGTATCAACGAGTACCTTCCTTTTGCCATATTAAACAGTTTACGAACGTATGTATAATAACTTAGTATTGCCGTTATTAAATCTACATTTAAGTAAAAGTGATACTATAATGCTTTTGTGCCCATACGATACTAGTATGTTTTGTATGACCATATACATATATATATGTTATTCTTTTTCGATATATTTAATTATGAATCATGTATTCGGTGTAACATTCACTATTATATTTGAAAAATTGTATCCGATAAATGTATATAATAAATTTTGCGACCGTTAATCGTTTTGAATTTCAATAAATATACTGTATTTTGTTAGAAAGCGTAGTTTGTTGGTATCTTGGTCGTTTTGATATTGTTATACACCTTGTACGTAGTCGTATCAACGTTTCTATGTCACTTGTATGAAGCTTTGTATGGATTTGTATTATTCCATACGCAAGAGGAATATATATATTTTGTAACTTAGGCTAGGCATAGACCAAATCTTACCCATCCAGTAGCGAACTTGTATTTGACGCGAGCTTTATGGAAGTAGGGACGGACCGTCATGTATTTTATATATATTTATATATTATTGTACTTTATTCTTTTAGATGGCTACTGTTCGGAGTTTGTGAATTTTTTATTTTCTATCATAGATTTACTGTAATGTGGTAATCATGTGAATATTTAAAGTCGTTTTGCGTTGACAATTTTCTCGTTGGAAGGAATTGATAGTTGCTTGTTATATATATATTTATACGCGTTTATATATTTATGTATGTTGTAAACCCCACCATTCACCGCTTTCACCCTCTATCCGTGTAGACGAATATTGTATTAAATAGATAGTGGTATGAATAAATACCTTTACAAACATTCGTTGTTTTATTTGTGAGCGTTTATTTTGATTTTTAATCTACAATTGATATTGATGAAATGTTTATATTAATGATAAATGGTCTGAAATTAATACAATTAATTGAAGTTAATTAGTAATAATCTCTTCGTAGTCGATTACGACTACCGCTGTCGATCTTTATTTTAACACTTTTTACACACAATTTTAATAGGACGGATAACCAACACGACCAAAGAAATATAAGGCGCAGGACCGACCTTTTAAATGCCCATCCGACGCATGGATCATCATACTGTACAGGCAATCTGATGGTTAACCGCATTTTCCTAACCAACTAGAAAACAACTATAAAATTTGTTAAGTCCCCGCAGGATTGGAACCCACGACCTTCCGTTTCTAAAACACGCCCATACCACTAACCTACGAAGGTGGTTGAGAAAAAATTACATGTTGCATAACAGTTATGATTTATTACATGTCACTACACAGTATAAAACAAACTTGCTTTCGATGCGGTTATTATTAATAGATAGAGTGATTGAAGAGGAATTTGCATAACACATTCTTAATATTGAAGCAGGCAGGGTCGCTATTATATATATCTTAATATATATAAATCACGTGTCACGATGTTTGTCCGCGATGAATTCCTAAACTACTTTACCGATATTAAAATATAGTTGCACACAATATGCAGTTTGTTCCTTGAAATATAGATTAGCTTACATCTTAATTTATAGTCCTAATATTGTTTTATTGCGATTTATTTTTCTATAATTACTTGATGTTAGCTTCAAAACGACTATGACAGTTAGCGATATTTATTGATTGCGTTGTGTGTGTCAATAGATGGCGCTGTTTAATATTGTAAACTTTTCGTTGATAATAGAATAATTGGGACAATATAAGTAGTTGCTTGAATTTAATTAATTTTGGTCGTTTAATTTTATAATAATTATTATCTCGTAACTTCATAACGCCGTGATTTTATACCAGGCCTTTAAATAAAAAAAAGTAATGAATAAAATAGCTTCCTTGCATGCGTGTAAAAATGTAAATTGTTGGATTTGTACAGAGCAAATTTAAATAAAAGTGATGTTGTATCCTATATAAAGGAAACATTTTGATGACATATTCAACGGCGGATACGATTGTAGGATCTGTAAATATTCGTTATTTTTTGATTCATTCGAAAGTGGTCTCTTTACGCTCGACGACGCATGTACTTAACTTTACGTCTTGATTTTTTATAAACCGTTTTTGGTGGTATTGCTCCATATCCAAACAACTAATAACATTTTTAATGTAAAACTAACAATTAAAATAACAATAATAACTTTTAAAACAAACTCTTTTGCATAGAATTATACACGATTTCAACATAAGGAACATTTTGATTAATCGTCTTTAGTCTGTCCACTTTAAATACCAATCAAATCGATTTTTATACCAGTATTATTTTTTCATTCTATTTAGGTGTAACGTTAACACCATCGAGGTTACTGATTTTTTGCAAATTTATCACACATAAGACATTTATCTAATAAATATTGGTTGTCCTCATGACTGATATTATCTTTCCGTTTATCTTAAGCCCTGAAATTGCTTATAACAATGAAAAATAAGTAAATCCTAGCCGCAGCAACGCTGGCAAGTTCTGCTAGTATACAAGATATATATACATCATTAGCAGCCCTTGTCCGTCTACTGCTGGACATAGGCCTTTTCAATGAACGCCAAGACGGCTGATCCCTGCTACTCGCTGCCAACTTGAACCGGCTACTGCGCGGAGATCGGCATCCCACCTGGTCGGGGTCGACCAGCGCTCCGTCTTCCCAAACGCGGCCTCCACTCCAGAACCTTATTGGCCCATCGGCCATCGGTTATTCTTACTATATGGCCGGCTTACTGCCACTTCACTTCACCATGTCCACTTGCTGTGAGGCCTCTTCTTAAAATATGAACTCATTAAGAAGAGTCCTTCCTTCTCGAGGAAGTTGACTAGCATCTGTCCCCTGTGATTTCGACTACCGACACCGTGGGGTCCTAAACACGATTCAAGCCCTGTCGTACTTCCACTTTGGCTTTAAAATGACAACGTTATAGTGGGCTTTGTGGGTGTTGAGTAAGGCCGGAGACATCCTCCACTTCGTCGTCAGGGTGTCCTGAAGTGGGCGACACCGTATCACTTGAGGAATACCTCTTAGTGAGTTTAAGAACAATGTACGCTACCCTACTCGACACGCTCGAAACTACGACAATGTTGTCAACAAGGATTTATTGACGAGGAATCCACGCCGCCTTGTGACGGATGGTCGCCCTCTCGGAAGTAGAAAAGGTGACCTGATGGCAGGTTATGGTGTCCTCTCCTGTCTTCGGACTTCACACAACTCTAAAACGTGCCACCGGATCTTGCCCAGTTCTACCTCCAGCCCGGTGTTCGCCAAGTCTCAACGTTCGTCCATTACGTAGCCAGTTCAAGTTTTTGCTGGTAGCGATCCGTAACCCGGGATACTTGCACCCTTGTCCCACCGTTACCTTGGCGCTACCGTGGCCAGTAGTACCGGGAAGTAGGGCCATTTTTCTTTTTGGCGTTCATTGGAAAGAAAATGCTCATAATTGCCACGCTGAGCAGGCGGATTGGCAATTGACTAATTGCACTTGTACTACGGATCTGTCTTACCCTCAGTAAGGCTAATAATATAAATATATATATATATAAATATATATATATATATATAAAATGTATTAAAACAATTTTAGCTTAGAAAAATGACATCCAATTTATTAATTTTTTTTAGTTGGAAATTAGCGCACGCTGAGTACTTTATACTTGTTTTTAATTTATTAAATACTATGAGTAAGCAACCATCGGAGAAAATATAAAGAAAACGGCGTCGGTGGAAATTGTGGTCTTGTCAACGGAATATGCTAGTTGATTTGAAAGAACTATGAATTTAATTATAAAGAGTTAGATATCGAATATATATGCAGTTGAAATCTTTTCACGTAGCAGCCCATTGGTATTGCCGATTTCCTAGGCGTCGGTGACCACTTTCCATCAGGTGGCCCGACTGCTCGTCTGCCTTCGTTGGCAATAAACAAAATATAGAGTCCGTTTGTCACGACTAATATCAGTAGTAATTATATGAAAACAGGTCCCTTAAATGTGCTGACTTCTAATACATAAATTGAATGTAGTTCAGCCTTTGTAGGGTGTGTGGGAATAACGGTCGATCTTCGTAAAGAACAATTCATGTGATATGGGTGGAAAGCAAGGAAACCCCCATGATAAATTATATCCGTAAACACACATAAATGAGCGCCAATATGTCAGCCTAATATACGCTTAAGGCTGCATAAATGTAGTGAGATATATTTTTTATCGGAAAACTACAATCTTTATCGGATTACGATGACTCCCGAACTGTCAATGAATGATCGTATTATATAAGTGACATTTTCATATCCATTGATATGAAACTTTATTGCTTAGTGTTAAATTACAAAATGAATAATGTCATTGCAAAATTTAGCGATGATGTTGAAGCTATTTGAGAGAGCACGAAAATACGAACTTTATCGAATAATTATAAAGGAAATTTCTTTCTTACTGTACCTATAAAACCTATGCGTAAACCTACATTTTTAGGCATGATATCTTATTTATTGTTGTTATTGTGTATAGATAAGACAATATTAAATTAATTTTTAATACAATAAATAAATTTGAAAACAAATGGTATAGAATCGGTCGACTTGGCTTTCATTGAAAAAGGCCTATGTCGAGCTGTGGATGAACAAAGGCTGCTGATGAATGAATAATGAAATTGAGTGTATGAAACAATTTGAGCTTAATATTGTCTTCGTGTTTATGTATATTAAATTTTATCTGTTTAACTAAATTGGTAAAAGTGAGTTATTGCTCGCCTAGGTCATCGAAACGAACATGAAAATATGACTCTAATTCGATTTGCTTTGATTTGTCTGGGAATAAACCTTTTTGAGAGATCACATTGTAAGCAGGTCATGCTACAAGCGCATAAGCTTACACACTATTTATTTTTCGGGTATATAAAAAAGAAAAAGTCCATTTTCCAAATTTATTTCAGGTATTAAATTATTTTCATGTTAATAATCCACAAAACCTTTTACTTCCTTCTTGTTTAAATTGTCTGCTCGGTTACAATACTATTTCAATTAATGGCTGGTTGTGAACATTTCCAATCTCCTTTTAGCGTCGTTTAGTTTATTTATTTATCCATAACAATCAACGGCTTCCCTGAAAAAGTAAAACGATTTGATACAATATAATTTTTACAGAGAATACCAGAATATCGGAAGCGGTGGCGTGCATTAGGGGAGGCAAATGTCCAACTGTGGACCTTCACAGGCTGATGTTGATTGAATAGTTCTGTTACTGCGAGAGGGGAAGCGACCGTGAAGCTTTCCCACTCCGTCCTGATAAAGGACCTCCGGTACGTCCGAAACTAGTCGGCACCAATACCGACTTCACGTTTATAGAATAACCCGTAAGTTTAGCCGTTTATAGAATGCGTTATTGAATAGTTCATCGATTTTTTACAGAATACCTGATATTCTGGATTTGTACCACCACGGTGCCTATTTTTGTTATAATCAGTAGTGTGTTAACACTGTTATCTTCGGGTTTGAAGTGCATCAGCATGTTAACTGGTTAAACTAGACGCAATACGCAACGTGCGCATCCTGCTCGTTAAATTACATTCTACTAAAATTAAAGCTTTTCAACAGATTTGATTAAATAACCGAAAGCAATAGCATATGTTTTAAGCTACCTTACGCAGCAATGAAATCATTGAGCACAAGTATTTACCCTAAGATCTTGATTATATTGTACATAAGTAATACATTCACTTCTTAATTTAGTGCATAAATCGAATCCAAATCTTATGTCAAGACAATCCTTTACTGATTACTACACTATCATCTACTGAATCGTTGACTAACATATGAATGTTCAGAAAATCTTTTACCTATAATGATATTCAAGAAAACTATCACAATTAAACCGTTAATAAACTAATAAAAAGACCAGGACCAGGAGGAACTAGTGGAGAAGGCGTGTATTAAGGAGGACTCTGCCTAGTGGACTAACACAGGCTGATGATGATGGCCTCCTCCTTTGAATAAACATATCTAAATTTTATACTTACTCAGGACACTTAACGCAGATCGACGCTGGACCTTTCACGTATCCTCTAGGGCACATACCAAATCCTCGGAAGGAGTATCCACTGTTTCCGAGCCTGCCCATCCAGCCCCAAAATGGTGAATGAATCCTGGCAGGTTTATTCTCGGGGTAAAAAGGAAACCAGGCACTGGCGTAAGCCAGAACGCAGAGTAGGATCAGCAGTTGTATCTTCATCGTGAACTGAGTACTAATAAAGTGTCGCGTTTTGTCTCACGTTATATATGTTAGAACGTTCAGTGTCGTCGTATCCTCGAGGAATATTACGAGGAAAATTTTATGACCGAATTAGGTGGACGTTTTAAACACGAAACGAGTAAATTGATATTTAATTCACCTATTTGCGATTGAAATTAAATTGAAATTATTGTCCACTGCTAAATGAATGGTAGAACTATGTTCAGCAGTGGTCTTTAATTTTAATTTAGACTATCTTTAATAAATTGGTAATAATGTGTCGTAATATTTCTTTTACTAATGTCATCATCAGCCTGTGTTAGTCGCCTTCTCTATAAAGGGGTTTTTGGACCGTATCCCACCACGCTAGTCTAATGCGGGTTGGTGGGTGGCCTGACTTCTACATGCCCCTCCGACGCATGGATCATCTTACTTTTCAGACAATCGGGTGATCGGCCCGAATCGTCCTAGCCAACCAGGAAACAATGATAACACAAAGTTGATTCCCCGCGGGATTCGAACCCACTACCTCCAGTTTATAATTAAAGCAAGGGGAATACGCTAGACTACGGCTAATATAGCAAACTTTATACAAAGTTGAAGAATTGTAAGGTATAAAAAGGCAAAAGTCTTTGCCGTTATGTTGTTTAGTCATAAGCCGTCAAAATTTTTTTATTTAACATTAGGAATATGTTTCAATATGTCGTGAAATACGCTTAAATTTAAATTTGTCAGTATGAAACGCACCTTACTGTTTTCATGAAATCAATCTACGTCACAAATCAAACCACAAAATGGGAATAGCAATAACAATATTGAGTCAACGCAGTACCTACTTTAGGCTTACATTAGATGTGTTCCTGTTGCTGTGTTCTTAATAGACATTTTAGTCCATCTGTCCGTTGCTTATGTTATACATGTTTCAGCTTCATACAGGAAATGTTCTTGTCCTTCGTGTTAAAAGACAAATTCAATAAAAGTTAAGTATACATATCAATACCACTTCTTTAGATTTTTCGGATGAATTATTAATATTCATTCCCTACGTTTTGCACCTTCCAGCAGCCATGATCACGGGCAATCTGGATCGTGGATGCTGCCAAAAATCCGTAAAAAGTGGATTGGATATGTATACTAATAGCGTAAATAAAATTAAAAATTGGTATTTTTCATTTAAAATGAAGTTATTTGTTAGAGAGGAGATAAATATGACACATTTGCCGTCCATAGCTTATTAAGGAAAGGAGGTAATGGTTGATATTTAGCAAGATTTCCCTGTAAGTAGGCACGATTAACAAAATATCATAGAAATAAATTAAGAAAAGCTTTTACTATGGAAACCAGAATACTGATACACAGACTCATTTTTCTTTTGTAAATAAATATAAAAGTTTTTAATAAACATACATTTATATACAAACACCTAGAAACGAGAAAAGCACTATGTTCATCACACAATATTTTCCTCGTGGATCAAACCCAAACCCTAAGGCGTAAATGTTAGAGTCAGTAACCACTACGCCATCCGGGTGTTCGATGATGTTAGGTGAATCATTTTTCTAAGAAGATGCCGCTCTTGCACTATTCCAGGATATCAGAAGTGCTGGCTTTCTGCGTTCCTAAAATTGTTGTCCAAACAATTCGACGGTTTTCCAATATTATTGTTACCAATTAATAATATCTTTGTGAGGGTTACAAATTTACAGCGTAAACCTTTTGTCCGTATAGAGAATTATGCGAACGCATATAATGTGAATGATGGCTAAGCAAGTTTTTTACTTTGGTAAGCTTCAACTAACACAAAGTTCACGGGCAGCTACCATCCCCACGAACTAGATGGCCGACATTATTTGCTAATAGTGAAGGCCGAACACAGACAGACAGAATACCTAACTCACGTAGAGAAGGTACGTGTGTTAGGTATTCCTTAATGTCCTAAATCATCGACAAGTGATTTGTGGACCGGGGCTGACGGTTTGGCAACTGTTTTCGAAAATTAAATCACATTTATTTTCTTATTAATCAATATCATCTACTACGGTGGTTAGCCCGAACATTATTGAAGTTTTTCAGCAGTAGATTAGACGTCGATCGTGTTTAAATGTCATAAACTGAAGGTATTGAAAAATTCATAGTTTTATTCAGTTTCGAGTGTGGGTAACAAATTTATGAACGCGTTAATGAGATTTTCACGTTAGGGCTTAACCCTAACGTGAAAAACAAATATAGTAGACGTTAAATTGGCATCTTTTATGATTGTTCTATCGTTTGCTTGTTTGGTATAAAAAATTGTAAAAAGGACGATTTTTATTACTATTTCGCAGTAAGCAAGCCCTGGTCGAAAAATATGATCAAAGCATAAACTGCTAAAACAAAACAAATTAGAAAAATATACTTATATATAGATGTTTTATTTGACATCCTATTTACATATTACTATAAAATTCAACACGTCAAAATCTATCAATTGCCCATCACAAACAGGAGTGCTGTGGTCACCACAAACGCTGTACTAGTGACGGCGGCTACACCGCTGTAAGGTGGTCTTCCTTCCATTATATCCTGCATGCCTCGGAGAACAGCTCTTTTCGCCTCCTCCAACTCTTCAATATCACTGGCACCTGTCGACCTGAAATCAGATGTAGTTTACAATCCAGTGTAATTTTGTTATCGCAAACATTACACATAATCGTTGATTGTCACAAATTGTTTTATTTCGAGTTTCGAAACTGAGTAACGAGATTGAGTAAAGATAATAGAAAAGAGATGGATAATGTAAAAGCTGTACGCTGTAACTTATGTTTGAAGTGATGTGTAAGAAGGCGTGGATTTCCAAAGTTTATTTTTGTTGGGTTGTGATTCTGTAAATGGAATCTGTTTGTTAAAACGAAGTGCTTTTTTTAGTAATTTGCCATTCGCTGAGAACTTGAAAGATTTATTTTCTTTTTTACTTCTATCTAATTTGCCGAAATATAACGGGTTCAGCTACATATTCAGCCAGAACCAGAACCTAAATTACGGTTTTCACAAAGAGTGACCAGGTTAATATAACCTTCATATTTCAAAAGATAAACTGAATTCGATGGTTGGATTAACTGTCAGTAAGTTATAAATCTCAACTGTTCTTTAAGAGTGCTTCGAGATGGCTTCGAAAACAGGGACCAACTATGTATTTTACATATGCATTTGACGTGTGAATCATTTCAAATTTTCGCTCAACTTGATAATTGTTTCCCTGAAGGGTTCGACCTTCGGAAGGTGAAACAAGAGCCAGTACCATGAACAGGATGCACATTTGTAAGCATAAAACTACTTAACATATTTTGGTAAATGAAAAAAGCTTATCACCTGATCGCCTGGCAGTGTGAGATCCATGGCACGTGGCGGACAGGGGCCAGGGGGGTCCCGTGCTCCGGGTATGGTCCCATAGGAGTCCAGGGGTCGAATCCTCCTGCTACTGCCATCACCCCATCAGGCTGACGTCCCCTTCCACCCCAAAGCAAGTTGGTCCTCTCTACACCTCTTTGTATTGTTGCCTCGTTGAAACTAGTTCATAACAGATACTATTTTAATCGTTACTAGTAAATGATTATTGATATACCTACTTAAAGGCTTTACAGCCCTAGTAATAAAACGAGGGTAATATTTCTGAACGAACAACACAAGATTATCCAGTCCCAAACTAAGCAAAGCTTGTATTATGGTATTAGACTAATAATATATATGTAGTATATATGAAGACTTACTTTACTTTTGAAAATAATACATAAGAGTTATTTATATGTAAAAAAACACGAGAAAAGCACTATGTTTATTACACTATATTTTTCCCGTGGTGGGTATTGAACCAACACCCTATGGAGTAACAGTCAGGGTCACAAACTACTACGCAAAGTGGGTCCTCTAATCTTATCATATTAATTATTAATCTAAAAATAAATTCTCGTATTAAAAGATATTAAATCGCCTAAATAAAGCTTTTAATATATTTTGTTTTGTACAATATACATAATAATACGTTTAAGTTTGACAAAAATAGCAAACATTTACCCACAGCCGAAGCGTTGACTAGCGATTCGCGAATAAATATAGGAATTGTTGCGTTTTGGTTCGTTTTTCTTCAAATTGGCCGTATGTTATTCGGACTTGTTATACTTGAAATTACTGATTTAATAACAGATCCATTTAACACGCTGTATACACTTTAAGGCAAGGTATCTTAATTTTAAATAGCCTTGAAAAGTACAGCAATCGGTGTCTTGACTGTTCGCTGGTGTATCTGAACTACGCACAACGTTTGCGTCAGTTTGCGGTCACCTCAATAACAATAACCGATTATTATATTGCGTCTAATTACCCAGTAATTGTTTGCATGTTAAACGTTATTTTCCTCCAGTTAAGTTGTAAGTCATTAACGTTTTGATCTTCACAAATTAAGAAGGTGTTTAATTGTAACAATTACGTGTATCTTTATGAATACGAAACTGATTATGCGATTGTTATTGGTAAAATATCAACCATAACAATAAAAAGCCCCTTTTTGAAGGAGACCAGCGTGGTACCACGCGGTGCCTATTTCTGCCACATATCAGTACTGTATAAACATTGCCGTGTTCCGGTTTGAAGGGTACCGCAGCCAGCGTAATTACTGGGTAAACGAGACGTAACATTTCATGTCTCAGTGCGGTAAGCGGCACTTACCAGCAGATGACTGTCCTGCTCCTCTCACGGCTTTGACCGCTAAAATAATGACCTAAAGGAAATCTATACGAGCTTTATTGGATCTGTGTGCAAAAATAGCGTTGACGTCAGTCTGTTAGTGGACGGCTGTAGAATGTGTCATCATGGCATGTTACGTCAATATAAATAGCATATCAATCTTAAAATATTAGCATTAAATCCCAAAAGTAGCCAAAGATTCCAAATTATATTTTTATAGGTTTTAATTGTTGAATAAAAGGAATTTTTAGGGATTTTATGTAGATTCCGACCAAGGCCGCTGGAAAGTGTTCGAAAGGTTGGGAATTAAAACGTAAAATAAACGCGATAAAATACGTAAAGGGTCGTTTAATTCAATAATGTGTAGTATTCGCGTAAACAAAAGAATTAAATTAGGTCTGAATTACGTCGTTGCTAATCAATTCGAACTGTTAAGTAACGGACCAGACAGACATTGTCCTGCGTGATATATCAGCAATTAGGATATTAAACAAAGTAAGAATTAAAAGTTAAAGTCGAGTCTACTTGTAGTATGCATAAATTACCTACATACCTATAATTTGTGAATCTTAATCATTTACAATGGTCCAGCCGTTTAAGATTAGTTCACTGACTACACACGTACGGAAGAATTATTTATATAGAGATAAGCAATAAATAGTCCTTGTTCATTGAATACCTAAAAATAGCGAAGAAGTCTGTTAAGGTCTTGGGTTCGATTCCAGCCGTGGACAAATACTATATTATTAATCATAGTATATATTTCGTATTTTACTATTTTTATCTGTACCGTGTAAACATTATTAATTATCTCAATTCTTATTGTTAAATAAACATACGGTGGAAAAGGTATTTTATTTAAAAGGCTTTCAGTGACATCCACAAAGAATAGCAATAAATATTTTAAGAAGGAGGTGTTTTCTTTACGTGGTGGAAACCCCAATGCGTGCTGTGTTGTGGTCAGCAGTTATGAAACAATGGATCAAGACACTACGTGACAATAAACAGGTGATAGTCGATTGGTTTACGAGGAATTATTGTTACCGAAATATAATGTTATAATATAAGTTGATCATTTCACTTGTAATAAAATATTTAAAAGGAAGAAAATTTGCTTACTATATGACCGGTTACGTTACATACGAGTACATAATGTTATTATTATTAAGAAAATGTTTTTAAGCTAGACTCTAGAAGATGTTGCGAATGGAAGAGTGAAAATTAAAGTTTAAAAAACAGAATGGATATCTTGAAAATATATATATATAAACGTAGACCCATAGAGCAAGACTTTTATGTGCTGATAACACTTTTTGTTATCACATAAGTGTCATAACATATTTATTTTCTCAAATTATATATTATTTCTCGTTATTTATAACTATAGTCGCGTTTAAAAATAACTCATTGTGTCAAATGATCAAATAGACAAGCATATCAATCATGTTTAGTTTGTTTTAGTAACCAATCAAGGTGATTGTAGCTTTCTAGAAGTAAAGAATTCTTTGAATCGATGCAGTAGGTTTTGAGTTTATTTAATAAAAACATACACACTAATACAAATCCTCTTTGTGATATTAATAAAGATTATCCATCAGTTAAATTTTTTTATCGACTACGAAGACAGACCAGCAGTCGGACCACCTGATGGAAAGTGGTTACCGACGTCTATAAACATTGGCAATACCAGTGGTACCAACGCGCTGACTACCGTGGGACAAGGAATGTTAAGTCTCGTTTACCCGGTCAATACGCTGGCTACAGTGCCTTTCAAACCGGAACGTAGCAGTGTTTTCACACGACTGTTTGGGACAGAAATAGGCACCGCGGAGGTAGCCAACAAGACGGTCCCCTGTAAAAAGAGGGCCTATCACCACAATACAACGAGGATTTCACTTTGCATTTGTCCATCTCCAACGAATAATTTGATAATTTTATGCTTGTAATTGTTTGTGTATTGTTTCAATTTTATTGTAAAGGATGACTAAAAAAAGTTTCGTTGAGTTTCTTTCGCCGGTTCTTCTCAGGTCAGAGGCGTCCTTTTCCGGACCGGTGGTACATTTTTGACAATCAATAAGTGAGTGTATCGCTCATATGTTGAATAACCATATTTGAATTTGAATGATATAAATTCAGTTACAACTTAGCATCAAACTTTATTTCAGTTCTTCTTAATAAGCGCTAACTTGGTTTAAATGCTAGATGCTTTTCAAGACCTAAAGCACTTTGCATTGTCTCGGGAAAGCACTTTACTGGCGATATGAATATTAAGTGGCTAATGAATTATTAATATTTGTAATAACTTTAAAGGATTTCAAGTTTAATATGTTCGCTTTTAGTGTCGGCGTTTAACTGAAGTCTTGAGTGAATTAATTTTACCGCTTCACAGATTCTTAGGTAAGTTAAATTTTATTGAAGCGATTATGAAACATCATAGTAATTTTTATAAGTAAGAAAGAAAGAAAAAAACGTCAATCTGGTAAATAATAATAACAATAAATATTAATTATTAATAGTTTTATTAATATTAGGAATAGGGCATTAAAATGACGAAGCTTAATGAAAGAAAAAGAACTGTTAAAACGTATTTTACTTCAATTTAGGGAAGTAATCGAAATAAATAATGCTTATGCAATCGTATATAACGTTATGTACGTATATACGTTTGTTCTAGTATGGTATCGTGAAAATCAAAGTTATTTTCGATAGCATATTATGGAGAAGTGGGTTTATTTAATCGAAATGTGAATAAGACGCTATTTCCATATACTGCATTTTAAATTTCCTACAAAGTATATCTTAAAAATATAGCTGATATGCACCTGATTTTTAGACTTACATTCAAGTGGTTTAACCTAAAGAGAAATTTTAATCCAATTATATAAATACATCATCAGCATGTTTTAGTCCACTGTTGGACATAGACCTCCCGTTAAGGGGTTTTTAGAACGTATCTCACCACGCTGGTCCAATGTGGGTTGGTGGGTGGACCAACTTTTACATGCCCATCCGACGCATGGATCGTTTTACTTTTCAGACAATTGGATGATCGGCCCAAATTGCCCTAGCAAACTAGCAAACAACTATGGAAATTTGCTGAGTCTCCGCAGGATTCAAACCCACGACGTCCGGTTTCTAAAGCACACGCCCTTACCACTAGGCTACGGAGGCAGTCTGATCTGGACTTGCACTCAAGTTATTTAACTTAAAGAGAAATTTCAATCAAAATTATTATATACAAATCAATTATCCTTATAATTTTTTTGTTAGAAATACGACTATAAAGGTTTATTATCTCACTAGTCCCCAAAGAAGTCCTCGCACATCCGATGAAAGTATTCCAAAGGCACGGTATTCGGTATAAAAGGCTGTCGCTCGCCGTTTGTCGTCTGGTACCAACCGAATTCAACGCAAGTCTGGTATGTCCATAGACGCACTGTAATATAATAAGCATTTGTATTCATAATATAATCATAAATAACAGGCAATATTGTGTTTTATGTCAATCGATATGACGATCAGAACGTATACTTGTTGGTAATTTATTTGCTTGGCTCTTTAGAAATTAGTTTTAAACTTCGACATACTAGAATGATAATTATGTCTCGTTTACTAAGTAATTAAATTACGTAAGTAATTTTGTACTAAAAATAGGAATACAGTATTATTTTCTAACTACTGATTTGCGAAAGAAATAGGCACTGGGGTGGTTTCTCCCTGATCGATTGCTTTTTAGACCACTATTCATTTACACATCCTTTTGAATATTTATTAAAATTATATATGTAGGTTGTACATAACGTACCAGCAGTATAGATTGCGCTTTGAAACAGGAGGTCGTGGGTTCCAAACCTGCGGACTCAATAACTTTTCATGATGTTTCCTAAATGGTTAGTTTGTTTTCTAATTGCCTGTAAAGTAAGGTGAACCATGCGCCAGACGAGCATGCGGAAAGTATGCATTATCTTTACGGTCGTGTCGGTTATCCGTCCCATCGGGCTTTAAGAGTTAAAAGAAATACGGAGGGCACCTGCGTTTGTGCGTACACTTGTGCACTATAATATCTCTTACGCAGTTGGCTGATCTCTAATCGACCGCTGTAGTCGGAATCGAATAGGAGAAAATTATGATTATTGTAACATTTTTAATACAGCCTTATTATAATGCTAATTTGGTGGGGAGATAATATTAATGTGAATGACTGTTCACATAATAAAAAATTATGAATAAAGATATGAAAAAGCTCTTCATTTTCATTTCCCAAGTAATTACGGTGTCGGAACTCGACAATATCGTCTTATTTGTATAAAATATCACTAGCCTGCCTATTAACTAAGCGTTCCAAACGCGATTTGATTAATACAATTGGATTATCATATTAATTTCTTTGCAACAGACGCATCGCGGCTAATCCCATCCATTGGCTAATTCAATCAACAATGCAAAATCCCTCCAAACTAGGAAGCATAATGTAATCCGAACACTGAAATGCTAAAACATGGAGCTAGTTAAAGCGAAATTCATCCAAACTTCGGCATTAACGCGGCCGGTATTATGCTAATGTGGGAATTCGCTGATTCCATTTGTAATGCAAAACTGGGGGAACTGGGCATGTCCGAGTTGGATGCAGCTTTTTCTTTGCCAACTTGCAATTGTTTGACTGAAATGTTATTAGTTTTAGCAGTAACGAGATGTTTGTCTGGTCGTGAAAGAAACAAATTTTTGACAGCGAATATAAACGGGATTATTATTAAAGTTTAAATATTGTGGACGGCTCTGTTGTCTTCTTCGTTTTATTTAAAGAGTTTATCTTTGTATTTTAGAGCGTGTGTATCTTTATTCAGTATGGCTTATTTTTATAAACGTCCCACGTAATGAATGACTATATTGCCTAAGTGGTAATGATAATCTCTCCATTATCGACGTGGACCAGGACGGTGCACTTTACTAAAGTACACTGCTTCGTTAGTACACTGCTGGACATAGGCCTCCCTAATGCAATTAACCACTAGGGGTTTCTGGACCGTATCCCACCAGCTGGTCCAATGCGGGTTGGTGGGTGGACAGACTTTACATGCCCATCCGACGCATGGATCATCTTATTTTTCAGACAATTGGGTGATCGGCTCAAATTGCCTAACCAACTCGGGAACAACAATGAAAATTCGAAATAACGACCTCCGGTTGCCAAAGCACACGCTCTTACGACTAGGGTACGGAGGCAGTTACAATATTTACTCTATTTAAATATTAATACAATAATATGCTGTCTGAATTTATATAGTACTTACTGACGCTTTGAGGTGAGTCATAGCTCGTGTTTGTGTGGTACGCTACTTGCCGCTCGTAGCTGCTTTCGATACACGGTTGCGTCCAAGGCTGGCTGCGTACCCATGAAGCCAGTCTTCGCACAGGATCAGCTACAGGATATATTTATTTCATACAAATTTCTTCTTACAGCCCCTATAACTATGTGATTGTTGTCTAAATAGTCCTTTTATACGTGCAAGGGACGCAAATACATTAATGTTTGTTTTCTATACGTGGATGTGACTTGTATTGTGATAACGGTATGAAGCTCAAATATAATGTGAAATATAAAGTTGGATTTATACCTATGCTTAATATGTTACGTGTCTATGCATGTCATGCCAATGAAAATAGAAAAGTCAACGTTTTGGCGTTATATTTTATTTATTTAACGATGTTATCATCTGTCATTTCCATTTAATTGTAAACTTTCAAAATATTGTATAAAGCAGTGCAGGTTAGTGTAACACAAATATGCATTTAAAATTTGTTTTACTCGACTAAGACTGTAATATGTCACGAGCGTGAAAGGCGTTTAAAATGAAATTACCCAAAATTACTCTAGATTATTAAATACACAATATAATTACGTCCTTTCTTTGTTTTTAGTTCAACCATGGCCTGTTTCTTTCTATTAGTTGTTTTCACTTTTATTGGAAGTAAAGAACAATACAAAACTAATTTTGTTTAACGTTTACAGTATTTACAACCATGACTGATCTCTTTTAATTAGTTATTTTTCTTTTATTCTAAGAAACGATTCGTAGCTTACATTCCGCAGTATCAGTAAGAGAATCACACGCGGTCGCTATATCTCCTGGAGTTGCGTACTGGACTAAATACGCAAAGGTCTCAGTGATACCGAACCAGTAGAACGTCGAAAGGTCAAATGGGCTGGATGCGTTTATTGGTGAACAGGTACTAAAAAAATAATAGGCGGTACAGCCTTTACAAGCCTTAATTTAAGCACTCTGCTCCTGGCCTTGATGGAGCCTCTGATGTGTACGACCTTTAGTTGGTCAAGGAAATATGGTTGTTCTTCCATAGGACTTTTAATAGCAGATTTATAATTTGATTCATATGTTAAGTTCGTTTGAAATTCTGCTCAAATGTTGCTCTTAATCCTGTAAAAGTACATACTTGCTGGAAAGAGAAACTTTGATAGAGGTTGTAAAACTTAAATGTCTTTAAACATACAGACATAGAGACAATGTCTCAAATTGTAGGCTTGTTCTTGTTAACTTTTTCGGAATAAAAATATTTCGAGACTTATCACACAAGACTAATCTTTTCAAGAATTCTAGATAAATTAATAATGAGTAAATACAAACATTCAATAAATTACATCTAAAAATGTGTCAGTCCAGCGGTGCTGGACATACGCCTCCCCGAAAGTACACCACCGCTTCCGGCCTTCTATGGTCTATGCTTAAGCCAATGTCCAGCAGTGGATTGACACAGGCTGATGTTGATTGATTGATCACTATATTAAAATAGAGCAAAGCTTGGACGCTTCTGCATTTCAACAGAATTTTGGTAAAACCATGCTTACTTGAACATCTCCGATATTTCACTGTCTTGTCCAATTCTCAGCATTCTGACCACTCTATCCATGGCTTCTGCCACGCTTGCCACGCACTCCTCGCCACCCTGTGCAAGGAGGGCATCGTTGACTACCTCCAGGTATTCTGTTGCACAAAATTATTATAATGATTATAGCTCATGGACCAAGCCTTTTTTTTAAATTATTTTACTAGTAATATTTTAGATTTTAAAATGAATCTAATATCGTCATATACAGGTATATGCACGATATTCTAATTAACAATACAAAATTTATAACGATATATTTAGGACTCTAAAATAATTTACTAGTCTAAATATATACCAAGACTTAAATTTTACGCAATTGACGATGTTAAAATATTATTATAAGCATAGATAAAGAAAATACAAAGCTTGTTTCAGTATTTAGAATTTAATCAACAAAAGCTTAGATACATTATAATTTATACTTAAATTACATCTAGGTCAGCCTATCTTAGTCTCCCGTGATAAAAATGCTGGAAAGAGCCCAAAACGTTGGAATAAATAGAAATATTTAACGCGAAGAACCGTAAAAATAAAATAAATAATTAGGTTCCGGAGTATTGGATTAAGGCATGAAGAAATACTGTACCAAGGAAATCCTCTTGGGCCAGGAGTGGCCCACTGTCGGAGAAAGCGGCTGTCACCAGGTGAGGGTATCCCAGTCTCATCCATGTGGCCATACTGCCTGCATATGAGCATCCCACCAAGGAAACCTTTCCACCCCTAAAAAAGAGGTACAGAATTACATCTTTGTCAAAGTTTATAGAAGAACAGAGACAAACACACTACATTATATTACGGTTCTGCAAGAGAATAACTTGTAGAGCGTCAAAAATATTTTCATATTTTTATAGTAAATAGATGATTTTTGATTCAGTATAAAATATTATTATACATATTAATTATATTATCAAATTGTTACAGCAATATGATAGAGCCTTATGAGTCTCAAAATTATTTTGTCTTTATTTTTATTTATACTTTTTAGAAAACATACAGTGATGAATTTCATTTACTAATTTAGACAATATTCTTTACATTCATTTAAATGTTTTCATTTAAATTTATGTACAATAATACCAGCTTTCGTACAGGATAGTTCGAAAAAAATCAATGTTAACTTGAAATTTCGTATATCGAGTTTTATGATTAAACATAGTCAAATTTAATACAAAAAAATACAAATCATTTAAATCAATCTTTAATTCTAAGAACACTGATGCAATACATACTTTTATTTTTACGGAAAATACATCTATTGTCATTTGGTAGCGTTTTTTTACGTTCTTGTAAAATACGTTCATAAATCCAACACTGTTTTAATCGTTTGACACACGGTCAAATACGGTCAATGTATTGTTATACTTGCAATATGTCCAAACCTGAATAAATTTTTGAAAGGCATTTTGTATTTCCTGAAGATAAACTTTTCTACTTGTTCTTCTTCATCGTAGATAATTATTCTGTAACTCGATCAGATCTCATTGCTGATAGATCGTCAGTGTTCCAGCGATTCTACGAGATCCTTCTACCGTGCATCTCTTCAAGTTCAGACCCTCAATCATTAGTTCAATGTTTCAAGCACGTGTCTGCGATCTGACAATCTTCTGGTGCTTCCACTACATCATGCAAGATTACGCCACACCCCATTCAACAACTCATTTTAACTTCCTTCAAGCCTCTATGTTGTGAACAGACTTCATAATGTTTATGACTCACCACCTGCATAGACTGTCTTCCTTCCTCAGTTTCATGAATTAGTTGGCTAAAAGTGCGCGATGGTAATAAGCTTTGAAGTTTGCTATTGCTCCCTGGTCCATAGGTTGTAATATTGACGTGTGTTTGGTGGAAGGAACTTTACGTACACTTTTAAGTCTCTGGGCGTATCAAGTGAGGTTGGATGTCCTGGGGCATTGTCTAAGAGTAATATAACTTTAGGTTCAAGCCCATTTCTGTCACAGTATGATTTGACTGATGGGCAAAACTATTAGAATACCATTCTTGAAAAATTTCCCGTAACCCACGCCTTTCTGTTTGATCGCCACACAACTGGTAGACTTGTCTTGTCTGTGCCTCGCATTGCACGGGGTGTTTCTGAATGGTACACTAGTAAAGGTTTCAGTTTAAAATCACCAGTGGCATTACCACCCAGCAGAAGTGTTAGTCGATCTTTCGCAGCTTTGAAACCACTGGCTTGACGTTCTTCCTTAGAAATGAATGTTCGAGATGGCATTTTTTTCCAGTAAAGTGCGGTCTCATCAACATTGAAGATGAGACAAGCAGGAATTTCCTCTCGTCTAACGAACTCTTGAAACTTGTCTGGAAACTCAGCTGCAGCTTGAATGTCCGCACTGGCCGCCTCGCCTGTTATGTGGATATTGTGAAGATTAGAACGCTGCTTGAACCGATGGAACCAGCCTCTGCTGGCAGCAAAAGTCGGAGCGGCACTCCCTTCTCCTTCTTTTGTTTTCAGCATCTCATACAAAGATTTTGCTTTTGTGCATATGAGATCTTGACTTAGTGGTGTGTTCTTCTTATTCAAATCTTCGATCCAGACTGACAGTAATTTCTCCATTCTTTCTAAGATAGATGATCTCGAACGAGAAAGTTTTGTTGCACTTATAGGTGTTGAACTTTCGCTGGAGATTTTAATTTTTCCCGATTTTATAAATCGTTCTCACAGTCGATTCTGAGAGTCCAAAATCTCTCCCAACAATTGTTGCTTTGTCTCCATTTTCCATTCTTCTTAACACTTTCATCTTCAATTCCAAAGTGACGCTTTTACGCTCTTTTTCTTTACAGGCGGCATTTTTAACGTAGGTTAAATTAGTATGTATCTCCAATAAATGGTAAACAAAACTGCCAGCCGACCGAACTAATCATTAGAACAAATGAAACAGAAACGAACGAGAAACCTCATAGAACAAAATCGAGGACAGAATTCCAATTCTTCAAAGAGAATATTCAGGAAAGCGAATCCACGACCATAGGAAGTTAATGACTACATTATGTTTATACGCACTTTCGCGTAATCGAGGCATTTAAGCGCAATTTGAAATTCGTTATAGTGAAACCGCATAACGGTCGTAAGGTATTACTGATAATACCTAGTAACTAATAGCGGTGTAGAGTTTACGACCAATAAGTGATTGTATCAATTGTATGCAAATAAATATATTTGAATTAAAATTTGTAGTATTTTGATTACTTTATTTTGGTAAATATTTATGTTTTTATATCATTTACTATAATTTTATTTAAAATGTAATTATACCAAGGTATAAAACAATGATTTGTTATTAGTGCTCGGACACGTATCCTTTTCTTAACAGGAATCCATTGTCCTGGAGGAAGTTACAATTGAGTGGGTGAGTATTCCGTTTGAATTATATTTCCGTGTATGTGGGATGTAATATGTTTTACACGTGAATCTAGACCTAAATTTAGCAGAACTGTAGGTACATGATTTTATATGATTTTTGATATAATGTATTTGAAGTTTTTATAACTGTAGACAGAAATTATAACATTGTAATGATATAATCTTTACTTATATTTTAAATGCTTCAGCTAGTTTGCCTTGAATCATCATCAACATAAGCCTCTGATAGTCCACTGCTGGACATAGGTCTCCCCTAATACACCTCTATCCTATTAGGTGGTTTTGGACCGTATCCCACCACGCTGGTCAATGCGGGTTGGTGGGCGGACCGACTTTTACATGCCATTCCAGACGCATGGATCATCTTACTTCTCAGACGATTGGATGATCGCCAAATTGCCTAACCAACTAGAAACAACAATGAAAATTTGTTGAGTCCCGCAGGTTTCGAACCCAGACCTCCGGTTTCTAAAACACAGCCAATACCCACTAGGCTACGAGCAGTTTCTTTCTGCAGTTTTTGCCTTGAATAGCGATAACTTAATAAAGAATGGACACTTGAGACGGTCTGCGCTTTTACGTTGAAAAAAGAAACTCTCAAGGGAAAAACACAAAGGTTTTATATTGTTTGCTTGTTATAAGTTGTTAAGCTTACAAAATCATAGATGGTAATACAAATTACTTGTAATATTAAACAAAACACACGTAGTAATATATATTTATATCAGTCAAATACTGGCACGAAAAAGTAATGCTAAAATTATTTTAATTTTACCAAAGAGGTGCTTTTTAAGTACATTTTTTATTTTTATTTTAAAATGAAGGAATTATCGAACCATACTAAGCTGGGATATAACTAGCTATTAAAATCTAAGTTTTTTCAGTTATATTTGGAATTTTCTAGCTAATTATAATGAAAATAAAAATAACACAGTAAGATGATTACCTAACTAGGTTATGTTGCAGTATTATTTATATACATCATCACCTGTTTTAGTCACTGCTGGATACCTCCTAATAACTCCTATCCATTAGGGTTTGGACTTCCACAGCTTGATCCAATGCGGTTGGGGTGGACCTTTACATGCATCCGACGCTGGAATCTTACTTCAACAATTGGATCGCCAAAGTGCAACAACAGAAACAATAATGAAAATTTGTTAGGTCCCAGATTCGAACCCAACCTCGGTTTCTAAAGCACGCCATACATAGGCTGGAAGTATTTCATATAATATATTGAAAGTGTGTTCATTTAATTTCTACGAATAAACTAAATAATATAAGACTAGGCAGAGAGTTAAAAGTCTATAATGTAAATTAAAGTATCTATAATGTCAGCTATCGATATAATTTTTATATCAACTTTACCATAAAATTGTAAGTTATTCGAGCCAATTTTGTTACAAATCAGGATTGGATTTGCAATGCAGATGCTGTTAGCAACACTGCCTTTACGCGCTACATATTGGCTACTATTGTTCCATTGTTTGCTTCTATATCAAACAGTAGCAAGGCATCTAATCACATAGGTTTTATTATTCATTTTACTAATGCTTCTTTAAGTAGCGACTGCCTCCGTAGCCTAGTGGTAAGGGCGTGTGCTTTAGAACCAGAGGTCGTAGGTCCGAATCCTGCGAGGACTCAACAAATTTTCAATGTTGTTTCCTAGTCGGTTAGGGCAATTTCGGTCGATCACCCATTTGCCTGAAAAGTAGGATGATCCATGCGTCGGATGGGCATGTAAAAAGTCGGTCCACGCACCAACCAGTATTGGACCAGCTACGTGGGATACGGTCCATAAACCCCTACTGGAGAAGGGGAGGTCTGTGTCCAGCAGTGGCTTACACAGGCTGATGATGTATGTATGTATGTATGTGTATGTAAGGAATATATAACTTCTTAACGCGTAATTTTACAAATAGTAGCTTGAATGTAAAAAAATGTTATTGGACTTCTATTCCGAATTCTACAATACCATATCTTAGTTATTTTAAAACCATCGGATATGGGAAAATGTATAAATATTGTATGTAATTTAGAAATCTTAGTAGCTCTCCAGATAACTTTCAAACTTGAACTAAACATATTTATTTGTCACATACTCTATTCAGGATGTTCTAATGCCTTGCCCTTTTCAGACGCCGGGATGATCATCTTTTAGAGAATATGTGAAGAAAATTGCAAAGTAATAGAAAAAATATATTATTGGAAATATAAAATAAATGCTACGTATCAATGATTTGTACTTTCAAGCAGTTATCAGCTATTTTATCAAATCTTCTATACCTAGTTCTTCTTATAGTCTATAATCACTAACCTAAATCTTCCACCATCGAAATGATCACTCTGAACGTGCTGGATGAACTGCGCCAAATCTGCCAATGCCTGGTCCACGGTGAGGAAGCGAAGGTTAGAAGTCGACGTATCACTGGTGAAGAAATTATAAATTAAAAGTTTAATGTCAAACTGTGACGTCGCCAAATTCTTTTTTTTTACTTATTTAGTCCATAGAACCACCAACAGGATGACAAGTTGTTTTTATATATAATAATAAGAAATAATATCCATTAATAGATAGGGGTTTACTAGGGGAGGCCTATGTCCAGCAGTGGATTATTACAGGCTGATGATATGATCCACTTAAAGTTACAGCGTGCATATAAAGACGTATATGTATAATAACATTTTATATAACGTTTATTTACATTCAGCACTGTGTTATCACTATCACACACGAACGAAGTCGCTCGCCACAACAAGTAGTAAATACAGGCGTTTTATGAAGCTTGCAGAGGCGAGAGGCTTTTGGTCTTTATCTGGACTGTCTAAAGTGTCTATAATTATTTTTGACGCCGTCACAATTACTAATTAAGCTTAAATTAAGTATGTAATGTCAGTAAGTCTGGTAAAACATGTGATATTATTACATTTTTTACCACCTATTCCGCGTATCCCTTTATTAAGTAATGAGAAAAGTTGGCATTGTGATATTATACTTAAAGTTTGATTGAGTTGTTTATGATAAACCAATATGCTCGTTTTTGTTACAGAAAATACGTGTGAAAATATCTAATTATGTCAGGAATCTCGTCCAGCGTTTCCAACCTTATGAGGTCGTTAATAAGAGTAGGCACGGCGGCATTAGAAAATGGTATGAATCATGTGGGAATGAACTTGTGATATTTGTTGGACTTCTAGTAGTTTATGGAACTGTTTATCAGTACGATGTGTTGTGATGACCGGAGAGGGATAAGGCGCGGGGCCAACTTTATTACATGCCCATCCACGCATGGATCATCTTAATTTACAGACAATTGGGTGATTGGCACGCATTGCCTTAACCAACTAGGAAACAACTTAGAAAAGTAGTCGAGTCCCCGCAGAACTCCACTTTCCTCTCTCCACTTTCTAAAGCACACGGGCTTTGAGAGAGGACTAAAGGAATAGCGAGTGCACCTCTGTTTATGCGTATGTCCTGCGTAGTTGGCTTTTCTCTAAAATAGATCGGCCGCCGGGGTCGGAGTCAACTAGGAGAATATTATTATTTTGTTGTTATTTATTGATATTTTATGCTTTTAGTCTATCGGTTGTGTACCGAAGATAGTTGTTTTTAAAACAGCATAAATATAAAATGTACCTACTTCGCGGGAACGGTAGCTTTCCACGAACTCTGTGTTAGATGAAGCTTACCATAGTCTGGAAGCATAAATAGATATATAAAAGTATTAGAACTACGTATTGGTATTGACAGCATGATGTTAAATTATAGCGTGGACATTAGTGCTATTAAGTTTTAAGACTTGATTACATTTACGTACGTTTTAATTTCTTTTCTCTTGTTATAATAAAATTATTGTAATGGATGTGATTCAGATATTGATATTTTACATACTGATTATATAATGAAGAAAAAGCAATTTTGTTGAAGATTTTATTGAAGAAAATAGATAAAAAGAGAAATACGAAATAGAAAGGTATTTAAATAATACAAATATAATCGTATTTCGTGTTTTTTTTGCAATAACAAAGGCTTTATTACTCTTTAATTCAACATAAACAAAACATTTCTTTAGAAATGATAAGATAAAGTAATTTTTGCAAAAAATTTGTGTCTTAAACCCTTTCTATCATTTTAAAAGCATAAAACTTTATCATAGCGAGCAAAAAGCATTACTCTGTAACAAAAAACGAAATAATCTCGTTTCCCTAGTTACGATTACATAAAATTTGTGCCTGCAAAGACATCTTATAAATCTAAGCTCCCTTCACAATACATTTTCTTTGGCCCCGCCTTACGTAGCGTTAGAACTGGACCTTTTTATGTGGCGTTGTAAAAAGTAAATGATGAAACCATAAACCGGTTTTATCGTTCGTAAGAAATTTACGATCGAGTTAAGTGAGAGCCGTGGAAGACGAGAAACGAACGAGCCGAGTAAGCGCTTCGATCGAACGATCTTTACTCGTCCGAGTAAATTGTCCTGTTTGTTTTAACATTATTGGGCAATATGAAATTGTATTAGGCCACAAACTCGGAAGTTATAGTGTCATATTTACAATCCGAAAATTAATTAAGTTAATTAATTAATTCTGCAGCTGTTTCCTGTCAAATTGTAGTTATTTGTTTTCAACTCGATCATATATGTGTATATATTTTATTTTATAAATATATATATATATATATTCATTTATCGCAATTCTTAAATTTATTGCTTTTTTATGTTCATTGATGGAAAAATTTGTACCTTGTAGAACACACAGCAATTTATGCCAGCCTCTCCTCACTAAGCTCCCTATATAGCTTAAGCTGCTATGTATATTCACAGTCCTTTTTTGTTAATTTTCTATCATCTATTATAGTAATAGTTTCATTCCACTTCGTATTGGCATCCTTTGGTGCTTCGATCACATAAATACTAGGAAATTTTGACTCAAATAAATACAACGTTAAACATTTATAATTAGTGATGTAAATGTCTACAAAATAACATACATAATTGTATTAATTTTTTTAACTTTGTAGCTACTACAGCTAGTGAACAACACCGGATTTTACTAATCATATTCAGGGATGTCCACGCTTTAATATCTTTACTTCATTTAACGTTTTTTTATGTCAAAACGGTTTAAAAATGAAGTATTTCATCATATTCAAAAACCTATGTTATTCCACTGCTGGACATAGACCTAATGCACCGCCTTCTCCGTACGGGGTTTTAACGTTCCCCACCAGGCTCGTCCAATGGCAGTTGATGGGTGGACCGACTTTTACATGCCCATGCGACGCGTGGATCATCTTGCTTTTCAGATAATTGAATGATCGGCCCAATTTGCCTAACCTACTAGGAAACAACATTGAAAATTTGTTAAATCTCCGCAGGATTCAAACCACGACGACCTTAGCACTAGGCTACAACATGATTTTATTTTATTTACGTTTACAATTGAAACATTGTTATAGTGCAGTAACATTTAATTCGAATATTTATATCGAAACATCCTTAAGACTAAATAATAATTATCATAATGCCAATAGGCAAAACAATAAATTTTAGCAAACATATACAATATGTCGTCTAGTTCATTATTACGATATGTTTGTGTCAACCCTAATACGAGTTAGGTCTAATTGTCCTTTGTCCGAATGACCCCGCGTCAGGTCATTCTTAGACACGTGTTAGTCATGACTGCTGAAGCTTACATAAAAGTACATTATGGGTGTGGTTTGCAATGATATACTGTGTTTTGTTACCTAATGGGTAATTTCCTGTTGATATTGTAATAATGTGGGATGCCGATCTCCGCGCAGTAGCCAGTTCAAGTTGGCAGAGAGTAGCAGGGATCGGCCGACTTGGCGTTCATTGAAAAGGCCTATGTCCAGCAGTGGACGGAGAAGGGCTGCTAATGATGATGATGATTGTAATAATGACGTATATTGGCAATGTTTTTGGTTTGGTTTTACGAAATTCATTTACGCACAAAATACGTAACATAATAATGTCACAATCACAACAATAATTACTTTTGCGTTGTTCGCGAGTTATTACATACACAAATAGATGCGGGTTTATTATTAAACCAAGTGATTAACTGGGCTAATAAAATTAACATGTTATTTAGGCTACGATTTTTTAATTGGATTTATATGTATGGATTTTTTGGTGCTATTATATTATATTGTTTAGAACCCAATAGGCGTTCGCGGGCACGTAACGGAACAAGGTGAGATGGGAAATATAGTAAAGTAGCTGTTGACCTGTCAGAGTGGGACAGGCAGCATGTCCGCGAGTTCTGTTCAAGTATACTGTATTATTTTTATATACTTATAAATGTCTATAATTATACACAAAATATCATGGATTTATCTTTGACAAAGAAACATTCCATATTGATTTTCATCACCATTTCAACCCCTAGTTTATGCCTGTTTGCCAAAATAAACTACTTATGGCTCGTTTCAAGTATACACAAAGCTTCATCGTTTTATTTTTATCAATGACGAATTTCAATATACGCTTATCTTACTACCACAGCTACTTTTATGACAATAAATGTTAACCTACTTATATTTCATTACAGATATAGTGAGAAATCCATCGTAGTTGTTCGAATAATTTCGTATTGATCGTACGCTCTCTAATAGCTTGAGTACCTATACATCTCTATATTATCATCATCATCATCAGCCTGTGTTAGTCCACTGCACTGCCTCCCATAATCAACGCCCTCTCCATTAGGTGGTTCTGGACCGTATCCCACCGCGCTCAATGCACAAAAATCAAATGAACACTTCGTATGCTTAAGCTATCTTTTTTTCTAGAACATTTGAAGTAATAAAGAAGTTTTGAACAACATAAAAAAGATAATACAGTAAACTATCTGTAACTAGCGGTATTGGTCCTTGATTAATAAACTGGAGGTAGTGGGTTCGAAAGTAATAAATAAAAAGATGGGCATGTAAAATGTCCACCCACCAACCAACATTGGACCAGCACGGTCCAAATACCCTTAATAGATGGAAGGCCTGTATGAGGGGATGCCTATGTCCAGCAGTGGACTATCACAGGCTGATGAAAGAAAAATTGAGTATAACCTAAATTGAAAAGGTTAAGTAAATTATAAGTAGATTGATTGTAGGAAAGATTATTTTTCAAAGAAGTAGAACCACCAAAACGACTAAACATAGAGATGAATAGCAGAGATCTGCATCCCTAATATTCATGATAAGGGTAGGACAATAATGACGAAATCGCCTTAAATCGGACAATACAATACCATACTTTATTTCTTTAAAACTCCCCATTTTGAATCATAACAAAATGGCGGAAGAGCCCTTTAAAGGCCGCCATAAGCCGGTATCCACGCGTCGCGTAATTCTTCGGACAATAACTGTCCGTACGTAAAGCGATGGCCGGTGGCACAATGGAGGTGATATACTATGTCAGGTCGTATTGGCAGCCCTCTAGGATAGGGTGTCTATAATACATTATATACATGGACAAGTCTATAACAACTTTATTCATTACTTGTAAAAGACAATCGTGTACCATTATTAAATAAAATTATTTTTGTCAGCGGCCGTGGTCACGAGGTAGACAGACTACGGCCGCTGGAAAGTGTTCGAAACGTCGGGAATTTAAATAGGTAAAATAAACGCGATAAATTCCGTTTAAAGTAATTTTATTTAATAATGTATATGTATTTGCGTCATCAAAACAAATAATAAATCGTATACCAGTTTAGCCAATTTAAACTAGGAGTAAACAAAGTAACCTAGAACAATAAAGTGCGGAGTTCATTTAGCGTTCTTGTTGCGAAATTGTAACCGAGATGTCAACCAGAGATTGACATTAACTAATAACAACGACATACGTCTCTTTTCCGGTGCACGCAGGTCTACAGTACATAAAAATATTATTGTGATTATTCTCCTGTACTAGTATAAATTTTATAAACCTTAACCATAAAATTTATAAATAATTTATTAGCGATAGTTATCGTTTATTTCTACCGTTTATCACGTTACAAGTTTGCGTTAAGAACCACATACTGCAATATAATGTCTTAGTTAAGTTATTGAAAATAGAAAAGATTAAAAAAATTGGTTGCCTGTAAAATTAGTATAGGGCGAAAATTATACGTGACAACGTCTATCAGTGGTAGAATGATTGTAATGTGAATATGCATTCGTACAGTAGGAATCAATTCCTCTCTCTTTCTCAGTGTCTCTCTTTCACTTAAGCAGGCCTCTCACTTTCTCTTATGATTGCTTATGGAGAGCGTTACGTGAGCGGCGCTGTGACACAGTTTTCGACAATGCCTTCTTCAACCAATTTATAAGGCGTTGTCACGTCAAAGGTTATACGATAGGTCTAAATGAAACCGAGGCCAAATGAAAATAATTAGTTTCTGATTACACAAACACAGGAGTAAGCCATAAATGATAAATCAAATATTGAGCATGAAAATTCTGCAATTTATTTTTTCAAAGAGGGTAGTTAGCCTGGTATACCTAATATGTCCTTAAAAACGAATAAATATGGACTTATATATCTTGTATATAAATCGGGAATGTCCCACTTTCCGATGCCAATGGTCACCCTATCGCCTGGCAGAGTGCCAACGCGCGTTATTGTCTGGCGCAGACTTTACTGTCCCCTTTGATAATTATGTGGCGGGACAGTTTACTATTGCCGGTTCGAATCCAATATGGGCTTCATTCCGATGAGATTTCGGGGTGTTTAAGGGTGGACGGTTATTAAGTTTTCTCGCTTTGCGCGTATATTAGACTTTTTTGTGTCGAAGAATTTCTTTGAAATATGCCTTTAATAAAACTTAATATTAAAATTTAATTTTATCGCATAATGAGAGAATAGTAAGACGTTATTTAGGAATATTTGTCTTTTAATAAATTGCAAGTTTATTTTTGAGGCATTAAGTCTAGATTTTAATTTTTTTTATAAATACTGACAAAACCGAAACATCTCGCAAATGGCAATTTATTTACGCTGACACGTGACGCTTTTTATGCTTCAAACTAGCTGTTGCACCTGACTTAGCCCTTCTTAACTAAGTCCGCGTGTCGGCATCCACATATAAAGAAAGTAGCCTAAGTTATATTAGCTATCTCCCAGAGAAGGTCCAGTCAAAATGAGACCAGCCATTCCTGAGATTAGCCAGAACAAACAAACAGACAAAATATTTTTAATTTTGTTTTGTTGTACGTATCGGTGACATAAAACAGTGTAATGATTTAAAAACGTTTATTTTGATGTAACAAACATACAATCAAAGCATGTTTGTTTGTATGTATAGATGTATAGATCGTTCATACCATCATTTTGAGAAAATGTAATTTTGATGAATAAGCTAAGTTATTGTACAATTTATTTAATATATATATATAAGAATTTACATTCTTGAAAACTTACGCATATCCAAATTTACTTGGAATATGACACAGCTGAACATTGAACATTTCATAAATTATTTTATTCATGCAATTAAGACGACTTAAACAATAATATCATTGATTTATGTTAATGGGTTATTAAATATTGAATAATGTATTCGTATGCATTTGAAATGGGCCACGTATTATCTATCAGTTATTGGTTACGTATGCATAGTGCATATCCGTTCGGCTCTAAGCGTGTCACTGAATGTTAATTCAGTAATTAATTCAGAAGCTAAAATACTCTGCCGGCACCCGTTATAGAGATAAGGCCGCCATTACACCGAAAATATAAAAAACACGTATGGCTATTTACTTAAGTTATTGTTCATTTGTTTCTATCTTATTGATATCATAATAAAGATGACGGTTGAAATATCGTTTAACCAAAACTTTTTTCATAAGTTAGCGAAATAAATAAAAGTTGATTTGAAGATTTTGTCCTGGAGTCAGATGAATTATTTAATATATTTTTGATTACAAATTAATATAACCTATTACATATACAATAATAAGTACCACGTCATCGTGACCGCTAAAGCTAAAAAAGGGTAGGAAACATTGCGATGTAAATTAATTAAATTAAAATGAGCTAGATAAAAATTATAATGGAAAGTAAATTCATTATTAAAATGAACAATGATGATTATAGTTTTGTAAACTTATTTGTATATGATGACGCACGGGAGCTATGCTGATAGAAAATTTACAAACAATATTAAGCATGTGTGATAAATATACACCTTCTTGTTCAATCACTCAATCTATTAAATAACCGCATAGAAATCCGTTACGTTATGTGAAAGATAAAATCATACATAGGGATATAGGAACTGATAAAGCGACTTTGTTTTACTATATAGCGATGATAATCTATTTCCAAACCTAGCAACACTGTTTTAAAGCATACAATTCACAACAACTCAAGTAATTTTTGCAACGTGTAACATTCGCTACAGTGTGATAGACGGTCACACCATTCTAATCGGATCCTCACCGATCATATTACACGGGGCCGTAACAAACGTCTCGTTCGATTCCTGGTTCGCGAACATTAATGTCCTTAGTAGAGGTGCTAATATATAAGAAAGCAATAGCGATTTTCAATATTTAATATTGGAATATTGGGACACATGAAATATATTTATGTTTGCGTCAATTGCACATTGTTCATCATCATCATCAGCCTGCGTCAGTCCACTGCTGGACATAGGCCTCCCCTAATGCACGTTTCTTCATTAGGGGTTTAGACCGTATCCCATCGCGCTGGGCCAATGCGGGTTGGTGGTGAACGCATGGATCATCTTTTATTTCAGACATTTGGGTGATCCGCCTAAATCTTCCTAACCAACCATAAAACAACGATAACACAGAGTTGTTTCTCCACGGAATTTGAACCCCCGACATCCGATTTATAAAGCAAGTGCCGGTATCGTTAGACCACAGAGGCGGTATTGTTCGTATGGAAAGATTATAGAATGAACACTTTTTATCACCAGGTTAGTTTTATGAAGTAAGCTTTTATAAAAACTTTTAAAGAAGATCGTATGTAATGAATAAATTATTGAAATTTGGCAATAGTGTTCATGAATACCTGTACTAACTTTTAGGCGGCATAGACTACTTTACTTTGTATTGCAATTTGCAAAATCTTACGTAGATATCACGGTTTTTTATCGCTACCAAACTTTACAAAATGCGATGTAAAAATGATCTGGTAAATGGAAAACTTAGCTAATCTTCTTAATAGATTCGACACGTTGTATTTCTAAGTGCGTTAATGAAATTAGTAGTTATTATATTGCTGGATCAATGAAAACCTTAAGGAAAATATATTTAGGAAATACTTCCAGGTTATACATACATTAACATAATAATATTTAAAACGATTCATCGATGGAAGTGGCTACGACTCTCAGACATGAGGTACACGACGCGAGATATGTAATACAAAAACATAACTGTGAGTAATTTCTTTTGTCATTTAAGTGTTTTCCAGTAATTTATCTATATTGTAATATGTATTTTTATAGTAATATGTCTATATTGTTATTATTATATCATCAGGTTGACACTCTACCGATCTGGTACTAAGGAGATAAATCGATGTAAACTTTTTTTGACATTACTGTAAATAAGGAATATATTTTTGATAATTTTAATGGAAACAAATGATTTCCCACCACTTATCACTATACTTAGCTCCATTCAAACGATATGACAGTAAACGACGTTAAACCAGTGCCAAAGTAAACTAACGTTGAATGCATTCGGTAGAGATGCACGTATTAAAGTCTAGACTCAAAGATACATTTCTAGACTGTATAGGAAGTGCTTAAGACCAAACTAGTCTTTTCAACAATGTATCGGATACAAACAACACTTTCCGTACGTACATGAATGTTTCCCAAATATGCGTAGTAAACCAAGCTTTCATTAAAGGAGGTTGTCTTTTGACAAACCACGTACTTCTGATAACATATATTTTTTAGTTCATGACAATAAGATGATAGAAAAACTGAGCAAGTAACGCAACAGAAAGGTGAAAGATGTGGAACAGATCTGGTTTTGTCGCAGTATATAGTAAAAGGCATTATTAATATTTATTTTTATTGCGCAAAACGATGATGATGGAGATAATCTAAGGGTAAGAACGATAAACTGAAAGTAAAAGTCATTGTCATTGAGTAAAAGTTTCTACTAGAAATAAGAAAGCAAATCGATGTACTGAACTAATAGGTGATGATCTAAAATATAATAGGTGAACAAATGAAGAGTTAATAAATTCTACCACGATCTCTACTTCTGATTCTACCATTTATGCAAAGATGTTTGCAGTCTATCCTTATTAATGGTCAAAGAGCTCCTTTTACATCTATTTATTGCAGGTTAATGCCATCTATCATAAGAGGCAGCAAAAATAATGTTTCAAAAGTTAACACTATTTATCGGAAACAAAACGTCTTAACCTTAATGTTTCAGTCAGTTTTAGTAAAACAAATATTCTACGATCATCGAAAGAAAAAACTCACTTGGTAGGTCTAGTCAGTCCGTAGTATCTGTGCTCTGTGTAGAATATACCAGCTTTTACCTCCTCAGCCAGCTCATGTGCTAATCCCCCAGTCACCCAGTTGGGGGTGATGGCCCATTCCCCACCAACGAAGATCACGATGTTGTTTGAGGTGGCGAACTCATTGTTGTAGAAGTAACGCTGAAATAATAATTTTAAAAAGTAGTAAAAGAACGTTTATGTGTTAAGGTGTCATCATTTATAAATTAATAACATAAATGAATTTATAAATGATGACACAACCTGGTAATGGAATGTTCGTTACAGAAATTATCAAGTTTAATATACGTATGATAGGGCTGTATGTAGGTCATATGAAATTTATGTGTATTTATGAGTATTTTAAAAGATGACAAAATAGGCCCTCTGAGTTTCTTTCGCCGATTCTTCTCGGGTCGGAGGCGTCCTATTCCGAACCGGTGGTAGCGTCCTTGACAATCAATAAGCTAGTGTTACACTTTTATATTGAATAAAAATATGTAAATTTGAATAATAGAAGACATAATTACTTGAATAGTATGATGTAAATTAATTTATTAACATAATATCTTTTTCTTATGTTAATAAATTCATATATTGGACAAACATTGCAAAAATATTTAGTCCACTAACAAAATAAAAAACAAAATAACTAAATTACTAGAAAACACTTAAAATTGTTTTCATGTGTTAACAAACACTTTTACATAAATATTAGTCTACTGACCACTAAGCTCGTCACTTCTAGCTCCTTTAGTCTAGGTTTTAATTAATATAATTATAAGAAAGGAAACATAGAACAACACTAGTCTTAACATATATATACTCAACCTGGACTGAAATTATTCTTGAAACATTATTTAATGAACGTCCATAATGAAATAAATCTCTATAAAGCCTGTGTCACTCTATAAAGGAGGGAATATATTCCTTTGTTCTTAGCTACCACTCCACCCTGAGTTTCAACTCAGGGTGGAGTGGTCATACTTTGGTGGGATTAAATATACTGCCTCCGTAGCCAAGTGGTATGGGCGTATGGTTTAGAACCGGAGGTCGTGGGTTCAAATACTGCAGGGACTCAACAAATTTTCATTGTTGTTTCCGAGTTTGTTAGGGCAATTTGGGCTGATCACCCAATAGTCTAAAAAGTAAGTTGATTCATGCGTCGGATGGGCATGTAAAAAGTCGGTCCCGCATTGGACCAGCGTGGTGGGATAAGGTCCAAAACCCCATACTGGATAGGGATGTATTAGGGGAGGCCTATGTCCAGCAGTGGACTATCACAGGCTGATGATGATGACGGATATGAATATATATTTAGTCCTACTAAAGGTAGATTTTGCTAATTAGTTAGGCATCTTCTAGCTCTATTTTCTTCTTATTCTCTTTTAGAAATCCCTTAATACATCGTTTGATGAAGCTTTACAGATTCTTTTTTAGGTTACTTATTGTAAGCATATTCTTAGTCTAGAATGGAATAAGTTAAGAAGGTTTGCTGTTTTCAACTCTTACCATTTGGAAGGTATCAGTATTTGATGCGTCGAAATGGTTCAGCCTGATCGTAGCCCAGCCTTCAATAGGAGTGGTGCGCGTTCGAGGAATTGGTGGTGACGGTTCATGGTCCATCAGACCCATGGTTGAGCTCACGAGGAACAAGAGCAGAACTGAAGAAGGAGGGTTTTTTATTACACAAGTATAGTTGGTAAGTGAAATGTCTTGATATAACAAAAGTAGGTTAATTTTCAAAAATTCTCTTGCGACCATTTCTGTTTTTCTTTGTTACTGAACTCACAGCGGTGCGCTTCCAACCGAAATATTTCTTTGGGACAATATAAATCAAATTACTATCATTAAAGTAATAAAAATAATGAACAACTTGGACATGCTTGTAAACATCTTCTACGTAAAATCGATATAAAATAATAATGATACAGATTCTAATGCACAAGGCCACATCGCGATACCACAAACGTTCAAAGACATAACTGACATAATATAAACTGGATAATATTAGCATAACTACTTACACATATTTAATTATATTAGTGTAATAAACACAAAAATTATTTTATTACACTCGCAATCCACGTTTGAATAATAATCATAAAACAATGATTAGGCCTTATCTTATTTTATCTATATAGGCGGTGTGGCCCGCGTTCCAGTGGCAAAAGCACCTAAGTCGATACTATTCATTTTTTATATTAAAAACAGTATTTTTTATTTATTTTATATTTTCAGTAGAAATACCAACTGATGAGCAGTGGTCACTGATGCCCACAACTACATCGACTATACCAAGGGTATCTATCACTAACGCGCTGCCTTCCGGGAGACATAAGATTTTAAGTCTCGTCTACCCAGTACATACACTGGCTACGGTGCCCTACAAACCGGAACACAGTAGTGTTTTCACACTTCTGCTCTACGGCAGAAATAGGCACCGCGATGGTACCAACCCAGACGGTACCTACCACCTGTAGAAACAATAAACTTCTAAACTATGTTAGTAACTATACATACGTACTATGACAAGATTTTAATGTATGATAGTATTTAATATACTTTCAACGTTGTACATTTTCCCTTCCGAACGTTACATTATAATGATTTGGTTTGGAAATGGGCAATAGATTATCCGAAGCAGCGTAAAGTAAGATTGTACTAAAGCTGCGATAAAGTGGTATTGTGATAATGAATTGAATTATTCGGTCGTGTCTAAATCCATTCGATAATAAATTTAAATGAACAGAGATAAGGTAGATTTTACAATGACAATATTTTTGGAACAGTAGCTGAAATATAGGTGGAAATATTCTAGATAACTTTGGTATATGTAGACAATGTGAAAGAAATACTATCTAAAATTAATTGTACTGACTCCGTTGCCTAGTGGTATGGGTTTGAGGTTTAAACCGGAGGTCGTAGGTTCGAATCCTGCGGGGACTCAACTACTTTTCTAAGTTGTTTCCTAGTTGGTTTGGGCAATTTGGGAAAAGTACGATGATCCATGCGTCGGATGGGCATGTAAAAAGTTGGTCCACCCACCAACCCGTATCACAACAGCGTGGTGGGATACGGTCCAAAACCCCGTACTGGAGAAGGTGTGCATTATGTCCAGCAGTGGACTAACTGATGGTGATGAGGCTCACACAAGCAACACGGTAATCTTGAAAACTCTTTAAAGAAAAGTATATGTTTACATTTATTCCAAGTGCATCTATACAAATCATGTCACGAATTTTCTTGTTATTCCTCTACCTAGGCACTTTAAATAAGAAAACAGTAGTGTCTTCACACTACTCCTTTGCCACAGAAGTACACGCCCCACAGGTGCGACTATAGTAGATCAAATTTAACTAAAAATAAGCAAAACAAATATAAATACAACGTTTAACTAAGTGATAAACGTAAATGGTTTAATGGACTTTGACGCTATGACATTAAATTTAGTTCTTATTTCTTAGTCTAGATTTTTATCAGTAAAAACTAGACTGAAACTTGAATTAAAAACAGGAAGCGCTGTCTTCGAGACGTCGGAGTTTAAAAGTGCATCTTTTGGCAGTTAAATGTTATCTTACTTAGTAGATGAAGTTTCTAAAAACGTTTCCATGTTTCCGTAAACTTTTCCAGTTAAAAGATGATTTAAAATTGCCTTCTTATCACGGGATTTTAACGGATGAACGCTGAGAGAAGTTAAGAGTTTTCTAAATTAATTATAATTTAATTAAAGAGAGATTTATACTGTGTTCTAATTACTAAATTGTGTATAATATATACAGTATAAAAAAAAAACGTAATACCGTATGGCGTCATATATCCAAAATTTTTATTAGTCACTGAGTGACAGTCGACCAATTTATTTATTTGTTTATTTCAATATAAAATACTAGCAACCCCCAAACCTCCGTTGTGGGTAGAATTTTGTAAAACGCGTTCTTAGCTGACCTCTACTCGGCGAAAGGAATATTCCTACCAAATTTCAAGTCGCTACGCCTAATGTTTCCAGAGATATCGTGATGACGTATATAGGTGGGAATCTCCTTCATATTTATAGATTACCATTACATGTCACCCCAGTGCTATGAACGATCAACGCATATTACAAATTAAAAAAAAAATTGTTACAATACAGGAACTAAGAAAAAAAAACATATAGGTATGCGTTAGCTAACTTTCCAACAACATATTAGTCATTAAATTTAACACAAGTATTTTTTTTTCCTACCCACGAAGGCTTACGGTCAATCGGGCCTCCTGATGAAAAGTGGTCTCCGACGCCCATGGACAATGGCATTACCAGGGGTATTACCAATGCGCTGGCTACGGCGCCCTTCAAACTGGAACACAGTAGTGTTTTCACAATACTGCTTTGCGGCAGAAATAGGTACCGCGGTAGTAACGCGTCAGACGGCCCCATGTAAAAGGAGGACCTACAACCTACATAAATAGTTGTACGGATTGCTAATTAAATTATTGAATTCAGACATGTTACAATGAAATATGTCTATAATCTCGGCTATATTATTTGGTGTGATTCTTGCGGTCATCATCATCAGCCTGTGATAGTCCACCTCTAATACTCCCCTATCCATTTGGGGGTTTTGGACCGTACCCCACCATACTGGTCTAATGCGGGTTGGTGGGAGGACCGACTTTTTACATGCCCATCCGACGCATGGATTATCTTACTATACAGATAATTGGGTGAACGACCCAAATTGCCCTAACCAACTAGAAAACAATAATGAAAATTTGTTGCGACCCCGCAGGATTCGATACCACGACCTCCGGTTTCTAAAATACACGCCTATAACACTAGGCTATTACTTTTAATACAAAGCCCCTTTCTTTCTCCACCTCTTCTACAAAAGATGAAGTACAAAAAAGATTCTCCTTCGTTATTATTTGGAATAATTCTTATTTATCTACAACATTATATTTCTCTATATTTTACAATGACATTATTTATATTGACATTTGACTCATAACTATAAAGTTTTATATTAATTTATATGAAAATGTCACTCATTTAATTCATTGGCCGAACTGCCAATGAATGGTGTCATCGTTTTCCGATAAAGGTCCGAGTTTTCTCGAAGGAAAATAATCTCTCACCACATCAATATTTTGTTTCCTTCATTAGAAAAGGACAGAAGCCTCTCTGGTTGATATTTCACTCGTTCCCCTTTAAGACACGCGAACTCAGTCCCGTTAGGAATAATAAGTCCATAGATCCAATTACATAAGAGGCCAGCTGTCGTTCATTACCTGCGCTTTGCAATTGTTTTAGAGTCACGTGTATTCGCCTCATTCCAATGTTTTGGATGTAGCTCTATTTCTAATGGAAACGGCTCTAAATACCTTCTGTTACTTACGCGAATATAATGACATGATAAATAATATAATTTTGAATGATTTTATTGAGCTTAATTACTTTCCAATTATTTATAATTATACCCGACGTTTCAAACACTTCCTAGGATAGATGGTCTCGGAAGCGACCAGAATTAGCATTTTTATTTATAACCAAGAATAACATGATTTATGGATAAATTATTGTCTGATTTTTAATATTTCGTAAACTTGCAACTGGTTTGGATTGACTATTTTTAGGTAATATTCATCAGTTTTTATATCAAGATGCATGTTCTGTATATGTTAATAATGATACATAGTATGATCTAATAAGTCGCAATATAAGTCTGAAGTAGGAACTCTTCCGTTTAGCGCAAAATAAGACGAAATTTGCAGTACTGACGGCCAACCTCTAGTAATAGAGAGGCACCGTAAGAAGATAAGTTGAAGCTTTTAAAATTCAAATAATAGCCAGCCACTACATTAATTAATTATCTAAGCATATATTTTAATTAGGTAATTAATATCAGGCGTATGTAATAGATTCTTATATTGTGTTCCTTAATTTCACATATCAGATCTATAGATCTATAGACACCAAACTTGTATTAATATTCCTGATTATAGTTAAACAAGATTCGATTGAATGAATACTTTTATAAATAGAAGCCAGCGCCAGAATTCGAATTTTGGACTTTTTTAAGTACATTCTAAAAAAATAATTACGAAACTGTCAAAAGAAATTTTATTTTAAAATTGTAATCTTTAAAATTTTACAATTCATATCAATAGTAATTACATTAAAAATATTATTAAAACGAAAAGTTTACTGTATATTATTAATTGTAGAGCCATTTCCAGTTAGAATTAACACATGTAGAGTCGCGTGCGTCCCCACGAAAACAACATGGTTGAGTCATCGATTGAATCATGACTCCATGTCGCAAGTAACATTCGCACGATTCTAATAATTTTACTACGAAACACGGAGGTTTTTCTGATAAATCTATTATACTAACTCACATAACTCATTGTTTATTGTAATCAAGAAGTCTTAGGTTTATTTTTCGCATAAAACCTGTACAAAATCTTTATCACCCAATGATTGAATGGACGACAATATTTATGGCTTTAATTTCGCTATTTTACAAACATTAAATCGTGCAGTTGCATTATTGCGTATTAGCTCTAGCTTTCGAAAAGGTTACAGGTTCGAATCTTGCGTCGAAATTGCGTTGTTTTTCCTACTTGCTTAGGATAATGTAATATTTAAATGGTAAGAAGAAAGCTGGATGTGTCAAGACAATCGCGCATACACTTGTGCATTATAATGTGTCCTGCGCAGTTGGCCGATCTATAATATAGATCGCCGCAGTCGAAATCGATTAGAAGTCACCGGTGGTAGGTCACCGGTGACTTCTAACCGCAAGAATCACACAGAATAATATAGCCGAGATTATAGACGTATTTCATTGTAACTATACGAATTCACTGTTTTAATTAGGAATCCTTACAACTATTTATGTAGGTTGTGGGTCCCCTGTTTACAGGAGACCGTCTGGTGGTACCACCACGTGCCTATTTCTGCCGCGAAGCAGTAGTGTGAAAACACTGCTGCGTTCCGTTTGAAGGGCACCGTAGCCAGCATTTACTGGATAAACAAGACTTAACACCATATGTCTCACGGTAGCAGCGCGTCGGCGATACCACTGGTATTGTCAACGTCTATGGGTGTCGGTGACCACTTCCCATCAGGTGGGCCGACTGCTCGTCCTCCTGCGTATGCCATAAAAAAAGAATATTATTCATCATCAACACCAGCCTGTGTCAGTCCACTGCTAGACATAGGCCTCCCCTAATGCACGCCACCGCTTCCAATCTTTGGCTATTCTCTTCCGCGCACACGGGATATTGGATAAACTATAGATTTCAGACTCAAACTTACTCGAACGTACCATACTGTGGTCACAATTATTCAATTACGCCGCTTGGTGTGCGTCATTTAAAGACCTTGAGGTCATGTTCCGGTGACTGATTTTCCTCGGTCACCGAGTTAGTCAACGCATAACCGAATCTGTCCGGAAAGATATAATATCATCAGTTACATGTAATTAGTTGATTATAATCCTATATATATTACTGTTATTATTACAAGGGGTAATAATTAGTATCGGTTATTATGTAAATCATTAATTAACTTAAGATAGGAGTTGAATAAAGTATCGAATATTAGTTAAGTACAGATAATTCAAATGTATAAGTACTAATGATAAAATAAAATAACTGAAAGTGTTAAAAGCAATTTTTTTAACGAAAATTGTACAAATATTCACATTTAGTTACGGTCTTCTTGCTTTTCAGATTAACATCGAAAACTAGAAAATGAAAAATTTCACAAACATTTAAATTATGATTTTGAATTGTAAACACTACCTCCAAAGTATAATTAATTACTCATTTAGGATACTACTTATTTCGTTAATCAAAACATCCATTCTGTTCACAAACTGTTATTTCCTTATTTACCCCCTCCAAAACAAACAAGGCAAGGAAGTCATACAAAAGATGTAATACAGCTGTTTGTCACACATTCAAAAACAGATTTATAGCGATCCTAAAATACCTTTGCAGTTACGTTTTGAGTCACAATCGGTGAATGAAATGCGGAAATTATACGCCTCTTTGTCTGAGAACATTTTGTCTCAGTCCTTTTAGGGATAGTCGCTCTATGATTGTCACTGTTTTAGTATTTAACTTAGTCACTAGGCTTTAAGCAAGACCTTTAGTCTTTTGAAAGTTGTAACTGTATTTAAAGGCAATTCAATTGAATATATTTGTTGCATTGGTCGAAAAGTTAACGTTAAAGCAATGCGGTCCAAGACACTTCAAATTCGCTCATACTTATGTATAAGGTGGATCGATAGTTCTAACGTAGTTCGTGTTATAATTATACAAATAATTTTGACGACCCGCTTGGCGCATTGGTTAGTGACCCTGACTGTTTCGCTAAAGAGTGTGGGTTCGATTCCCACCCGGGGAAAATATTGTGTGATGAATATAGTGTTTTTCTCGTGTCTGGGTGCTTGTATCTATATAATATGTATTTATTTACAAAAGAAAAGTAAGTTTATGTATATATCAGTTATATAGTTTCCATAGTACAAACTTTGCTTAGTTTGGGACTAGATGATGTTGTGTTATTCGTCCGGAAATATTATTATTATTATTATTATTAATAGGTCAAACATTTTTGCTTTAGTAATTCCTCTACCACTAGTATAAACATGTAAAGGTTTTCACCCTACAATTTTCAAATAAAAACAGGTACCTCATATCACTGGTGGTTCTTTCTCAGTGGTATTGTTATCTTAATCTCTAAAGACGTAAAATTTTCTGTCACTTACGCAAATAGTATTCTATGATAAGCCCTTCTTTAACACGTTTTTAAAGGATAAATTATACAGTTTCACGTATTCTATCGTGTTCAATAATTTTACAACTATTGACGTAACAACGTCTTATACATTGGTTAAAGATAGGGACGCACTCCCTAAATCAGTGTCACAGCGCCGCTCACGTAACGCTCTCCTTGAGCACCCATAAGAGAAAGTGAGAGCCACGCGTCTCTCTTACTCGTGCGCAGCTGGCCTGCCTAAGTGAAAGAGTGACAAAGAAACAGAAAAAGAGGGTTGCTTATTCCACCTACTATACGAATAAATATTTACATTACATAATCACTAAAAGAATTTTTCACTTATAACTTTCGCCCGTTTACCGATTTTACAGGCAACTGATTTTTAAAAAAACGTAAAACTCGACGTTTCAAACGCTTTCTAGGATCTACCACTGATGGCTCATTTTAATAAACGCGATAATATCCGTAAAGACGTGAAGGAAGTTACAGCATTGCAGTGACGTCATGCGTAATACAGTTTATTAAAAACCACTTGGTATTGAGTATTTAATGCACATAATTATTACTTTCATTTACGCGATTATTATACACTAGTCTCCATCATCTTAGTTTTCCCGTGATCATGGATGCTGGAAAAGTTCGAAACTCGAGAACTAATATATATAATTATTTCACACTTAAAACCAGAATTAGTATTCTTTGTTAGTTAATCTATAGTATCAAAATGAGATAATGCCAGTTAGTTTCGGACCTATCTGAGGTCCTTCGTCAGGATGAGTGGGTATAACTCCACGATGAGTTTCTGTTTGTAGTACATATCTTAGTATTGAAAAGTTACATTATTTCATTATGATGTATGACGCTATTTATTGGTATTGAATTCTAATGTTGACTTCAAATCTACTATAAATTACCTTTACTATAATAAGAGTCTTCCTATTTCTGTAACATGTTATTAATTCAAATTCAAATTCAAATATCTTTATTCAATATAGAAGTTTAACTAGCTTATTGATTGTCAAACACACTACCACCGGTTCGGAAAAGGACGCCTCAGACCTGAGAATAACCGGCAAAGAAACTCAGCGGCTATTTTTATGTCATCTTTTAAATAATACAAACAATTTGATAATTCGGCATTACATATTATGCAATTTTGAAACAAGACCTGGAGCGAGCATTCCATTACCAGGCTGTGTTATCATTTAAAAATGTATTAATATCGTATAACCTTTAACAATAAACGTTCCTTGACTACCTTTTTAAATTTATTAATAATTAAATTCTGAACGTTTACTGGATTTTGTTGTAAAACGTATACATTGTCCCATAAAGACTTACTTATTCTTCGCAGTCTAGTTGCTGGAAGAATTAATTAACAAAGAAGAAAGATTTTTACGTATTTTATCGACCGAAGTATATGTTTCTGAAATATATTATAGCACATCATTATGTTCTTAGCTTTTGAAGTCCAGGAAGTTACGTGACCTTTTATGTCTAAAACAAAACACAATCACAACACAACGGGATTAGCAATGGTGAAATGAAAATAGCAGTACGCGAGTCAGTTGTTGATTATTGTATATATTTAATTATAAATGGTATAAACGTCGTTGCAATCTATTCGATATTATATAATGCACATTAAGTGTATACATTTAACAATAGGTTACTAGTATCTTAATTAGGAACAAGGAGCATATTCAATTGCATCCATTGTTGTAACAAGAAATAAATTTCAACTGAACTATTTGTCATTAAAACAAAACAACCTGAAACCTGCTTAAATATGTAGAATAACTATTTCAAATCCCAATTTAGTGAATTTTTATACCAGCAATAAACTATTGTGAACTACGTATATGAATATGCAAAAAGAATTGCGGTATTTTTGAATAATGATCTCCTACGGTCTTCCTTAAATAGGTTACTACAAAATGTAATTTAACAAATAGCTAGCCCAGTAAGCATGGACCACATAATGAACTAGCTCAGTTTAAAATGAAAAAAAAAATTATTACTTTAAATAATAGCACAAAAAGCATCTAAACTTTTACATATTGTTTAAAAACTGCATATTTGAGAAACATAATATAAACATTACAATAAGGTCAAAACTTAAAATTAAAAAATGTTTCAGAAATATATTAAAATCAAACACATCTTGAGTAATGAATATTATACTTTCAAAATAATCGCTTATCACTACAATACGTGAATTACAGACAAACTTTCTAAAAGTGAACTGAGATAGAGCGATTCTGAACCCTTGTTAACAGTTCGTTGGATTCTTATAAATCATTCTGTATCCCCCAGATTAGGGGGCTCGTTTCATCCCTTAACCCTAGGCTTATACTAAGTCTTCCGCCATTTTAATTGTCTGAAGTGCTCACAAATTCAGTGCCTTTTTTGTTAAATGTATTCTAGTCTAACGCGGATGGATGTTTTTGTTTACGTTAAAGAATGAACGGGGTACATAATCAACAGTATATCTATATTTTTCTTTTGTATGTCTTTAAATAAAGCCTTGGGAAACGGAGGGAGAAAGAGTGGCAACCAGTGCAAATGTGCAAGTGGTCAGGTGGTGGGTGGAGGGTGCCTACGGTCAGGTGGTGGGTGGGAGGCTAGTGAGGCTAGCTCGCAGTGGGCTCTGACATGGCTAAGCTAACATTACATGAGCAATATCGTCATCATCATCAGCCTCTATCAGTCCACTGCTGGACATAGGCCTCCCCTAATGCACTCTCCATTATCATATTTGGATCGTATCCCACCGCGCTGGTCCAATGCGGGTTGGTGGGTGGACCGATTTTTATATGCCCATCCGACGCATGAATCATCTTACTTTTTAGACTTTTAGTTGATCTGTCCAAATTGTCCAAACCAACCAGAAAACAACGATAACACAAAGTTGTTTTCCCTCCAGCCTCCGGTTTATAAAGCAAGGAGCTAGACCACGGAGGCGGTAATGGGATAAGTAATATAATACGCAACTTAGTTATTATATATGTATTGCAAGCATTATCGAGCAATAAGCTTCAGACGTTTCATTCTGTCATCATTATAGATCCTCATAAAACGCTATTTAATGTAATTCTATGATTCTTGTCAGCCTGTGTTGACAAAATGACTTATTAATACGAAGGTAAATAAGTAAGTGATTTTAAATATTAACATTATAAGCTGTTAAGAACAATTACAACAGTTTTTATGACATTTGATGATGAGGTTGGTTCTATGTCAATTTGATTAATGATTATGTGAGTTAATAGTCTGAATTAGTTTAACCAACATATAGACGATATAGGCTTAATACTCGTCGCACAATCAAAAATTATTATATTGCATTAAAAAGTATATATATATTTCTAATTCTTATTTACAATTCAGACGGCGCTAAATAATATTTTACACTGTTACAACTGTTATGTGCTCTACGCGTATTGCATATTCAAATCACATACCTTTAACTACTGTACTCGGTCATCTGACTCACTGACTCTGAGGTCTCCGTTTAGTCACCGAGTACACCGCAATGTGGTATAAATACGTCACTAAGAAATAATAAACAATCGAAAAATAATCAGAGAAATACGTTACTTTCGACCTTGAAAGCTGTTTCAAGACCTTGACAAAGTTGAAACCAGTTATAGTTCTACCATAGTTTTATAAGCATTTTAAAGATGGTCTCCTATTGATAAGAGGCCATCTATTTCTATTCCTATTTCTGCCGCATATCAGTAGTGTAAACACTACTGTCTTCGTTCGAAGGGCACCGTCGTCAGCGTAATTAATATCTTCCTAGTTGGTTCCGACTACGCCGGGCGATCTATATTAAAAATCAGACAACTGCGCAGGACATGTGTACAGTGCACAAGTGTATGCGTGTACAATTACACTCTTTATTCCTTCACCCTCTTAGTCCGCTGGAACGAAGAATTGAAACGAAGAAGATAAGGCGCAGGACTAACATTTTACATGTCCATCGGACGCATTGATCATTTTACTTTACAATCGGGTGATCAGCCCGCATTGCCCCAATCAACTAAGAAACAACTTAAAAAACTACTTTAGTCCCCGCAGGATTCGAACCCACGACCTACGGTTTCTAAAGCACAAGCCCTTACCTACGCTACGGACGCGGTTAAATTCAGCGTAATTACCGGGTACATGGGACGAAAACGTACCATCTTTTGTTTTGGCGGAGAGCGGGTTTGTTGTGACTTCCGCTGCTTTTCTTATGGCATGTTTCATGTAAACATTTTTAAAGTTCAATTAGGCACATTCAAATACTGCCTCGGTAGCTCAGGTGGTATGGGCGTGTGCTTTAGAAACCGGAGGTCATGAGTTCGAATCCTGCGGGACGCAACAAATTTTCATTGTTGTTTCCTAATTGGTTAGGCAATTAGGGCCGATCACCCAATTGTCTGAAAAGCAAGATGATCTTTGCGTCGGATGGGCATGTAAAAAAGTCGGTCCACCCACCAACCCGCATTGGACCAGCGTGGTGGGATACGGTCCAAACCCCGTAATGGATAGGGGTGTATTAGGAGAGGCCTATGCAGCAGTGGACTAACAGAGGCTGATGATGTGTGTGTGACATTCAATTTTTTTAAAGATAATACAGTTAAACTGAAATTACTTAAAGTAGCTTTGAATTTGAATTGATATAAAAGTTATTGCATTAAAAAAATCTTCATTCTATGTACATAAAACGTGTCATAGACGACATTTTGACGTAATAAATACCTTAACAGTTGTCAAAGATTTAAAATGCGTCGGCAGAAAACGCGAGGCAATTTCGTACGTAGAACACCTGCTTATATTGCGTAAAATAGTTATACGCTGTTAGAATTTGACATATTTTTTTGTGAAAATTTCTTTTATATAATAATACTGTATTTAATACATTTATTATTTATCTGTGCTATACAAATAGATATACGATATAAGATTTATTAACTTCTTACACCTTCAAGCATGTAATATAGTATAGTTTTTTTTCTCTCTTTACTTATGGTTATTATATATCACTCAAATATTATCAATCCACTAATTTCTGGATTTTCGTTACTTAAATTTATTTATTCCTAACTTCGGATTCTTTTCCAGCATCCATGATCACGGCAGATTGTTGATACATTTCTGTATCTCTGAGATACAACATATACCATAGCATAATGTCTGTCTAGTAAGTTTAGTTATTCTGGGGTACTAATGATTACTCTAATGGCTATATTTATAGGCGCTATTATATTGAAAGCGGCCATTGTTCAATTTTTTTATGAATAGTCGTAATTGAACAATCAATGTTTCTTAAATTTCACGTTTGTTTTTAAAAAGCAGGCGTGATATGTAAATTCAGAACAGACTGTATGGTTGCTAGTCATACATTTCTGCTCAGAGCTGTTTTAGCTTATTATGAGCAAAATTTGTATTAGTAAATTTAATTATTTGGAGAGGTTTAATGGATTGCGTTACAAGCTGAGGGTTAGCGCATATTGATATTGTAAAGAAAGGGATTTGTGTTTTTGTTTATTTTGAATAGGTTCGAACATTATTGAACAATCCTATTCAATCGAAATATTCTATACAAGTCTTGTCAGTCTGTCTTTGTTTTTAAAAACAAAGGAAGGCATGTAGTCGGGCCACCTGATGGAAAGTGGTCACCGACGCCCATTGACTTCGGCAACACCGGGGGTATTGCCTATGTCAATACCAATGCTCTGCCTACCGCGAGACATGGGATGTTACGTCTCGTTTACCCAGTAAATACGCTGGCTACGGTGCCTTTAAACCGGAACGCAATAATGTTTTACACACTACCGCTCTGCGGCAGAAATTGGCACCGGGTGGCACCGCCCCAGACGGTCCCCTATAAAAGAGGACCTACCACCTGCTGTCTCGTTTTAGTTTAAAGAAAAGTTTAGTAAATGATTATCCTTAGATATCTTGATGAATGATACTCTAAATCTAAATCTTTAATGGGATAATGTATTCGCTTTTACAACAAAAATACCGTAAGAATGTTCAAGATTTAAAATATTATAAATTTAAAGTTGTAGAACGTTTGTGTTAAGGTTAATGACTATATGTTAAAGACTTTCTATAGATACCACTGTAATGAAATGCTCGTCCAGGTCTTTTGTCAATAATACTGTAATTTTGATGCTTGTAATTGTTTGTTTATTGTTTCAATTATATCGTAAAGATGACAAGAAATTAAGTCTTCTGAGTTTCTATCGTGATCTCCAGATCAGAGGAGAACTGGTGGCTGATTTGACAATCAATAATGAGTGTATCGCTCTATATTGAGAAAAAGTATACTTGAATTGAACTGAATTATGAAACTTTTACTCAGTTACTAAGAAAACACAACATCAATGGAATTGTATCCTTCAGATGTAATCTAATACACTATAAACAAATTACATAGAAACCACTAGGTTTAGTAGTTAAAGACCAGTTGTCACGGAAACTCGTTTAAAAACGATTCAAGGTCACACAGTGTACAGATGCAATTGTTCGTAAACTATGTACAATTGTTTTTAATAGCATCTACGTACATTGATATTGACTGCCGTGGTCGCTTTTAGAACAGTTGTTGTGCATGTTTTAATGCTTACTGAAACTGAATTTATGTATTATATAGGGACACAGTATCCCGACCCTGTGGACCACCGTGTGGGAACGGTCCGACAACCCTGTAATGGAGGATGTGCATTAAGGGACGCCTATGTCTGGCAGTGGACTGACACAGGCTATGATGATGATGATGATTGATGGGTATTATAAATTCTAACCGCAGTGATTTTAGTTGCTAAATTCTTGTGTTATTTGTAATTAAAACCAATTAACTTTACAAAAAAAATCAGTGCATAATTTTGTCCATTATAAAGATAGTAAAAGTTGTTATAATTATTAAGCCTTTAGCCTATAGCCTGTTTTCAATAAGAGCAAAAACAAAATAGAGTCATTCTTACATAGGTTTTGAACTTACTACTAACAAACTTTCTGTAATATAAGTCCATAGAACCATTTAGAAAAATAAAGAATGTGAGCCGTCATGGCACGCCTGGCAGTTGTGAAACATCCTGTATAATAATGTAAGTAATATGCATAAAAGATAATATTATTACAGAAATTAAATAATTAATTGAGGATAATATTAATAAAATTTTATAAGTATTATAATCTATATAATCACTAATATGATTATTATGATTAAGATGATTCACATCAAAATTTTACATGATAATTATATAGTCAATAGTAATTTCCTAATTTTGTGTTGGTAGATCGGGCAGAATAAAATGGCTCACTTTTTAAATAACGTGTACACGGTGCAATGCAGTCCGTTGTGCGCAGTACCGCAGTCCAATCCCCGTTAAAATCGGACCGCTATGAGCCAGATGCGAGCTTTAAAGTTCTCTGGTTTGAAGATCGTCGAACTGGAAGCTATCGCATCCCAGCCAACCAGGGTCGCAGAAGGGCGAAGACAAGACGGTTTGGATGCCCTGGAAGTAGCTTTGCTCTGGAATCAGGTATGTGTCATTTGTCTCGCCAGAGCAATTTATAGCGTGGCGACCTCGTCGCCAGCAAGCGTCGCCACGCAAACAACTCGGTTTACAAGTGGGCCTGTAGATGTTTCACATCGAAAGGTCAAATTTTCTTTCTTTTTCTCTCGTCTATGGTAAGCTACATCTTACACAAAGTTAACCGGAAGCTACCGCTCCCACGAACCAGGTGAGCAACACTTTTGCTAAAGTGAACACCACACGTTCAGAAGGTACGTGAATTAGGCATTCTTTTGGGTTTCTAAGGATCGTCGACGACGTGACGTGGGTCGAGGGCGAACTACAGGTGCACACACACACAAATGCTATCCCTAGTTGTGTTGTTTGTAGAGTCGGTTGACGGGACCCCGTTGGGTCCGGTCCGAGTCTTTGTTAAAAGTTCTAATAGTATAACACATTCTATTATTCTTATTTATAATTCTTCCAGCAATTTGCTGCGATAAATTAGTAAATGCTTTATAGGAAAAAGTAAAGGTTTGAGCTACAAACACTGACTAAACGTTCAGAATTAAACTATAAATAAATTTTAAAAACTTTACAGAATCGTTTTGTGGCAAAGGTTATAATAATATTAATGAATTTATAATTGATAACACAACTTGACAATGAAATACTCACTCCAGGTATCTTTTTAATTTAAAACACGTTTTCTGCAACTGTATATTACTAATATAATATTATGTTTCATTATTTTAAAAGATGACGTAAAACAGCGAGCTGAGTTTCTTACGCTGGTTCTTCTAAGGTCAGAGGCGTCTTGTTCCGAAGCGCTGGTGACTTCCTTGACAGTCAATAAGCGTGTGTAATACTGTATTGAATAAAGACATTTAAAATTGAATATCTATTACTAACCTAAAATAAAATAATGCAACAATAAGTCTTATTCGAAGTTCTACTCTGATGCTATCACTTTATTTTTATATGTTACATAATAGACATCAAATCCATGCCTAATTTGGCTTCCAGGACTATAAAGTGACGCAGGCACTGTGACGAACGACGACAAACTATTTGATACGATTAATAGACTTGTCATCTTCGTTCCGAGTAGTGTGTCCGTATCTTTAATTATTTCCTCCCGCGGTTGTTTCCTCGAAGCGTGAGTCATACTTGTGGACCGGCTTGTTTGCTGCGACTATCTCGGGATATAATGAATGGACTATTTTGGCTGGCTTAGTCATTACTATAGTATTTACTATTAGATATTTGATATTAACCGTTAGGTACCGTTGCCTAAACGAGCCTGGTTTTATGGCGGAACAAATTAACATATATAGCATCTTTTCTTTAGTGTTTTTTGTACTGCACATATTATTTTGTTATAGAATAGGTGATTTTATAAGGTTGAAAAGCGTAAGCTGTTACTAAAACTTATTTTTATCTAAAATATCAGAATAATTATGTTATTGTTTTTTCAGTTTTGCTTATTAATATTATTTCATAAATGAAAGTCTTCTTTGGTGAATAATCATCAGTGTTTTTTTTTAATTTATTATTAAATAAATACACAGAGAATATATAAAGATAGCGTAATAAAAACAATAAGGTTTGTGCTAATGTTGAAAACGGGTTAATACCGTATATTAATTTAAATTTACTATCAAAAGTATAGTAATTAAGTTTCGTTATAACTATATTATAATGGTTATCTATCTTTAAAAACCTAGTTCTTTCTAAATTTAGAAAAGTAATCTAAATTATCAAAAACTAGCGAACCGCCCCGGCTTCGCACGGGTGATATACTGATAGCAGTAAAATCTATGGTAAAATATATAAACTTACCAGCGTTTCTCTACAATATTATGCATGAATTAGATATACAAGCCTTCCTCTTAAATATTTCTATCTATTAAAAAATCGCATTTAAATCCGTTGCGTAGTTTTAAAGAACATAGGGATATAGAGACAGAGAAAACTACTTTGTTTTATACTATGTAGTGATTTTGTTTAATAACGTTCAGTTATAGAGCAAATGGATTCAAGGACAGATTAGGGGATAGACATGTAAATAGTGTATGGATGAAATATTCAAAGAGAATAATGTTATTTTACTAAGATTAGAAGGGATGACATTTTATGTTTACTTAAAACTTAACAAGCCAGTTTAAAGTATACTTAGGTGTCAAGTCAAAGTCTATTGTTAAGTCAAATGTACCATCGGTTGTAAAGTTTCCACCTGTACTGCAAAGAGCCGCCATAGGACGTGTTGTTTCATTGGCATTATCATCAGCATGTGTTAGTCCACTGTTGGGAATAGGCTTCTCCTAATGCACGCCTTTTCCATTAGGGGGTTTTGGACCGTATCCCAGCACGCTCATCCAATATGGATTGGTGGGTGGAGCGACTTTTTAAATGCCCATTCGACGCATGGTTGACCTTACTTTTAAGGCAATTGTGTGATAGGCCCGAATTGTCCGGACCAACCAGAAAACAACCATAACACAAAGTTGTTTTCCCCGCGGGATTCGAACCTACGACAAGCAAGTTCCAATACCGCTAGGCCACGGTGGCTTTATAAAAACAGTTCTTTTTTAATACTAAGGCTAGCATAATATTATTACAAACAAAGAAATCCGCTTTTACAATATAATACCCTCATAAAAACGTACAAACTTTGAGCTCTACTAAAAAGCGTCTACCGCCTCTTTGAATTTTATGCACCCCTGGTAGGTACTGGTAAAAATGCGAGGGTAAGTTCCTCCGACAAGTTGCCTAACTAGACAAAGTTATACTTAGTTATAACTCGGATAAAGGGGAAACTAAACTGACTAGCCTTTAGTTGAGTTTCGACGAAGTTTTTACGTGATTCGGAGTTTTGGGAGCTGACGTTGCGCTTATTGGATTATGCTGAATTCTTTTTGTTATACTAGCTGACCAGACAAACGTTGTTTTGCCATGTAAATAATTTGATATGATTAACAATTCCATAAACCGATTGACACATTGAGGGGATCACTTACCAACTGATAATAATTAATGTTATCGAGCGAGATAAAAAATTATAGAGCTATTATAATTACCGTAAAAAGCAAGGGTTAAAGAAAAGTGAAAATTTAGGGTTGTTTGTATTCGTCAATAAAACATTATCTTAAAATTATCAAATAAATTGGAGTGGACATTTCTTATCACTTAGGGAAAAAATAGATAGTATGCGATTCTCAGACTTATGGAATATTCAAAAAAAAAATTAATACGAATCGGTCAAGCCGTTTTGAAAAGTAGGGGAGTGAACAGTGTGACAAATGAATTTTAAATATATCACATCACACATCACACACATCATCAGCCTGTTTTAGTCCACTGCTGGACATAGGCCTCCCCTAATACACCCTATCCATTAGGGGTTTGGACCGTATCCCACCACGCTGGTCCAATGCGGGTTGGTGGGTGGACCGACTTTACATGCCCATCCAACGCAAGGATCATCTTACTTTATTTACATATATTAAGTAGTAAGAAGTAAAGTTATTGTTTTTTAATAATAAATTATGTGTAACCGTTATAATGGAGATGTAGTAAAGTAACTGTTATTAAAATTAAGTAATTGATAGGAATATTTGATGGAATCAAAATTGTCAAGTTTTGCATCGCACGTTTAAATTACTTAGTTAATTTAAACGTACGAAGCAAAACCTGACAATTTATTATGTATTGCATAGTTATATAGTATATTTTTATTGTATTAGCTGTTTGTTTTTCAAATAAAATAAAATAAAAAATATATACTTTGCTCTTCAATAAATAGGTATACTGAAACAATTTAAAAGATAGAACTGATATTTATGGCTGCTTGAAGAAATAAATAATAAACTTTCAAAGTGTCGCATAGACAATCTAGAGGTGCTAGCGTGTTTGACAATCAATAAGAAAGTTTAAACTTCTATCACATCATCACATCACATCATCAGCCTTTGTTAGTCCACTGCTGGACATAGGCCTCCCTAATACACCCTATCCATTAGGGTTTGGACTGTAACCCACCACGCTGGTCCAGTGCGGTTGGTGGGTGGACTCGACTTTTACATGCCCATCCGACGCATGGATCATCTTACTTTTCAGACAATTGGGTGATCGCCCAAATTGCCCTAACCAACTAGGAAACAACAATGAAAATTTGTTGCGTCCCCGCAGGATTCGAACCCACGACCTCCGGTTTCTAAAGCACACGCCCATACCACTAGGCTACGGAGGCAGTTCTTCTCGGAGAAACTTCTATATGGAATAAATATATTTGAATTTGACTGATGAAACATATTACTATACTTAATTGTAATTTTAATAACTGAGGCCATTAATTTAATTAATTTATTGATTAAATAAACAATATGACATAACATCGCGTGTATGGAATTAAAGGCGTGGTACCGTCCAACCCTTTACTTATTGTGATTCATTGGGTTTTTTGTGTAATTTAATTGCGGTTTCTCGTGCGTAAAAGGAGTTTAATGAATTTAATGTTCTCTTGCGTATTAAATAATTATCCTTATATATGTAGTAGCGTAGCACAAGGTGTACGTGACCCAATTTTATTATGTAATATGACTCAAGAGTTATTACATATTGTGAAATATAAACAAATAAACAAGGACTCGGCGACCCGCTTGGCGCAGTGGTTAATGACCCTCACTGTTGCGCCAAAGGGCGTGGGTTCGATTCCTACTACGTGGAATGAACATAGTGTTTTCCTCGCGTCTTGGCGTTTATATCTGTATTATACGTATTTATTTACAAAAGAAAAGTAATTCAATTATTTATCAGTCATCTAGTTTCCATAGTACGAGCTTTGCCTATTGGGACTAGGTGTTATTGTGTTATTTGTTCGCTAGAACATTATTATTATAGTATTTCATAGAAACGTACATCCATTCAAAAAGCCAAAAAGTTAATTATTATGATATACGTTTATGCATATATTGCCTTCGATTTTTATCTTGGGTTGAGAAAACTGAGATGATATATTGCTTAAATGTGCGAGATAATGTTTCCCTGTAAAGACATTTGGCAGTTTTAGAAGGACTGAAGTGTTTTAAAATTGATTAACCTCAATCGAATGATTACTTTTTAGGTTATCGAAGTCAGATCGCAGTCTCCTCTCTGCCTCTCTCTCGTCTCGCAACTTTCATCCCCGTTTTCCACCCTTCAAACGTTGTAAATGTAGTTAAGAAGGTTAACACGGACGGACATACAGAGTTACTTAAGCAATTATAATATTAAAAGTATGTAAGTATGGTTAAACATTTCTGCTCTCTATAAAATTAGTTAATTACAAATTTTATTTTGGTCACATTCAGAGAAAATGTTATATTTCGAAAAAAATAATACAAATACTAAACAGTAACAATTAATTAATTGCTTCTTTTTAAATTACCGCTTCACAAGCTTTAAAAAAATATAGATAATAATTTCTCTAGAATTGCAATTTAGATTCATGTCATAATTAGACTTTAGTTAGAATCAAAAAAAATATCGACCATCTTTCGATACTTTAAATTGAATCTTCGTTCCTTCACACGACTTAGGCACGCTAACCACTGAACCTATGGGGTAGTCTAGACAGGTTTATATAACCTACAAGGGATTGTGTATCGATGCGCTGCATGAGAGATGAACTATTGTTCGAGGCGAGACATATTGTTCAGAAATCCCAACTGATCTGAGACAAAGGCCAACCACTTGCCTTAGGCGCATTGTTCTCGGCTTCCGCTGTATTTTAAAGTGTCACAGGAGTTTTATCTACGGGACGTTTTATTGGTTTTAATAATTTTTTGAAAAGTTATATCTCAGAAACGGTGGCTCGTAAGAAATAAAGTATTAATACATTTTTTATAGAAAATTTTATGATCAATTTTTGTCTGAGGTACTTTTATGATAAAACTTACCGTTTTGCTAAAAAAACGCAAAAAATCTAATTTTTTTGACCTTTGACCTTGAATTATTTTTTTTCCTTAAAGGAGAATGATGGGGGAACTTCTAGACATTGTTTACAATTATGTTTTGAACAACTTCACAGAAATTCAGCTTGTTGGCACTTTATGTGTAACTTCGAATGTCTAAATAGACCGGACTATTTGACATTAAGTCCGTCTGTTGGTACTATTTTTTTGCAAAAAGGGTATGTAAACAAATAAACTTTATTTTGTTATCAAATAAATTGATGTCGTTGTTGAAAGTAAACGTGATTTAATGTGAGCGTCAAAATATTACAATTCCAAACTGGTCATTGCTAATACGCTAATTGTACAGGCATTTGAATGTAGTGTAAGAATATTAAATGTGGGAAAGCTATTAGGAAATATTACTTGAGAGTTAAATATGGCAAGCCTGGTATAAACTGCCTCCGTAGCGTAGTGGTATGGGGGTGTGCTTTAGAAACCGAAGGTCGTGGGTTCAAATCATGCGGGGACCCAACAAATTTTTATTGTTGCTTCCTAGTTGGTTAGGGCAACTAGGGCCGATCACCCAATTGTCTGAAAAGTAAGATGATACAGGCGCCGGATAGGAATGTAGAAAAAAGTCGGTCCACCAACCAACCCGCATTAGACCAGCGTCGTGGATACGGTCCAAACCCTTAACGGATAGGTGCTTATTAGTGAGGCCAATGTCCAGTAGTGGACTATCACAGGTTGCAAAATAATTACAACAATATTGTTGATCAATTGAAATAACTTTAGAGGTCTTAACAGCTGGTAGATCCCTTCTTACAAAGACCGTCCAAAATCGTACCTTTGCGGTGCCTATTTCTACCGTAAATTAGTAGTGTAAACATTACTGTGCTCCGGTTCCAAGTGCTATCTGCTTAATTTCTGGATGAAGAGTTATTACACCTTTTGCCTCAGGTTAGGTAAGCGCATTTTCGGAGGCTTACGCTGCTTTTCTTATGTATATATAACTTACGACCAGGTTTAAATACGTTTATATTTTTATTTATTACATTAATGAGGATAGTCTTGCTAGTGTCATTGCTATAAAAAATAAAAAATAAACGTGTAGGATATCATTTATGAAAAGAGACATTCAATTAAGATACTCGTGACGCATCATCATTAATAGCACCCTGTGTCAGTCCACTGCTGGACATAGACCTCCTTATGCATGCCACCGCTTCCGATCTTCGGCTATTCTCATCCAGCCAACACCGGTCACTTTGCAAATGTGGTTACTCTGTCTTGCCGCGGGGCGTTTTACACTACGTTTGCTAAGCCTCGGTCTCCACTCCAAAACTTTTGGTCTCCAGCGTGACTTGTGACGCATTTAGCCTAAACTGTGGGTAAACGTGCTAGACGTCTTGTCGCTATATTCAGTTCAAGTTTTAGTTCTAGGTGAGGATTTGTTGGAAAATGTAGACATTATAACAACTTTTAGCTATTCTTTATTTTTCTTCATCATCATCATCATTAGCAGCCTTTATCAGTCCACTGCTGGACATGCGCCAACTTGAACCCGGCCACTGTACGGAGATCGGCATCCTAACTGGTCGGGGGTTGACCAACGCCACTACAGAAGCGTAGTAGCCCATCAGCCATTAGTTCTTCTGACCACGTGACCGGCCCACTGCCATTTCAACGAGCTAATCTCTGCACTATGTCACTACTTTTCCTTACTTTAAGTAAATGCAGTAATATATTTCACTAAGTTTATTCCGTCCATCAGTATTTTATTATTCACTCACGACTCACGTGTACCAATTCGCACTTCGACCGTGTTCAACGCAAATATTTGCTTTGACTCAGTCATGCAAAATGGGTATCGAAAAACTTGTACTGGCATAAAAATATTGTATGGCATAACCTATAGTAGGTGTATTTCAACGATGTGTTGTTTAAAGTTATAGCTTTACGATCATCTTTTACTATCTGACATTTCGTAAAGAAATCAGTATTGAATTAGCGTATTTGTCTTAAAATATCTTTATTAAGGTTTTCTTGTTAGGGTTTGTTGATTGGTTTATTAAAATCTACAGTTAAATTTCATTAAAGATTTATTAACTACTACTTTGGAGTGACGAAATGGTAGTAAAATGAGATCCAATATTTTTCAAAAGCGAAGAACGCGGGTTCGAATATCGCGGCGAAATAACTTGTGTTATTGCTGCTTTTCGTTAGTGCAATATTTATGCCAATTACCCTATTTATTAACAAGTAAGATGATCGATACATCGAATAGGCCAAGCCTATCTTTAGCACTTATATATTGTTTTAAAGGTCGACTGTGGCGTCAAAATTACTGAGAACTAATCCATCCAGGGTAGACAGTTAGCCCTTTACGTTGTAGAGGTCAGATGCCAGCCACATAACGTTAACACTATTATTTAGTTGAATCTAGATCTATGAAGTTGGCTGTATGATAACTTGGAAGAATGGATTTGTGAAGAAGATTAAAAGTGCGATCACCCGAGCAAACCTGACTTACAATCACCTTCAATTATCCAAGTAACATTTCATTCAATAGAAATACTACAATTTTGCCGTTATAAAACGAAGCCGGTCTTAGACTTACGAACGCACTCCGAATATCTCATGTAACACGTTCGTCGAGAGTATACGCACCTTATACCACAGAATGTACTGAATGCAATACTTGACCAGACATTTCGTCACCAAGTGACTTCTGTATAAGGAATAACCAATTGTTATGGGAAGGGCGTATACCTGCCGTCACCTGACTTCCTGTCAGTCTCGACATTATAAAAAATAAAGTTGTATCAAAGTACACATCTTGCTTACTTATTGTTTTATGTCAACATTCACCAGTGGTATTACTGGTAGTATTATGGATTCGATTCTTGAGTAGAGTAAAGAACCCACGATCCACGATAAGCTACGGTTTCTAAATCACCCGCCCTTTATCACTAGGATGCGAAGGCAGTTATAAGTAATTACAGATTTTCTTCTTTTTATAAGGCATTTTTAAATTAAATCTTTGAATCAATCTATTATTACTGTGATGGAGTGCCGACCTGTGCAAATATACAAGGTGTCAGTGGATGCAGGTAGCACAGGATCCTACCTTTTGGGAGTGGCCTAAGTTAAGAGTGGAGTTCGTTAGACCGATATGAAGGTAATGATGATGAGTGCTGCTAATATAAATTTAAAGACTAAGCGACGGGAATCTGTTCACGACAACATTAAAATATATTTTTTTGTAACGCGTACGAAGGCAGACGAGTAGTTGGGCATCCTGATGTTTACCCAGGGATACCAAGTAAATACGCTGGCTACGCTAGTCATGAATAGGAACCCTTCAAAGCAGAACACAGCAGTGTTTTAACATACTTTACTGCGTTGCGGCAGAAATAGGCACCGCCGTGGTACCGACCCCAAAAAGGGTACCTACCACCTATTTGGTTGATCATAACGTATTAGTAAAAGCAGCAAAAGTGTTCAATAAAAATATATAAAAAGATGGTATTAAATTCGTAATTGACATCTGATATGATCAGTCGATTAATTAACAATTTTACTTCTGACGTCGCAATATTGCTCTTTCAGGCCAAAAAACAATAGCGTAAACTAGTTTACCAGACTGAATCGAACATGGGACCTTTAATTTGTAAAGCAAATGCAAATACAACTTTCAGTGTTTTTCTATATTAAACATGCTGTTTGAAATTCATCAATTAACAATTTCTTTAAGGAGCATTGTCTTATTGGCTATTGAAAAAAAATTGATTTTATAGATAATGGATAATGGAACATGTCTGACATAAGACACGACCCATCGTAGTTTGCCCGTGATATAATATGCATAACAATAAAGGAATAATTAATATCTTTCAATTTATTAATTATCATCATCATCCTGTGTTAATCCACCACTAAACTAAAACCTACCCTAATGCACGCCTTCTCCATTAGGGGGTTTTTTGACCGTATCCACCACGCTTGGTCCAAAAAGAGTCCGAACCGACTTTTACATGCCCATCCGACTATGGATCATCTTAACTTATCTTTCCATGTTTTCAAGTGATTATAATTAGATAATAATCATACCAGAAAAATTAATTATAATGTCATCATCATGTTAATTCCGTAAACTAACTCCTAATGCACCTTCTCATTAGGTTTATATCCACACGTGGTCAAGGTTGTGTACGACTTTAGCACCCATCCGACCTATGGATCATCTTACATTCTTTTCATGTTTTAAGTGTATAATAGATAAAATGTCATTTCACCCAGGAAGAATAAAATGTATTAAATTAATAACCATATACTAAACTTCACGTTTATTTTATATTATAACGTCAAGGTTTATATGAGCAAAAGCACCTGAACTAAATCTTTTTGTCATGTATAACTAGAACGCTAATAGAAATATATAAATAATAAAACTGTACTGTTTGTGTAATAGCTTTTATCTCCTAACTAATCTATATTTTCTATTTTCGACTGTGTATTAATGAAAATAGAATAATAAATAAAGTGACCTATGTGAGAATAGATTTATAATAAATTGTTGATTATTGATACTTAAATTACACTAAGTGAAAAAATAGTACGAAGGCGGACGTAATGCTAATGGCATTCTTTCTCAGTCAACCTTTCGGTGGTGTAAAGAATTTTGTCGAAGCCTAAAATTATAAACAAAAAAAATATAATACATATATATGCATCAATAACAATAGACAAAAAATATTCTTTAATACTATATATATTGTAGTAAAAAAGGCACTAAATATTTATAGATTTCCAATTATTCAATTAAAAAATGCCTACTATAATAACGTAAAAAGTTTTCTACATACAAATAACTCTTGTTAACATTGAAATCCTTAAAGTAGAAGCGATGCGTATGAACAGAATTACGATTTAACTCACAACGTATTACTATGTAAACAAAGCTAAAACCGAGGTAAACCGCCAAAAGTTCTAATCAATCGAATAGGCTGACGCGTACGATACAAAAAAATCATGGTGTCATTAACAGGCTTCCATACAAAACCGTGAATCATGTTCGCTTTCCGGCGTTGTTATAAAACCAAGTGGGGCGGTTGTTACGCCATTCAATTGCGAGCTCTCTAAGCGAACGCACGCGTCGTATATCTCTTAATTTCTAACAATGGCAAAAGGCGCAGCGAAACTATTCCTTCACATTATTAACGGAGTACTAGTGGTCCTAGGCCTGTCCCTTGCGGCAGCCTCGATATGGTTCTTCTGCCAAGTGAACGAGCTGACCTCGTTGCGTAACAGCAACCATTATCTACTGGATTACAATGTTTATTGGCCTCAAGCGATACCGTGGATGTTCTTCATCGTCAGTGTCATAGTTCTGTGCGTGACCGCTTGCGGGTTTTCCGGTGTCAAGAAGGATAGCCGAAGCCTCCTTGTTGCGTACATTGCGTCTATGGCGACGATTGCCGTACTGTTGATAGCCGCAGCGGTTATTTCCCTGGTGTTCGCAGACAACAAGTCGACGGACGACTTCATCAAAGATACCGTCTGGGATGTCTACCTCCAGTCGAAGACGGACAACGATGTGGCCACCTCCTTCGGGAACATCGAGAAGAAGCTGCTCTGCTGTGGCGCCGCAAGCCCTAGGGATTACAAGAACTGGAAATCCGAGTTCCCGAAATCCTGCTGCGATGTTTACTACCACGGATTCCTTGACCCATACGCCATCGAATGTGATTTTTCGAACAAACTGGCTAATGAACGATACGGCTGTTCAACAGTGGCGTCGCAATACGCAAGGATTACTATAAAGGTACTGTCAGCAGGTGCAATCTTTATGGCCATCATCGCATTCATTGCTATTGCCATCGCCGTCTCTCTCACGAAGAGACCAGCAAGAAGACCAACAGAGCTGGTGGCACAATACGAATCGGAGAGCAAGAAGGTTCTACTGTAAAGACTGTTAGATTAGTGTTATCTATGTTAAATGGCTAGGTAGCAGAGACTGAATGACAATCCGGATTGGTTGACGACCATGACGTCATCCCAGTTAAGCGTCACGCGAAATTAGCCTTTAAAGCCGAACGTAATGTGTTGGCTTAAGGTCGCGTATCCAATTTGTTTGCTAGTGTGACCATGTTTGTAAGTATTTATTGACACACCCATGTACAATTAATAGTTTACATTCTTATAAGTAATTAATCACCTATTAGATTTTAATGTAATGTAATGCAAGAAAATTACAAAAAAAAGAAATCATTTCAAGTTTTTACATTCTCAATGTTCAAAGAGAAAGTCACTAACTTCTCACGCTAATAAGCAATTGATTTGCAATTTTTTCGGTGATTTCTTAATTTTAAAGCACTGTTTAATCCGTGTCTTATTAACAATTAACTGTTGTTAGTGAATTTCGTGCTAAACAAATGTAATTTTATTAAGTCATTAAGTACCACTGTAATTTATTTAATGTAAAACTAAGCATAATTATTATGATATGCGTAATCGACGAATGACGAGTCGATCGTTCATTAGTTTCCGAACAATGTAATAGAAATTGCTTTTTAATTATCTCTAATTAGTTGTTAATCGATGGACAGTATAACCACGGATCTTTTCATGCGTTGAACGCAACGGAACGTGTAAGCGGTTGTCACCGTACTAAACTTTTAATTCGCTGCCGCCGCTCGTAAAGTGTGTCAACGCTTAGGTCGAAATTCGCTCGAGCCCCCCACGACTCAGGCGCAGGTTGGTGATATAAAACTGGTTGCGTCAGTGAAACGCTTTTCATTACGATCTCGACTATCAGACTGTACGGATCGACAGATAAGATGGGGAAGGAAGAACTTATTAAGGCGGTGCTGTATATAGTGAACGTGTTGTACGCAGTGTTCGGTCTGGTCACCGCGGCAACCGGGATATGGTTCTTCGTTCAGCTCACTGAGTTTGTTACCTTGAGGAATACCAACCATTATCTGCTGGATTATAGGATTTACTGGCCGCAAGTGGCGCCATGGCTGTTCATACTGCTCGGCCTATTTGTGATGATGGTTGCTCTATGTGGATGGTGTGGAACCAGCAAGGAGAGCAGAGGATTGCTCGGGATTTATGCGATATTCCTGATCCTGATCGTGATCGGTCAAGTGATAGCGGCGACTTTGATCTTCGTGTTCGTTGACGGCGAGGATACTGACCGCTTTATCAAGGATACAGTTTACGATGGCTATTACAACTCCCAATCAAACCCGGACGTGTTTAGAGCCTTTGGCAGGATTGAAAGGAAACTGCGTTGCTGTGGTGCCAACGATGCCAGAGATTATAGGAGCTGGAGGAATGATCTACCGCTAACATGCTGTCAGGATAGTTATTACAGAGCTACTTGCGACTTCACTGATAAAGAAGCTAACGAGAGATTGGGTTGTGCTAAAGTAGCATCTGTTTATACGAAGATTATCAGCTCATCGGTTGCCGGCGCTTCCCTGATCATTTCATTGCTGGAGATTACAGGTGTGGTGTTAGCGTGGAAGCTCTTTAGGTCTCTAGAGGAGGTGGAACACTATATAACAGAGAGAAAAGAGGGCGAAACGGAATGTTAGTTGAGTAGTGAGTCAGTATTAAATGTACCGCCGATTTACAACGTAATAGTTTAGTGATACGAATCGATATTCCGAGCCTGGAGTAACTTCCCGCTTCGCATTGAAAGTTTGAATGGATCTTTCATGGCAGTTTTCGTATGTGGAATAAAGCTCATCTCCTTTACAACAAGGATAAGAATCTTTTTCCTGTACATTTTAGATTTTCTACGCTTCTTTGTAATTAATCCTCAGACGCCACGCCTCGGTGTGGGCCGCGGGCAATCATCTCGTTTAATGCCCATGAATCACCTGTCCTGTATCGCAATTGTTCAATTGTACATCTCGTAATGTCAACTGACCTTGTCATGCTGTAGATGCATTGCTCGCCTCTTGCGCAAGTGATTTCCGAACGCTAACCGAGCGTTCCATGGACGTCGGGTTTAGATTTACGATCGTGTCCCACTTTAGAAGGTCGTTTATGTTAACTAAGTTACATCGTCCGCTCCGCGCGTGAATAGGAAAGTACGCCTAAATCGGTCATCGATGTATGTTAATATTTACGCAACGCCACGAGTATTTCGCCATATATTGTGTATTCTGTCGGCGACAGGTGGTCGTCGGTTTTGCAATGCGTATTTATAGTTATTTAATATTGTCCGTACGTCCGTCTATGTAACTCTTTATTTATGCTTAGTTTGCAATCCGTCCGTGTGTTTTTTTGGGTTTGTTCTGATTAAGAATGCTTGGTATTATAGAATACAGAGTTCAACTGTCTATACGCATGCCAAAGAGATTGTACCTACGTACTCTTGTACCCACGAAATATGTATATATTTTGCATGCAAAATATTTTATATTACAGTAATAATAAATTTTTAATCGTAACTGATTTATAATTTAAGATAATTTTTATATATAATATAATTGAAAGAAATATTTTGTAAAAGTTGTACCTAGTCTTAAGCGATTTCGTTTATAAAAGAATAAAACATTTTTATTGTACATGTCATTTTTCTTTATCCTTCTATTAAGATAATTGCTTCTTTTAAATGCAATAATTTTAACTAAAACAAAAGTAACCGTAAAATTTAATGCCAAATTACATATAATCACTTAAATAGTTATCGCTATTAGAGTAATGTACATTTTTAATTATTTCAGGTTAATGTTTTTAAATTTATGTCATAATAATTTAAAATATTCTTAAAAATTTTTTTGGTCCATTTGAAGAGCGTCTTTACAGTCTTATATATTTAATCAATTTCTATTTGGAGATGGATAAAGCGATTACGACAGCTTGTCTTAATGGTTCACAAAATGATATAAAATACCCACGCGTTTTGTGGTAAAATATAACATTCGCACGCTCAAGACGCTAGCATCCTATAGTAATTAATTTGAGGTTATTAAATGTCTAAAATTAATGGTTTTTATAACAATCGCCGTGACTCAGAGCGTTGTATTTCAATATAAATATATTAAAATATACTTTACATAATATTGTTTTAATTATAAACAGAATAACGCTAAAGTAATGATTGCTTGAATTAGGTATTGATTGTTAGTATTAAAATTTAAATTTTCAAATTTTTTTTAAAAAATAATATTTTTAATTAAACGAAAAAGGGGAATTTCAGTTGTATTTTAAACGCATTAAATTGGGAAACATAATAAAAATACTTATAGAAAATAAAAAGACAAACAAATCCAAAGTGGCCAATAAAAAGTACTTTTAAATGAAATAAATTTCCCTAAAACCTATCGACCCAAAGGGCATTTAAAAATTTTGAAATTAATTAAAGTTAACGAAAATTCGTTAATAAAAGGAGCGTTGGGTCGTAAACAATTTGCCTTTTCGCCATTTTGCACATCTCTCGAGAATGAATCACTGTCACAAACAAGTTTTATTTCGCATTCATGACATTAACCAGTATTAAAATATGTTCTTAGATATATTTGCATCTTTCCATCAGGATAATGCAATAGCTCGATAAATTGTTTTATAACAACGGGTTTGTTCTTAAAAAGGTTGTTTACAAACAAAATTTATTGAATTAGGGTTTTATAAACTTAACAACATAAAGAATGGTGTTATTCCATTCAAGGGGTGAAGAGTTCATTGGGAAAGTCTTTTATCCATTTACAAATTCCTACAAAATCAAGTCATCTTATTTAATTTTAAAAGGAAAAAAGATTATAAACTAATTTAGGTTATCATAATTAAATCAATTCTAAGTTCAAATTAAACGATTAAAACAAAAAAAACAACAGAATTAATTTGTGCCAAAGTTATTACCATGCATTTCCTATAGATAAAAAAAACCAACCCGCATTGGACCAGCGTGGTGGGATAAGTTCCAAAAGCCCGCTAAGGTGTGCATAAGGGAAGGGCTATGTCGAGCAGTGGACTAACACAAGCTGATGATGATGATGATCTTGATAATATGATTAAATAAGTTCTAAATCAATTAATAATAACGATTGTGTAACACTATAAAATCATTACGTATAAATCAAAACATTTGCAACAGCGGATGAACTCTTCAAATAAAGCGAAAAAACTTTGACAGCCGCTTGCATTCCTCAATGGGTTCAAAGCAAAAAGTTGTCGTAAGCTTACTACGAAACCACTACGAGGCCGTTCGTATTAGTACGGGCCTATGACCCACTTTGAACAACAAAGTTTTAAAACGCCTGCCTCGTTTTCGTGCGGAGGCAGGCCTTGGGAACTACTTGTCTTGAACTTATCTCCCACGTACTTATGTGTTGAAGATTTTTGACTATGCGACAACTTGCTTGTGTTATTACTTGTTGATATGTACTACAAATTAATCTAGGGATTAATGCTTAAGTAATGATATAAAAGTACTAGCTAACCTTAGCAATAGTGACTTATAGAAAAAGACCTATAATTTGTAAATATTTTTTATTTCGTCGTTTACTTTGTTTAGCGTAATGTTTTGTACCCTAATGATTTTGTAATAAAAAGCTATCAAATATTTTAAGAATTTTGAAAATCAAAACCATTACTTCCTGACATTGCTCAAAGCAAACAAGCTACTCGGTTTTTATCCATCTATTGCTATTATCTACTGCCTTACCACTTTCTAAAGATGTTAAGGGATCGGTTTCTTTACTAACCTGCAGGTAAATGAAAGTCATTGTCCTTTATTATTTTTTTCACCGTAACGTAAGTCGTCCGGAATTCCGTTTTCGACAGCACGGCGGATCTTATGCGGGGTACCCACCAGGGATCTTGCGTCTCGCCGATTCTGTACCTTTTAACCGATGACATTTTACCCTGGATGGTTTGTTGGGATGGTGAAAGAGGTGTTCGACCTGTGTTTGCCGACGACAGCGCGTACTTTACGTCGTCCCGTCGGTTTCGATATCCGGTCGTCGGATGCGAAGCTGCTCGACTTGCTCCCTGATTGGTTAGACAAGTGGCGGATTGGTCTCAACGTCGGTGGACTACCGCATTTTGCCTCGACCTTATCCCCAAGGTCTGCGCCGTTACTGGCAATCCGCGGGGCATCGCCTGGGTTGACACGATAACATCTGGTTTGCAAAAAATAAAACCGCACCTTAAGCATGGTTTATGTTGACCAAGTGGTCAACAGCGCCGAAGCGGCGCGAGAGGCGGTTTTACTTTTTGGCATCCCACCTGCCTCGGACTAAGTTATCTGTGCCAGGGCCTTGTGCGGCTCGCGATTGACCCGAAGCCCGGGTACGCGTTAACATCGGCCAATCAGCGGAAACGACTACAAGTCCAACAGAATCTGTCCCTTCGTGTCATCGTTGGCGCCGGGCGCTACGTCAGGAACGACATGATTGCGAGGGACTTAAGAATAGTACAGTCGAGGCGTTTGTTGTCCGTTTGGCGCACGGTTTGTTCGACCGCGCAGATAATGGACCAACTACACGGCTTTGCGCCCTTGCACGCACGCCCTCCTGACGGGCGCCCGTATCCACGGAAATACTGCTGTTGGGTGATCGGCCGAATTGCGGGGGGGATGAGGCTGGACACCCAAGAACTGACGGCCAATAAGTGTTAGCACAACACCAGCCCGCGAATGTGGATTGCTTCGTATAGTGTGTGCGCCTCGTTGCGCAGCAGCACACTATGCGGAGCAAGTCCAAATATGCGACCTCGTTGTCCGAGAAAAGCCGGGGTCGATAAGCGACGCTTGCATGCCTCGCATGTCGACCTCTGGTGAGGCTCCCGGGGTGTCCGTGTAAAAGCGGATGGCCTCAGGCGCCCTCTTGTGACAACGATGCTGTTTGTTGCGTTGTCATTTATATGACGACGTAATCAAATTAGCCACCAGAGAGCCGCAAGTACGGACAGTGCCCGGGGGGACTGTGTGCCCCCTGCGTTGCTACTCGGGTCATGGGATAACCCCGATACCCGTACCTGCACTTTCCCTGTCCCCAGGGCAGCGTGTAGACGACCCTCATGCATGCATTAACGTAAATTTTAACGCTTAACTTTTGTAGTATTCCTATCCTCCATGACCCATTGGGAATACTACATAAGATGACCTATAACAATTGTCAATGATAGTATTTTTAACCTTCTTTACATGCCCATCCGTTGCATAGATCATCTTACTTTTAACCAAATAGCTAATTATGCCATCTCTACAAGAAAACAATAATTGAACAGAGTTCTTTCTCCGCTAGATTCGAACCAACGACCTTCGGTTTAAAAAGTAAGGGCCATTACTAGATCCCCCAGGCGGTTCTGATGTTGTTATACATGCTAAATGAGCGCATTTAAAATTAAATACATTTATAAGGCTTATGGTGACAATTTTACGATCTAGAAAAAGCTAGTCTGGTAAAGCTGATAACGAAGGTTTATGTTATTGTTGCCCAAATGATTTTTCATTAGTTTAAGTGTTTATATTGTATCTGTGTATTTGCATCATTATCATAAATAATTATTATTTTAAGACTGCAAAACAAGCCTTTTGCAAATGTCAAAATTTCTAAATCGAATTTCTTTGCTGGTAATTTATATATTATTTTATTCTCTTTAATTTTTTTATATTTATAATTCGTTCATTAAGGCTTTATTTCACTTGTCAAGGCAAGTAAACTAAAGCTATACACAAGACGAATATAGTAGAATACTCGGTATAAATGAACAACCAAAAACCAACCACCAACCATACTAACAATACTATAGAAAGTAAAAGAAGAATAATGTTTGAAATTTCGTTTTTCGTCTCTGTTTATCTATTTGCACTACTCTATGTTATGCTAATTTACTACGGCCAGTTCTTACAAGACCGCGGTTATGTAAAACAACTTGCGTAAACAAGTGACACATCGTGGCGATAATCACATATAATGTGAGAGTGAAAAGATTTCTTTTAATTTACCTAATATTGAGTTGCATATCTCGGCCACATTCTCGGGAACAACTGGTACAGGCTTCTGCAAACCATATTGATGGGAAAAATCGACGGGAATCGCTAACAAGGAAGGCCTGAAACTTCATGGCTGAAGAATTTCTAAGAGTGGACAGGGATGTCTGCAGAAACATTACTAAGAATCGCTTCCAAAGACAAATTTCGGAGTTTGTCTGCCAACGTCCACTTATAGAGTAGCACTGAAAGTAGAAGAACATGAAGTATATAAACTAAAGACTTAAGAATATTTTTTTTAAATTCTGCCTTCTTCGATATAGAAGTATTAATAACCAACTTCAAAAATATCTACTGCTGTAAATTATAGTGTAAAATATTATTCTATAAAAACTTTGTTAAGACTTATCGGTGGCGAAAAATAACACCATTAGACCCCGAAGGTTTCTAAATACTATTGAGTCGATTTCAAAGTATTGACATTTGTTTTTTAAAATAGCAAACAAAGGCAGACGAGCAGTCGGCCCACCTGATGGAAGTACTTACCGACGCCCATGGACATCGGCAACATAGGGCTATCACCAACGCGATGCCTGATCAGAGGGTTTTACGTCTCGTTTACTAAGTAATTACGCTGAATACGGTGCCCTTTAAACCGGAACATAGTTGTTTTTTCACACTATTCCTTTGCGGCAGAATCAAGGGGTAACGCCCCAGACAGCCCCCGTTAAAAAGGTGATCTACCTACCACCTCTATACATTAGAGTTCGAAGCAATCTTTCACAAACGATCTTGACTTACACTATTTTCATAAAAAGCTTCGTTACAATATTTCGCTCAGTTTTAGTTAATAATGTCAATTGGTCTCTAATATTTCGACAAACTGGAAACGTGTTGCACAACCGCCATCGGTAATCTCCAAACGCTGTTATGTAATTCACACAACTTTCTAAATTCTGAGTGTGGAATTAACATTACAAAAGCGAACATGCATATGGGAAAACCTTTTGGGCTTTTTAGAGTTCCTCGTAGTCACCAACGTTGTTATTTAAAGAAAATGCAGTTTCCTCTATTTTGACTCCAAATGGATGTAAACTTTGCAACCCATGGAAAAGAAGTAGCGACGTATATCTTGTGATCTATGTTTGATCATAGTATACCAGCGTCAGATAAATCACGGAAATTATATAAACAAAGAATAATGTCAAATACTAATGGCCAAAATAATAGTAAACATATTCTTATTGGAGGACCACCGGTATGTGCAATTTTCACGTGATCTTTTGGGCATCAATAGGTGACATAGCCAAGTAAGTAGATATGGTGCCCTACTTAAAGTCAAATCTAATATTTTAACACTTCTTCTTTACGTCAATTTCAGCGATGCTACTTTTTGTTTAATAATTTAGCCGTTTCTTTATAAAAACAGGAGCGAAGACCTTCAACCTTCATTACTACTATCCTTCTGTCTGTTTCTTGACGGACTGTATTATGATTTTAATTGTAATATCAATGGTCCGCAGTACGATCTGTCTCTATCAAAAGATAAGTTTAACCGTTAACGTAACTTACCTCACTCCTGAAAGATTTAGGAGATTCTCGTCAATTTAGTAAATACCCTACATCCATTAGTGCTTCCACGCTTCTACTATGTAAAACAAATAGACAATAGATGGTATTTTCCTAGTCAGTTTCGTCTTAACGTATGTTCTAGAAATTGGGTCTATGACCTACCATTATCGGATCGATTTTTAAATATCTATGAATGTGTGTATTTTTATAGTAAATATATTGCGAAAACCCGCATGGAGTACTCCAACTCGCACTTAGTATAATTTTCTTTTCTAGTCTCTTACTTTTGTTTACATTATTTATCTACCACTCATGGAGAGTTCAATGAACTATCTTAGCGAATATTTGTTATAGTAAAAGTGTGCTGTTATTAGAATGAAATAATAGATCAATTATTAGCCTACATTGGACCAGCGTGGTGGGATAACGGTCTAAAAACCCCTAATGGAGAAGGAGTGCATTAGAGAAGGATTATGGCGAGCAGTGGACTAGCACAGGCTGATGATGATGATGATGATAATAATGATATATAAAGAAAAAAGTATTATAATTTTAAATGAGTGTCTACAATGAAACTTTTGCTGCTCTGTTGCTTATTAGAAAATGTACTAATTCTAGATGACCGTCCTTGACTCGTCTCTTTTGTATCATAATCTAGGACAAGAGAACACATCGTCTCTCACAATCAAATATTTAGAAAGGTGTTTAAAATACTTAAGCAATACTCGCGTAGAATGTATCAGTATTCTCTTAAAGGTTAATTATACTACAACGAAACTATGTTATTTAGTACAATATTTCAATGCAAAAGATTTCAATTGTTTTTTGAATCTATTGCATCTAAAGCCTAATAATGATGGTTACGACCCACTTGGCTTAGTGCTAGTAGCACTAAATCGTTTGGTTTTTGGTTTGATCCAACGTTGCTTTTCCTCATGTTTACGAAGTGTATATATATCAAAAAGTTCATTAAAAAGGCCTCCGTCCAGCAGTGGACGGATAAAGCGTGCTGACGATGAAGATGATGATGATATGTATCATTTATCTTATTGCTGTGGTTCAAGCTTCGGTTGTTTTAGGAAGAGATTGTTGCAATAACGTTCCAAGATCTTAAAAAATGTTACTTGTGTTATTATATTACGAATAGAGTATGAAAGCGATAGATGCATTTATTTTAGAAGATTAAAATGCAACTAGTTACTAGCGCAGCCGTAGCTGTCGTTAAAATGCGATTAACACAAGACAATTATTACAAATTTTCCTTTTTCTTGTTGCTTGTTCCTTTAGCAAAACATGTATCCCTTTCTGCTGGAAGAGAATATTGTAGTGTAGCCAGTTTGAGAGCCTTTACATAAAAACTGTTCAGTTGTTAACCAATTAAATTATAAACTGACTTTAGAAGTATTGAGAAAGTGACAGAAACATCAAGGTTGCATTAAAAGAAATGTAAAAATTCGCTAACACACGTATGCAAATAACTCAATACATCAAGTATAATTCTCTTCTGAATCATTGCTTTAATCATTAGTATTCAGATATCGTTCGTCGATTGTTTCTCAAAGACGAGGCCGTCCAAAATGACCTATTTACCTGTTGAATTCTTAAACCACTTTCAAAGGCGAATCATCACTAAAAGGAAATTTCTTATTAAGTCTTTAATAAGCTCTCAAAAATTTCATAACCTAAAACAAGAAGTTTCTATTTGGTTTATTATGTTATATTAATGAAACGTTTTAAAAACCAGGCAATGCGGGCTGATCACCGGATTGCCTTTTAAGTAAGATGCATCGGACGGGCATGTAAAAAGTCGTTCTAGCGCCTTATCCCACCACCGCTTTATCGGTTTTGCGTCTCATCAAACTTTGACAATATAAGGAAATTAGGAGTGCACCTGTGTTTACGCGTATATTTGTACATTATATTATCTCCTCAGTACTTTACTGATTTCTTAGATAGACCGGCCGCCCCAGTCTATATCGACTTAGAGGACATTATTCTATTGTCAATTTTTTCTATTTGTTTGTCCTTCAATCGGGTACATAAATATGTACGGAAAGCATACGAATCAATATTGCAATACAAACAGAACGCAGTGAGTAAACTGTGCATTTTTTCTATTTTGTTCATTCAACCGTTCATACAATGTTAGTTGTTGCATTGTGGCTTCGATCGGTGACAATGGGACAATATGATTTTTTTAACTAAGCAAGCTTTTTGTGGTATTCGTGGCTGGTGACTCTGCACGCTTAAACTACCATTTAAACATGTTCTCGTTGTGGGTTTATACCGAATATTTAGCGTATCTATGTTTATTGAAGTAGTATTTTAGTAATAATATTACAATAGTCCATCCACGGGTCTGCCTGCGTTATATTTATGTTTTCGGAATGGATTTTCTTGCGGTGCAAAGTAGCCCAAGTTATCGAAGGATAATATATCTGTCAAATAATTCATTCATTTAATATTTCGACTATTGAATACTAACAAACAAACAAATCTTACCTGTTTATAATATAAGTATAGATTGGAACTGTTGAGCAGAAATTGAATTGTTTTTTTTTTATTTTATTGAGTGACTTTGAAAATATTTTGAATAACACTTTAACGATGCTTAACACTAACTTGATATTTTTTTTTAAACAATTAGTGATGGTGCGAAGGACGTATGCACAGATCTACCATCAGGAATCAATTTGAGCTTCAATGTTTTAAATATTTAATCTTACTTATCACCAATAAAAATGTTTTAAAATATATCTCTTTATCGTACTATTTCTAGTTAACGTTTTTTTTAATTTAATTAAGTAATCAAGTTGCTTCATTGTAACCTTACTTCTTGCAACAATACTTGTATATACGGTTTACAAAAACGCGACATGCAACAGATTTTCCTTGTCTCGTACTTGTAGTAATATATTCGTTTTCCACGTTGCGTCATCCATACATAATTTAAAAAACGATGAGTAATAATCTAGAGTTATATTTTAATTCGTTTATTATAAAATGATTTTCACCCTTATTGTCGTATCAGTACTATAATTTTACCAACGAAAGCACGACAGTTGGGTCACCTGATGGAAAGTGGTCATCGACGCCTTGGCAATACCAGAGGTATTACCAACGCGCTGCCTACGTGAGACATAACATGTTACATCTGGTTTACCCAGAAAACACGCTGGCTACGGTGCCTCTCAAACTGGAACACAGTAGTGTTTTTACACTCTACTGCTTGGCGGCAGAAAAAGGCATCGTCCCAAAATATTTATAATAATTACTGAACATATATATATAACGGAGCTTCTGACATAACAATGCTAACATAGCTAAAATACTTTAAGAAAGAGTCCTTTCCTTTGCACGCTGATTTGTCTCTGTAGTGTTGTTGGATTTGGATTTTATTCATAATTATATCAAAGTTGAGGAGGATACAATAGGCATTTATTTGTTAAAAGAATAATAATTTTGTGTGAAATACTGTTTTTCAGAAAAAAAGTAGTTTATCTACTAGATTATATGAACCCTGCCTAACCTCGATATTTTTTTTATGGCTTACGCAGGCAGACGAGCAGTCGGAGCACCTGATGGGAAGTGGTCACCGACGCCCATAGACATTAGCAATACCAATGGTATCGCCAACGCGCTGCCTACCGTGAGACAGAGGATGTTAAGTCTCGTTACCCAGTAAATACGCTGGCTAAGGTGCCCTTCAAACCGGAACACAGCAGTGTTTTCACACTACTGCTCCGCGGCAGAAATAGGCACCGCGGTGGTACCCACCCAGACGGTCTCCTGTAAACAGAGGACCTACCACCGGCGATATTAACTTAACTTACTCCTAATTGTATATGTACTTGTACTAGTATGTAAAAGGATATATGAAAGACTATCCGGTTTGAAGTGCACTCTGTAACGTCTTTGCTCAACTCAATGAGGTAAAAGGTGAGTTGCGTTTCGATTCACATAATTTTTTTAAACGAACATATGGGAAGTCCAATGTGAGTCATTTTGATTTACCTCTTCGAAATGTATAGACTTAAAGATTACGCGAATCTCTGATTCGAGGAAGTAACATGAATTAAATTTCTATCGCATCCGAAGTGTGCTAACACGGCATTTAGTTAAGGTCCTACTTCAAATAAAATAAATTTAAACATTTTTAATACACCGTATGAATTCTCAAAACCGCTTTCCTGACCGAATGGTCATGTCTCTTACCTCTAGGCTATGAAGGCAGTTAAAGTCATGGTCGGTTCGGTCATGTTGTACAAATTGGAGATCGTTGGACCTAATTCTGCATCAAAACAAAAGAAAATTAGGGATATCATTTCCTTGTTTTTCCCGTCCTGGTAATATGGTCTGATTATTCATTTGCCTGAAAATAAGACGATCCATGCGTTGGAAGGGCATGTAAAAATCTGTATAGTTTATTTACCTTCCTGACTACATTCGCTAGATGCAATAGATGTTAAAAATTTATACGAAGACACATTGTATAACTACGGTCAATGTTTCTAAGATTTTGGTCAGACAAAATATTATGTATCACACATTTATTGCACATAGAATGAAGTTTTTTATTGCGTAAAATTTTATATAAACTTATATATATACCTTCGAATGTATGTACCGCCTCTGTGGGCTAGCGGTATGCTTATAACCCTGCTTTATAAACCGGAGGTCGTGGGTTTAAATCCTGCGGGGAAACAACGTTAAAATGTTTGAATTATTTAATGATGATCTAATAAAATTAATATCGTTGTTTTCTGGTTGGTTAGGACACTTGGGCCGGTCAATGAGTTGTCTGAAAGTAAGATGATTCATGCGTCGGATGGGCATGTAAAAAGTCGGTCCCGGTTATCATGGTCGGTCAAGACTATCTTTGGCAGTCGATATAGAAAGTCGGCCTTGAAACTTACTGACAATTAATTTATCCTTAGAATGCAGTTTACTCTTTGGGCTGCGGAGGTCAGATGCTAGTCGCTCTGCGTAAAAACTGTTACTCAGGTAATTCTGGATGGATAAGAAGCCGACTGATCATGATAACTTGGGAAAATGGCTAGTTGAATGAGAAAAAGAGAGCTTCGAATATGCCTTATTGCATTTTATAACAAAGTTGTGCGTTAAAATGGCTAATGTGGCTTATTCTTACAACGTAGTCGTATGAGTCTTTTATATAGACTATTTTAAGAAGTAAAATTACGTAAAACATACATCCAGTCTTTTTTGAGATTTTTGGCGCCGTATTTTTTAATTTCTCGCACAACTATTAAAATAGACAGCTAAAACATAGGACCAGGAGCGGAGCAATGAGGTAACATATTACATAAAAAAAACATAAGCTCTTAAAAAGTATAAGAAAAGTCGAATATACGATTTTTTTCTATACTGGGTGGTAGGTTCCTACAGGAGGCCGTCTGGGGCGGTACCACCACGATGCTTATTTCTGCCGCAAAGCAGTAGTGTGTAAGATATTATTGTGTTCCGGTTTGACGGGCACAGTAGCCAGCGTGTTTATTGGGTAATCGAGACGTAACATCCTGGTATTGCCAATAGGTGGTGGGATAGATATCGGTGACCACTTACCGTTAGGTGACTCGACTAGTCCGCTGTCTCCGTTGGAAATTAAAACAAAAACTGACATTTATTTTCTATACTGAGTGCCAACACAACTAAGCGATGTATGTAGGTCTTAATAATAATACCAAAGAAAATGTGAAGTATTGAGTAGCTTTAACAAAACTTATGAATTTATATACATTGACTAAACAGTGATAGATTATACAACAATCGATATTGAAGATATGTTAGGATAAGCTTTAACCTATTTGATTTATATCTGGTTTTATTTACTTCTAAGACTTGTTCTTTAAAGGTAAATTAAGTTAATGGAAGGTATTCGATGATATTCCATTCGTCTGATAATTGCGAAAGCAATTAACAATCGATTAAAACACTAACGGTAAGTCACTGTTGCATTACGGGAACCAAAGGTAGATGTTGCTATCTTTCTCTAGTGTATTATAGATTAATTACATGAGATATTAGCAAAGTTTTAAAGTAACTGCTAGATAATGTTGCTCATTGGTTAGAAAACCTGATACTGGTACCTTTTATGCATGGGTTAGAGGGTACAGATGATCAAGACTTTCAATTCCTTGAGGTGGTGTTTGTAATTATATTTATTTAATGAAGCACAATGGTGAAGGCACAATAATGTGTTGACACTATTGCTTTGCTTTGTAAAGTTGCACCGAAGTACTTATCTAGTATGACATTGTAAACGGAACAAATATAATTGTAACTAAAGTTACTATTTTTGATTTCTTTACTCAAATCGAGACGTCAGGCGCAGAAACTACTTTTTTCAAGTCTATCCTTCGCATTAAGTATCTTACAAAATAAACAGCAATGAAAAGTTGTTAAACCGAACTCAGGGCTCTCGTTTTCTACAGCGTTAGGCGACCCTACATAGCTTATGCATAACCGACACCATTATGTAACCATACATAACGCAAATAAGGTTTGAAATCTAAATACACAAACATTAACACTAACCTTAATAAGCGAAAAAACTTCTGGCGCGTTCAACCAGTTAGAATGCTTTAGATTTGGCCCTATTAGTGTTAGACATAATCAGTGCCTTTACGCAGATTTTATATATTATTTATCTCTGACATATTAATAGGTTTTTTACTGACAGATACTTTAGGCATACTGGACAGTTCATCATCCAGTGTCATCGTATGATGCTATCTTGATGCTAAGTAAACCGCACTAACTTTAAGGATTGCAGCGTCGTCGTCGACTTTTCAGCCTGTCAGAGCCCACTGCTGAGCGTAGGCCTCCCCCATTAGTGGACAAGAGGTACGGTCCTGTACCACCTGCATCCACCGACCTCCTGCACATGTTGCCTGCTCCATGCTGCTCCGTTGGGGATTAAAAGTTCTCGAGTGGCAGCCCCGTACTGGATCGCAGTGTCGGATGACCTGTGCAAATGTGCAAGGATCGCAGCATGACACGCTAGAATTCTGCTCGAAGCCCAGAGTAATTACGTTACAACTCATTTATTCAGTAATTACCCTAGTTACGGTGCCCTTAAAACCGAAAGATAGTATTGTTCACACATTACTGATATGAGTCTCCTGTACAAAAGCGACCTACTACCTTCTGTATCATCATCTTATGTTGATCTGTTTATACATGACTAAAATAAGTCTTCCCATATGTCGCGAAGTGGAACATTATTTGCCACCTGCACTTTTGCAAAGGTCCATCAAGCCCTTCATCTCATGGGGTGGTCGACCCACACTTCGATGGCCAGTATAAAGCTGCCTCTCGAAAATATTGGGGAAGAAAGGTTCTGACCAATGCAATTGGCCACAATTTATTGCAAAATTTGGCATTCATTTTAGTTAGTTGTTTTGAGGTTAAAATAATAATTGTTATACACTCATTTTTACTCGCCATATGACGAGATTAACCTTAAATTCTTTCACGATGAGTCTTCAAGTTAATTTTGCCTCCTATATTCTTAATTACATAATAAATTAAACTCTATTCCTTTAACAGTAAGATTCATACTGTGCTTGGCAAACTGTTAGTTTAATAAGAATACGATTTGGAATTTCCTGTCTTCATTATCTCATTATAATTGTCATCTTAATAGTTTTTTTCTTGTTGAAACGACCGAATACTTATTTTGTACAGATAAAATAACATACAAAACGCATCTCTTCATCTCTTTACTAGAATAAGTAGTTTCTTATGTTAATCCTGATGCTGAGGCTAAGAATGATTTAGGGAAAAAGGTTATGATCTACATTATGATGATCAATTCGTATTGTCTTCACCATTTAGGAATTAACAAAACAATGATCTCAAATTGTTTTTCTTATATATACTAGAGTACAGATGTCAAGAAATGTACCAAACAACGCGATACGATATAAGTTATACGGTACCCAAATATGCACACTTAGATGTGGTATCTGTTTTTTCTTTGTCCTAACTTTGATAGGACATGTAAAAAGTCGGTCCACCCACCAACCAGCATTGGACTAGCGTGGTGGGATACGGTCTGAAACCCTCTAATGGATAGAGGTGTATTAGGGGAGGCCTATGTCCAGCAGTGGACTATCAAAGACTGATGATGATGTGATGATGAAGTAGGCGATAGATAGTCTTTAAACTTCGCTGATTTGGCACGGGTAACCCCTACAATGTCAAGTCGTGACATGATTTTTACTGTATGTAATCCTGATCCTGTGTAAATATAATTTTCTCGAACCCAAATAAAGTGTTTCTGATGCGGGTTTTTAGATAGCTTCAAACATTTACACGGTATTTTTATTGATATTATGAGAATTTATGTCCACATTATGCATAGAATGTATGGTAATGGGAATAAGAACATTATTCATTTTCTATAGTGATGTCTCACAAAAAAATTTATGCTAAAATGATTGATAGATACTGAGATTTTTCAAATTTTTGTGATACGATATGCTAAAAATTTCTTAAATGTTCTGCTTAATTTCTGACATATTAATAAAAATTTGCAAAAAAAAAAAATCTCACGAGATTTGACTAAGCGATTCTTACTATATAACTGATTATTCAATTATTATACAGTCAGGACTGGATCTATGCTTTGTAACGTGTCGTTGATGAATTGTAACCACAAAGTTAAGTTGGCCTCATACATTTTCACACATACGAAATCAAACAATTTCGGTAATTCGTAGGGCTCCACTTTGTTTTTTCAATTCATGGAATTCCAGTTGCTTAAAGTTCAACGACAGGTTGACAAACGATTTTGTTAGTAATTTGTGATGTTGTGGATATGAAGTGTTTATTTATTTTGTATCTCGGTGAATTATTAAGCTTTATAGTACAATTGTTTAAAACGTATATTTTATTTAAAGTGAGGCAAACGGGCAGGTCAGGCTCACTTTTACGTATAAGCTATTTCATTGCAAATTTCATTAAATCCTATAAAGCAGTTATTTGCATGAAAGAGTATCAAATTATATATCCCTTTATTTTCACAAACTTTCGCGTTCATAATATTAGCAGATTAATCAAACTATACTGTGTAACTGCCTCCGTAGCCTAGTGGTAATGGCGTCAGCTTTAGAAACGGAGGTCGTGGATTTGAATCATGAGGGGACTCGACAAGTTTGTGTTTTCGGGGAGTTGGTTAGGGCAATGCGGGTTGATTACCCGATTTTTTGTTACTAAAATGATCCATGCGTGGGATGGGCATGTAAATACTCCTTCACCTCATCTCTTTCCAGTCATGTCGGTTATCCATCTTACCGGACTATGAGAGTAAAGGATTTAGGAGTGTACCTGTGTTTGCGTGTATACTTGTGCACTATTATCTCCTGCGCAGTTGGCTGATCTCTAAATGGATCAGTCGCCGGAGTCGGAATCAACTAGGAAGACAGCATTAGGGTATCTAAAAGACAGGGAAGATTTTACAAAGGGAAAGTGATTTGAGGTAGGTTTCACCCTCTACCATGCGGTTGTGTACTCACAAGCATTGTTGTATTGGTCAATAGCAATGTACGACAAAGGTGTATGAGGCACCTAACCTTTATATAGTCATTTCGCTTTTATTACCGTGGGGTAATACCTACGGATACCCGTCCTCGCGGGGGAAAGACGGGTTATATCAGACTCGCACCGACTAAAATCTCCACGTTGTTGGTGCCTTAAAGATGGAGTCTGAGGAACTCTTTCACAGTCTTCTGCGACCCCACCAGCACTACCCGCCGAAGCAGCCCCATCTCGTCCATCTGCCTCCTTCTGGGCGGAACTAACGCGCCCTTCGTCCCGGAACGTAATGTAGTATAATCCCGTATAATGTACAGACTCCCCGAGTCTGTTACTCAGGGGCCATGGGAGCCAGGAGTTCCTATCCCAGGCACGAGACTCATCATCATCATCATCATCATCAGCCTTTGATAGTCCACTGCTGGACATAGGCTCTCCCTAATACACCCCTATCCATTAGGGGTTTTGGACCGTATCCCACCACGCTGGTCCAATGCGGGTTGGTGGGTGGACCGACTTTTTACATGCCCATCCGACGCATGGATCATCTTACTTTTCAGACAAATGGGTGATCGGCCCAAATTGCCCTAACCAACTAGGAAACAACAATGAAAATTTTGTTGAGTCCTGCAGGATTCGAACCACGACCTCCGGATTCTAAAGCACGCCTATACCACTAGGCTCGGAGGCAGTTAGAGACTAATATAGTCATTCCTACAAGAACACTGATCAACAAAATCCTTTGTAAACAACTAAAAATATTGATGGTCGGTTTGTTTATGTTTTTGCTACAGTCAAAACGCTGCGTTAAAGCAGTTAATTGTTATTGCCGTATCGTGATCTAGCAATATTTCTGGCTAACTCAAGTAGATTTTTCTTTTATGATACTAAAGTATCTTAAGCAGAATCGTAATTAAAATTATTATAATAAGTTTGTTTGTGTTTGACACGCATACCCTTGTTATTAGTGCAATGAACATAATAATCAGCAGTCAAGACGGCTGCATGATGATCAAACGTACAGACTCATCATCATCATCCGCCTGTGTGAGTCCACAGCTGGATATAGGCCTCCCCTAACGCACGCCTCGTCCATTAGGGAGTTTTTAAGTACCAGACTATTTAAAATTAATTTGGGTTAAATGATCTGCTTATTATTACTATTTTCTATTTATTATATTACTATTATGTGTCGTTTAAATCTAGATTATATCTAATATACATACACTGATTTGTAGCCCTATTGTGAGTCGTTAAACAAGTATATTTATATTTCAAAGTTATCGTAAGCATAGCGGTAACCGAAAGTTTAAAAATCATTTAATCCTCATAATAAGATGAGCAATCGATAACTTTATAGGTTCGATATTTTTATTTCTCAACAAACGATAAACGTCCTCCGTATGCCAATCTCATGACGTAATCCATTATTTACCAACAGCTACCACAGAGTATTAAAAACCGATATCTTCTCTTCTAAAAAAAAACTAATTTTAGTTATAACTGCACATTATAAACAGATTCTTTTATTTACGCGATTGTTATACATATCAAATCCACAAATTTACTTCTTCAAAACAACAACTTAAGTACTTTTTGTCAAACCAATGTTCAAAATTAAGAAAATGGAAAGATATGTAGATTTTAAATAAAAGCTCTGACGGTTATTCCAATAACATCGAGATACAGACAAATACCAACTTAGTCTGCCCGTGATGATGGATGCTGGAAATAGTCCGAAATTTCGGGAATAAATATATACATATAACTAATGCGGAAATGATTTGACATAGATTCTAATAACCTAAAATAAATAACCTACTACCCCGGTAGGTCCCCTTTTTAGGGAGCCTTCTGGGGGGGCACCACCGCGATGCTTATAACTGCCGAAAAGCAGTAGTGTTTTACACTACTGTGTTCCGGTTTTTAGGGCACCGTAACTAGCGTATTTACTGGGTAAACGAAACGTAACAATGGTGATACCCTTGGTATATCCGATGTCTATGGGCGTCGGTGACCACATAACATCAGGTGGGCCGACTGTTCGTCTGCCTTCGATAGCTATGAAAAAAAACCTAAAACGCCAGGAACAACAGTTTCAATGAATTACTAAGCTAATATATTGTATGCATTTGAATGTCACTATAAAGCTTCTACTCATGTTATGTCTTCCATAACGAAGCAAAAGTAGTATATTATGCAATTTCGTATGTTAAAATAGAATAAAAATAAGACTTTTACGTCCTTGAAATAGTAGTTGATCACCAATACTAATGATATAGTTCTTTTACATCAAAATCAAAAAATTAAAACGTTTGAATACAATAGCCAATTCTAATGTTAAATGTTAAAGACTAAAATGGTAATTTAAAATTCCTTTTTCAAGCAATGCCTGGAATTCCACAAAAAATAATAAACAACACTACTGCTCAGCACTATACTATGCATTTACTACGTACGCACGGCTTCCAAAGATTTTCCTTTGCGGTTCTCCTTGACCGCTAGATCTACTCGTGGCCACATTTAGAAAGTGACGCATTAAGGCATGCTTAATCTTAACTTATATCTTGTTTTACATTACTACTAGTATTTTAAATTTTTCTTTATATTCTACAAAGCCTTTATACCTCTTAATGCTATTTAATTTTAATATTTCTGGTTCATTCTTACGTAAAAGATTATGGATCAATTTTTTCATGTCTGTTTTGTTTATAATTCTGATTACGGTCGACGTATATTAGAGATCAACCTACTACGTAGGAGATATTATATTGTACAAGTGTACGCGCAGAAACAGTTGAACTTCCTCTTCCTTCGCTCTCCTAGTCCACTGGGACGGATATTCGAACCAACCGGAGAGAGACCAGGCTTAGGACCGAGTTTTTACATGCCCAGTCGATGCATGGATCATCTTACTTTACAGCAAATCGGGTCATCAACCCGCACTGCCCTAACCAACTGACAAACAACTTTGAAAAGTAGTTGAGTCCCCGCAGAATTCAAACCCTCCGATTCCTAAAGTGTACATCCTTACCACAAGGCTACGGAGGTAGTTAATTTCTTTGGTACTAGAAGTACATATTTTTGCTGTAATATTAAGATGATCTACTTGAATTCACCTTTACGACCTGTTTTGTTTTACGGCTTTTACACATAGCTGCATATATCTCGTTGTTTTAATATGTACTTCTATGAACAATCGAATCGAAATGGGTACAAATCTACCAGCCAGAAAAGCAAAGTTAATTGCCATTACGTACTAGGCCAGTAATTAAACTTGTATCCACAAGGTGTGTTTCAAATTGCTGATGTGTGAAAAGGACATTGTACTAATATAGTAATTATATAATGAAATAAAATAACCCTAAAGAAACAACGCATGGTAAATTATGAAACTAGATAAACTCCGTATAAGAAACTTCTACAACAAATCAGTAGCAAAGAACTACAAGAGCCTATTGATCTCAAGTCAATAACAAACGCGTAAAGCAATTATTTTGTTACTAAGTTCATACTGGTTCAGTCTAGTACAGTTATTAATATATAATCAATTCAGCGGTATTTCTTGATTACTTGTTTGCGAATGTTATTGTGGCACACTGGGGCTGTTGTCATTTTATTGTTTCTGTATGTTATACATTGTCTTTTTCTTCTTTCGAACCATCTTCATCACCTGAAAAACAGTTTTAGGATAGCGACTGGCCATGTACCTTGATAACTCAATTATTTTATCGATAATATTTTAGCAAGTTTTAAAATATTAAAGACTGGACTTCACTACATAGTATAAAACAAAGTCGCTTTCTCTGTCCCTATATCCCTATGTATGCATAAATCTTTAAAACTGCGCAACTGATTTCGATGCGGTTCTTTTTAATAGATATAGTGATTGAAGAAGGAGGTTTATATGTATAACACGTCTTTAATATTGCAGGTATATTTCTATCAGCATAGCTCCCGTGCAAAGCAGGGGCCGGTCGCTAGTCTTTATAAGAGCCCATTGGGTACCTTCCACCGCGTTGGCTATTTCAATCGCAAGTATATATTGTTGTTGCCTATTTCAATCAAGTTTGAAGGCTGCTGTAGCAGCATAACAGGGTGAAAGAGATGTAGTATCTCATGTCACGTTACTGCTTGGGCTGGTCGTTAATTTTCAGTGTTAAAGTTATGAACCGTGAATATGCGTGATATAATAACTACGACTGTTAGTCTTGTAATTTTCTCCTCAATTTAAAATAACGTAAGTCGCTAAATTGATAACTTAAGTTACGTTGTTGGTTTAAAACAAATCGATAATTTGGATACTCGCTTGTTATCCTTTTGATAATCATTACATCAATCAGCATTTTTTATTTCAATTCAAACATTAGAAGCGGAGAACGATATGAAACAAATAAAAATCATGACAAATGCTCACAATTATATGTGTTTTAAAACAAACAGGTTTATCTATTGTTTACGTTTAGTCATCAGTATAGCTGATATTGATCAGAGCATATAAAACGTAATCGCTTGTTTACCACCGATATGAATTCTTCATATAGTTAATCAAAGTTAGTAACTAATCAAAAAATTCTTAAGTTTCTTTTCTATTATAGATAAAAACCTTTTCAGAAGATATATTTCCTTCTTTCAAAAAGTTTAGAGATTCTCTATTTCATCTAACCTAGAGTTCAGCCACGTTTCAAGCAACTCTTTACTTGCCTCACATCCTGAATGTAATAGATGCAACGGACTGGAGCATTTTGATTGCTTAACGCCCTTAATCTGGAATTGCCGCCTAATTGAATCCCCAGTACCGAATGCTCGTTGACTGACGATGCGGAGCAAGGCGAATGGAGCTTGTTTGCGATTGATATTATACAGATTGCCTAATTGAACCAGTTATTTGTTAATTATCACGTAAGAATAACAGCCAAGAAATGTCACATTCTGCTTGGTGTAAAATCGTTGCTATTTCAATGATAATGCTCAATTTCGTTAATTATCGCCAGACCTAGAAGAACCGAAGAAACTCAGGGGCCTTTCTTGTCATTTTAAAAATCGAATATCAATAATTACATTCATATTACGAATATACTTATTAAAACTGGAAAAATCCAAACTGGGTTTTAAAATCAAATATACATTCATATTAGCAATATACATTTAATGATGCGTATTTTAAATTTGAAAAAGTCTGGAGCGAGCATTCATTTACCGGTTTGTGCTATCATTTATTAATTCATTTATGTTGTATTATAACATTACATATGCCATTAAATATAACATTCCTTTTCACCTTTTTTAATTTATTTAAAGTTAAATTCTGTAATATAAAATTAAAGTAAGACCGAGCACAATATAAACTGTGCAGAATATTGAATATAGGACGAGGGAGTTTATTAGATTGATTAGTGCTTCCAATAATTACTGTTATTACAAAGTTTTATTATCATGGAACAATAAAAATCATGTTATTTTGTCCTTGATTTACTTTATATCATTGTAAGGCAACACAAGCCCGTGGTCAAGGCATTTGTTTTAATTTATAACCTATTTTTTTATGATGAAGTTGTTTTGGACGTTTGAAAAAAAATTTCAACTTTATAACTTTGCTAACGAAGATGTTTTATTAAATTTAATATCACATTTAAAAATCATTTACGTACTAACATTCAAACCTTTACTTTCACAACGTCTTCGGCGACATCCGTTGATAAATTGATCAGGATTGGTACATGTACATCATAACCTTACCCTAAACTTTCGCTGCTCCAAATTACTCCTTATATCTTTGAGAATAAGGGTTATTGGATAAGCGTGGGCAGCCACCTGCGGGGCCAAGGTTCAATGCCCGTGATTATAAGCTATGTAGCTCTCATTGTTACTGGGCAGGCTGATTCATGTTTTGATTCACGCGCTTGTACGTTTGTTTGAGTTGTATCTAAGGTTGTTAAAGTGTGAAATACTATTTTACAGTGATTACAAGATTGAGGATTGATCTCGAAATGTAAGTTCATATAATAATTTATAAAAGCTTAAGTTTTCCTAGTTTTTATTGGTATCACTCGATGATTCTGATACCTTCGTGGTTTTGTGCTATGACCTTAAAGACAATTTGGTTAGGACAGGATGGGCTGATCAGCTTTTCATTATCAATTTAAGGTAAACTGAATAAAATGCTTTATCTTTGGAAGAAACTAACATAGATTAGGGTTGATTCAAGTGGCAATTTTAGGCAGAACTGATCATCAATAGGGCAGAATAGTTATAGAGTGACGACCACGGAATGAAAATAGCGTTACAGACCTCCAATTAGGGGGACCGATGACCTGGTGAAAATCGCTGGAAGAGGATCGAAGAGAATGGCGCCTGAACCAAACATTGCGGAAATCCTTGGGGGAAGCCTGTGTCCAAGAGTGTGCTTCTTTCAGCTGAAGTGATGATGGCATTGGGAAATTTTTGTCATGTTGCCTAGAACAATGGAAGCAAGAAGTCTCGGATATGCTACAAAAGTCTACAAAGCATTTACACGAGTTTTAATAGCAGAGCGTATTGTATTCTACCAGGAAAACCTTACGTTGTACCCATTGCTTCTTATTATGATAAAGAATTGCCATCAAAGTGTTTTTAAAACCACGACTTTGGATAATATGCGCCTAGAATCTTAGTTAAGACGATTCTTTGTCAGTATACATAATAATCATTAACTATATGGTAGTATGCACACCTAAATATAGTACATAATGACAGTTTCACAAGTACATCAAGTTAAGGACACGTCCATAATAACAGCTTTGAATGATTACATAATGGCTGTGTCACAGTGTAGTCGGACGTCTATTAACCTACTTTGTGATGCGCACATTTGTATGGGCTACTGCTACTCTGTGCCGCACCCTATTGTCAATGTAACTACCTTTGTAGCTGTGTATATGTCCCAATATGTCCAAGGTACCCGAGAAATGTGATACGTGAGTTTTTATTTGTCTTTATTTCGTACATTCCTGTATCTTTACGATAGAAGTGCCAAAAGCTTTTATATACACGTAGTCTAATCATTTCCTATCTTTTCGCGTTCATTATACGCATCAAATTCACTTTGTTATCCAGGTTATTTGATTATTTATATTTATTCCGGACGTTTCGGACTCTCTTCGGTATCCATCATCACTGACTGTTGGTCTGCCCTTAAAAAGTGGATTTGATATATAGTGTAATTTCTAAAATATGACTGCCTCCGTAGCCTAGTGGTATGGGCGTGAAACCGTGGTCGTGGGTTCGAATCCTACGGGGACGTAAAAAATTTTCATGGTTGGTTAGGGCAATTTGGGCCGATCACCCAATTGTCTGAAAAGTAAGATGATCCATGCGTCGGATGGGCATGTAAAAAAGTCGGTCCACCCACCAATCCGCTTTGGATCAGCGTGGTGGAATACGGTCCAAACCCCCTAATGGATAGGGGTGTATTAGGGGAGGCCTATGTCCAGCAGTGGACTAACAAAGGCTGATGATGTGTGTGATGTGGTCCATTGGTTACCAAATAGTTCTCTCGGTTCGGTTTGACATCATAAGAGATGGTCATATATTGCTTTGTTTATATTAATTCAAGGTCTTATTTAAGCTCTTGTGTGATATAAAATATGTTAAATTTTAAATGTTTTATCTGAAATACAGAGACAATTTTATAATGAAAACAATGTGAAATAATTGCGCTGTGATTGATAACGGCGAGGCAATGATGATATATATTTTAGACACTAGTTTATTTTACTAGAGTGTCACAGAAAGGGTCTTTGAAAAAATACGCGGTTTCTGGCAAAGCCTCGAGTATCTATCTATAAGCAAATCAACTGTCGGTCTGTCTGAACTAATTGAAATACGGCAAAAGTATAAAGCAAGAAACCCAAAAAGATAGGCAGATGAACTGAAAGACTGTGGGCCCTAATGGGAAAGAGCATCAAGGGACAGAGAACAAAAGAAGGTGTAAGAGGAGGCCTTTGTCAACCTGCACATATAACACAGGTAAAAAAGGCTAATGTATTATTTAGTATTCATCATCATCATCATCATCAGCCTTTGTTAGTCCACTGCTGGACATAGGCCTCCTAATACCCCTATCCATTAGGGGTTTGACCAAACCACCACGCTGGTCCAATGCGGGTTGGTGGGTGACGACTTTTACATGCCCATCCGACGCATGGATCATCTTACTTTTCAGGCAATTGGGTGATCGGCCCAAATTGCCCTAACCAATCAGGAAACAACAATGAAAATTTATTGCGTCCCGCAGGATTCGAACCACGACCTCCGGTTTTAAAGCACACGCCCATACCACTAGGCTACGGAGGCAGTCGCTAGTAGGCTATTTAGGTATTAGGTATTGAATATTCCCTTTGCCACTTAACGAACACGTTAAGTTAGAGTCAAGGGCAACAAACCAGAGGCAATTTGGCTCGATCACACGTTGGTACAAAAAGTTGCACACAAAATTGTGAGAGAATATTCATAAGGGGGCTTTGTTTGCTGAGCTCGTGTGGAATGACGTCATTGATACTTAAATACATCGAAGTTAAACCTATCATAGTTGAAGACTAGTGGATAAAAGAATACTTTATAATAGATCACTATATTTAATGCCTCCGTTGCCTCGTGGGAGGAGCGTGTCTTTAGAAACCGGAGGTCGTGGGTTCGAATCCTGCGGGGACTATAAAATTTTCATTGTTGTTTCCTAGTTGATCAAGACAATTTGGCCCAATTGTCTGAAAAGTAACATGATCCATGCGTCGGATGGGCATGTAAAACGTTGGTCCACCCACCAACCCGCATTGGACCAGCGTGGTGGGATACGGTTCAAAACCCCCTAATGGATAAGGGTGTATTAGGGGAGGCCTATGTCCAGCAGTGGACTATCATAGGCTGCTGATGAATGTCCTCATAAGCGAACGCGTTTTCATTGGTGGACCGCGGCCATTTTGAACCTCCATGCAATGTTTAACCAATAAGGGTGTCTGAAATTTTATTTGAATTAATATTATTAATACTGTGTTGAAACATATCATCTGAACACTAGGCTACAGAGGTAGTGTTTAACATTAGAAGTTTTTATATATCTTTCTCTTATTTGTAAAATTAAATTAACTATAGGCAGAAGAGTTCATAAGGCTATCCTAACAATCAACTCTTAACTCTAACTATTGATTTATTTTACTCGTATTTATTTTAAAACAATTATTATTCAATTAAATGCACTTCCTACAATTCGCAATGCATGAAAAGCGTGAGAATTATGCATGATGTTCTCTATTCAGGGTTGTTCGTAATTAGTTTTTATTATGCTAAGGTAATCCTTAATCATAATTGGGCGAGTTTACTTGGTTAATTAGCATACAGGCGTAGTGACACAGAGGTGTGTAGTTAAGCAATTTGCATTATTATGAGTCATGCTTTTACTAATATTTAGATATGAGTTTGTTTGCGGTCGTATTCGTATAATTTTTGAGTATTTAATTTAAGCTTCAGTTTTCGGGTTCTATTTATTATAAATAAGCATTTATTTACACTTAATGCACAGATAATATAATGTTCTTTGAGCCGACTACGGCAGCTTTTATTCTATACTAGATATTATAGTGCAACGCTCAGACACAGCACTTCCGCTCATGCACTCCCTTTTACTTCACTCTCATAGTCCAATGGAATAATTAACGAAAACCACGGGATATATGCCGCAAAGATTATTTAACTTTACAAGCTAATGGGTAATCAGTGCGTATTGCTTCCAACTAAGAACTAACAAAAAAATGTTGAATCCCACCGGAATTCGAACCTAAGACCACAGGTTTTTAAGCCGCAAAAATATTTCAATCACTGTGCTACTAAGGTAGCATCAATAATATAGACAATAGCGGCCAAATAGACATTTCTTATGAACCATTGCTTGGATATTGTTGATTTTTTAATAATTTACAAAAAACATGTTTATCAATTTTATTTTAAACGTAGTTAACGCCCACATATTATTTATTTTTAAAATTTGTTGGTGTATACATAATAATAAACACCAAAGGATATCCTGCTATTTTCTATTATATTGCCTTATAATGTATTCACGAATTTCGCTCATAAACTAATAACGATTTAAATATCACATATAGTTCTTTGTTTTCATAGTAAATGTTATATCTATGTTTTACGAGCGACGAAAGTGGGCCAATTCGTGAATGTAAGTGCCCCAACAACTGTGGGGTTAGTTTTAACACGGGTTTAGGGTGACGATAAGGGTTGCATAATAATCTAAAGGGTTGGATACTAAAGTAAAAGGTTGTCCCATCAGACATGTCGATTTTGTTGGTGTAATTTTGATTTAACCCTAAACAGTTGTCCACTAAGCAAACAAGTCTTTGAACCGGTTGTATTTGAATTTCTGGAATTTTCGATCGTTCACTTTTAATTGTACCTACAGTTTTAATACATAAAATGTTAACAATACCAAAAAAATGGCGAAACCGAACATAGAGATATATTGAAGTAATGTATACTTTCTAAATGGCTTGTGCGATATTTTTTTATTTTATGCTGAAAATCTTAATTAAACAAACGAGTTATAAAATTTAATACCTATTATAAAAGAAAAATTTATAATGTATCATAATAACATTTCTTTTTGACCGACTTCTGAAGGGGGTACTCAATTCGGAGCATATGTTTTTTCATATATACGTTACCACGTTGCTCCGCTCCTAAATCTTCGTTAAGGTAATATAATGTAAGTTTAGATAAAAGATATTGCATGTAAGAAATTCTTTATTCCATGTGCATAAAACGTGTCATACATGACATTTTGATTAAATGAATACCTTAAAAGATATTAGTGATTTGAAATGCAGCGGCAGAAATCGGCAAATTGTCACCCCGCTTATAATGCGCAAAACGGTTAATACTGTTTCAAACAGATATCTTAATATAGATATTAAGAGGACAGGATAACAGAATTTGGACACAACATAATTTTGTAAGACACTTTACAAAATAGATATTGTATCTCTCTATAGCATTTAGCCATGATGACCTATTACTCTTTAGGTCAAAAAACCATTGAGGTATTACTTATGCCTCCGTAGCTTAGTGGTAGTGGCGTGTGCTTTAGAAACGGAATTCGTGGGTTCGAGTCCTGTGGGGACTCAACAAATTGTCATTGTTGTTTCCTAGTTGGTTAGGGCAATTTGGGCCGATCACCCAATTGTCTGAAAAGTAAGATGATCCATGCGTCGGATGGGCATGTAAAAAGTCGGTCCACCCACCAACCCGCATTGGACCAGCGTAGTGGGATACGGTCAAAAAAACCCCTAATGGATATGGGTGTATTAAGGGAGGCCTTTGTCCAGCAGTGGACTACCACACGCTGATGATCATGATGATCATTTCTTATCTAGTCTGTTAACAGTATCTTATATATACACTAGCTAATGCTCTGAAAATCAATTTCAGTTCCAAGATTTTATAGTTATATGTGAATATTTTGAATAACAATGATAATTGCCATTTTATTGCCAGAATGCGTCTGTTACAGAAATCTCGTGAGAAACTTCATATTTAAAGACAATGGTATAATTCATTTGAAACTGGATTTAAGTAGGTTTTTTTGTGTTTGCTGATTTCACACTAAATTAATTCGTACACAAGTTACGAGGCAGAGAAGTAACTTTGTAAAGTTGAAACTTTATTACTGACTGCATATAAATTACCAACAGTTTTTAGTTATTATGTATGTAACTGTCACTGAATTACACAAAATACTATAGGTATATCTATTTTCTCTCCTGCGAGACAAGTCTGCCTGCCAAAAATATCTTATATTACCTATAACTTGTTATTTTTCTATATTGTGAAAATGTAACAGATTTACTATTATAATCTAGGCTAAAAAGGTTCTAGAGTGGAGGCCACGTTTAGGAAAACGGTGTATTGTCGACCCCGACCAAGGTCTATTTCCAGCAGTGTTCATGAAATATTATAAAAATATATTACACTTCGATCTCATGAAGATATTCAACTTAATACTTGAAGTATATCTCTTAATTGAACTCCTAAATTGCTCGGATGTAGTAGTTTTCGAAACAACGCCATCTTGTGAGAGAAACTACAACTAGTGTATTTGTGTTTGTTTTAAGCGTTAAAAGAAACTTAGTTGAAATCGACAAATATTTACAACCAACCGAATAGATCGATGACGCAAACGTTTAATGAATTTTAGTGACGTGATTCATAAAGATGCGTAATTTTAACTGGTTTTGTCGTTAACCGCCTCATATGGCATTAACTTGGCGACAAAATTTTCCTGTATTATAAAGATAATATGATTTATCATGACATACTATAGAAATGATATTAAAATTATATTCTTAACTAAACGCTTCGTAAGTAGAAAATTTACTAAAAACAAACAATGAGTAGATTAGAAGATACATGTTAATGACCTTTACTTTTTGAGTTAAAACCGAAGTCATCGATTTAAAAAAATATTAGTTGAACCAAGAAGCTAAATTAGACAAGATAAAAATATAAATGAAGTAATTCAGATCAAATTCAAACATCTTTATTCAACACAGAAGCAACACTAATTGATTGTCAAGAGTGCTAACACCAGTTCGGAAAAGGACGCCTCTGACCTGAGAAGAACCGGCGGAAAGATCATATCTCCACTATAAGGTACTTGTGATGTTTTAAGTACATCAACCACAAATTTCGGGTTGGTTTCACCAAACAGGAATATAAAGTCCTCCTAGTCGATTCTGACTACGGCAGCAGGAGATATTATAGTGTAAAAGTGTACGCGCAAACACAGATGAACTTTTATTTGAGCGTATAAATAAATATTTTAAATGCTTTTGGAGACCATCCATAAATTATATCGCATAAATTTCATGATTTTTGATCCATCCCCTGTCCTTGGTACAGCTAAGCCAGTATATATCTTATTTTTCTTCCCCTTTCCCTCCCCACGTGAGCTGGAATTTATGGGTGACCCCTAGTGAGCTGATGACTTCTTAAACAAGTGCATCTGAAAAATTTACTCTTGATACTACGCGTTCTTATTATTTGTGAACATGACACAAAAAATGTATTAAAAACGGTCGCTTAAAATGTGTTATACGCGCAAAGTTGTCGGTTCGACTCTGGTGCTATTATAAATAAAATTGTTACGTCTCCTGCCTCCGTAGCCTAGTGGTATGGGCGGTAGCTAAGAAACCGGAGGTCGTGGTTCGAATCTCGGGACGCAACAAATTTTCATTGTTGTTTCCTAGTTGGTTAGGGCAATTTGGAGCCGATCACCCAATTGTCTGAAAAGTAAGATGATCCATGCGTCGGATGGGCATGTAAAAGTCGGTCCACCCACCAACCCGCATTGGACCAGCGTGGTGGGATACGGTCCAAACCCCTAATGGATAGGGAGGCCTAAGTCCAGCAGTGGACTAAAACAGGCTGATGATGTATGTATGTGTTACGTCAATCACTGAATCACAGGTTTTATTTCAGTTTCTGACTATCGAAATCTAACTATTATGTGTAAAACAAAAACGTTTCTTTCGCTGGCTTTTCTCAGGTCCTATTCTAAACCGGTGGTAGCGTGTTTGGCAATCCATAAGCAAGTATAAACTTCTGTATTCAGTTTAGATATTTGTATAAAAAACTGGTTAATCTATCATCATCATTATCATCATCAGCCTGTGATAGTCCACTGCTGGACATAGGCTCCCTCAATACACCCCATCCATTAGGTTTTGGACCGTATCCCACCACGCTGGTCCAATGCGGTTGGTGGGTGGACCGACTTTACATGCCCATCCGACGCATGGATCATCTTACTTTTCAGACAATTGGGTGATCGGCCCAAATTGCTCTAACCAACTGGGAAACAACAATGAACATTTGTTGAGTCCCGCAGGATTCGAACCCACGACCCCGGTTTTGAAAGCAAACGCCAACACCACTAGGCTACGGAGGCAGTTCCACTAGACTATCTAAGTAATGTGAAAAAATTTAGGATGGCAAAGCTCATAAATTTGGATCGCATCTCCAGGGCTTATGCCTGCTTTTTATGTTAAGCTGGGCTTAATAAGCACCGTAGCCAGCGTATTTACTGGGTAAAGGAGACTTAACACGCTATGTCTCACGGAAGGCAGCCCGTTGGCCACCACTGGATACCACTGGTATTGCCATTGCCTATGGGCGTCGGTGACCACTTCCCATCAGGTGGCCCGACTGCTCGTCTGCCTGCGTATGCCATAAAAAAATAAAAGGCAGGTTAGCAATACAGTAATCCATGTAAAAGTCACGATCATCAGCTCTAAGAAAAACTAAATAAGGACAAGGAATAAACAGGTACTAAAGTTATTTTGTAGTAACCCTTTAACTTTGTCACAACACAAGACTTTCTATACGAATTCGTCATCGTCAACATGTCCGATGACTAGTGGCAAGAGCCTTAAAATCATTTCCACGTACAAATACCGTACGATGACTCAAAGTGTTGTTTATAAAGTACTTATTGCTCGTGAGTCACGCTTTTGCATATTAACTTTGCCATCGAGCAGACTTAATACTACCTTACAGTTTGCGCGTATTGTTCTCATGATTGTCTTGCCTTGAGCAGAATGTAATAACTGTTTTAATAACGAATACACTGCTATATTTTATTTTTTGTAATCTGTGGGAACTTTTGACAAACCACTGAGCCTGTTTGTTTATAATAGACTTTTGAGTTTTGGTTTCATTATGTTTCATAGAATTTGTTTTCTGACCCGATTAAAATACTTAATATTAAAGTGAATTTAAAGATACTGTAAAAATACAAAATTAGATTTAGTTTTTCTCTTAAATGCCTAAAAGTCTAGTCTTGCTAACAGTTCCAATTAAAAGCAAGTTATTTTGTTTCATTGTTAATAACAACGATTATTTACTACATTTTGAATAATATCCGCTACCCTTCTAGTATTTTTCTTATAATTATAGGTAAATTTATATGAGACTTTTAGAGCTCTATATATACGTTAAGAATATATATACGTTAACTATACTTTAAGAATTAGAATTTTTATAGCATTGTTTAATAAAGCGCCTGTCGCAAAACACTGAGCAAAAACACGATATTTTTTTATTAATCTATTGTGGTTTATTTTTATATTTTATTTGTTAAGGCAATGGTTGCTACATGTACCCCTAATGTACATAAAGGCACCTCCATCAGAGAGGCTAATTTCTTTTTCTGTTTACCTCTTTTGTTCCCTTTTTCAAAATAATAGTAATTTTTATGGTTGATTAACACAACATTATCTTGTCCCAGACTAAGCAAAACGTGTAGTATAGCAACTAGATAACTGACAAAACATATACTTACATTTCTTTTGTAAATAAATATATGTTATGTAAATACAAGCAGCCAGATACAAGAACAACACTACGTTCATCGCACAAAATTTTCGTGGTAGGAATAAATAATTACCAGTTACAAATAATGACCTCAAAAGTAAGAACCGGCGAGCCATGAGGTCATATAAATTTTTTGTGAGATATGTGGAATTTCGTATATAAGCCAATTCATTTAAGCTAATAATGGTTACTTTAGTGTTGCTCCTAAAAAGTTCTATAAGAAGCATAAGTCTTAAACATTATCAATTGAGTCACAGTTTTATAATTCAACTTATTTTTTACGAAACCAATTTCGTTGAAACATGTGATGTAGAAAACATTGATGAGACTGGTTGCATAGTAAATCATGACAGGCGTCTGATTTATAATATACATTTTTTTAATTTATATATTTGGGTACGTATCTACTGATATCGAATAGTGTTCAAGTTTCATTGGTAAAAAGGCATACATTCAAAAATGTAAATATACGCGATAAAATCTGTTAAAAGTCCTCTTATTCAGTCATCATCATCAGCCTGTGATAGTCCACAGCTGGACATACGCCTCCTCGAATGTACGCCTTCTCCATAAGAGGGGTTTTTTGACCGTATCCCACCACGCTGGTCCAATGCGGGTTGGTGGGTGTTATTCAGTTAGCAATAAATATTTTAAATTTATGAAATCGCATTGAAATTATACCACAGCATTAAACTTTTCAATGCCTTCAACTCTATTATGTTAACTTTATTTAAACTTGTTACCTACAATACCATTGATGAGACAAATCAAACTTTGAAACAACCCCAAAGATCGTGCAAACTAATCAAAAAGCGAAGACGTGATGGCAAACGAAGGGATTGACAGTTAAAGGCGTCACCCGAGGGAAATTGCTTGGAAGGCGTGATGGATTTTCACAAGTTTCTGCCGAGACTTGATCTTATTTGAGAAACTATTACTGTTCTTAGTTATACCTAGTTAATTCTTTGTTTACGCGAATACTACACATTATTGAATAAAAGGATTTTTCTTCGATTTTATTGCGTTTATTTTACATATTTAGACAGATATTGGTAGACCACGATCTATCCCTAGACCACGGCCGCTGGAAAGTCTTCGAAAAGTCGGGAATTAAAAATGTGACATTAATACGATAAAATCCGTAAAAAATTTTTTTTTTCAATTTTACTTAGTTTCTTAAATAAAGTTCAGTATTTTATAGAGGTAGGTCTATTTTTTACAAGAGCCTGACTGGGGCAAGCAATCAGAGGCGTGTAAACTCTACTGTCTTCCGGTTTCAACGGCACCGTAGCCTGCTTATTTAGCGGGTAAACGAGACGAAACATCTCATGTCTCAGGGCGGTGCGTAGATTTGTGTTACGCTAACGTCCTGCTCATATATATCTGCTGTCAATAAAAAAAAGAATAGCCAATTTAAAAAATTAATCTAATGTCAAACACTAATGGCGGCAAAAGCAAACGCGTTCCCATTGGTGGACCGCGGCCATCTTGACTCACCACGATGTTCAACCAATACGATTGGCCGATTTTTGGCGCACATTGAGTTTGAAATTAACCTTTGTTTTCGTTAATATTAGGCTTAGGTTAAAACAACAATAAAATTTGTTACGAAAATACGTAGAAAGATCTTAGAAAAGTTTTAGAAGCTGTTAAAGTTTTTCATGTACTTGTAACCTTAGGAATCTTAAGTAAGTATGGGTATGGATAGAAAATTTCGGAATGTAGTATGTTATAAGTGTTACATATCGTGTTTATGTTTATTAAAAACGATGGATGTTTATTGTCAAAATATTCAAAACAATTGTGATTAACTCGTGTATAAAGCAATTATAAAAGAGCGTCGAATACTTCTACTGTGTATTACTTAAATACAATAATATTATAACTTTTAAAAATTTGACGACACAACAATGTTTCAAGCAAATCTTCATAAGAGTAATAGAAGATGTCTCATGTTATGTTTGCATAGCACATATTAACAGGCGCTTTATTAAAAAAGAAAAAATTTAAAATGATGATTAGTAATTAAAGTGTAATAAAAAACTTAATATAATCAATATTATGAAGCAGATCTAGTTTCTAATATCAATTTTAATTTGTGTCAGAATACCGTAGATTTGTACCATAAGACATTTTCCGTCTCGTCCTTGCATTTATCACTTTTTTTTATCTTAGGCCTTTAATAATATTTTAATTAAAATATGAAACATTAACTACTTTAGTGATCAAATAATTATAACAATTGTTTACATAATCCACTTAAATTACAATTATAGTCAAAGTTCTAAACCATTTTGAAGGTATACTTCTTTAGGCGCGTTATGAAAAAATAATGAGGTGAAATTTTAAGATGCGCGCACCTGTGACACAAAATTAACAGTTTATAATGAAAACGTGAAATGGACCTTGTTACATAGTGATGAGGTTGATTTTTGTGTAGTGATAATGGAGTTGTCGTTTTTTATTTGCGATAGTTGTTGCATAATGTGCTCTATGAGTTGGGATTAAGGTTCGTTTTGGTTGCGTTTATTTTTGTATATATATATATATTAAATATATCATTATATAAATATATTAATTTTTAATGATGCCAAAGTATAACTTCTCACGCGCGTACATAAGTACACGCACCCATTTTATCCTTCACGTTATGCTTCCAGACTTATGTCTTTGATAAGCTTCATCTAACCAGAGTTCGCAGGAAGCTACCGTCCCCGCGAACTAGGTGGCCGACACTTTTTGCTTAAAGTGAAGGCCACACGTACAGAAGGTACGTGATTTAGGCATTTGTTATGTCTCCTAAGGATCGTCGACTATCGGTGTACGAACCGAGACGCCGATGATCCGGTGACTGTGATAATCGATTGCTGGGGGGGGAACCGCCTAGGAACGCGGCTGTATCTAGTGTGCCGGGCGTGTGTGGTTCGCTGTGCTCGTAAGCTAGGGTGAACTACAGGTGAGTGTGTGTTGTAATCCATGGCAAAGAAGTCGCCTTATCGTGCTAGAATAAGATAACATAATAATATACGATTATTTAACTTGTTCATTGTTAAGATCAATACATAATAGCTACGTAAAACAATTAATTATTCGCACGATTTGTACAATATAAGAAAAAGTTTGGAAACATGTTTTAATTTGTTTTTACAATAGTGTTGTAACTATTTCTTAAACGATTAGTAACTTAAAACTAATTATAAAACTACAATTGTTCTAAATAATAAGTGCTTTTGATGTTATTCAGTGTTACAAGTGATGCCAATTTCTATTTCTGAAACAAATAAAAAACACATAAAGAAAACCAAAGACTTATTCCAAGAATAGATGTCATAGTTTTAATAATTCGGTATGTCAAGTATTGTATAAATTATAATTTACGTTCTTCGTTATGCACATGAAATTTGGACTTAAAATTACAATTACTGTAAATGTAACTATTTGTATCTGCTCAAAATAGTTCTTAAATAGGTTAGATAGACAATTATACAAGAAAAATATGCTTCGGAGCATAAAGTTAAGAATACAGTTTTGAGTGTAAATAGACATAAATAACTACGGCTCTAATATTAATTTATTACTTTCAGATATATATAATTAGATATTTGTTTGAAACAAAGATATAATAAACTTAATAAAACAATAATATTTTTCAATTTAACGAGCACTATACTATCACTAGTACTATCGCGTTTAATTTGTTTTACAAAACAGCCATAAAGAGAAAAACACCGGGAATAATGTACAAAAACCCAGCGAATCATTAATAGATACAATTGGTTATGCTTACCTTATTCTTTCACACCTCCAAATCGTCCTGACATAACCTTGGGGACAGAATCTTTGTTTAAAATACAAATATCTCTTCTCCCTGTGTATTTGTCGCGGAGATTCTTCAGTGAATAAATTTTTACTAACTGGCTGTATTGGAAGAGCCAGGATTAATGACATAACGTAAAGGGAACACAAAACAACGAAGAACGCTTTACCCATGATTCTAAACCACCAAACCCGAATTATGAATAAGTTGGTCTTATATACACGTATCGAGTCATTTAGCGTTGACGTTTAATTGTACCACGCATTTTGTTTGCGTCAGTAATAAGGATAATTCATATAAATGAGTAATGATCAAAATAATAATATTTAGATAGTTTATAGCGTTATTTAGTTGCGCTTAATATTTTCGTAATTGTAAAGACCAGAAAGAGGTTATCATTGGGTTGGATGCGAATCTGTCAAGTGTCATTTGAATTAACAGTTTTTATACAAACTCAACTAATATATGCGAAGCGAGGGTAATTTGCATTTTATAAATTTGTCATTTTATGTCAATAAATTAAAAAGCACTGCAGTCATACGACAGTTGGCAATGATGTTCTGATCCGGTGAAGGGCTCGGTTTTTTTTCATTTATAGGGGCTGGATAGTAAGGAACCACTTCACACTAATGTTCTCGTCAGCAAAATTAGAAGCAAGCAAAAGAAGAAGAATATGATCTACTGGCTTGAAAAATAGGGGGACAAATTTGTCACATATCTTAAAGGTTTAAGGCAATTTGGAATCCACACAGCCAACGATGTAGACAATATCGGAGTGCACTTTTGGCTTCTAACTGGAAAAGTTACCTCGTTTGTCGGCGAGTTAGGCTTGATGTTTTCGGGTGCATTAGAACGATTGAATCAGGAAGTGTTCCGAAGCATACTGAAGTTTTTGGAAGGTTGGTGATATCTGTTATATCCCACATGATTATATTATGCTGAGAAAACGTCGCTACTTGGCACCAAGAAAAATGATCATGGCGAAAAGATCGCAGCTGAGATGACTGATGAAATAATAGCAGCGCAGGCCTTTATTTTAATTCGGCCGGAAATAAAACTAGCGCTATCAAAGTTTATGCTCTATGAAATTCAAAAAATTAAGATATTAAAAATAAGCTAATCGAAGTTATTGAAAAGGTACAATGGTAAAGTGAGCTTACAATTGTTGGATGAAATGAGTTAATGAGTTATTCAGACATGTTGTTAGATGAGATTTTACGTACATATCCCATAGCAGATACCTTACAGAGATGGATAGCAAACTGCCAGAAACGGAAGGAAACAAAAAGTAAGCATTTGTTGGAATTGGCAACTCTAAGACACTGTTAGAACGGGACACATTAAATGCCCTCTCATTCGCTTCATTTTTATTTTGCGCGCTGCATGACCTACGATCTTAGCATTAGGTTTTGTTTTCTTTATTTTAGCTGTCACATGCATTTGTAGAGCGCATTCCTATTGTACGTAGTACTAATTACTTCTATGTCATCATTATTTTATACAATGACATTATTCATTTTAACATTTGACACTAAACAATAAATTTTTATATTAATGGCTATGAAAATGTGAATCATTTCATACGATCATTCATTGTGACGAAGGTCCGAGTTTTACTGAACGAAAATAATCTCTCAATACATCAATACACGATGTACAATGTCATGTTTACTTCAAATTCGGTACCTAGTTCGTGAGGACGGGAGCTCTCGCGAACTCTGTGTTAGATGAAGCTACATTAGAGACATGAGTCTGGAAGCATAACTTCAAGTTGCCCGTAGTGCTTATCTTTCAAAGTAGTATTTATTTTTTAACTGCCTCAGTAGCCTAGTGGTACGGGCGTGTAATGTAGAAACCGGTGGTCGTGGGTTGGAATTCTGCGGGGACTCAACAAATTCTCATTGTTGTTTCCTAGTTGTTTAGCGCAATTCGGGCCGATCAACAGATCAGTAGATCCATGCGTCGGATGGGCATGTAAAAAGTAGGTCCACCCACCAACCCGCATTGGACCAGCGTGGTGGGATACAGTCCAAAAACCCCTGATGGATAGGGATATATCAGGGGAGGCCTATGTCCAGCAGTGCACTATCAGTTCAGGCTGATGATGGATGATGAATGACGGCAGTTGTACGTAGAACTTATTACTTCGATGGTTTTGGAATTTAGGACGAATGAAAGGTGTCTATGGTTTGTTCCGTCTATTCAACTAAGTATTCAAAATCATTGAATACTCACTGAAATGAATCAGAAATCATTTTCAACGTTTAACAAATAACACTCTAACAACTTGCAGCAATCAAAATGTTATTATTACAACAATAGCGAGTTTATTAATATCAAAAATATTATATTACTTCGTGAAAGGATGTAAAATATACTTGCCGAGCATATTTTTTTAAAAATCAATTGTGTATTACAATTGATTTTCTTAAATTATTGATAAATGATCGTGGTTATGCAATAGGTCGATTTTTCTCCATGTGACTACAACTCCTATAATTAACGCAATTGAACCATTTATTTGTTTCCTCCTGAACACAAAAAGTTATTTATTGTCTTGTTATCGTTGTCGATTCCCAACAACACGTGACTTGTAACGTCACGTGTCATACAGAAAAAAACCTAATGCTTCCACGGCTCCTATGACTTGATGATTAATCTCTTCCTTACATATCGGAGGTCCTGAGTTCAAATACTGCTGAAATATGTTAATTTTAAAGTAACTGCTTCCGTAGCCTGTTATGGACTTGCATTTTAAGAACTCACTCTCTCGGCAGCTCAACTTTGCGATGTTGGCTGATCATTTAATTGCCTGTAAATTAACATGATTCATGTGTCAGATGGGCATGTAAAAAGTCAGCCCTGCGCCAGATTGCACTAAGAACGTGTCGGTCATCCGTCCCATCGGACTGTAAGAGTGATGGAAGGGAATGAATAATTCTGCACTATAATATCTCCTAGGCAGTTAGGTGATCTCTAATTTACATCGGCCGCTGTAACCAAAATTTGCTCGGAAAACATTACTATATTTTAAAGCATTGCGGATTCAATAGGTTCCTGACTATACTAGTTAGTCATAGTTGTAAGAGGAAAAAATATAAACTAGATTTTTATTTATCACTCTTGATAAAAGCCACTTAGTGTCTAAGTTTATTGTGCTAAAGTGTACACTTTTATACATCTGATTCAGCTGGCAGTCTGCTACAGTGGACATAGACAAATCTACTAGATAATTCTATGAAGCCAATAATTCAGCGGTTGAATTTTACGATAGTAAATGAGCGAGGCACATTAAACTAAATCAATGTCAACTGCAGTCGACATTGCGCACTGTGACACTAGTTACTCTGACGTAATGCAATTAATTAGCTTATATATTTACAAAGAGACCTAGGTCAACTGTTTCCGTTAGAAACAGTTAGACATTATGATGTTTATTAAATAAAGTGAGAAGATAAGCAAGATTTCAAATGTAAGCGATATTATTGAAAAACATAATTATTCATTTTATTACGCGGTTATTACAAAAAAAAATTAAATATGCTATGAATATCAATTTAAACATGTTTTTTTTACCTTTTTTGAGTCCTTTTATCGTTTATTCTTTATGTAAGTCTAATCTGCCCATGGTCATGTCCCCTGGAAAGAGTTCGAGAAATCAGGAATAAATATAAAAACCAAACGCTTAAAAATCGTAAAAAAGTGGATATAATCTGTTAAGAAAAACATATTTAATTGCGCTAACACGTCTGAGCGGTCTTGGTCCGTTCGTATATCAATAATCTACAATTTGAATGATTAAATTGGGTTTTAAAACTGTGATTAATAATATTGAGAAGAGGTAAGGGTCGATTGCAATAAATGTATGGTTCACGATTGAAAGGTAATTGAAAAATAAAGGTATTAGCCAGATGTAGGTAAATAATGTAATCATTTTGTCTACTAATTATTCCAAACATGTTGTTAGATGAGATTTAACGTACATATCCCATAGCAGGACCAGCGTGGTGGATACGGTCCGAAAACCCTAATGGATAGGGATATATCAGTGGAGGCCTATGTCCAGCAGTGGACTATCAGTTCAGGCTGATGATGGATGATGAATGACGGCGGTTGTAAGTAGTATTTATTACTTTGATGGTTTGAATTTAGGACGAATGAAAGGTGTCTATGGTTTGTTCCGTCTATTCAACTAAGTATTCAAAATCATTGAATACTCTCTGAAATGAATCAGAAATCATTTTTAACGTTTAACAAATAACACTCTAACAACTTGCAGCAATCAAAATGTTATTATTAAAACAATAGTGAGTTTATTAATATCAAAAATATTATATTACTTCGTGAAAGGTTTACATCCTTTCACGCTATATATATTAATAAAAAAGATACATAGTTGCCGAGCATATTTTTTTAAAAATCAATTGTGTATTACAATTGATTTTCTTAAATTATTGATAAATGATCGTGGTTATGCAATAGGTCGATTTTTCTCCATGTGACTACAACTCCTATAATTAATGCAATTGAACCATTTATTTTTTTTCCTCCCGAACACAAAAAGTTATTTATTGTCTTGTTATCATTGTCGATTCCCAACAACACGTGACTTGTAACGTCACGTGTCATACAAAGAAAAAAAACCCTAATGCTTCCACGGCTCCTATGACTTGATGATTAACCTCTGCCTTACATAACGGAGGTCCTGAGTTCAAATACTGCTGAAATATATTAGTATACAGACCGAAACACGGTTAATTTTAAAGTAACTGCTTCCGTAACCCGTTATGGACTTGCATTTTAAGAACTCACTCTCTCGGCGGCTCAACTTTGCGATGTGGGCTGATCATTTAGTTGCCTGTAAATTAACATGATTCATGTGTCAGATGGGCATGTAAAAAGTCAGTCCTGCGCCAGATTACACTAAGAACGTGTCGGTCATCCGTCCCATCGGACTGTAAGAGTGATGGAAGGGAATGAATAATTCTGCACTATAATATCTCCTAGGCAGTTAGGTGATCTCTAATTTACATCGGCCGCTGTAACCAAAATCTTCTCGGAAAATAGTAATATATATTAAAGCATTGCGGATTCAATAGGTATCTGACTATACTAGTTAGTCATAGTTGTAAGAGCAAAAATATAAACTAGATTTTATTTATCACTCTTGATAAAAGCCACCTAGTGTTTATTGTACCAAAGTCTACACTTTTATACATCTGATTCAGCTGGCAGTCTGCTACAGTGGACATAGACAAATCTACTAGATAATTCTATGAAGCCAATAATTTAGCGGTTGAATTTTACGATAGTAAATGAGCGAAGCACATTAAACTAAATCAATGTCAACTGCAGTCGACATTGCGCACTGTGACACTAGTTACTCTGACGTAATGCAATTAATTAGCTATATATTTACAAAGAGACCTAGGTCAACTGTTTCCGTTAGAAACAGTTAAACATTATGATGTTTATTAAATAAAGTTAGAAGATAAGCAAGATTTCAAATGTAAGCGATATTATTGAAAACATAATTATTCATTTTATTACGCGGTTATTATAAAAAAATTAAATATGCTATGAATATCAATTTTAACATGTTTTTTTACCTTTTTTGAGTCCTTTTATCGTTTATTCTTTATGTAAGTCTAGTCTGCCCATGGTCATGTCCCCTGGAAAGAGTCATGTTCCCTGGAAAAAGTCAGGAATAAATATAAAAACCAAACGCTTAAATATCGTTAAAAAGTGGATATAATCTGTTAAGAAAAACATATTTAATTGCGCTAACACGTCTGAGCGGTCTTGGTCCGTTCGTATATCAATAATCTACAATTTGAATGATTAAATTGGGTTTTAAAACTGTGATTAATAATATTGAGAAGAGGTAAGGTTCAATTGCAACAAATGTATGATTCACGATTGATAGGTATTTGAAAAAATGAAGGTATTAGTCAGATGTAGGTAAATAATGTAATCATTTTGTCTACTAATTATTCCAAATTTTTATAATGAAAATATTTAGAGTCGTTTTTTTTAATTATTTATCTTAATTCATGTATACTGTAAATTTTGTTAAATAATTCAAGAGCCTGGTTTTAAATGTACACAATTAATAAGTTTTTATATGACATGCAAAACTAATAAGCATAGAATACCTTGGCAAGTTATCAATCTTAGTAAAGGTAAGAATTAGGGTCCGACCAAAACTGGTTTTCAGGCCGAAACCGAAAGTTCGGCTGTGACTTAATATTTAATAATTTTCTTTGTATTGGTACGTCGTGGGGAAACCAAAAGTAGTGAGAGCGAGATAAAATATAATGACTTTTATAAGTTAATTCTTTATTTTTCTACATAGTCTTCAAGTTCCCCTACACACCGAGTCCAGCGTTTTTTCTGAAGCTTCAATCCCTTTCCCCAAATAGGTCTTTACAAAATCCTTTAACTGTTATAGTTTACGCACATGTTTCCTCCTTAGGAACCTATTGTTTTTAATTCGGAGTAACATGAAATCAGATCGGTGCCAGATCTGGTGATCGGCTCGGATCGGAACCGGCTTGACCAATGGCAGCCATCGCTACTGCGAAACTATTCGCGGGTGCGTTATTAATATGAAACAGCACGTCCCTTTGAAGTTTTCTTTTTTTAACATTGATGGCGTTCCTAAACTTTAATTTGAATTAAAGCTGTTATATAGGTTACACACTCCTTGTATTCAATAAAAAATATCACTTCTGAGTAGTAAAATATTGAGGCCATAACCTTGCCAGCCGATGACCTCTGTCGTTCGGTTATTAGAGAATCAGTCTAGTGTCTTTGAATTACAGTTTTTATACAAACTAACTAATATATGCAAAGGGAAAGTAATTTGCGTTTTATAAATTTGTAATTTTATGTCGACAGTTGAATGATGTTCTGATCCGTGAAGGATCGGTTTTTCTTTTCATTTATAGGGCTAGGTAGTAAGGAACCACTAACACTAATGTTCTCGTCAAGCAAAATAAGAACAGCAAAAAGAAGAATATGATCTACTGGTTTGAAAACAGGGGACAAATTTGTCACATATTTAGAAGGTTTAAGGCAGATCCAATTGTACACACACTGCCAACGAAGTAGACAATATCGGAGTGCACTTTTGTCTTCTAACTGGAAACTTACCCGTTTGTCGTGAGTTAGGTTGATGTTTCGGTGCATTAGCAACGATTGAATCAGGGAAGCGTTCCAAGCATACCGAGTTTTGGAAGTGGTGAAATCTGTTATCCCACATGATTGGTATATAATCGGACAGAAGAGATTTCATGGACTTGACTCTAGAGCTGAGAAAACGTCGCTACTTGGCACCAAGAAAAATGATGATGGCGAAAAGATCGCAGCTGAGATGACTGATGAAATAATAGCAGCGCAGGCCTTTATTTTAATTCGGCCGGAAATAAAACTAGCGCTATCAAAGTTTATGCTCTATGAAATTCAAAAAATTAAGATATTAAAAATAAGCTAATCGAAGTTATTATAAAGGTACAATGGTAAAGTGAGCTTATAATTGTAGGATGAAATGAGTTAATGAGTTATTCAGACATGTTGTTAGATGGGATTTTAGTGACATATCCCATAGCAGATACTCACAGAGATGGATAGCAAAACTGCCAGAAACGGAAAGAAAAAAAGTAAGCATTTGTTGGCATTGGAAATTCTAAGACACTGTTAGAAGGGGACACATTAAATGCCCTCTCATTCAGCTTCATTTTTATTTTGCGCTCAAGACCTATGATTTTAGCATTAGGTTTTATTTCTTTATTTTAGCTATAACATGCATTTGTAGGCATTCTATTGTACGTAGTACTAATTATTCTATGTCATCATTATTTTATACTATGACATTATCATTTTGACATTTGACACTAAAACAATAAATTTTATATTAATGGCTATGAAAATGTGAATTATTTCATACGATCATTCATTGTGACGAAGGTCCGAGTTTTACTGACCGAAAATAATCTCTCAGTACATCAATACACGATGTACAATGTCATGTTTACTCCAAATTTAGTGTCCTTGAATCATGTAAGTAACAAGTACTACGCAAAGTTGTACTTATCTTTACTTATCTTTCAAAGCAGTATTTATTTTTTTAACTGCCTCAGTAGCCTAGTGGTACAGGCGTGTACTGTAGAAACCGGAGGTCGTGGGTTTGAATTCTGTGGGGATTCAACAAATTCTCATTGTTGTTTCCTAGTAGTTTAGCGCAATTCGGGCCGATCAACAGATCAGTAGATTCATGCGTCGGATGGCCTTGTAAAAAATAGGTCCACCCACCAACCCGCATTGACCAGCGGTGGGATAGTCCAAAACCCTAATGTATAGGATATATCAGGGAGGCTATGTCCAGTAGGGACTATCAGTTCGCTGATGATGGATGATGAATGACAGTTGACGTAGTACTTATTACTTCGATGTTTTGAATTTAGGACGAATGAAAGGTGTCTATGGTTTGTTCCGTCTATTCAACTTAGTATTCAAATCATTGAATACTCACGAAATTAATCAGAAATCATTTTCAACAAATAACACCTAACAACTTGAAGTAGCAATCAAAATTCTTTTGGCATAGCGAGCAGACGAACAGTCGGGCCACCTGATGGGAAGTGGTCACCGACACCGACACCGGTCACAGACATTGACAATACCAGTGGTATCGCCGACGCGCTGCCTACGTGAGACATAGGTGTTGTCTTGTTTACCCAGTAAATACGCTGGCTCAGTCTCAACGGAACGGCAGTGTTCCACATTACTGCTTCAGCATATTTTTAAAATCAATTTGTATTACAAGATTTTCTTAAATTATTGATAAAATGATCGTGTTATAATAGGTCGATTTTTCTCCATGTAACTACAACTCCTATAATTAACGCAATTGAACCATTTATTTGTTTTCCTCACGAACACAAAAATTATTTATTGTCTTGTTATCGTTGTCGATTCCAACAACACTGACTTGTAACGTCACGTGTGCAAAAAAAACCCTAATGCTTCCACGGCTCCTAGACTTCCATGATTAACCTCTGTTTACATAACGGAGGTCCTGAGTTCAAATACTGCTGAAATGTATTAGTATACAGACCGAAACACTGTTAATTTTAAAGTAACTGCTCCGTAGCCTGTTATGGACTTGCATTTTAAGAACTCACTCTCTCGGCGGCTCCAACTTTGCGATGTGGGCTGATCATTTAATTGCCTATAAATTAAACATGATTCATGTGTCGATGGCATGTAAAAAGTCAGTCCTGCGCCAGATTACACTAAGAACGTGTCGGTCATCCGTCCCATCGGACTGTAAGAGTGATGGAAGGAATGAATAATTCTGCACTATAATATCTCCTAGGCAGTTAGGGTGATCTCTAATTTACATCGGCGCTGTAACCAAAATCGGCTCGGAAAATATTAATATATATTAAAGCATTGCGGATTCAATAGGTTCCTGACTATACTAGTTAGTCATAGTTGTAAGAGGAAAAAATATAAACTAGATTTTTATTTATCACTCTTGATAAAAGCCACCTAGTGTCTCAGTTTATTGTACCAAAATCTACACTTTTATACATCTGATTCAGCTGGCAGTCTGCTACAGTGGACATAGACAAATCTACTAGATAATTCTATGAAGCCAATAATTTAGCGGTTGAATTTTACGATAGTAAATGAGCGAAGCACATTAAACTAAATCAATGTCAACTGCAGTCGACATTGCACACTGTAACACTAGTTACTCTGACGTAATGCAATTAATTAGCTTATATATTTACAAAGAGACCTAGGTCAACTGTTTCCGTTAGAAACAGTTAAACATTATGATGTTTATTAAATGAAGTGAGAAGATAAGCAAGATTTCAAATGTAAGCTGATATTATTGAAAAACATAATTATTCATTTTATTACGCGTTATTATAAAAAATTAAATATGCTATGAATATCAATTTAAACATGTTTTTATCTTTTTGAGTCCTTTATCGTTTATTCTTTATGTAAGTCTAGTCTGCCCATGGTCATGTCCCCTGGAAAGAGTTCGAGAAATCAGGAATAAATATAAAAACCAAACGCTTAAAAATCGTAAAAAAGTGGATATAATCTGTTAAGAAAAACATATTTAATTGCGCTAACACGTCTGAGCGGTCTTGTATTATAGCGGTCTTGTCCGTTCGTATATCAATAATCTACAATTTGAATGATTAAATTGGGTTTTTAAAACTGTGATTAATAATATTGAGAAGAGGTAAGGTTCAACTGCAATAAATGTATGGTTCACGATTGATAGGCATTTGAAAAAATAAAGGTATTAGTCAGATGTAGGTAAATAATCTAATCATTTTGTCTACAAATGAATTATTAATTAATTAATTCTTATAATTGAAGATACGCATATTTTAAATATGTAATAGTGATATAGTGTATTCAAACACTATATTAAAGTACATCAATTGAATCATTGACAATATTTTTTGTATTGGCACGACTAGATAATAAATTAAATTAAATATGCAATTACGTGTTACGCAACACTAGCAAGTTTTCCTTGTCCTCTTTTGTTAATGTGTGCGTTGAAAATCTATGCTAACTACAAAAAACGGAGCTAACAAGAAACTATCTATTGAAACTTGATTTCATCTTGTTCAGTCCTTTAGAAATGTTCTTAACATTGACACTTATTGCGACAATAACAATATGTTATTCGCTATACCGTTATTCTTGCAAAACATTAACTTACTGGAAGGAAAGGAATGTACCGGGACCAAAACCGATCCCTTTCTTCGGAAACCTTGCGGAGTCTGCGTTACGGAAGAAAAATATTGGGATCGTCTTTAAAGAGATATACGATCAGTTTCCCAACGAGAAAGTTGTAGGGGTATATCGGATGACAACACCGTGTCTCCTTCTGCGCGATTTGGACATAATCAAGCATGTTTTTATCAAAGACTTCGATTATTTCTCGGATCGTGGAGTCTCAGTTAGTGACAAGGGCTTAGGAATTAACCTGTTCCATTCCGATAATGACAAATGGCGTGTTCTAAGAGGACGCTTCACGCCGATATTTACATCAAGCAAGCTAAAGAATATGGTGCCGTTATTAGAAGAGCTCGGTGAAAAATTCATAACTCATCTACAAGCACAGTGTACCACAAAGACGGAGTACGACGTACACTTGCTACTTCAAAGGTATACAATGGCAACAATAGCAGCTTGCGCGTTTGGCCTCGAGATAGACACGCTAAGCGAAAAGATGGACTATTTTGTAGAACTGCACAAACTTATTGTAACACCCTCATTTATAGATGAGTTCGACATGATGTTTCCGGGAGCCTTGAAGAAGCTGAACCTGGAAATATTTCCGAAGAAGATGTCGCAGTTTTTCAGGCAGCTCGTGTCGACGTCTATTGCTCAGAAGAACGGAGTACCATCAGAGAAGAACGATCTGATGGACTTGATGTTGGAAATGAGGAATCAAGGTGAAGTCTACGGGACTAGGAGGAACGACGAGAAAACGGAGGTAGTTGTCGAATTGAACGATGAAGTCCTCACAGCACAGGCAATTGTGTTCTATATAGGCGGATATGAGACTAGTGCAAGTACGATGTCATTCATGTTGTATGAACTGGCGAAAAATCAGGAAACCCAGAATAAAGTGATAGCGGAGGTTGACGAAGTACTGAAGAAGCATGATGGAAAGATCACTTTTGATACGTTAAACGATTTAAAATATATGAAAATGGCCTTTACTGAAACACTACGGATGTATCCAATAGTTGAGCCATTGCAAAGGAGAGCACAGATGGATTACACGTTCCCAGGTACAGACATAACTGTAAAAAAACACCAGATAGTACTTATATCTGGTCTAGGAATCCATCGCGATGAAAAGTATTATCCTGATCCGGATAAATTCGATCCCGAAAGGTTTTCTGATGAGAACGAAAGTACTAGACATATTTCTGCATACTTACCATTTGGAATAGGACCAAGAAATTGTATCGGTAAGTTGTTATATTGAATCGTGTACCATTGAAATACAGTTAAGCAATACTGTCTCATCTTTGCCTTTGTTACAAAACCTGAGGTCGTGGGTTCAATTCTTGACTGGACTCAATTACCTTTAAATACTCGTAAGTTAATAGTTGCGACGGATGGATGTGAAAAGTCAGCACTACGCCTGATGTCTTTTCAATTTCGTATCTTATTTAAGCCATCAGACTATAGGACTATAGAAGAGAGTGCACCTGTACAGCGTGGTGCATTTACACTATTTTACTATTGTACCTTCTGCGTAGATCACCGATTTATATCAAGATCTATAACACTTTGTCTTCACAAATATTGCTTTCCTCAAAATTTTTTCTGTGGTAGAGCATTTATATTATTTAATATTTTTTTTTGATTGCAGGTCTACGGTTTGGAAAAATACAATCACGCATGTGTTTATTAAAGTTCTTCTCCAAGTATCGAGTGGAAATGTCAAGTAATACGTTGAAGAATGTGAAGTTTGTCCCTAAACGGTTTGTGCTTACAGCGGAAGGTGGTTTTAATCTGAATGTAATCCCCAGGGAAAAATAATATGTACGAGTATTTATCAATGTATATTGTCTCATAATAATACATAGTTGTAATATTTTACCTTTTTACTAGTTCATGTATTGGTTGATAGTAAAAGCAATCTTCGGTTAATTGCATCGATTTACGTTTTCTCAAAAGCAACAAAAGTAATGTCTTTTATTAAGGTTTAATGTCCGTATTGTAGAGGTTATAAACAATACAATTTAGAAATAACGAACTTTACAATAAAATAGATCTGAAGAAACAGAATGAAGCATAATTGTTCAAAATTGTGACAAATTAAAAAAAAAGCAAAAAAAGTTTAAGCTCATAAAACATTTAGTAGGTACCATAAATAACTCTTTTTCTAACAAAGATATTTCTATATAGAATTGCTTATCAATATTTCTATATGGATAGTTATAAAGCACTTTTTTAATTAAAATAGTACATAAAAGACGGACAATTTTGCAGTGGTTAGCTATTTGAGCGGGAAAAGACATTTGTCCGGATTTCTAGAGTCACTTAATAGCCCGAGGCAGCTTTAATGACGCAATTTGCTGACTCGAGTAATGGCTTGGAACTCTTCCGCTCTATATAGTAAATACACTAAAATCTTACTGAAACGTCAGTTGATGTATTAAACAGTTACTTTTATATATCTAGTAAATATATGTCTAGTAAATAGACAACTATCCGACCGATATTATAAATGTGATTGTTTGTTAGAATTTGTTTTTGTTACCTCATTTATGCGATAACTATTTCGAAGATTTTAATGAAAATTGCAATAATTTATTAGAAAATCTCAAAGTATAATAAAAATCGTCATCATTCTTTCTCATAGTCATTGACCTAAGATGTCGGCGGCTTTCCCGAATAAAAGTTTTTACGAGTAGCGCCTTCCAATTGATCTCCAAAGAGTAAATTGGATTTAATAGATGGATTAAGGTTTCAGTAAATTTGCAGGCGCTTGCGTTTATTGTGCAAGGCGGCGGTCTCATAAACCGTGTTAATGAGATAATGGGCTTCGAAGAACAGCATATTTACCAACTCATAAATTTTTACTTCCTATCTTTATTGAACGGTTTGAAAGAAAAAGAGCATGGATTTAGATAGTCATAATATACTAATACTATAAATAAATAGTGATGCTATACTATTGCCGAGTTTTAAAACTGCAGTGACACAATAAAGGCAACAATTCTCAAACAGACGCGCAGCAAACAAAAGAATGTAAACTTTGGAATATTTCCAGAAGCGACTCACTTTCCAGTTTATTTTCCAATATTTCGTGCTGTGAAAATCTTTGCTGGGATATATGAAACTTCTCGTTGCAAACTTGGACTTTTGTGTTTGATATTCTTTGTTATCAATTCTTTCGTAAGTATTATTTGCTCTCGCCTTTCATTCAAAATAGCTAAAGTTTTAGCCCAGCCATTCACGCTTAAATTAGGTAAGAATCTCGGAATTCGAGATACCCAGCTGTAAGTCTGTAAATACTTGTATATTGACACCCTAAAAGTTGTCTTAAAACCTATATATGGTAGGGTGTAAGCAACTATTAAATTTTAAGGTCAAAGGTCACAAAAATGTTTTTTTTGCGATTTTTTGGAAATATCTCATTTCCTAAGGGTCTTTTTGCAGTTTGTATTTATTATATGTATTATATGCAGAGTGTATTCTGAATTTAAATATGTTAAACTGTACTTTCATCATCAATCATCATCATCATCGGCATCACAAAGGCGTCCCCTAATGCTCGGCTTCACAATAATACTGAAACAATAATACTGCAGTCAAGTCATCAATCAATCATCATCAACCTGTGATAGTCAACTGCTGGACATAGGCCTCATTGTATTAGGGGTTTTGGACCGTATCTCCACCATGCTGGTCCAATTGCGGGTTGGTGGGTGGACCAACTTTTTACATGCCCATCCCACGCATGGATCATCTTACTTTTTAGACAATTTAACCAGCTCAAATTACCATAACTGACTATGAAACAACAATGATAATTAGTTTATTGCCCGCTGGATTCGAGCCCTAGACCTCAGATTGCTATAGCAGACGCCCTTACCAACAGGCTACGGAGGAGTCTGTACTAAGTTTTAGTTATCTCATATTTTAATTATTTTTCATTGACAATAAAAAATAGGTCAAAAACTTGTAAATACACAATTAAACTTACTCTTTTAATAAAATAAAGCAAATGCTAGAATCAAACCTATAACAAATTAAAACAAGTAAAATTAATAACAGAGTAAGTGTATCAAAGATTTAGAGCATTTTATTAATTTTGGATGTCCATGTCATTTCCAAATAGACGTTCGGATTCAATCAAAATTTCCAAACTGACGATTCTTCTATTCCATTTTCCATCTACATAAACACACAAACCGTTCGTTTGTAGCAATCAGGAAAACCGCTGAATGGTCCTCAACAGATTCCAACAAATTCCGAAGTTATTGGAATAAAGAAAACGTTGCAAGTTTCATAGTATGAGGTCAAAATTTTTAGTTCATAGCTATTTTATTAGATTTTCTTCGGTTTATTTAGAACTGACGCTAGATTTTCTAAGTTTTATACTTGAGTCGTGTAAAATATTAAAAACGTAGCTTATAATAATAAAAAGGTAATAAGAAGAAAATTCTTATTGTTGAACTTTGCTCAGTAAAAAACGTATGAATGTGAAATTGTAAAAAATTTGAACTCTAGTATTAATCAATATGGTTATAATTGCTTTTAACTGTCTTTTAAATAAATCCTTCATAAAATGTTACAGATTTGTTGTTTTAATAAAGCACCTTTTAAATTTTTAATAGCAAATTACTATTACTACAACAGAGTAATTTGTATTAGAAAACAATCGGTATTAAAAAAAAATCAGTCCCGCTGAGTTTCTTACGCCGGTTCTTCTCAGGTCAGAGGCTTCCATTTCCGAACCGGTGGTAGTTTATTTGACAATCAATAAGAAAGTGTAATGCTTCCATATTGAATAAAGATATGTGGGAAGTGTAGGCGGTTATAATTTAATTAATAAGTATTTTATTTACATTCATTTATTATCTTTACTTTCTTTTCATTTGTTATCTATGGTACGAACAAGTGACGTTTGACAGAAAGAAAAAGATGTACGACGCAATAAAACGAGTGTGTAAAATAAATGCTAATTATACAACAATACAGTGTTTCCGTGCCTAAATCCCACAGATATTTAACTTTGACTTTGACATTGACTATTGTAAGTATTAACAAAGGATTACAAAGCTGAAAACAAAAAGGCAAGAAAATGTATTTCAGCACTTCATGATATAAACAAATGTTTTTCAACAAGGATTCTATTATTTATAGCATATTTATATATTTTAAAGCATACTGTATATCATATTTATATTAATGAGGTGTTTTTTATTGTATGCACCTATTATTAGACACAAAGTTTTATGGCTCTTGCTTCGATGATGACCAATTTATATGATGCCTTTCATCCCAATATTAGCCGCTAGTTCATTCCTTGGATGGTTTGAAACTACAAATTGCTAAAAAACAGACTGACAGAGTCACTTTTACATTTATATTATTAGCAGGGGCAAGTAATTATATCATTACTTGTCTCTTATATTAGTATGGACAATCCTTCAGACTATTATTTTAAACACCATCGTATTGGTTGATCACTTCGTGACCAAATTAATTTTTATTGCTGACCACATTTTAATGAGTACTCATTTTGTAGTATTCGTTTAGTATTAAACTGGTCATAGTATCATTCAAAACGGACTTATAATGGTCCGTTTTGTGATGATGTACCTTCTGCTTTGAAGCACACAAAAGAATTATTTCTTATAGCGTTGAGATCGTTCTTAAATACTAACTAGACAATAGAGATTAAACTTACCTTTAATAAAACAATGTATCTCTTTATAGACTCTTTCATAAAATGAAAAAAATGTAAGAAAAGAATGTATTTTCTGGTTAAAATAAAGATGGTCCAACAAAAGGTTCTAGGAGGAGACACTCGCTATATTTAGATAGCTAACAATAGTGCATTTATATTTTGATGAAGCTTTACATATATAGCAGGCGATAAATTCAATAATATAAGGAGTAGGAAATGCAATAGAATTACAAATTGATTAATCAAAATATTATGCTCAATCCAATCACAACCTTATCTAAATAGATCAGATAAGATAGCGTCTGAAGTTATGGTAACTGACTCCGTAGCCTAGTGGTAAGGGGGTGTGCTTTAGAAACCGGAGGTCTTGGGTTCGAGTTCTGCAGGGACTCCACAAATTTTCATTGTTGTTTCCTAGTTGCTTAGGGCATTTTGGGCCGATCACCCAATTGTCTGAAAAGTAAGATAATCCATGCGTCGGTGGGCATGTAAAAAGTCGGTCCACCCACCAACCCGCATTGGACCAGCGTGGTGGGGTACGGTCCAAAAACCCCCTAATTACGAAAGCGTACATGAAGGGAGGCCTAGTTATAGTACAATTGAAATTTACATCACGTGAGTAATGTAAACAGCGGTGGATTTACACTAGGGGCAGTCGCGTCAAGTTCTCAGGGCGGCAATTTTTTAGGGTATCGAAATTTTAATAATATAAAACATTATTTTTAAATCTTAATAAGATTGCTCCATGTTATAATTCAATAAATATTATTATTTCCTGCTTAATTGATAATTTAAGCAATTTAATTCATCCATTATTTGTGAATTATTGTTTTCTTTATAGAAAAATCTTTTATGTTTTACAATTATTTCCCCCCTTTGAATAAAATTCAAGCTTTGGGGGAGTGGAGAGTTCGGTAATCAGGGCCGCATTAAGTTTAAATTCGGCCCTGAATGTAAACTTAGTATTGGACACTAAAAAACACTAAAATAAATTCTACTTTACTTACTACTACGTTGACATATTTTCGAATTTTTAAGAGTTGCCCTCTAAGCCAACATTCGGCAAAAACATCCAATATTAGTCACAGTTGGTTATTTACAGTTATCAAGACAATGTATTATGTGACTACAATTTATTCGTTGTCAGAATAAAACAGAATAAAAAGATGCATTTAGCAGATTTCATTGACACAATTAAAAATGTTATTAAATGGATGTTTGTGTATATGATAGGTTCAATGTAATTTTTGGCTTGAAGGTCTTGGTACCAGGTTCTAAAATTTTAATATTATCAATAACCGTAAAACATTATCAAGATTTTGGGTTGGTTATCACAGGAATAGGTTTCCTTTACGGTTTCGAAACAAAACCAATCGTATAAAATTACTACATATAACTTCAGATTTCTCATATAGTAATATTTCTTATTAATGAAGAGTAACTCTCAATAAAAATACATATATACGGATTTTATACAGTTTGATCATTTTACAATTATTCAAAACATAGTCATAAGTTTCAGAGCAGTGTGAATGAATGAATTGTATTCGCGTAAACGACTGAAAACTCGATATTTCTCGAACAAACTTTTATAAATTAGTTTTTAACAGATTTTATCAATTTTTTTCATAACCCACAGGGATAAAACTTCGTTCAGGTCGAAAGTAACAGAGTCTGTCAGTCTTTAACTTCTAAAACAAAAAACCATTAATGATAAATAATAAAATTTTAGGAAGTTTATCGCATTTAATTACTTTACAATTATTTAAAATTATATCCGATATTTCACACACTTCTTAGGGTCCATGGTCACGGTACCGATAATAAGGTAAAACAGTCTGTAATAATTGTATTATTAGTCATATATAGTATAGTAGTATAGTATTTGCGTAAGCAACAGAAAGTAATCGATTTCAACGAAATGTAGTACATACTCAAAATACATTCCGAGAAAGGACATAGGATATTCATTCATCATCATCATCAGCCTGTGCTAGTCTACTGCTGGACATAGGCGTCCCCTAATACACCCCTATCCAATAGGGGTTTTTGGACCATTACCCACCACGCTGGTCCAATAGGGGTTGGTGGGTGGACCGACTTTTTACATGCCATCCGACGCATGGATCATCTTAATTTTCAGACAATTGGGTGATCAGTTCAGTATATTTGAGTACACTTCGCGGTTGTTATTCCTATTCCACGCGGACGAAGTCGCGGGTAACTACGGGTAGGCTAGCTAGTTCATAAATAACAATCACTTCAAAACGCATATCTAAATTCTGTAGCTAAACGCTCGGTTCAATGGCAGATAGATTTGTTTGAACCCGAGATTAAGAGAGGTCGAGTGGTAGAGACAGGTCAATTGTTACAAATGCCTTGGAACGTAGAGCTGTAACTTTTTACGACAGAGCATTTGCATAAGTGACTACGTTTAAGAGATTTAAAGTATTTTGATGATATGACATTAAGTTGAACATTTTGTGATACTTGTCCCAATCGTGGCTTAAAAGATTGTCAATTAATTCAATATAACATTTTTACATAAGTTTAATACGTCGAGAATAATATTTTAACTTACGATGATTCAGTTAAAATTTGTAACGTTTGAGAATTTGTTAATAATTATTTGAAATTAAAGGAACGTACATATTTACTGTACATCACCACATTGTATAAAACAAAGTCGCTTTCTCACTCCCTATGTACGCTTAAATCTTTCAAACTACGCAACGGATTTTGTTGCGGTTTTTTTTAATAAATAGAATGATTGAAAAGGAAGTTTTATATGTATAACACATGCTTAATACTGTAGGTATATTTTCATCAGCATAGCTCCTGTGCGAAGCAGGTCGCTAGCTCTCATTAAAACATTTCAACTATACTTTACACTGTTGTCCGCGAATTCATCCGCGGAGTGATATAAAAAATCAAAAAAAAAAGTAACGAAAGTTACTTCTAGTAACGATAGTTATCTTCCAGTAAAGGGTAGACATAATCGGACCAGCCATTCCAGAGATTAGTCAAATCAAACAGACACAAAAATAAAAAAAAATGTTTTTTGTCATATGTATCAGCTGAATACACAATGTTAAGATTTAAAAACGGTTCCTTTGAAATTACAAACAGACATTCGAATTTTGTTAGTGTTTATAGATTGCATTATTTTGCATTAGGGTTTTCTTTCGTATTACCAAAATTGTTTCTTTACTTAGCCTTACCGAGCAATACAAAATTACCTACTGTCGTTGGTCTGTGACTGAATAAATGAAATATTAAATTTATGGTATGTCATTAAAGCTTCAATAACCGCTTATGGTTTGCTTAACTTAATGACACTTTTTATCTCTCCGCCCAGATGCAGTCGTAAAATTTTATCGATAAATTATTGCGCACTTCAACTTAGACATCTTTACTTACAATCTATTTCTACTTATATATCATAGCTTTGAGCCATTGATAACAGCAACAATTGTATATTTTTTCTCGACAATTTATTACTTAATACAGCATATTTTTAGTGCTGAAAAGTTGAAATGGTTGACCGAAAATAACGGTGCGCGCGGTGTCCTTTATCTCAAAAATGTTTCAAGATGAAAAATGTAGCAACAAAAAGTATATGGAAGTGTTACACGAAGGGGAGTAAAAATTAGATTTTTTACTTTGACCTTTAACGGAACTCAAAAACGCTAGGTAGTATCCTACAGTAGATAGGTAGATAGACTAATTTTAAGATCAAAATAAAGATATATAATATTTTATAACCTCACTTTCTCTGTTAAAAAACGGGATATCTCTCATTTTGAGGTAAAATCCTAATATGACGGGATTACTGTTGAACTCAAGTTACTTATATATTATTTATTATTGAAAGAGCCGTAAAGGTTTTCTTTGGATCATCATCAGCCTTTGATAGTCCACTGCTGGACATAGTCCCCTAATACATCCCTATCCATTAGGGTGCTTTTGGACCGTATCCCACCAAGCTGGTCCAATGCGGGTTGGTGGGTGGAACGACTTTTCACATGCCCATCCGACGCATGGTTGTTCATCCAAAATACTTCAGCTACCCAAAACATAACATACACAAACCTGTGTTATTGTAAATTCGATACGTCATAAACCGTTTATTCATTGAAAAAAAAACTATATTTCCAGAACATCCGTTTGTCGACCTTAGCTAAATAAAGAGTCATATCACTATAATATTGATGTGAAGGTGTATTGTGTTGTCAATCTTCATTTTTTACTAACATGTTTCAGCTATCATACTTAAATTGTAAATGAGCAAGTTTGTTAGGTTTTGATACTTTTTCTTAAAACCCTTTAAAAAAGGTCAAATATAACATAAAAATTTTAACAAAAAAATATGACCGATTTCGAACAGCCTATAACAATTTTACGCAGGCAACAATAACAACGTGCTCTCTGTACGAAATGGCGTCGCGATTTCTGCTACCGCATTTTAAATCTGTAGTATCTTTTATAAGATATTCGTTTAATCAGAATGCCGTCTATGACACGTTTAATGTACATAGAATGAAGATTTTTTTAAATGCAGTAACCTTTACGTGAACTTGAAATGTATTATCTTAAATAAGCTGTGAACGTGCCTGATTGCAATTTTTAAAAATGTTTACATTACAATACTTGTTGTGCGTTATTCTTAAAACTTAGATAAATGCCATCCCGGATGCTTAAATGATGATCACAAATTGAAATCAGCACGCGGGACAAACCTCAGGGCAAAGCTAGTTATTTTTAATTTTGTAGCGATAACAGTTACAAATAATCATTTATGCTAATAAATAATATAGTGAAAGACAATAAAGTTTTTGTGACTGAATAAATTTAATATAAATTTATTATACATCGTTAAAAGTTAAAATAATTTTTTATGGTTGACTATTTAATGGTGTCTTTTATCTCTCCTCACAGCTCAAATCATCAAATTTTACAGCTAAATAACTGTTCACTTTGACTTAGATATCTTTTTAAATCTGTATTAATTAATGCTTTATGTTTAAAAATCTACGCGGTCTGTTATTGTTCATATAGAAACTCACGTCTTTGTTTCAATCAACAGCCTGTAACTGTCCACTGCTGGACATAGGCCTCCCCTAATACACCCCTATCCATTAGAGGGGTTTTGATCGGGTGGACCGACTTTTTACATGCCCATCCGAGGCATGGATCATCTTACTTTTCAGACAAATGGACGATCGGCCGAAATTGCCCTAACCAACTAGGAAACAACAATGAAAATTCGATGAGTCCCCGCAGAATTCGAACCTACGACCTCTGGTTTCTAAAGCACATGCCCATACCACTAGGCTACGGAGGCAGTCTTTGTTTATATAGCTGAAATATTAAATATATCAAACATGACTATCATATGTTAAATTTCATTAGGATAAATGTAGTTTACAAAAAGACATAGAAGTATATAAAACATTACAATCTTCTTAATAACAAGATATAAACATGATTTAGTTATTATCTGACTACGTCGTTTTTACAAAAACCATAAAATACTTGAAACTTAATTGAAAATTACCGGAGGTAGGTCCCCTTTTTACAAGGAACCGTCTGGGTGGGTAACACCACGGTGCCTATTTCTACCGCAAAGCAGTAGTGTGAAGACACTACTGTTTTCCGGTTTGAAGGGCACCGTAGCCAGCGTATTTACTGGGTAAACGAGACTTAACATCCTATGTCTCACGGTAGGCAGCGCATTGGTGATACCAGTATTTGCCAATGTCTATGGGCGGCGGTGACCACTTTCCATCAGGTGGCCCCGACTGCTCGACTGCCTGCGTATGCTTTAAAAAAAAACCGCTCAAAGTTTGCATTTACACAACATTATGTATCACGTATTTATTGCCATTATTGTTTCAATTATTCAATTGTTTATCGCAATGACAACACTTTTGAATATATAATCGTGGTTATTGATAACTTCAACTTAATCAACATAAAAGTGTCATGTACCGACAACAAATTGGCAGGTGTCATTATATCATTATTTTCATCAAATGAATACACTTTCCCTAATTCGTTATCTTTAATTCGTTATTCTGTTGACAAATATAAGTGTGAAATTTCTTTATGCAGGGCCAATTTGAAACTTGTCATCCGTTTCCACGTGAAGTACGCATATTGCCCGATACTTTGTGAACTTCTGCGATATCCAAACTTTTGACAGCTGTCACTGACAGAGAATGTCATCGAGTAAGTGACAGCTTCACAGAGTAATGAATTGACGTGCAGGCCTTATCTTACGTGAATGTTATATTGGTCGGTAATATCTCTGACATATTGTTGTAAATTGAGATAAAAGTGTTAGAGCTATATTCATAGACTTGATATTCATATTCGATTGAGCGCCAAAAACAAATATAATTTTAATTAATTATAGGTGGTAAGACGACCATAACTTCTCTCTCTCGTCTTTTAGGCAAAAACACATAGCCATCACACATTTCTTGTGAGTAATCAATCACGCGGTTTAATGTTTTATACCGTTCATTGATAAGCAGGCAGTACCATCAATTGCATGTAATAATTTAACAACTTTGTGCGTGTTTATTTAAACAATATATGAATTATACGGTAACAAAATACTACTTAGTGTCAAATTAAGTAATATTTTGCTATGGAACACATATAAATACTTTCATTAAATTTTAATTGTCAATAGTGATGTAGTGTGAAATTGTTATCCTTCGGACCTTTATCGGAATACAGCGACACCCGAATTAAATGAGTGACATTTTCATGTCCATTGATATGAAACTTTCTTGTTTAGTGTCAAAGGTCAAAATGAACAATGTCATTCTATAATATAGAGATGTATAATAGGTACTGAAGTTTTTGGAGTGAGAAAGAAAATTATGAAATTTTCCGAAAAATATTTTGACACTATATCTAAAAATACGTACTACATAAGTATAAATACCGAAAAACCGTGTATTCATCGCACTATATTAATTTATTATCGTCTATATATGCATCATCATCACCGCACTTATATATTAATTTTCCTTTTTATTGGTTTTAGCGATAACACGAGAAGGACGTCCACCTAATGGAAAATAATAGATCCTAAAGGTAAGAAGGACGTAGGGATGTGACAAGCCCACGCCCTCTTGACGGCGGATCTGTCTTAATGTGGAGTAAGACAGATCCGCAGAACAAAGTCAATTAGTCAATTGCCAATTCGCCTGCTCAGCGTGGCAACACTTTTTAATGGACTTCAATATGTTCACCCGTCTTGGAGTTTATTAAAAAAGGCCAAAAATATCCAGCAGTTGACTGTTAAGGGCTGTTAATGATGATGATGATGAAAGGTAAGAAATACAGCATAAGATGCGACAAATGTCGCCGCTTTGAGATGAGATGTTATGTCTCATTTACCAAGTAATTACGCTGGCTACGTTGCCCTTCAAACCGGAAGACAGTAAAGCTATACACTACTGCTTTGCGGCAGAAATTCGCATGGCAGTGTTACTTTACTCTTTCTGTAAAAATCATCTTTAAAATAATTTATAACGAACAAGTCACATAAAATAGTTTTTAATGGTTATATAATGTGGTTGATAAGTTATATTTTGATTTAATATTATTATTTAAACTTACTAGATAAGATATCCAGAATTTGTTTAAAGAACTGATAATTTGATTGTTTATTTAGGCCAGCTACCTACTTATCTTTTTTATATCAGAAAAGGAATTTGCTGGCACAGTTATGTAAACTAAAATCCGATTTATGAAATTAAAGACTTAAGTATTTTAAAATCTTTATTCTTTATTATATTATAGACTTCATTATTTAAAAAAAAATCACCCGAAACGTATATCCCAATTAAAACAGACTATTTCCATTTCCATCTAATTTTTTAGGCAAAATCTTTTACATAAAACACATCGTGAAGTTTATGGTAACTATAATAATTTAACTAATAAAGTAACGAATGGGGGGCAATCCCAGAAAAACTTTGTAGTTTACGATGATGCGGTTTAAAAGTAATTATCACACTTTTTTATATTGCCTGAAGCAAGAAGACTTGTAGGTCGTTCACCAAATGGTAAGTGATACATGTCCATAAGAATCGCAGCGTAAGATCTTGTCTCGTTCATTCTCTCCGCCCTTCAAACCGGAACACGGCAGTGTTTTCACACTACTGCTTTGCGGCAGAAATGGGCAGCGCGGTGATACCGCCTCAGATGGCCTCTTGTAAAAAGGCGACCTCTAGAACTATACCACCTCTAAAATATCACGTAAATGCAAGAAACTATTAAAAATTCACTTGTTTAATAATTAAAATAATACTGCAGTCAAGTCATCAATCAATCATCATCAACCTGTGATAGTCAACTGCTGGACATAGGCCTCCCCTAATGCAACCGTATCCTAATGGATACGGTTGTATTAGGGGTTTTAGACCGTATCCCACCATGCTGGTCCAATTGCGGGTTGGTGGGTGGACCGACTTTTTACATGCCCATCCGACGCATGGATCATTTTATTTTTCAGACGATTGGTTGATCAGCCCAAATTGCCCTAACCAACTAGGAAACAACAATGAAAATTTGTTGAGTCCCCGCAGGATTCGAACCCACGACCTCCAGTATCTAAAGCACACGCCCATACCACTAGGCTACGGAGGCAGTTACTACGCCACTATTACTATGTGATCACAGTTGAATGACATACTGATGTGCTTTATCAAAAATCGCGTGATCATGCGATAAACATGACCATGTGCGTGACCAAAAGTGCGAACTTTTCTATGTATAGCTTTTATTTGACGATGAGTGGGGTCACCTGATGAAAAGTAGTCACCGACGTCCATGAACATCGGCAATACCTAGGGTATCACCAACGCGCTGCCTACCGTGAAGCATAGGATATTACGTTTCGTTTACCCAGTGGATACTGGCTACAGTGCCCATAAAACGAATACCGTAGCGTTTTCAGACTACTGCTTTGCGCCGGAAATAGGCACCGCGGTGGTACCGCCCTTTAAATAGGAGGAAAGTAACCTTCTACCTATATATCACATCTAGATAAATTAATTAGGCCATGATCAACAATTATAACGCCATGAATTCCGTAGTGTTTACGTAAACGCAAGAAACTATTGAAAAGCCTCCTAGTTTAATCCTACTGTGTCGGCCGATCAATATTAAAGATAAGCCGACTGCGCAGGTAATGTTATAGAACACAAGTGTACACACAAGCAAAGGTGCACTTTCTTTATACACTCAAAGCCCTATGGGACGGATAACCGACACGACCGGAGAGAGTTAGACGCACAGACTTTTTACACGGCCACCCGATGCATGGATCATCTTACTTTACAGGCAATCGAGTGATCAGCTCGCATGGCCCTAAGTAATAAGAAAAAGCTGTCGTGTCCCCACAGGATTCAAGCCCACGACCTCCAATTTCTAAAGCACACGCCTTTACCACTTGGGTACGGAGCCACTTGTTTAATTCGTACAATAATACTGCTGTCAAGTAAGTTATCACAGTTGAATACTGATGTGATCGTGCTGAAACATCGCGTGTACATGCGATAAATATGACTATGTGCGTGTTCTACCAAATAGTGCTGACTTTTGTAAACTTAGCTTTTATTTTTTAGATACTCTGTGATGACCACGCACATTTAGGCTGTTATTCGTTAGGAAACCGGTTTAGACATAATCACTTATGTTTACAATAAACTTCTAGATGAAAACGTTTTTGTAAGGCTGACTAAAGATAAGATATCAAATTTATTATTTATCGTTAAAGATTTAATATCTGCTTATAGATAACTTTACGTAATGGTGCTTTTATCTTTCCTCGCAGCTATGATCGTCAAATTTTATAGCTAAATTAGTGTTTACTTTAACCCGGATGTCTGTATATTAAATTTTCTACTCCTTAGATTCATTTATTTTAAAAAATGATCGTTCATTGTTTTATTTATTTACACTTATTGTACAAAATGAGTACAGTGGCGGACTTAATGCAAAAGGCATTTTCTGCCAGTCAACCATTGGGTGGTTTAGAGAATGTTAAGTAGGTGCAATAATTAAAAATAAAGAGAAAAACAAGGTTTTATACATAAGAATTGGGTCGTTTAAAAAGTACTAAATGACAAAATATTACAAAAAAAAGAAAGTAATACACGTACATAAATATGTTCACAATACTAATATACTTAATACATCTTGCTATACTAGATACACATAAATATAATAGATATATATGAATAATTACATAAACTTACATACATAAGTACATACTTACATAAACTTATTTATATATAGGTATAAATATCAGATTAAAATAAAATAAAAGGATCTGTTTCATTGTTGTAATTGACTTAAGAGTCTCTTGCTAATTTTCTGTTTAAACTCATTACGACTTATAGCCATTCTGATTTCCTGAGGTAACTCATTCCACAAGTGAATCGCCTGTACGGGGAATGACAAATGGGTGAAGTCAGAACGGTGAACAGGACATTGAAGCAGACGATTATACGCTGAGCGAAGGTTTTTGCTGCTGACTTCACATAGATACTGAAAATGCGAGGATATGTAAGCTGGAGTAAAAGGTGAATTTAGAAAAGAATAGAGAGTGGTAAGCGCCCGTAGAGAGCGTCTTTGGCGAATAGGTAGCCACTGCAATTGAGCACGATAAGTCGACACATGGTCAAATTTACGGAGATTGAAAACGAATCGAATGCAGTTATTCAGAAGTCGATCAAGCTTATTGAGGTGATCTGCATTCAGGTCAAAGTAGCACACGTCACCATAGTCGATAAGAGGAAAAATCAAAGCCTGCACAAGCATTGCCTTAGTTTGTAAGGGAAAAGTTTTTAAACCTGTATAAGCTACGTAAGACGCCAGTAACCTTTTGACTAACAGAAGCAATTTGTGCCTTCAGTTAAATGTTTTATCTATATATTTCGATAACCAATTCGGTGACAGGCTTTTATTGATCCACTGGACATATTATTGAGGCCAAGCCTTTTTTTAAATAAGTCTTGCAGCAACTCACAGCAACTCTCATTATCCTTTTCAGGAAGACCCAGTACAATGAGTGATTTTTTGCGGCTCATTGCGTCTATGTCATTTACTTGTTTAAGACACTCCTTTATTTGCTGCCTCAAGAGGCTAAGAATGCCAAACACAAGTATCTAAAATTGTGGAGCTCGTCACCAATTTTTGCAACAGTATCCTTAGAAGACCCAGCATTTGAGGATCTGTGCCTGGAGATCATCAAACCTTCTTGAAATACTGTCCTCAAGTTTCCTCTGAGTATTGATAACATCAGCAAAGTTGGACATATTGAAGTAAGTTATTTAAAATTTGTTAAGTGTTAATATAGTGCTGGCAGGTGGTGAACAAGTTATGAGATGTTAAACTACATAAACTAAATTTTAATAAATAGATTCACTTTTATTTAACTTAAAGTGTTTAAAATTAGCTATAGGCTAGTAATAACTTTAATTTTATCAATAAAAATATCAGGAGCTAAATTAAACTATGTCTATTCTTTATGTTCACCTACCCTCGAAAAAAAGTTATAATTGAAAATAAAAATCTTAATCAATAATTTACACAAATAAATAAAATTTTAGTCTCTGCTTCTAACATAAATTTGACTGTTTTTAAATAATTACATTCCATAATTATTTCTTTTATTTACGCGATTATACATGTCAAATCCACTTATTTACGGATTTTTCGCGTTACTTAAATATATTTATTCCCGACGTTTCGGATTCTTTTCAGCATCCATGATCACGGGCAGACTAAGTTGGTATATGTCTGTATCTCAGTATCTGTATGGATTTGATAAATTACATTCCAGTTAACCGATACACATAAAAAAAAAACGTTTTATTTTTGTGTCCGTTTTCTCGTGGTCGTGTCTTTTTGTTCTGGTTAATCTCTAAAATGACTGGTCGTCATTTGACAGGACCTTCTCTAAAATGTAGCTTCTCTAAAAGGTAACGGGGAATAGCTTGGGCGTTTTTTTATGTAATAGATCTTTTAATATTGCAATTGCAACGCGGACGAAGGCGCGAACAACAGCTAGTCGAAAACAATCTACTGCAAAAAGTTGAAATGTATTAATTTTATGATTCACGCATAAGCCAGGCAGATGGCGCTGCAGTCGGTATATCCATTATTTATCTAAACTGCAAGTAAACTGCTGAATCGAATTGAACTTTCATATAATACTTTGTTTAATATCCTAATCGCTTGGTATGTCATGCAGGAAAACGTCGGTCGGGTACGCTAGTTTATATTTAAATTACTATTGTAAAGCTTAAATATTGAGCTAACGCTGGGGGGTGTGTTAGGGGTCACATCGGGTAAGAATTCTCAAATTCTTGTCCCTTCGTTAAAAGAATAAAGAAAAAAGGGCCCTTGAATTTGCATACAAGCATCAGATCTTATAAAAATCAAAGAGACGAATAGATAACATAAGGTTTTACTTTTTTTTTTGTTGACACGCTGAGAACTAAACAATTTAACATGGAACATTACATATACAAATTTTTTGACCTATATATGTATATTAGATTCGTTTATGTTTTACAATAAACACATGTCACTGTTTTGCACAATCATTTTTGCGTTGCCAATGAGCATTTTAAAAAGCTGATTCAATTCTGCTGAGTCACTTTAATGTCTATGAATTTAAAATCTTAGGTAGTCATCGTCATAAATTCGGCGTCATGTTGATGATAGTACATGTGACAATATTATATGCGATGACTTAGTTATTATTTTGTTCGACCTATACTTTTATTAGATTTATTCGAATGTCTAATATCTATAGTTCATCATCTTCCTCATCATCCTGTGTTACTCCACTGCTGGAAATAGGCCTCACCTAATGCACGCATTCTTCATTAAGAAGTTTTGGACCATACCCCACCACGTTGGTCCAATGCGGTGGGTGGACCGACTTTATACATGTCCTTCCGATCATCTTACTTTTCAGACACTGGGGTGATCGGCCCAAATTGTACTAACCAACCAGAAAACAACTATAACACCAAGTTCTTTCCCCGCGGAATTCGAACCCACGACCTCCGGTTTACAAAGCAAGGGCCTAGACCACGGAGGCGGTTTACATTTATATTTACGATTTAATATCCATTCAGTACTACATTATACGTAATACAATTTGTCATTGATCTTTGTCTACTTATATTCCATACCTTATAAGCTTTAGACATATGGGCGCTCATAGAAGCGACGAGTTGACTTGGGTAGTTTAAGTAAATTTTACTTTTAAAAAAGGAAGAAAATATATTATCAAATTGCCACAAATAATTGTTTTTGTACAATAATTGGGCTTATGTTTAAAATGTTTATTTTTTATAATTAATTTTACTTACAACCAAAACACGATGGTATCTTTATATAACACTTCTATATTTGCTAGTTATTTTCGGGTAATCCTCATCTAAAGGAGCCTCTGCAAAATGATCAGTGAAGGACTGCAAGGTTTGACTAGGCATAAAGAGGTAAACAATTATAGTACATTTTTAGATATTTACATGTGTGCTCTAGAGAAAGGTAAAGGTAAAGGTTTGCAACCAATACTGATAATCTATATACATTGGTCAAAATTATTTTGTTTTTAACTGTAACGGTAGACAACATTAGGAAAATTTAACCTCTATCCCGTGACCAAAAGGACTAAAAATGTCAGCAAAAATTAAAATAACTAACCGTGGTAAACGTGATCACTTTCTTGAGTATTATTTATTAAAAACATTATGGATTAGTCACAAAACTGGCCTTAAATGTTTGGTTAAATTAAAATTTCCGCGGAACAATGTTGAGATGCACCCCTCCTTCTGGGGCGAGGATGAATCGCTTCGGAATGAACTTCAACGTTGTTGGAGTTTTACTAGAAGGCTCCACACGGAACTTGGAGAAGAACTTCATTAGGCATACACGCGACTGTACTTTCCCGAAACGCATACCTGAAAATATTATTAAGTTTCACATTTAGGCGTGTAGTATTTTCCCATCCAAATTCTGAACTACAGAATTATATTAAACTTACACTTTCTACTCAAAATATATCTAAGAAAGTACGGATATAAAGAGCTTCCTTTACTTAATTTGAAAATAGTTAAAAAACCTTTTTAAAACTATACGAGTAAATATTTTAGTGTTAGTATTGCATAAAGAATACGTACCAATACAATTTCTAGGTCCAGTACCAAAGGGAATGTAAGCACAAGCGTGTCTTCCTAAGCTATTTTCTGGAGAAAAGCGTTCCGGATCAAACTTTTCTGGGTTGGGGAAATATTTTGCATCACGCTGGACTCCGATTGTCGATATAATTACTATTTGTCCTTTTTTCACTGTAATATCAGTGCCCGGCAATTTGTAATCAGCTAGTGCTCTTCTCTGCAAAGGGTCGACAATTGGATATAATCGTAGTGTTTCATCGAAAGCCTTTTCCATGTAGGGCAATTCGTTTACTGTTTCAAAGGTTACTTTGCCATCGTGTTTTTTTAGCACTGCATCCACTTCAGCTATTACTTTATCCTGGATATCCGGATTTTTAGCCAACTCGTATAACATAAATGCCATAGTACTTGCGCTCGTCTCATATCCACCGGCATAAAACACAAACGCCTGCGCGGCTATTATCTCATCGGTAAGTTCAAGAACCGCTCGGGTGTCATCAGCTTTTCTGTTGCCGACAATTTTGCCCTGCTGCCTCATTTCCAGGATCAAATCCATAAAATCCTTACGCTGTGATGGTACACCATTCCTCTGTGTGATAACGGTTTCAACGAGCTGCATGAAAAAGTCGGTTACACTTTTTGGGAATAACTCCAGTTTCAACTTCTTCAACAATCCCGGACACATCATGTCCAACTCGTCAATAAAAGACGGGGAGGTTAAGATCTTGTCGAATTTCTCCAACATAACCATTTTGTCACTGTTTGCATCAACCTCCAGACCAAAAGCGCAAGCGGTAATTGAGGACATTGTGAATTTTTCGAGCAGTGAATGCACTTCAAAATCATTTTTCGTCGCATGAATGCTATCAATGTGCTCAATAAATTTATTACCGCGGTCGTCCATCAAGTACATCATATTCTTCAGTTTCCCCGAAGTAAATATCGGCGTGAATCGGTTCCTCAGCACGCGCCACTTGTCGGTGTCGGAGTGGAAGAGGTTGACACCTAATCCCCTTTCACTGAAGGACACACCACGTTCGGAGAAAACATCGAAGTCCTTGATGAAAATGTGCTTTAAAATGTCCAAATCTCTGATAAGGATGCTTGGTGAAGTCATCCTATAAATACCAACGGCCTTTTCATTGGGGTAAGCATCATAGATCTCTTTGTAAACGATCGCGATATTCTTTCTTCGCAAGGTCGAATCTAGCAGGTTGCCGACTATAGGAAGAGGCTTCGGTCCGGTGACATTCCTCTCTTCCCAGTAACTGTATATTTTATTAAGGTAATAGTATAGTAAGTAACATAATGCCAAAGTTATGGTCAATATCAATAACATTTTTATATCCGTCTTGCAGCACTATGTACTCTTTGATAAAGTGATATATTTTAGCGAGTGCCTCCGGTTTTATAGCTCATTCAATCATGTTACACACATAAAAGATAAACATGTACTGGCGAAACGCACACACGCTTTAAATTACACACGCTCAACATAAATATCAGTTATGATTATGATAACATATTTTTAGTAGTAACTTCAATATTCCCGTTCTAATTTGTAACGATCCTACTTCATAATCTTGCATGATCGATGGCATAATCTTGGTCGTAGAATAAACTTTATATAATAGTATAACATTTCCAATGAAGTGTAATTATTACTGTTCCGATATTTTACATTATTTTTAAGATATCTGTTATTATAAATTAAAAAATTAAGATTAATTTATTTAATAACAATTATATTCAATATCCATTTGTTATGCTTAAATTTAATTTGTTAATGCCCTAATTTTTAACTATTAATTTATTAATGATAAAATACATTGAAACTATGATAAAGCTACGTTTCTGAACAGAAAGACTATTTACATTTATTTGTTAGTAAATAAAAAAATTTACTGCTTTACTTTTGCGTCTTAAACTCACTACTTGGATTTACCAAAATTGGATAAGTAAGGCCGAACTTAAATTGTGTTATTAAAAAGCACAATCATCATTACTTTACGAAAATATCAGCAAATCATACGTAAACACTACTACAAAGTGATAAGTGACTACCCAGACATAGACAATATACCCAGTAGACGTTAGTGCACATATATATTATTTGTTTAAGTAGCAGTATATGAAAAAACTACAGTAAATTAACGACATTTTTGTTTGGTTTACTGTTTAATGGTTCTAAATCATTGGACTTATATTAAATGAGCTACAGTGACTATTGATCCTACAAATTATCTGTAAAAATAAACGCAATAAACTGTGTGAAGGCTTTATCGCGTTTAATTTTTACAGATTAAATCATATGTAGTATTCGCATAAATACAAGACATAGAATGTTCTTAATGCAATCAGATTTATCCAGGTTAGGAGTAAAGATACTGATGATATAAAGGTAATTAAAAAGTTGACGGACTTGACAAATATGTAGACGAAAACGCATCTTTTAGTAGAATTTTTGCTTGTAAATCCCACAAATAAAGTAATTCCATAACCATCTTCCGATAATTCTTCTTCATTGGCGAGATGTTAACTCAAAACAGCAACTAATCGTCATAGCGACTTATTCTAAAATTCTATTGTTGAATGAATGTTGAAAGTCACTAACTCTCCATTTTTTAATTTTGTGACATCGATCATGGTTTAGGTAATGCAATGGCACCACCGATTATCATCATTCCAAATGCAAATGATAAGCACGTTTCTAGGCCTGCCTATGTGGCAACACTATTGCAAGCTTAATCAAGGTTGACAAGTACGAGTCATCAAGGATAAATGATGAACTTGTACGGCTTACTGAAGATATTTTGGAGTTATTTAAATTTTGGGATCATTGTATTAGCTTGAATGAAGAAAATCTATAGTCGTCAAATGGCTGCTAATAAAACACTATAGTCGAAAAGGATAAGAATGATAGGATACAAAGCAACTAGTGCAAAAGTAAGGTGCTCTTAATTAAAGATCATTTTAAAGACGAAGAATTTATATGAATGACGTCCATAGGATATCTTTAATAAATAATAGAAAATATTAGAAAATAATGTTATTTTCACAGCTAATCAGGAGTAATAGCAATTGTAGTCAATAACCTATTCTTAATTTGTATTTGCGCATCTTAACATAAGGAAAATTAAAGCTTTCTAACATTAGAATTCAAAATACTTAGCTTTTAGTCTACCATTTCATCCCGGGATTCTTTTACAAAATTTTGATAAAGTCTTAGGTTTTTAAACGAAAAAAATATTTCATTTACAGGTTAATCACACAGATGCATCAATATATGATTACCATGAATCAAGCAATCTTGTCAATACAGGCATATGTGTGTACCTATGTCGCATATATTGAATATTTTGAAAGTTACCTTCACAACGTTGACCTACCTTTTTACAGGGGACTATGTGGGAAGTATCACTGTAGGGTGCCTACTTCTGTCGCAAACCAGTAGTGAGAAAGGCCACTTTCTGCCGGCTTAAAAGCAATAGTACCCAGCGTAATTACTGGGTAAACTAGACGTAAATTCCGCGGTATAACTATCTGGATTTTTGGCGTCTTACACTGATGTTCTTATGAGCAAGGCGTATCACTTACCATCAAGTCCTGCTTTTCTCGTCACTGTAATAAATTGAATATAATACGGTAGTATTTGTGTAATAAAATCTGTCAATAATGTTTTTAAGATAATTTAATGCATTGAACCGAATGAAAAAAACCTAATTCTTCGGCCGTCTGACGTAAAATTGGTAAATATTTGAAATAATATAATTTTTATTCAAATATTTCGTAAGCGGACACGATAAAGCAGTGGAAAGTTTACAAAACTAGAGTGACTTAACAGACCTTAATTGAATAGTCACTCTTCAGTCGGAGTCAATTCGTTTTAGCTTTTTTGGTATCGGTAGTTGATTTACATTATTAACACTGAGCTACAGATTTTATTTACAGTGTCAATACAAATGTCAACACATTCGTACTGACACTGTATACTCGAAATTATTCTCCAAGTATGTAACTAAATAGCTCACACAATATTTTAATCGTAAGTAACATTTTACAATAACGATTATTTTAGAGTTTGATCATCAAAATAAAAACTTAATTTGTTGACTTTGGGAATAGTGCTATCTGTCTCCCTTAAAAAATCGTTAAATTGAGAACCTACCGTGAAATTGTGTGAATAAAAACATTATCAGTGAATAAAAATTTTGCTAGCAAAAATCAGGTGTTTATAATGATTACAAATCAATATAACTAAAATTAATAATTTATTGACAATGCTTTAATAATAACAATATAACTCCTGGACAAATAACACAACATCATCTATATATTTAGATTCAAACGCAAGACACGAGAAAAACATTATGTTCATTACGCAATATTTTTCCCATGTTGGTAATCGAACACAGGCCCTCTGGCGCAACAGTCAGTCATTTATCACTACATGCCGAGAGTAATAATACAAGAGAATAAGCTAAAAATTTGAGTATGAACGCGATAGAATTTAAATTATTTAATTAATGACTAAAGAAGAAAACATCAGAGGCGTCATGTTGTTGCTATCAAATATGAAAAATACGATAAAATAATTGTGTGTAGTAACACCGAGTGAGACATTCATATTATTGCTTTTATATGTATGCAAGACATTTGATTTAATGATTTCAGAATTTATGTATTAATAATTAAAAAAAAAGTTGTAAAGGAATATTTATATGTTAACGGTTATTATAATATAAATGAATATATAAATGATAACACTTAATTTCAGTTATTTTACCTATATATATCTCGCATAGTAATAAGTTATCTGTGTAATTGAATTACTTTGTAAACGTAAATTTTGTAAATGATATAACTGTAATAATGCCGCGTCACCTAATATGGTACATGCATCAGAATGTGAAAAATACTCTAATATTGTTTACTACTATATTTGAACCCTGGTCATAAAATGCTCGCTCCAGGCTTTTTCAAATTTTAATATACAGGATACACATTCAAATTTGAGAAAGCCTACGACACAACTTCATTATTTTTTTACCTGCCTTGATATTTGATTGGATTTCTGATAGAAATTGTATAAAATTAAGTTAGGTAACCTTTTTAAAAACAAGCAATAAGTAAATTTTGCATATAATTGCTTGCGTAACAAATTACGTCACAACTAAACCATCGTATAATGCTTTGTTTTGTTTGTAATTATTAGATAGTTAAACAAAAAAATGCAAAAATCACTGGTGCCATTGGATTTAGTGCATCGTTGGATGACTTATCATTTTAGATCTTGTCCAGTCATTACGAGGACTTTGACCTTTTTATCTTATCTGTTTGCAAAATATGAGGAAAATAAATATAAATCGATTTATTCTAAGGGCGAAATATCAGAAAGCAATATATTGATTACAATGGCTTAAATCAACTTCAACATCAGTCTGTGTTGGTCCACTGCTGGACACAGAGGTTGGTGGTTTGACCGACTTTTTACATGCCCATCCGACGCGTAGATCATCATAATTTTCAGATAAATGGGCGATCGGCCCAAATTCAAAAAAAGGTATTACCGTACCTTACTATACATGAGCCAAAAACGATATAGAGTTAATGTTAAAAAAGTCTTAAGAAAAAATAGCACACAATAACTGTATTTTATTATTAGTTAAAGCGATGAGACAAGCAGGGCTTAACTGATGGTAAGTGATGCGCCGTGCCCGTAAGAAAAGCAACGTAACGCTATTAATCCACTCACCAGCCAGAGACACGGGAAGGCCCTTCAAACAGGTAGGCAGTTGTGTTTTTAATATAATGCTTTATGGCACATTTACGCAACGTGGTGGTACTCGTTCAGACAGTTCCAACTTTAAAGGAGACTAAAACTATCTTTTAAAGTCAAAGTCAAAGTCAAAGTCAAAGTCAAATATCTTTATTCAATATGGAAGCATTACACTTTCTTATTGATTGTCAAATAATCTACCACCGGTTCGGAAATGGAAGCCTCTGACCTGAGAAGAACCGGCGTAAGAAACTCAGCGGGACTTTTTCTTTTTCCTTTTCCTTCAATAAAGTAAGTTCAATTAAGTAGCAGGTAGTGCAATGAAAATGGTACTTTACTTAATTGTTTGCCGACTGCCCTGTTTGAATGCAGAAAGGCTCCTTTCTCTCTTTGGATCCAGTGGTCGAGTCTCTGACAGCCAAGCTTAACGTTTCTGGAACAATTCAGACAAGTTGGAGATCTCTCTGGTACTTAGTGAAGGAAGCAGTCATCCACAGTTATCGTCAATAACCGACAGTCATATTCTTAGTTTTAGTAAATGTTTTTTTTATATCATATTAACGTTATGTAAACAGCTGATTCGCAAATTTACCGTGCCGTTAACACTTGTCTATTGACAGTTCCTGTTATCGACAGCTGTCAAAACTTTAGATATAGTGAAACGTCACAAAGAATCACAGCGAGCAATTTGCATACGTCTCTGGAGTGGCAGGCTATTAAATTGACAACCTGCATGTTTATTCAGGAAAAATGTATTACGAACTTACCTTGCGCGATCAAGTTTATATTAAGTTTTTTTAATTTTAAATTGTGAGACTTATTTTATTATTTATACTTAATATTGGTTTTTTAAGCAAGGGTTAATACCGCTAGACCACGGTGGCAGATATAATTAGTACTAAAGATGTTAAATGCCCCTGTTTGTGCTAATGTCCCGTAATATGTGATTTCATCTATTATTGTAAGAAATAAGTCTTTACAGTAAATGTTCTACTTAGTATAATATACGAAAAAAAATAAATTAGCGTTTTATAAAACATAAAATCATGTAAATAAAACTGTCTCCGTAGCCTAGTGGTATGGGCGTGTGCTTTAGAAAGCGGAGGTCGTGGGTTCGAATCCTGCGGGGACTCAACAAATTTTCATTGTTGTTTCCTAGTTGGTTAGGGCAATTTGGGCCGATCACCCAATTGTCTGAAAAGTAAGATGATCCATGCGTCGGATGGGCATGTAAAAAGTCGGTCCACCCACCAACCCGCAATGGGATACGGTCCAAAAACCCCCTAATGGATAGGGGTGTATTAGGGGAGGCCTATGTCCAGCAGTGGACTATCACAGGCTGCTGATGATGATGATGATGTAAATAAAAAACACATGGTGATGATGATGATAAAAAAGTGAATAAGAAATTACTAAAAATATCTATTTTAAATTTCAACAAAGTAACAATTTTGTATAAAATCATACAAAGAATGCTGAGGTTGTTAATAATAAATTATAATTAATGTTTTTGTAAGATTTTTTGTGAGTCAGAAACTTCCAACAGAAGTATCTATTAGATATTGCGTTAAATTTTAAAACGTAATTAATTACTTCACGAGGTCGTCAAAAGGCAAACCGGCCTAGTGACGGGCAACTTGAGTAACAAACACGAGTAAAATCGGGTCGGGTTTAACTCGTACATCGAGTTAGTTCCGTCATACTCGAGTTTAAAATAGATAAACTACATATGGGTAATAAATTGACAGGAAGATATTTCTCGTTTCGTTTTCTTTTCACTTCACATTATCTTTTAAAGCAGCAGCCAAGGACCTGCATTAAAATTTGAGACTAAAATATATATCGACTACTAAATTGACATCTGCAAAATATGCTTTTTGATAGTAATTAGTTAATTTTCCTAATAATGTTGTGATAGGGGTTAATAAAACAATAATGAGAACCTTAATATGTACCTGCAACATAATTTTAGTCCGATTTTATTTTAAAATACTGCTATGTAATAACGTTGTTTTATTCATAATAAATAAAAATATTCTGTCAAAATGATAATTCAATCCAAATTTATACATATACATAAATGTTTTTATTTTTATTGTACTAAAAATATTTTTTTTTATCTTCATCTTCTATATAATACAAGTATATAATAAAAAATAAGAAGTGCCAGCAGAAATTTCATTTATCTGTTCTAATAAAAATCTAAATAAAAGTAAATATTAAAAAAAAAAACAACGGTAAAAATCCCCCGAGTTCCGTAAATTAAAACTCTTGTTGAATCGGGGTTTATTTTCTCCGAGTTCGCACAACACTACACCAGCTCGCTTAAACACATAAATATCTAAGCTTGTTTATATGAGTTCATACCCGCGTGTGCAGTACAGGGTTATTACAAGAGCTATAAAACCTGTGCTCGTTAATAAAATCTCTTAATCATTTATTGTAACTGCCTTAAAACGAGTTAAAATGTATCTACTATTATTTACATCATTATTATTGTGTTATTTAATATACTGTTACTTTACGAGAACGTTTAGATATTGGAAGAATAGGAATATTCCTGGGCCAAAACCCTTTCCTTTCGTTGGAAACTTACTTGAATCTACATTACGGAAGAAGAACATTGCGATCGTGTTCAAAGAAATCTATGATGCTTTTCCGAACGAAAAGTAGTCGGTGTGTACAGAATGACGACGCCGAGTTTACTTATAAGAGATCCGGAGATTTTGAAACACATTTTCATCAAAGATTTCGACAATTTCTCCGACAGGGGAGTGTCCTTCAGTGAAAAAGGATTGGGTGTTAACTTATTCCATTCTGATACTGACAAGTGGAAAGTGCTGAGGAATAGATTTACGCCAATATTCACTTCTGGAAAACTGAAGCACATGATGTACTTATTGGACGAGCGTGGTGACAAATTTTTAGAGCACGTTGAAGAAATTTGTGGTAGAAATAATGATTTTGAGGTACACTCACTCCTCGCAAAGTACACAATGTCGGCAATTACAGCTTGTGCTTTCGGATTGGAAGTTGATGCAAACAGTGAAAGAATGGAGATGTTGGTGGAATTTGACAAGTTATTGACCGCGCCTTCGTTTATAGATGAGTTAGATATGATGTATCCTGGATTATTGAAAAGTTTGAGACTCGAGATATTCCCTAAAAATATTACGGATTTTTTTATGCAACTCGTTTCAACGGTGATTACTCAGAGGAATGGTGTACCGTCTCAGCGGAAGGACTTTATGGATCTGATTTTGGAGTTGAGGCAAGATGGTCACATACTTGGAAGTAAAATGTCAGATGACTCCAGATCTGTTCTTGAATTGACGGATGACATTATAGCTGCACAGGCGTTCGTATTTTACGGTGGGGGTTACGAAACTAGTGCTAGTACTATGGCATTTATGTTTTACGAGTTGGCTAAGAACCCGGATGTCCAAGATAAGTTGATAGCGGAAGTTGATGAAGTTCTTAAAAAGTACAATGGTAAAGTAAATTTTGAAACCGTTAACGACTTGCCATATATGGATAAGGTTTTTGATGAAACTTTAAGATTATATCCCATTGTGGACCCTTTGCAAAGAAGAGCACAAATGGATTACAAGTTGCCTGGAACTGATGTGACAGTTAAAAAGGATCAAATAGTATTAATATCTGCTATTGGTATTCACCGCGATAAAAAATATTATCCTAATCCTGAAAGATTTGATCCTGAAAGGTTTTCTTTGGAAAACTCCACTGAACGACACTCCTGTGCTTATTTACCTTTTGGAACTGGACCCAGAAATTGTATTGGTAAGTTTTTCGAATCTTAATATGCAATTGTTTGGGGAAGAAATTATCAAAATATTATTTTACTAATAGCTAAATAAAATTATATATTATTAAAATAAACATTGTCGTACAACACTTTTTATTTGGCTAATAATCACTGTGCGAACAATTCGTAACATTGTATGTTACAGGTTGTGAGATGATTCAAAATTTCATTGTTATAACTTTATGGGCAAGGTATATCGGTGCCCAAAATGTAAACATCTAGCCCGTCATATTAGTCACCGTAACACAATGTAATTATCGTTGTGTTTGCCGGGTGAGGATAGATCCTTACATTTTCTTTATATCAGATGTATGTACATATATGAAAAGCGGCCTGGACCCACGGATTTCTGCATTATTTCTAATTGTTGTTTTATTATACGAAATTTTGTAAAAACACTGATTTCCTTCACTATATATTGAATTGTTCGCTGCTACTGTAATTTACTTATAAGATAGAGTTTGTTTCGTAAGTGTTTGCCAAAAATACTACTTGGGTATTCTGTTTCCAGCTTTCAACTTAAGAAAAGTACATGTTTTTTACTATAAAAAGAAGAATTACTTTTAGTATTTGGGGAGGTCTTTGTCCTGCAGTGGACTATCACAGGCTGATGATGATGATGATGATGTAGGTGGTAATAAAAGAAAGATGTTAAAAGTCAGTACAGTGCGTTTTTTCTTGCTATTTTTCATTCAAATTGTATCTGGTCAGATTTATTTCCAATTTGCAGGCAAATATGCAATTCGACTGCAAATTACATTCTTAATTGTCAATGCTTATCTGGGTATGGTTTCCGTTATAGTAATTTTTAAGGAAAATCTTTGAATGGTTGCTCATTTAGTCAAATTAGTTATATGCACCGTTTTCATATCAACTAAGATTTATAGATCTATTTAAAATACTTTTACAGTTTTGTCTAAAATGTGATTTCAGGAATCCGTTTTGCAAAGGTGCAAACACGGGTTGGCCTGGTGAAGTTCTTCTCCAAGTTTCGCGTGGAACCTTCCCACAAGACACCGCCTGTGATGAACTTTGTTCCCAAACGGTTCATCCTCGCTGCGGATGGAGGGGTACATGTCAACATTGTGCCAAGAAAAAACTGAATTGAATCCCGATATCGTAGCAATTGTTGTATTTGATTGAGTTTGCCGTGAAAGTACAATTTTTTTATTAAAAAAATATTAATATGATGACCGGAAGCGTTGGCGTGTATCTGGGGAGGCTATGTCCAGCAGTGGACTCACCCAGGCTCATGATGGAGGGCTGTACCCGTGTTTTTTTAAACGTTGAAATGGATTTTCCTGGGATAAAGAGCAGTCTGTGTTACTCAAACTAAATATAGCTATCTAATGGTAATTTTTTTTTAAATTGGCGCGGTAGTTTTTTAGTTAAATTATTACAAACGTACACACAAAAATAAAAATCTTTCCGCTTTGTAATAATAGTATAAATATGTATTAAGTGAACAAATATTTATAAAACACTTCATCTTCACACAAATTTTCCGACATAACAGATCACGTTTCAATGATATTTTCTTTTCTGAAACATAATTTTTAAGAGATTATAATAGTTGAAAAAACAACCATTGTTTCATTGTTGTTAAGCGAAACAATAGCATCGGCAATGTTTTTTTGTAGTCAACCTTGCCTGCAGAATTAAAGAAAAAAACCTAAATACACAGATATATAAACGTTTTTAGTCAACATTTTAAATTACCAAACAATAACCTTATTTGTTTTCATAAAAATGTGTCTTTCCAATTGCACATATGTTCTGTTTAATTGATCATTTTAAGTAATAAATAATTCTAAAAAATCTTGAAATAACTTTACAATAACATAAAATTGTTATATAAAAATCCCCCTTACTCAAACGTAGAGTAAATTCTTATCTGATTGCTAGTTTGAATTTAAAAACGAGATAATAGGGAGAAAAATATATAATCGGGTCGAAGATTAATAAACAGTTTTAGTGGCTACAACTGGAAGTAATATTAAAGTTAACGTTTCCTAATGTATAATACGTGTAACTGCCTTCTTGGTCTAGCGTGTTGGCCCTTGCTTTATAAACCGGAGGTCGTAGGTTTGAATTCCGCATGGAAGAAAACTCAAAATTTTGAATTATTAATTAAAATATATTTAGATTAGGCAATATGGGCCGATCACCCAATTGTCTGAAAAGTAAGGTGATTCGCGTCGGACGAGCATGTAAAGTGGTCAAGATCTATTTTGGCAGTCGTTGTCGGAAGTCAGCGCCTTCAAATTTAATGACTTTTATGACATACACAGGCAGACAAGCGGTCGGCCACCTGATGGGAAGTGGTCCCAACGCCCATAGACATTGGCAATACCAGTAGTGTAGCCATCGCGATACCTACGTGAGACAGAGGGTTTTAAGTCTCGCTAACCCAGTCTAGTAAGTAAGATGCTAGTCGCTCTGCGTTGAAACTGTTATTCAGGTAAATCTGGATGGATTAAAAGGCAAAAGAAAAAGTTTTCTGAAGTATAGTGCAGTCTCAGCAAAGAGAACAAAGAAGACTATCAATTGAAATAGTTTTGATTTTACGTGCCACAGGCAAAGTCAGCAAATAATTATTGACAACTCAAGTTATAATTTTGATTATGATGTTATTCTTGACCGACTTTCAATAAGAAGAGGTAATAGTTAAAGGTATTAGTTTACATAAAGTTAATTCTTTTAAAATATTCTTCATTTGAGGTGCATAAAAGATGCGATATTATGATTAAAGTAATACCTTAAATATATAAGAATTTAAAAGGCGGTACCAGATGTCGCGGGACAGTTGCGACTAACAATGTGCAGGGAGCACGTTGCTGCTCGCTTCTATTGCAAATATTGGCCGTACACTGTTTTAAATCAGTCATATATTTTGTAGAAATTGCACTTGTTATTCTTCAATACGATTTTTGTACTCTACACCTAGTCAAGGGCACTTCGTTTTGTTTTTGATATGACTTGATATTGTCATTAATTTATTATTCCAAATACATAAATAAAAACACGGAAAAGAATAAATACGGAAAACGATTCGTTTATCAGCACATTTGATACTGATTTAAAATTGTATCAATGTAGCTTAAGTAAGCAAAAGTATTTTCCTTATTCAAAAATTATATATAAAACCAAACGCGTTAGTATAAATTTGTATAAGAACCAGTCAATTTATGTCTGCATCTAAAAATTATTTATAGATACATAATTCATCAAGAAACATTCGCTCTTTGACTGCTTTCCTTTCTCCTAGCTATTTTCCCAAGTTATCATGGAGCTGATTTCTAATTTAAATTTAAATAGAAGCTTTTTCCAAAGATTCTACCTATCAGACATTTGGTTGATCGGCCCATATTGTTCTAACTAAGCAGAAAACAACTATTTTGGCTATCCTGCTTGCCCGCAGGATTCAAACCCATAGGCCCAGTTTATAATACAAGAGTCAATACTACTAGGCCACGGATGCGGTTGGTTACAGCTATCAATAACATAATAATATGATTAATATAAAAACATAGCAAAGATATGATGTTCTCTTGTGTTCTTAACCTTTATATAACCTTGTATTAATATTTAACGCGCAGTCAAACGCATCGTCACTGTCAAGGTCCAGCCGAAATAATTGGAATTGGCGCCGTCCCCATCGTGCTTAGAATCTAGAATTTAATCATTGTTCAGATAATTTAAGCCGTTTGTAAATGCATTTACAATTCAATGAATATAAATGGCGTATCAGTTAATCAGAAGAAACAAGGTTTTGGTTAATAATTTTCATATTGAGGATGCAACGCGATAAAATTTCTTGACTTTGTCTTTTGTGACTTAATTTTAAATTATTATGATTTTAAGTACTCTCCTCTATGTTCACGTCATGGCAGGGAATATGCACTAAGTAAAAGAAATGTAGTAAATGACAACCGAATCGGTAAGTAAGTGGAGAAAAAATAATACAGCACGAATCCATACATAATTATAACACTTTCATATGTAGATGGGATGTTACTCTATTATTCTTTTCGTAATCCATGATAAAGTGTAGAGAGATCCTTCTGTCTATATGTTAGATATCGCACATCTTAATCTGTCCGTGATCATGGATAAAATATAAAAAAATAAAACTGCGAAGAATATCTAAATCTTTTATGGGACATTGTATTCACTTTAACAACAGCCCCAGAAAATGTTATAAAATTAACCATTATTAAATTTAAAAAGTTATCAAGGAAAGTTTGTCTGTTTTACAATGTAAATAGGTTCTTAAAGGATAACACTCTGTTAATGGAATACTCGCTTCTTTTTCAAGTGCATCGCTTCTATGTAAACTAAAGATATTTGAATTAAAAAAAAAATGACAAGGAATACGTTTCCAACCAGAGCCGACTTTTTGACATGCATCTCTAAGAGATATTCTCAAAGAAACTGTAAAGTACTGACAGGTATATACTCACCACGCTAAAATCAGTGCTCGTTATGATACCAATGCCAATCATTATAGATACCAATAAAATTGTAAAAGTCAGCCTTATTGAGAATATTATAAGCTTAATGACTACTAACTTAAAAGTGAAACAGCATATAGATTAGTTATAAGCAACCCGCATGCATCAAAGGAAATTATGTTTATAAAAAACGAGCTTCAATCGAAGGAATATGAAGTAAGAAAAATTATAATGTGCTTCATAATGGAATAAAAGTTCTTCTTACGGATTTTCTCGCGTCATTTTTACATGTTGTGGATTTTGTTCAACAATTCATATATTAATTTATAATCATTGGTTGTTTTATAATAAAATAAGAAAAATAAACACTTTGTATACGCCATCTATAACCACGTTAGACGATAAAATTAAATTTAATATCACCTACCGGTGGTAGGTGATATTAAACACCCCTTTTTACAAGGGACCGTCTGGGTGGGTACCACCACGGTTCCTATGTCTACCGCAAAGCAGTAGTGTGAAAACACTTCTGTGTGCAGCGTGTTGGTGATACCTGTATGGCCAATGTATATGGGCGTCGGTGACTACTTTCCATCAGGTGGCCCCGATTGCTCGTCTGCCTGCTATGCAATAAAAAAAAAAACCTCTAGTGGGACTAGAGAGCGATTGCCAGACCAACTGGTTGGCAATCCCTCTGGGGGTCGTGCTTTTTGGTGACTTGCTAAGGTTGCTGAGAGCAATTTCTGCAAGTCCAGTCTCCCGCTACTGCGCAAGTCTGCTCGGAAGAAGACTGCTTTTGGTCAAGCGCTTAGCCTTTACCTCGACTTTGGACGACGGGGGAGCCATTCCACCGAACCTCACTCGGTGTGGGACTACCCAGTCTGTAATCCACATTTCAAAGCGGTTCACACGGGAAGTACAGCTTCTTAAGTAGACCTAAAGAGATGCCTCCGCGAGATGACTTCTGTAGTAACGCGTTTATATAGTGTTTTGTACACGGTTACTCGGGTTCCGAGTTCGTGGAAGGCAGTTCAAATATTAAAGGTCACTAAAAAGGAAGACCGGTCAGACCCTTCGAGTTACTGACCTATAACTATAACATTCTGACTCCCTAAGGCGATGGAGAACCAGCTCTTAGGTTACCTGGAGGAAGACCGACTGATCAGTGATCGACGTTATAGTTTCCGAGAAGTCTAAGAATTTAAGGGCGAGACTCTGGCAGTTAACCTTGGCATTGCTAAGGCGTTCGACAGGGTCTGGCAAGGAGCTCCTCTATCTTGGCTACCCGTTTATGAAATCTCCGAGGGACTGTGTGAGTGAGCTTATTTCGATGGTCTGAACATCAGAACCGCTGTTGGCGGCAGTTTCTCCCGAAACCATGACCATTAGACACACGGGGATTCAAAACGATCGGTGCCATCACTCACGATTATGATTCTGTATTACAAGGTACGTTCGCCATCGGAAACTATGCGTACGATAGTACGGGTGATGTGCGGTTTACCGGTAACATTCTGTCCCTCAGTGTCAATACTGGAGAGACAATTAGAACTTGTGATTGAAGTGGCGAGCCCCCCTGGGCGATTTTCCGAGTGGGGTCTAGAGAAGCTTGATCAGCTCAGCTTCACGAAGACACAGGTTTGCGCTATCATTGCTAACAGTTATTTATCAGGGCCCCGCAGTTTCTGGGTGTCTATAACAGCCATCCTAGAGAATTGGAATCTTCGGGGTTGAGAGTTTCCGCTAGCCCTATGACATGTCTTTCTTCAAACAAGGTATAGGGAGTCTTTCAGCGCGTTGATATGGCCCCTGGTATTGCCGTTGTCTATGGGTATCGGTAACCATTTTCCATTAGTTATTCCGAATGTTCCTCTGCCTTCATAGGTATCAAAAAGTACCTACAAAACAAGTCAAAGTCAAAGATCTTAATTCGATGTAATAGGTTGTTTGAGAAATAATTTCGTTTTTTCTCGACATAGGATTAAATATTTTTACACATATTCCCGCTTTAGCCGCATATTTTTATATGCTTTTAGCCGTATATGCTTTGAAAGCATATGTTTGAAGGCTTGTATGTTAATAATCCTAATTAGTTCTAAGCAGTAATTTTTGGTTTATGCCCTTTTAAATATGGATAGCAACAATCAGTATTTTCGACAAAGTTTACTGTTTTAACACAGAAAGGGTAAAAGCTGTTTAAACCAGAAGAAAATTGACAAGGACTTGCAAAGGACGGATATGAATGAAGAAGGTGTGTTGACAGTACGCCACTTCCAAAACTGGTTTCGGCAGTTGTGCCGAAGATAGACCTCATTGGGAAAGGCCGATGGAAGTTGATAAAGACGAAAAACAACAGGTGAGAATGGATTGTGGTTTAAATTATCAAATGAAACTTTATTTAATAATTAAAATATCATTAAATTATCAAACGATTTATAACCACTTGAAAAGCCTGAGATTATCCATGAATCCCATGTTCACACAGAGAGAAATCTGTGTTAACGTATTGACGTCACGAAGAGAATCCGTTTATGATTTTCCGTTGTATTCAACATCTTCTTACGCAAATGTCATGGAGCAAAAAAGATACACCGGCCTCAAACTATTAGCAAAGCCGATATTCATGAAAAAACGTGACGCTGTCTGTTAGGTGGGATAATTGTATAACAGAATGATTAATTCGGAAGTCTACAGTCTTTAGTTGTACAAACTAAATGCCCTTTAACAGAAAAGGCCAGAAGTATTTCACCAAAACAACGCAACAACTTACACAAGTTTGGTCAATCGCCAAAAGCTTTTACAGCGTGAATGGGATACGGTTATGGAAATTTCCATATCCGGAGTCTTTCTGAAAGATCATAATCGGAATGAGATAATGCGAAACCGAACGTAACAACCAACATTATCCATATAATCCACCGAAAAAGCATGCTTAAGTGGCAATGGGCCGGCTGTGGGCACCAGAAGAACTTATAATAGTTGAAGTAGACGAATTCTTGAGTGGAGACCGCGAATCGGTAAACGCAGCGTAGCACGCCTGCAGACCAGGTGGAGCGATGATCTTCGCATGACGGCTGGCAAGAACTGTATGAGAGTTACCGAGAAGCGTGCTCAATGGCGTTCTATTAGAGACCTATGTCTAGCAGTGGATAAATGCAGATGATAATGATGATAATATCTTACTTTATAAAAGTAAGATATGTCACAGCTTTAGCTGATATCCCTCAAAATAAGGACACAATGATAGCTAAGTATGCTGATGGTATAACTACAATGTCCTGTAGCAGCGACTGCATCTGCTGCTATACAAAATTTCTTAATTAATATTCCACTATGGCTACTATCATGGAGCGTAAAATTAAACAATAATAAATCCGCATGTCACTTTTAGTTTAAGTGAGACTACCTGTCATGCTAAACAGTGCTCAAATTCCTCAAACCGTATGTGTTTGGATAGACGACTTACGTAGCGGAATCATATCTGAAACAAGCGAAAACAATTTCATACAAAATTAAGAAGTGCTAATTGGCTAATCGGAGGGAAAATAAAAGAAGGAGAAAAAGAAAAGATTTATGTGTTATGATTTGATCTGTTATACTGCCCCCTTAATTAACAACAATTTGTTGCTAATATTAATATCTTACAGTGTGCGAATAAGTTCGAGCTTAGAATAATAATTAATTATTATTATTCCATAAAACATTGCTAATTGAAACTAATTTAAAAACAAAAAAACATATACTAGTTATGTTGTAAGATGTAATATGAATTCTGATAAAAATAAACCTCCCGATCCCGGGATACCAGACAATGATTCTGAATCCCGGGATAGTGAATCCCTAGGTTCCCTAAGTTATTCAACATTAACAGCTCCTTCCATTCGTTCAAGTTCTTTCTCACCTATTCCGGCAGTCGAACGTAATTAAGGTTTTTCGAGCCAAATAGGCCCAGCCGTAGATGATCAGTCCATAAAACGCAAAATAACTAGGATTGTTAATTCAACAAAACCGTCAAACACCAGCCAACCATCGACTCCGGCTTACACTCGTAAATACCTTTCATCAGATTTAGGACCTTTCGTAGTGCACATTTCTAAGATTGAAAGTGACACATCTTCAGGAGTATCAATTCATCCTGTTAATTTTGGTCAGTTCATCTTTAAACATAGTCAAAGTCAAAATCAAAGTCAAATATCTTTCAATATCATTCAATATGGAAGCATTGCACTTTCTTATTGATTGTCAAATAACCTACCACCGGTTCGGAAATGGAAGCCTCTGACCTGTGAAGAACCGGCGTAAGAAACTCAGCGGGACTTTTTTTTTCCTTTTTCTTCAATAAATTTTCCAAAATTTTTACATAAAACTCACATTTTACTACTTTGAAATAGCCTGGAGCGAACAGTTCATTACAGGTGTGTTATCTATCAAGTAGTCATTACAACAATAATATCCTTTAACACACAAACGTTCCTTTACAACTTTTTAAATTTATTTACAGATAAAAACCGAAACGTTTTCTGGTATTTTATTGTAGGAGAGTATACATTGTTCTATGAAAGATTTCATTGTTCTCGGAGCCTAGTTTTTGGAAGAAAATATTTATGCTTATTCCTAGTATTTATATTATGTGTGTCACAATGTTTTACAAAATCATTTTTATGTTTATGAACATACATAATATTTTCAAATATGTATTGAGAAAACAATCATTATATTAATTTCGTAAACATTTTTCTCAGCGATTCTTTGAGGCCCAGGTTATAGACTGCCTCGAATCGCTCTTTTTAAATTATAAAATAGTATTAATATCAGCCATGTTTCCCAGTAGAATGCCGTAAGACATAATTGTCTGTGAAAATAACTAAAATATACTAAACGGGCTGTTTCAACATCGGTTATTTGTCTAATTTTTTTGACTGCATGAGCCGCTGAGCTAAGTTTACTCGTCAGTCTATGAACATGAGGGCCCCATTGCAGTTTAGATTCTATTGTGATGCCAAGAAATACAGTGCAATGTACTAGGTCTAGCGCTTCTCCATCTACGACCACATCACACCCAGCTTGAGGAACATTAGGAGTTTAAACCTTATACATTTAGTTTTATTTTTGTTTAACAATTAATTATTTGCACTAAACCAATATTTTACTTTTGAGAGGATATTATTTACAATGACGATGTAAATTAAGATTGCAAGTTACGTCGTTTTATTCTAAATATTAAAGAAGTATCATCAGCAAATAATACAATCTCGTTATTGTTCTCAACCTGGTGTGGTAGGTCATTAATATAGACCAGGAAGAGAAAAGGCCCTAAATAGATCCTGTGGACCCTCTATACCTACCAGCCTTGGAGATCTCTTACTGTTCACGTCAACTCTTGAGCTCGATGGCTCAAGTAACTGAAGTCAGAAGGTTTAGTGCGGCATTTTGATACCATAGTGGATTAATTTCCTGATCAAAGTCATCATGCTGTACACAGTCAAATGCTTTGGTTAAGTCACAGAAGACACCTAAGGCATCGTGATCTTCCCATGCCTCAAATATAGTCTTAATAAGATGGACACCTGCATCGGTTGTAGAACGACCCGTGATAACCATACTGCTTGTTATTAGCATATTATGAGAAATAAAATGTATTTGTAATTGGTTAGAAGCTAAGCGCAGGCAGTATACTAATAGGTCTAAAGTTATTGGGGTCTGTAGTACTGCCTGATTTTAATACCGAATAATCTTTACTGTAGCTTCATAAGGTCAGGAAATTTCACACATGTAATACAATCTAAAATGATGCAAGCAAGGTGATATAACATCAATAATAGATTTTATCACAACGAGATCCCCACTATCTACAGTTTTTTTTTAATGTCCAGAGATTTAAAAGCGGACACAATATCTTTATCGCTTACATTACTAAAATAGAAATTATCTTTACATCTCTTTAATATTTCTTTTCAATAAGGACTCTGCAACAGTTGGAGAAGAAACAAGGACTTGTGGTAAAGACAGGAATGTCTGAAAAAATTTTCAAATAGGATGCAACATCTCGATCAGAATTTATTTTACTATTATTAACATTTAGCTTCGAATTTCAAAGTTCTTGTTTACAGCCCTTCCTGTCTCACCAGTAATTATTTTCCAAGTCATCATCGTATAGACCCATAGCCCTTTCATCTACTTTATGTAAAATCACAGAACACCTTTTAAAAAATAGGTTGCAGTGGTTTGTAGAGAGCCAGGGCGTCCTCTCTGTCACCCAATTAGGGTTTAGAAAAGGCAAAAGTGTCATAGACTGCCACGCTCTTCTAATATCTGACATCCAGATTGCATTTACTAACAATCACTCGGTCATATCAGTTTTCCTAGATATAGAGTCTGCCTAAGACAACGTACTAATTTCAGTGCTCAGGAACAAACTGTTTAAGCTAAGAATTCCCTGTAAAGTAGTACAACTCATATGTAATTTATTGGTAGATCGTAAGCTCAGCTTTCGTATAGATGGCTATATATCTTTAGAAAGAACTGTGTGGAAAGGGCTCCCCCAGGGATCAGTTATTAGCCCATTATTATTTAAAATTTATACCTCGGATATAGGCTCCGCCCTTACAAATAGCTGTCAAATTATCCAGTACGCAGATGATATCTGTATCTATCTTGTGCATAAAAATACCAATGAGGGCTCACTTGATATGAATGCTTGTTTGGACTCTGTAGGCACGTGGTTAATGGACCACGGCTTAGACGAAGCTCCAAATAAGAGTCGAGTAGTATTATTTACAAGAAAGCGTTCTCCCCTCATATAAACATCGTATATCAAGGATATAATATACCACAAGTAACAGAAGCAAAATTTCTGGGTCTAATACTAGACTCCAAGCTTGCCGGTTTAGCACACGTCGATAACATAGCCAGAAAATGTGAAAAAAACATCAACGTACTACGCGCTCTGTCTGGTAAGTGGTGGGGCGCCCATCCTTATAGTCAAAAACTTCTATATAATGCCCTTGTTCGCAGTATTATAGATTTCGGCTCAATTTTCCTGCAGACTTCAACAAAAAGCATTCTGTATCGGTTAGATTCACTTCAGTTCATGGCATTAAGAATAGTATTAGGTGCAATAAAATCCTCCCCAACTCGAGCTCTGCAAATCGAGAGTGCAGAACCACCATTAAGCCTGAGGCGACAGTTTCTTTCTGATCGATATTCTCTTCGTTTAGCTCAAATACAACCTAATATTATTATGTTAAAACTACCTGTTCTACAAAATTGTATGACTTCAAACTTCTGTTATAATAGGGAACAACCCTGTCTCATCAAAAGTCTTAATTATATTAATAGCTTCGAATCTCCTTTAATCCAATCGAACACTCTACCAATTTTCAAAATATCCTTTAAAGCTCTCTGCTATTCTCCCTTAGTGTATCCAAACATAGGTTTAGTAAAAACACAAAAAATATCAATTCAAAATTTTAAAAATTGTTGAAGAAAAATGGCCGCAGTGGAATTTATTTTTCACCGATGCCTAAAATTAGATTCGAATGGTAATACTGGTGCTGCTTTTTACCATACAAATACAAATCATCATAAATTGCATAAACTACCTCCAGAAAGCTCAGTATTTACGGGTGAGTGTATTGCCTTGATAAGTTGCCTAAAGTTTATCATACATCATTCAATAAACTTCTCTGCGATATTCAGTGATTGTTCTAGTGCTATACAAGCCATCTCAAAGAACCCGTTTAAAAATTGTTTAGAAAACCCGCTCATTTGTGCAATCAAAAATCTCTTGTTCACTTGTCATCAAAACAGTATTATAATTGAAATAGTTTGGATCCCTTCACATACAGACATTCTTGAGAAGGAAACTGTGGATCAAATGGCTAAAGAAGCGACATATAGCGGAGATCATGAGTACTATGCGAATGTTAGTCATAATATAAATCTTAATGTCGTATCAGAATGGCATAAGCAATGTGAGACTTACAAATATCAATATTCTGAAATAAATCCTATTGTATTTATAAAATCGGTTGTATTTATAATTACGGTGGTAGGTCCCTGTTTACAGGAGACCGTCTGGGTGGGTACCACTGCGGTGCCTATTTCTGCGCGAAGCAGTAGTGTGAAAACACTGCTGCGTTCCGGTTTGAAGGGCACTGTAGCCAGCGTATTTACTGGGTAAACAAGACTTAACACCCTATGTCTCACGGTAGGCAGTGCGTCGGCGATACCACTGGTATTGTCAACGTCTTGGGTGTCGGTGACCACTTCCATCAGGTGGCCCGACTGCTCGTCTGCCTGCGTATGCCATAAAAAAAAAAACCGTACTTTTATCAATTCAAAAAATTTAACAAGCAAATGACTAGTGTACTTATCAGACTTCGATTGGGTCACTTTTGATCGCACAATTCCTATTTAAGCTAAAAATTAAACCTTCTCCTATGTGTGGTTGTGGTAAATCTATCGGTACTTTAGATCATATTTTTCTGGAATGTGCTCTCAATAATTTAAGTCCTCCTCTATATTGTTTACTAACTAAGACTAACATTCCGTTCCCAGTTAATTTGGACTATCTCTTAACATTTCCTAATCGTAGAGTTGTATATGCATTAGCTTATTTTATTTCACACAAATATCTTTCCCGTTCCCATTTTTCACGTCTCTTTTCACTGATATTCTACTACCAGACATTGGCAGAGTCATTCGGCAAAGAAGAGACAAGCCATTAAAGAAATAATAAAAAAAATGCATAAACTAAAAATATGTATTTACAAATTACCCTCGTTATGTTAATTCAATTATTAAAAAAGTATTTCTGAGTACGTCACATCCAATAATTTTACCATTATTAGAACCATTTTGAAAGATCAATGCCTTTTTTGTATGTTACGATACAAAAACAAAAGTTTTTTTGTGTAAAATAGTCAATGTGTTGGAAAACATCTAAACTATTGATTAGAATATCCGAGACGTAGACCATGTGGAATTTATAAATTATAGCCTAATTTCACAACATTTTTATTAATTATAATTTAATAGTATGTTTATGTATCTTATTTGTCTGTACCAACCATAAATTTATAGGTAAATAATAGCGTCGATTCCGCCACTGTACGAAAGTGTGCAAGAAGCGTTATAAAACTTGTTTCGTAGTTTGGACGTTAACATTTTACATTTATCTATTGTTGGTAGGATTGTCTTTTATCGTAAATCTACCTCAAGTATGTGGTCTCTTTTGTGCTGATCAAGTTTTTTTTTGGAGCCATATTATACAGAATCACGTTCTAATGTTTGCGTTTATGCTTGTTAACGTTTGTAGAAGTGTGCGTTGCATGATAAACGTACTATAAAACCAAGGGAGCTTAGAACATACCGTTTAGTACAAGATAAGGAAGCAGACAGCTTACTTGAAATGTATCTAATATTAATCTCCACAGTAATAGCATGCTATTTGCTGTACTTCTACTTGACTAGGACGCTTGATTACTGGAAATCGAGAAATGTGCCTGGACCGAAACCACACCCACTTTTCGGCAACATCTTGGAATCCACTCTTAGGAGGAAAAACATTGGAGTAATTTTTAAAGAAATTTACGACCAGTTTCCGGATGAAAAGGTAGTAGGAGTGTTTCGGATGACAACTCCTTGTCTTTTGCTACGTGACTTAGATGTGATCAAAAATGTTTTTATAAAGGATTTCGACTGCTTCTCCGATCGAGGAGTTTCCTTCTCAGAGAAGGGACTCGGCAACAACCTGTTTCACGCAGATACTGAAAAGTGGAGAGTGCTGAGAAACCGTTTCACACCAATTTTTACTTCGGGAAAGCTAAAAAATATGGTGCATTTACTGGCGGAACGTGGTGATAAGTTTGTTGACCACATTCAGGAATTACTTTCAACAAAATGTGAACAGGAGATTCATTCGCTTATACAAAAGTATACAATGGCAACAATATCCGCTTGTGCCTTTGGCTTGGATGTTGATATTTTAACCGAAAAATCCGGGTTCTTTCGGAAACTAGATAATATGATATTCTCGCCTACTTTTATTGACGAATTGGACATGATGTACCCTGGAGTGTTGAAAAACCTAAAACTGGAGATATTTCCCAAGGAAGTGACAGAATTTTTCGAGAATCTTGTTTCAACCGTCATCAGTCAAAGAAATGGTGTCCCATCCAATAGGAAGGATTTCATGGATTTGATACTGGAATTGAGACAGCAGCGTCAAATATTTGGAACTAAAAGGAACGACGATGAAACTAAACTAGCAATTGAGCTGACGGATGATATTATAGCAGCCAGGCGTTCGTGTTTTACGCAGCCGGCTACGAAACAAGTGCAACAACAATGTCTCTTATGATGTATGAATTGGCAAAGAATCAGCATGTCCAGAAGAAAGTGATTGAGGAAATTGATGAAGTTCTAGAGAGACATGACGGTACAGTGAATTTTGAAACTATAAATGACCTGAAATACATGGGTATGGTGTTTGAAGAAACTTTGAGGATGTATCCCTTAGTAGAACCTCTACAGAGGAATGCTCAAGTGGACTATCAGATTCCAGGGACTAACGTCACTGTTAAAAAAGGTCAGATGGTACTTGTGTCGGGTCTGGGCATTCAGCGTGATAAAAAATACTTCCCACAACCAGAAAAGTTTGATCCTGAAAGGTTTTCTAGTGAACAGACAAATGCAAGGCACATCTGTGCATTCTTGCCATTTGGAACTGGTCCGAGAAATTGTATAGGTGAGTTCTGGTTCTTTGATTTATTTCTCTACTGGTCAGTCTTGAATTTATCGTAGTTACTTGAGCCCCTCTCTTACTTCACGGAAAAGGTTGAACGGTAGTTTTCATATTAGTAACTGTAACTACTCATTGTAGCCACATAACTTATATGATCTCTATGATAGGCTGAACTATACAGTATTAAACTGCCTATGTAGCCTAGTGGTAAAGGCGCGTGCTTCAGAATAGGAGGTCGTGGGTCGAATCCTACGGGGTCTCAACAACTCAACATTGATCGGCCGCCGTTGTCGGATTCGACAAGGAGGACATATTAAGAATATAGTATTATATAATATAAATATCGTTAGTACGTATTTGTATATTTAATGCCAATTCATATTCAATGCCAATAACGTATTAACAAGACGATACTTCCGTCTCAGATTTTGATTTTGCATAGCACGGTTCTAATAGTGGATTTTGAAAGGAAATATCTTCCAAATGATGCCGTCAAATTTCTCTCTGTTTAGCTTTAATTATTAACTTTGATAGTGTCAACACCAGTATTAAATACTTTTTTTACCAAATTACTTTTTTTATAGTTTTAAGAATTATTTTCGACAAGGGTATCAATGTGAAGATTCAATTTTTATATTTTCTGCAGGTTTGCGCTTCGCTAAGTTGCAGTCGCGTATGTGTCTATTGAAGTTCTTCGCAAAATTCAGAGTCGAACCAACAAGTTCTACACCGCCGGTTATGGATTTCGCACCGAAGCGATTTATCCTCGCCCCCAAAGGAGGAGTACCTTTAAAGATCATTTCGAGGAAATGAATAACAATGTTCGAATATAAAAATTATGTTAATATTTTTGCAATAAAATTTATCTTACTGAATGATTGGAAGATTCATTAATATTATAAATGTAATTAATCATGTATGGAGAATAGATTAATTAGGTGAAAATAGACGTATTGTGTATTTTGAGTAATCCACGTCACAGGTGTGAAAAGTGTATAGTATTTTTATGTTAATTCCAAAAAGCAAGACTCGCATTATATATTTGTTAGTATTAGAAATTTAAATCTTTATCCGTGTTTATATGTAATATAATTTGTACGAGCGAAGCGTAAGAAGAGACAAAAGGATGAATGTTTAGTCTACAAGCATCTTTTGTGATTAAGTTTAGGCGTTAGTAAAGTGTTCATTGTTATAAGCATTCACGACTACGGAATTTTAATAAGTTCGAGACAAGCTGTCGCATTATAACGAGTAATACATTTGTATATTCTTTTATAGGACTGACACTAGTGATTAAAATTAGCATTAAATGCCTAATGTTATTTCCACACTATGTTCACCTTCAAATGTTCTACCGTTCTTGCGAAACCGACCAAAACACAGTATTTTAGATTTAGAAATATTAAGTAAATCCTTTTTATCCCTAATTGTAGTCCCTGACACTCTGTTAAGATAGGACGACGAAAATACAGTTAGGCAATTTATAACAATCCGATAGAAGGCGATTTCTTTATTGCTAAAAAGACAAAATGTACGTACACGTAAACATAAACACATTAGTATAGAATCAGCATATCAGTACAAAAATATTGATTTTATAAAATCCCATGTTATGTAATGTAATTAATTATTTTTTCTAAGTGGAAACAATGCCTATGCCCTTTATACTGCTACACAGTAGAATGGACTTTACTATAGTGAGGCAGAAATTGGTACAGTGGTATAATTATCTAGTTAGTTTGACACAAACAGGAGATCTTTCAGTAATGAACGCTAGCCACAAATCGACTTCGTATTTTGACTCACCTCATATGATTATGTATAACATACTGACATGTACAACATACTGAGGCTAATTTAAGATTATTACTCTGATTTAAAAAAGAGTTTCTACGTGTTTATGTTTATGCAGAACAAAAACTAAACTGGATGTTTGATTTCTTGTGCTATTACTTTATATTTAATATTGATAATGTTAATATATCGTCTGACTCATTATATTAAAATGTTTCATCACATGACATTTTCTGTATAAGCCAGAGACAAGATGACCTAGTTAAAATATTGGCAACATTAACGAAACAATATTGGCATAACTAGAACTTCCAAGATCACAACGAAAAAAAACCAAAAGGGGGCATTATTGTAACATTTTTGCACTTATTTATGAGTAGGGCTTCATAATCAAGTGATTGTTACGTTAACATGTTCTCTATTTTTTTAACAAGTTTAGCACGTTGGAACTGGAATAGAGTAAAGTTTGCACACCATTTAGGTGGCAGTAAACTGCTATTTTTTTACAAAACAGCAAAGTATAAAAAAAGAAAAGAGAATCATAAATCAATACATTATTGTAACCCTGTATTCTCTGTGAGCCAATTTAAAACTATTTGATATAGATATTTTCAAAAAGATCTTACTTACTGTTGGATCAAATTGTAAATATTCAATTGTATAAGAACATCTATTTTTAACATATGTATATTATGCATTGTATATGCTATTAAATTTACATATTAAATGATTTTATTTATCATTAAAGCCGTGATGAGATGCGTACGTCTCAAACACGTGTATATATTTCTTACATATTATTTTGATTTCTTATACATTATACTAAAGTATAATGTATAGGTTGTAACGCCATCTAGAGCCGGATATTTTGCACTATTATGTTTAAATCGGTATTGTAAGTAGCACAATCGTTTGATATATTACGTAACGTTTGTTTCCAAATTAAAACCTGAATACACACATAACATACCTTAATAATAAAGGCGAATAGTTAACATTATTTAATCAAAAAAGAAAATAATTAAGAAGCCAATATTCAAAAAGAAATCATCAATTACAAAGAGAGGAGTTAAAATATATTCACGACCTTAATTAATGATTTATATTACAAGTAATAAACTGTACGATTCGTTTCATAAAGCTATCAAAAATTTATCAAAGTTGATGTCTTAGTCCTAAATAAATGCTATTATAACTACGAAAATTTGTTAGCAATTGCAACGTATATGTTGAACAGAACTAGTCTTCGTTTAAAATCATCCGATGGCATAGGGCGACACGATTTACCTTGTCTCTTGTACATCCGATGACGAGGCAATATCTGCTCATAAATCACCAGTACGTGAGATGAATCCGTTCAATGGATCATGATGTCCAACAATAACACAAAGTATAACATTAATAATTATTTTTTAACAATCAGACTAACAAATATTGATTAGTTACAAACGAAATTATCGCTGGTTTGCTGGATTTCAACGTGGACGTGTCAAGCTCTGAAGTTTAGCTCAATGGCTTATGCAGTTATGATACAATAGATGTTGATATAATTGTTTTTTTATATTTTACTTATTTTCCTAGCATAAATGTCTTAATTCATCCTACAGGGTAAAACGCGGCTGATATAATTTTAAAAAGTGCAATTCGTGCAGAATAAACTAGAAGAATTCCCGAGAAAGATGTTTACTGAAGTTAAAGAAACGATTGTTTCGTCTCAATACATATTTGAAAATATAATGGTTGTTCATAAATATAACAACAATTTCGTTAAACAATTTTGTAAACATGAATAATGGGAATAAGCATAAACTTGTTCTTCTAAAAACAAGACTTCGTACTTCGAACGTATTTCTTTTATAATAAAATTCCAAAAATAACATTCAGGTTTAGTTTATTACAAAATTTAAGATAGTTGTTTAGAAACGGTTGTGTGTGAGATTATATTATTGTTGTAATGCCTATTTCTTATTTTGTAACGCGTTCATTAAGAAAAAAAGAAAAGAAATCCCACTGAGTTTCTTCCGTCGGTTCCTTCTGAGGTGCTTCTATTTCCAATGATCATGTAAAGTCATGACGATAAATAAAAGAGTTTAGAGCTTTACATTAAACAAAGAATTAAATTTTTATATTTGACTTTGACAAATAAGTTGTAGGGTTGCAGAAAAGGAACTGAAGGCAAAGTATAACCTTGCCAAATGTGTCCATCTAGGCACAAGAATAAAAACAGAGATTTATTTAAAAAAAATCCCAGGCAATACTTTCAATGGATATAAATTTGCGAGGAGACTAGTTTTTTATCCTCATTTATTTTTTTTATGTAAAAGATTTATTTCTTTCTTGGATTAAATAAAAACTCTATGTTCAAATAAAAAACTTATTATTTAAACTACAGAAAATAATGCTGTGGTTGGTGAGGTTGTAAATAATGAATAACAAGTAAAGTTTTTTGCTATTTCTTCGGCGAAAATTTTACAAGGAATAATATAAAATGTAATGCTAATATAAGGTTAAATATTCAAAATCACTTAATTACACAAAGTAGCCTTCACCATCGGAAAGCGCATAAATAAGTTAATACAAGTAGGTAAGTTTGTTTGTGTCTGTTTCTGCCAGCGGGTGCGCAAAGCTATTGCAAGAACTATAAAACCAGTGCTTGTTAAAAATATCTAAATAGATATTTATATTACTCGCTTAAAATCATTTAAAATGTATATTCTATTCGTAACAATATTAACATTGTGCTGTTTCCTCCACTATTATTTTACAAGAACGTTTAATTATTGGAAAGAAAGGAATATTCCTGGACCAAAACCACTCCCTGTTGTGGGAAATTTGCTCGAGTCAACCTTGCGAAAAAAGAATATTGCTATCGTATTTAAAGATATATACGATGCCTTTCCAAACGAAAAAGTTGTTGGTGTGTACAGAATGACAACGCCTAGTCTACTTATAAGAGATCCGGAGATTTTGAAACACATTTTCATCAAAGATTTCAATTATTTCTCCGATAGAGGCGTGTCCTTCAGTGAAAAAGGACTGGGTGTAAATTTATTTCACTCTGATACTACCAAGTGGAAAGTACTAAGGAATAGATTCACACCGATATTTACTTCAGGAAAATTAAAGCATATGATTTACTTATTGGACGAGCGAGGAGACAAATTTATTGAGCACGTTGAAGATATTTGTGATAAAAACAATGACTTCGAGATGCACTCCCTCCTTGCAAAGTATACAATGTCTGCAATCACGGCTTGCGCTTTTGGACTCGAAGTTGATGCAAACAGTGATAAAATGGAGATGTTAATGGAATTTGACAAGTTATTGACCGTACCCTCGTTCATAGATGAGTTGGATATGATGTATCCGGGATTGCTGAAACGTTTGGGGCTTGAGATATTTCCCAAAAATATTACCGACTTTTTCATGCAACTTGTTTCAACAGTGATAACGCAGAGGAATGGTATCCCGTCTCAGCGGAATGATTTTATGGACCTGATTTTGGAGTTAAGGCAAGAGGGTCAGATACTTGGTAATAAAATGTCAGATGATACCCGATCGGTTCTAGAATTAACAGATGACATTATAGCTGCACAGGCATTTGTATTTTACGGTGGGGGTTACGAGACTAGTGCGAGCACTATGGCCTTTATGTTTTACGAATTAGCAAGGAACCCGGATGTCCAGGACAAGTTGATAGCTGAAGTGGACGAAGTTCTAAAAAAGTACAATGGTAAAGTAAATTTTGAAACCGTTAACGACTTGCCATATATGGATAAGGTTTTTGATGAAACTTTAAGATTATATCCCATTGTGGACCCTTTGCAAAGAAGAGCACAAATGGATTACAAGTTGCCTGGAACTGATGTGACAGTTAAAAAGGATCAAATAGTATTAATATCGACTATTGGAATTCATCGAGATGAAAAATATTTTCCAAACCCTGAAAAGTTTGATCCTGAAAGATTTTCTTTAGAAAACTTCGCTGAACGACACTCATGCGTTTATTTACCTTTTGGAGCAGGACCCAGAAATTGTATTGGTGAGTTTTTCCCTTCTAATATTCTTTTTTTTAATATTAATTTTTAATTTAAAGTTTTAATAGATATATATATATATATATAAGAGAACTTGTATTAAATTCTCGGCAGTAACGTAGGACGAATCTCTTGTTCTTTCCATATATTATGTATTAATAAAATTATTAATAATAAAAATAGTGTTCGCGAGAAGCTCCCATCCTCACGAACTAGGTGGCCCACATTTTGCTAAAATGAAGGCAACACGTCAGAAGGTACGTGAGTTAGGCATTAGTTTATGTCTCTAAGGATCGTCGACGATCGGTTAACGGACCGACGCCGACGGTCTGGCGACCGTATTAATCGATTAGCTGGGGCGGTGAGAACCGACCTGGAACGCGGGTGTATCTAGAATATGCGTGTGTGTGTGTCGCTGTGCTCGTAAGCGTAAGCGAACTCAGGTGAGTGTGTGCTATCCCTACTTGTGGTGGTGTAAGGTTGATGTCGGGACCCCGTTGGTCCGGAGTCTCGGCGACCCCTTCCTCGTCCGGGTCGAGAAGAACGTTTCGCGGTCTACGCTTTGACTAGACGCGCTTTGGATCGGCTGTATACGTTGCTGCTTTTACCAGCAGAGGGGTTGCTGTGGTTGACTACTTTATCTATGTGTTTTCGAGTTAACTTTTAAAGTGCTCGCGGAGTGTTGGCACTTCAGTCACTGTAAGTTTCAATTTCGTTGGTACCACTGCGCCCCAGTGGCGTGGTGGATGAATTTGTTTGAACTACTTTGTAGTTACTTTAAGAGTGTGAGGATGCGTGAGGAAAGTTTCGGCATGCATAAGCCACGATTGGTCGATGCATACCTTGTACAATAAAAAGCTTATATTTGAGCGACATTTTACTGTTAGAATTCGTTAGGTGATAGAGTCTGGTCGAAACGAACAAAGTCCTTTCTCCTAACGTCCTGAATATGACTTTGAACGACATGTTGCAGTCGAAGGTCACGCCTAGGTATTTGGCCTTCCTTTCCCATGGGATCGGTTGGCTAAAAGTTTTGAAGGTCTCCCTAGTGCCTGGTGTCGGCCAGCGCGTGGTCTTATCTTGACGCCTGGGTTGAGGACCGGGGGTATCGTGTAATCACGACGTAATCTAGACCGATGAAAGTGTATTGCTACACTTTTATCGGGACGGTTCGTGTTCGCGTGTTAACTTGATATAGTACACGACGTATTTGGATTTTGTCATGTGAAACAAAAATCGTAATGAATACATCCGTCACAAAAATAAAGTCACTGATATAAAATAAACGTATTAGATCGTCAAAATACGTCCGGAAAGAGAACAATTTGTTGTTACTCTAAAAATATTAAAAGTTTGAATTTATATCGGCTACAATGTTTACAAGCAATCGGATTTTAACTAGTGTCGTTGTCGATAATATAAACAAATAAAAAAATAGTAAGGACAATTTGGGCCAATCACCCAATTGTCTAAAAGCACAATCAATGACTTGCAGATGCACTCCCTCCTTGCAAAGTATACAATGTCTAAATCATGGCTTGCGCTTTTGGACGAAGTTGATGCAAACAGTGATAAAATTGAGATGTTAATGGAATTTGACAAGTTATTGACGTACCTCGTTCATAGATGAGTTGGATATGATGTATCCGGGATTGCTGAAACGTTTGGGGCTTGAGATATTTCCCAAAAATATTACCGACTTTTTCATGCAACTTGTTTCAACAGTGATAACGCAGAGGAATGGTATCCCGTCTCAGCGGAATGATTTTATGGACCTGATTTTGGAGTTAAGGCAAGAGGGTCAGATACTTGGTAATAAAATGTCAGATGATACCCGATCGGTTCTAGAATTAACAGATGACATTATAGCTGCACAGGCATTTGTATTTTACGGTGGGGGTTACGAGACTAGTGCAAGCACTATGGCCTTTATGTTTTACGAATTGGCAAGGAACCCGGATGTCCAGGACAAGTTGATAGCTGAAGTGGACGAAGTTCTAAAAAGTTCGATGGCAAAGTGACTTTTGAAACCGTTAACGACTTGCCGTATCTGGATAAAGTTTTAGATGAAACTCTGAGGCTATATCCCATTGTTGACCCTTTGCAAAGAAAAGCACAAATGGATTATAAGTTGCCTGGAACCGATGTCACAGTAAAAAGGATCAAATAGTGTTAATATCGACTATTGAATTCATCGAGATGAAAAATATTTTCCGAACCCTGAAAAATTTGATCCTGAAAGATTTTGTTTAGAAAACTCTGCTGAACGACACTCATGCGTTTATTTACCTTTTGGAGCAGGACCCAGAAATTGTATTGGTGAGTTTTTGTCTTGTAATATTCTTTTTTAAATATTAGCCTAATAAAGTTTTAATAGATATTTAAGACTGCCTCCATAGCCTAGTGGTATGGGCGTGTGCTTAGAAACCGGAGTTCATGGGTTCGAATCCTGCGGGGACTCGACAAATTTTCATTGTTGTTTCCTAGTTGGTTAAGGCAATTTGGGCTGATCACCCAATTGTCTAAAAAGTAATATGATCCATGCGTCGGATGGGCATGTAAAGTCAGTCCACCCACCAACCCGCACTGGACCAGCGTGGTGGGATGGTCCAAACCCCTCTAATGGATAGGGTATTAGGGAGGCCTATGTCCAGCAGTGGACTATTACAGGCTGTTGATTGATTTGATTGACATATTTAAGAGAACTTGTATTGAATTCTCGGTAGTAGCTAGGACGAATCCTTTGTTCTTTCCATATATTATGTATTAATAAAAATTTTGTGAAAATGAAGTGAGATACGGTCCAATAAGGAGGCCTATGTCCGGCATTGGACTAACACAGGCTGATGATGATGATGATTTAACAGACACATATTACACAAAAACATTTTTAAAACTTATGTCCGTTTGTCAATCTGTTATTGCTCACATATTATTTAAAAATGGCTGGTTCTGATTGTATATGTTCTGTCATATTTCCATTTCAGGCATTCGTTTTGCAAAGGTGCAAACTCGAGTTTGCCTGCTGAAGTTCTTCTCCAAGTTTCGCGTCGAACCTTCCCTCATGACATCGCCTGTGATGAACTTCGCTCCCAAACGGTTCATCGTCGGCGCAGACGAAGGGGTGAACGTCAATATTGTGCCAAGAGTAAAATAAATTGAACCCAGATAATTATTGTGTCTGTTAGGCAACTTGATGATTAACCCGTGGGACATGGGAGTGGTAACAATTAGTATTTGGTAACTGGATCTAAAAAAGACTTTACATAGTTTAGAGAAAATTTAAAAAGTAAACAAGATTTTATGAAAAGAAAGCTTTTATGGAAAAAAAAAGATATAATTCTCTAAAATTTTAGCGTGTTTTTAATTTTTGTTTCTTTTTAACCTGAGATAAAAGCACTGTGAGAAATTTTACGCCAACGTTTTCGATCTTCGGCTATTCTTATCCAGTGAATACCGGGTACTTTGGGAATGTCGTCCTTCACTACGTTTGCAGAGCCTTGGTCTCCACGCCAGAATTTTCAGGCCCCATAAGTCATCAATTCTGCGGTTTTTGTGACCGGCCTCTCCTATTTCAGTTTAAAGAGTTTTAAACATGACCTCGGTTTTACCGATCTCAACATCTCGACATATCGCCAATAAATTTGGAACCGTTGTAAACACAGTATGAAAGCCCAGGTCAAGAGATGGGGTCAAAACCGTTTTCATAGTCCACAAACACCATGAACAGGGAATGGCTATACACATGTATCTTATGTATAACTTGCATCACTGTGTAGATGTGATCTATCGAGCTTTAACCACATCGAAACACGACCTGGTCTTGAGGCTGAGCTTCGTCGAGGTTTAGTGCATGACGATTCAAGACGACTTTAAAAACCACTTAAAGACGTGACTCAGGATTGATATGGGTTGATAGTTCTTTAATACTGTTTTATCAACTTTTATGAAGATCCACACCACCTAAGACAGACTCCTGTGCCAGCACGTGAACTATTGTCTTAAAAAATATTATCTGTGGCTTCCTAGCTCTTACTTGTTAGCTAAAACATGGGACAAATATTGTTTAATGTATACATGATATTATGATTATTTGTACTAATATAATAATGTGGAAATTTTTGTTTGTTTGTCTTGATCATTCACCAAAAATACTAAACCTTGAAATAGTATTGCATTGCAAGAATGCTTTGCTATTCTTGAGTAACATTGGCTATATTTACCCCAAGAAAATCTAATTATAAAAATTTACAACTTACTCAGGCATAGCGATAGACAGACTGCTAGTTGATTACAAAATTGGAGATAAAAATATTTACCAGTCCAATACGTCAATCACAAAATAATGGTAAAAATTAACCCAATAATGCATCAATCAGTACAAAAAATACGTTGTTCTTTGAATATTTCTGTTATACATTACTGAGCAAATTATAAAGCATTGTACATAAAATGTCGTCTGTGTTCTGACCTTTATGAATAAATCAATCAATAACCTTGTGGAATTATTTAATGCGCGGTCTATCGGGTCTTCATTGCCAAGGTCGTCCCAAAATAATCTCAATCGTCGACCTCAGTCGCGTGCTTATAATCAACTATTCAATCATTGTACAAACAATTCTTAACACTTTACATCGGTGTAACTGTTTGACAAATATAAATGGCAAATAATTGCAAGACTTGGTTTCATACGCTAATAGCCAGAATTTGTAGACTGTATATCCATATAGATACGATGAACTATGTAGTCTTGAACTTAACAGCGTTAGGCCCCTTTTTTACGGGGGACCGTCTTGGACGGTGCCACTGCGGTACCTATTTCTGCCGCAAAGCAGTTGTAAAAACACTACAGCGTTCCGGTTTGATGGACACTGTGATTAGCGTGTTTGCTTAAGCATATATCTATGTTTCACATAAGCAGATAGATATTTTAAACCTAACTCTTAAGGATAAGGCAGCGTTTTCAATTTAATCGCGTGGGGTTGCGATTTTTGCTGCAGTAATTTTCTTTAATTCTTAACTACTTATTAAGTAGTTTAAAATGTTGTAAAAGCTAATACCTACATTGGTATTCGCTATTACAAGAAAATACTAGAAAAGTTTCGAAATCTTACTACTTTAAAAAGTTGTACAGGAACGATTGTGTCTTGCTGGTTGTTACAATGTATATGAGTTTTTAAATGATAACGCAATCTGGTATTGGAATGCTCGCTTCAGGTTTTTTCAATGATATAACATTTATGTACTTAAAATTGTTCCTTTATTGTATCAATCTCATTGTAGAAAGATCACAAAAATAGTCCTATTGAGTTTCTTTACCAGATTCTTCTCAGGTCAGGGTGTCCTTTTCCGAACTGGTGCTAGCATTCTTGACAATCAATAAGTAAGTGTTATATTGAATAAACATATTTGAATTTGAAAAATTTAAGTAATGCACCAGTTTTACTTGAAATCATTCATTACATCACATAACTGTTAAATTTTACATTCAAAAATAGAACATTTTTTGAGAAAGATAATAAAAAGTATATTTAAATAATATATATGTAACAGTATTTCCTTATTTTAAATCCTGCTTTTTGGTTGCAAAATAATAATTTTAATACTAATAATTAATAATTGAACGTAAATCTATACAAATAAATGAAATTTCTGTGTCTTTTGTAACATTAAAACAAACGTTCTTTATTTGACACATATTACTTACACCAACACATTTTTTAAAACTTTTGTCCGTTTGTCTGTCTGTTTATTCTACCAAATCCTTTAAAATGACTGGTTCGATTTTGACGGGACTTTTACAAGACGATAGTTGATGGGACTTAGGTAATATTACTTTATTTAAAAAAATTAAATAATTATCACGCGGAAGAAGTCGCAAGAAACATATAAGTATTGTTAATATAAAAATAATTTTACCTTAAGTAAAATGCCAAATGGAATAATTTCCATACTTTTCAAACAAATAACCCTTCCCCACCTCCCTGTCAAGTTTGTACTTACAAAAAACAACTTAAATAATTGCCCTTCCATCTTGTTATTTAAGCGTTAAATGTCCATTTTATTTAGATTTTCATTTTAGTTGTGAACATAAAAACAGTGGAATAATTTGGAAACATCGTCGTATTAGACAGATTGATAGTAATTATTCTGATATTAGAGCTTAGCTATTAGACATCATCACTAAAATCATAGTTTACTTAGTTTAGTGTTTTGGTGGAGAATATATTATTTGGATAGTTATTTAAGTTTATTCTCCAAATATATTTATTTATTGGATTAACATTAATGAAACAATATTACTGTCTTAAGCTTCAGATATGGCGCGTACGTAGTATCAATACTACATAGTTCGATTTTACTAGTATTTTAAATAAATATAAAAAAAATCCTTAAGAGTATTTGTAAGCAATTACAGCAACGATACAGAAACAGACGGTTTTGCAAAAATTAAGAATTTTATAAAGATAAATCCCACATCCCGTTGTAACTTAAAAACGTTGTATCGAGTTTGCCTATGTGGACTTTGAATACGATGATTAAATTACGCAAGATATTATTTATGGTAACTAATAGATATTTCATACTGTGCGATATAAAACATCTCATTTTAATTTTAGCATGAAATATAAATAGATGATATAATAGGTGTTTCTAACACCTATCTAATTAATGGATAACTTTTCATGGTCACGGGCAGTCTAACCGTGACCCTGGATCCTGTGTCTGAAATGCCAGGGAGGTAGTACACAAAATTAAGCGCGATAAAAGCCGTAAAGTCTTTCATTAAATCGTGATAAATCTCCTTAATGTTTATGAGTTCTCTACATGCTGACAAAAAAAAACAAAAAATCGAAGCGTGGTAAAGGTTTTTTCGTAAATATTATCTAAAGTGCCACGTTGTAATGTTTGCGTCGATACACGTTAACGTTTGATAAAGTGTGCGTTGCATGATGAGCGCACTATAAAACGAAGGGTTGCTCTCAACATACTGTTTACTGCCTGATCACGAAGCAGACAGTTGATTTAAAATGTACATGATATTAGTCTCTATATTATTAATATGCTTTTTGCTATACTTCTATTTGACTCGGACGCTTCGTTACTGGAAATCGCGAAATGTCCCTGGGCCAAAACCACATGTATTTTTTGGCAACATCTTAGAATCAACTCTTCGGAGGAAAAACATTGCCGTGGTTTTTAAGGAGATATATGACCATTTTCCAGACGAAAAGGTAGTAGGAGCGTTTCGAATGACGACTCCATGTCTTCTGCTCCGTGATTTAGATGTGATCAAAAATGTTTTTATAAAGGACTTTGACTGCTTCTCTGATCGAGGTGTGTCCTTCTCAGAGAAGGGACTCGGCAACAACCTGTTTCACGCAGATACTGATAAGTGGAGAGTGCTGAGAAACCGTTTCACACCAATTTTTACATCGGGAAAACTGAAAAATATGGTTCATTTACTGGAGCAACGTGGTGACAAGTTTGTTGACCACATTCAGGAATTACTTTTAATAAAATGTGAACAGGAGATTCATTCGCTTATACAAAAGTATACAATGGCAACCATATCTGCTTGTGCTTTCGGCTTAGATATTGATACTTTGGACGAAAAGACCGGCTTCTTTAAAAAACTGGATAATATGATATTTTCGCCTACATTTATTGATGAATTGGACATGATGTACCCAGGAATATTGAAAAACTTAAAATTGGAATTATTGCCAAAGGAAGTAACGGATTTTTTCGAAAATCTTGTTTCATCTGTTATCAGGCAGAGAAATGGTGTTCCATCTAATAGAAGGGATTTCATGGACTTGATTCTTGAAATGAGACAGCAGCGTCAAATATATGGAACCAAAAGGAACGAAGATAAAACCCAATTAGCAATCGAGCTGACGGATGATATCATAGCCGCACAAGCATTCGTGTTTTACGCAGCTGGATACGAAACAAGTGCAACAACTATGTCCCTTATGATATATGAATTGGCAAAAAATCAGGAAGTGCAGAAGAAAGTAATTGATGAAATTGATGAGGTTCTAGAAAGATACGATGGTAAAGTGACATTTGAAGCAATTAATGATTTGAAATATATGGGAATGGTTTTTGAAGAAAGCTTGAGGATGTATCCCTTGGTAGAACCTTTACAGAGGAGCGCTCAAGTGGACTATCACATTCCAGGCACTAACATCACCGTGAAGAAAGGGCAGATGGTACTAGTGTCAGGTCTAGGTATTCAGCGTGATGAAAAATACTTCCCGGAACCGTTAAAGTTTGACCCCGAAAGGTTTACTAGTGCAAAAACTAGTGCAAGGCATACCTGTACTTTCTTACCTTTTGGAACGGGGCCGAGAAACTGTATAGGTAAGATATGATTATAAAACTACCTAAATTAAATTTAGTTTTTCTACAAGTCTTAGTATAGTTAATTTTCATGCAAAATCCTACTATTCTTATTTTTAGTTCAATATTTATGTTACATTATTATATGATATCGCTATGACCCCTATACGGAAAAGTCAAACCTGATATCGCTTACTTGCTTGTTTATTTGTATTGAAAAGATCCAATGTGAATTAAATATTTCTAAGGTTATAGTTATAAGAAATCAGACTGATTACTATTATGTATCATATAGTTTAAAGTATACAATAAATTTTTTTTAAATTATAATAGGATTTACAGTTTTTTAGCTGGACAATTTCAGTACCTGAATATCTTTTATAGATCGTAATTTGCATGTTTTTCCCAGGTATGCGTTTCGCAAAATTGCAGTCGCGTATGTGTCTGTTGAAGTTCTTCTCAAAGTTTAGAGTTGAACCGACAAGTTCTACACCCCCAGTTATGGATTTTGCACCAAAACGTTTTATCCTCGCTCCAAAAGGAGGAGTAGAACTTAAAATTATAGTGAGAAAATAAATGAAATTGTTTTACTTACTTCTAATAAGAATGATTTTTGTGTTAGTATTAAAATAAATCGATAAAAATAGTTTAAATTATAAGTTTTAAAAACCATTATTTTTTGTTATTTTATTGTTAAGAAATTTGTAAACCATGTAATATTATTGTCATATAAAAATGGTCTGTTTATAAACCTTATACATCTTTATGAATAAGGTGTTGGCCACTCGCCCGTTGTTATAATAAACGGTGCGTACTTATTCACAATAATATTATAAACAGGAACGATTCGTATTATCGTATGTAACGAACTAACTCGAAAATGTCTCATCCAGTTATAAATTCTATTACTACTTTTACCATTAGTAAAAAAAATTAAAGTAGATAAAAATAACTAGTAAAACCAACGCAAGGTGTACAAATTTACTTATAAAGTACCTTTAATCGTATGCGCAGCGGAAAGTATTCACATTAAAGAAAGAAGTGCCCTTGACGATACATCAATGTCGTGGAACAAAAAAATGATCATTATCAGATATTTGAGATGAAACCTTTTTGTTGTTGCCAAATCTTTGTTTAAAAAGTCACAGAAAGTACAAAATAAAACATTTAAGTAATGTATTTGACAAACATATTGAATTCGATAGAATATCTGTAAACGTGATAAGTTTATTGTTAGTGCAATTTTCCTTTACTTGGCAACTATTTTACTATGACTGTAATGTTGTATGTGGGTCATTTCTCGAAGTAAAGAAACACAATAAGGTTATTCTGTTACTCAAAGAAGGTACTAAGGATGCAGGAACTCAGCTTGATAAAGCTGTTGAGGATGGAAAGCGTTACATTATGTCTTAGGTGTCTTCTGTGCTCTCACAAAACACAGCATACAATTCTATTTAGGAAATAACACCACTACTGTATATAGGAATCCCCTGTCTACACTCTGAATGAGTATTTGAGCCATTGATTTCAGAGCTCTTATTTAAATGTGTAAAGAGCGTTCAGGGGCTAAAATAATATATTCATCTTATTACTTTCGATAATAACTCCGTCTTTTAATTGACATAAAAACAAATTACGTGCATAAACATAAGAATGAATTCGTTAAATATTTTAACAGGCTGATTAAAATAGTAGAAATGAACATAAGTTTGTCCTATAACAAAACATTTATTTGACTTTTATATTAATCGCAGTAGTCGCCAATTATATTCAGGACATATTTTTTCGTATATTTCATTCAATATATTTGGTAGGTAAGGTATTTTAATTTGACTTTTAACTGGAATAAACCCAACCTGCTAATAAAAATATTTTACAATAATGTAATATTACAATTTAAAATATAAGTAACATTCTAATGAAAAACATTAAGTAATGCATTTTAAATATTTTCGTTACCTACTTGTATTCGTTGTAAATACATTTGGTTATTTATTATGGGAATAGTTTATAATGCAAAAAAAACTATATTTCAACGCCACCTAGCGCAAGCTTATTGCACTACTATGTTTAAATCAAACAAAAAGTACACTAACAGTTTGATTTCTTTCCCATTTATTCTTTTTGCTTTTAGCTTTATTTAGAAATCATCCATTCTTAGAAATCTTCCTAATTGGTCTAAAATAAAAAATATCTGTGAAATTAAAGCTACGTTTGAGATGTATTTTAGTATGAAATTTAGTACACAATGGCGATGCATACGTTCAATAGAACAAATCTACGTTTTAAATCATCCGAAAGTATAAGGCGACTTGATTTATCTTGTCTCTTGCACATCCGATGACGAAGCAATATCTGCTCATAAATCACCAGTACGTGAGATGGTTCCGTTCAATGGAGCATGACGTACAACAATAACAGTTATAATTTATTGTACATATTCCAAAAGAAATGATTTTTGAAAGTCTCTCTTTTTTACTATAGATCGTCGGGGGTAGTGACATTACAGTGACTACTTTTGCCGCAAATCAGTAATGGATAAACACTTTTCTTCCAGTTTGAAGGTCAACGTAGCTACCGCAGTTACCAGTTAAATGAGACGTGAAGTCATTATAAACTATGGGCGTATAAGTAACGATCAGGTGAACGTTCAGCTCCTATCTTCGCTTTCATTACTAATATATAGATTTTTTTATCTCATATTACAATATATAATTTTGGTTATATTATTTGGTTATATGGTTATATTATTGGCATACAATATATTTTTGGTTATAAATTTATCGGATACCACTCTACAAAATCTAAAAGGTTTTTTGAAAATTAAACCAGTACTTTTTAAGCTCAATCAATAGACCTCACAAATAAATAAAAGCATAAGTGACAATTCAGAATAATTTTCATACAATTCGCAGATAAAATAGACTCGATTGGATTGTATTGACTCATACCCCATAGAACATGTTTATGTTCCATTTATACATGAGAGTTTGCACACTATCCGCGCTTCAATTAATTCCTGTATAAACATCGATTATTCAACAGAGATATTTGTAGTGCAAATTAATTAGTTTTACGTCAAGAACCATTAAAATACCAAGCTTTACTTTAATAGGCAGCTGCAGGAATGGGTGAATTATTTAAGATAAGTTTTTGCATTAAAAATTGGTAGGTAAAGGGAGATATATTGTGATATAAGTAATTTGGTGATATTTTTAAACACTTTTGTATGACCGCGTTAGGAATTGCTATAAGTGTAAACGGTATAAAACCTTTCACTCGCTCCGTAATTTGTCTCAGCGTTTGGCTGAACAAAGCAATTCCTAACGCGGTCATACAAAAGTGTTTTAAAACTATCACCAAATTACTTATATCACCAATATATCTCCTTTACCTATTATCTGTTTCCCGAATATTGCAGACCGAGAGGAAGGTCAAATTACTTTTTTCTAAAGATTTGCACTGTTCTGTGTATGATTGTAATGAATAAACTGAAAACCACTCTGTAGATTAAAAAAAAAATATTTTAACATAAGTAAGCTACGTCACTTTGAGTCAAAGTCTAAGTCAAATATCTTTATTAAATATGGAAGCATTACACCTTCTCATTGATTGTCAAATAAACTACCACCGGTTCGGAATTCGAAGCCTCTTACCTAAGAAGAACCGGCGTAAGAAACTTAGGGGGAATGTTTTTTCTTTCTGCTTTCATTAAGTTCTACAAAATTTTTACAACCAACATCACATTTTAATAGTTTGAAATAGCCTGTAGCGAACAGTTCATTACCAGGGTGTGTTATCTATCAAGTAGTCATTACAGCAATAATATCCTTTAACACACAAACGTTCCTTTACAACGTTTTTAAATTTATTTACAGATAATAGCTGAACGTTTTCTGGGATTTTGTTGTAGAAGAGTATAATATACATTGTCCCATGAAAGATTTCGTTGTTCTTGGGAGCCTAGTTTTAGGAAGAACAAAATTATGCTTATTCCTAGTATTTATATTATGTTTGTCACAATGTTTTACAAATTCATTTTTATGTTTATGAACATAGATAATATTTTCAAATATGTATTGAGAATAAACAGTCATGACATTGATTTCAGTAAACATTTTTCTCAGCGATTCTTTGGGTCCCTGGTTTATAGACTGCTCGAATCGTTCTCTTTTGAGTTACAAAAATAGAATTTATTACATAGGCTACTTATTAACCTAAAAAATTCCAATAGAAATCTGAAAATAACACTAGCACAGCTGTGGACAAACTGCTAGTATGTGAAGTGAAAAGCGAGACGAGCAGAGGCGTCACTAGATTGTATAGAGTATCTATCAATTCTTTGCCTGTGAAATGCTTTATAACACGTCAAAAGTTATTTTGCCATTCTAGAAAATAGTCGCGTTACCCTTTCTCTCTTTTTTATAGTATTTAAAGGCATACGAGCAATCAAGCCACCTGAAGGGATGTGGTCACCGACGGCCATAGACATCGGGAATATTAGTGGTATCTACAACGCGCTACCTACCGTGAAACAGAGGCTGTTAAGTCTCGTTTTTCCAGTAAATACGCTGGCTACGGCGCCCTTTAAACCGGAAAACAGTAGTGTTTACACACAACTACTTGTGGAAGAAATAGCCATCGCGGTGGTATCACCCTAGACGGCCCCCTGTAAAAAGGGGACCTACCACCTTTCAGATTGTAGACGTAACGCTACCTAAAGTGACTTTCGCCAAAAGACAATAGTTTATTTCAAACTACTACTTACCGTATAAGTAGGCAGCACAAACCTTCAGTCAGTCCAATATATAATTAGGATTTCCGTGAAATAGCTGCATTAAATATTTAACGGTCTATCAAGGTTCGCACGAGTGGCCCTTTTTTTAGTTTTTGGCATTTGTATACATTTCCGTAAATAAAGAGGATTCAATACGATCAAAGACGTTTATGGATAACTTTTTAACATCTTGATTGGCTTTTGACGAATTTTTGTTATTTTTTTTTTATTGATAAATAAAGCCAATATATTATAGTACATATATAAATTACATTGCGAATTGATATTTGACATTGGCCTATCATTCTTTGTGTTGATTTGTTACATACAAATATATGTCTCTTTATTATGCTGTGGTAATACGAAAAAAAAGTTCTGGTTTTTGTGTAAGAAAAAAAATGCCTAAGTTACTTTTAGTTACATTAAAATCGTACCAGCCACTCCAGAGAAAACAGACACACAAAAATAAAAAAAATCGTTATAAGTATCAGGTATATAATAAATGTAAATGTATCTATAATTTACAATGTAATCATTTTAAACGTTTATTTTGATTTACAAGAGACACTTCAGCTTTGTTCATTTGTTAAGATATACAACACAGTATGTTACAATATCGCCTCAACACAGCATTTCTAATTATACGGAATAGACTTAACTATCCTCGCATCAACTAGCATGTATATATATATTAGAGTCCGACTGAAACTGTTTTTTCGGCGAAACCGAACCGAAATGTTTCAGTTTGAACGTCCGAACCGAATGGTCGTTAAAACCAAATCTTGGACTTAACCAAAACTGGAAACAAATTAAACGTGTGAATTTATTCAGTAATAAATTTTATTACAAATATTAAAATATATCAATTTTTTATAAACTTTTTATAGCAATATGAGTTACTAATAATAAATTAATAAGATGACTGTTGCATTAAAGACTAAGTATTGATAAAAATTGAAAATAAAATGATGAATATTTTTAAATTTTAGAAGTTCCGAGGGGATCAAAAAGTTTAAAATGAATAGAATATAAGACTAGATAGTTTAATTATTATTTTCATAAATTCCGAGTCCACCAACACCAAGTCAGCGTTCCAAGTTTCAGCTTCAATTTTAAAAATGGATTGTCTTGGTCCTGCAAAAGATATCCACGGCATCGTTTACTTGTTATATATAGTTTAAACACATGTTTCCTCTAGGTATTGTATCAATTTGGAGAAAAGATGAAAATAGCTAGGCGCCAGATCTGGTGAATAGGGGATGCTCGACCAATTGTACGCTAGCATGCTGAACGGTGGCCATCGCTAATGCCAACCTATACGCCGGTACGTTGTCAAGATGAAACAGCTCGCCCGTTCAAAGTTTGTCTCTCTTATCATTGATCATTTCAACCTCGGTATTAAGCTGCATAATCTGTAATGATGGTGCCACGCTCCAGGTAATCAATCAACAATATCACTTGAGTCCCAAATATTGAGGCCATACCCTGGCCAGGCAATATACCACGGCCACGGCATGAATATCCTTCGGATAGACCCGAGTTTCGTCCACTGTCACAAAACTAGATTTAAAGTTTTTAAGAATCTTTTAAAACTTGTCCAACGATATCTTCGAATTGTTAAGTCGATTTTGTTTCTGATTCTCGGCACCCATCATGTGGAGACTTTCTCATATTCAAAATTGTGTCAATATGCGTTGAGTACCTCTATATGAAATGCTCGTTTCGTGGATTAGGTATCAGATGGTAATTCTTTAATCAGCTAAAAATAGTTTTTCTGAATATGGCAGCATATTCTTATTGTTTCTTGTTGATTACTGGCTTCGATGGACGGCAGCAACCATGTTCGTCTTCCGTGTACGTGCTCTCTACTCGAAATTAGAAGCCAACTTTATGGACAATTGATTATGACAGAGCAGTCTCTTTCATGTTGCCTTTGAGCCTGATAAATCCTTGCATTGTTAACTTTTTATAACTTGGTTTTAATAAAAGATCGCACTTGGGTTTTCTTCTTTCGAGAACATTTCGCCACACATAGCAAAACAAATGACTTACATTCAGAAAAAAAAGAAGACTAGAAGAATTATTTATTAACAAAGTATCTGAGCTAGCTTCCAGTATTATTTTATTTATTTTTTGTTACAACGAAATTCTGTCTCACTACTATTTGTTCCTACTGTCTTTCAAAGAATATAATTTCTTTTGTCAAACTTGGAATGTTGTTTGAACTAAAATCGACTGATCTGAGCTCGACTGTAGCAATGATACATTTAACTTTCGCTACTATTTTGAAAACACTTCTGAAACCAGTTTCGGTTTTGGCAAAAGGTTCGGCCAATTTTGGCCGAAACCGAAACCGAAACCGACAGTTCGGTCGGACACTAATATATATATATATATGTGCGTATAATATATCATATTCAATAGTATAGCCATTAATGTTAAATTAACTCGTACCTTGATGAACAATTATATAGTACAGACAATGGTACTAAGGATAGCAAAAATGCACACGTTGATATATATCTGTACGTAAAATGTAATCTTTATTTTTCCTGTAAACTTATCATCGTATAAAAAAGGAAAAACTTAAGCAGCCTACCTCAATACTTGTAATTATAACGTAACTATTCATTCTAATAACTTTTTGCACTTTTCTTAAATTGAAATAAAAATAAAACATCTATACGTATTGCTGCAATACTTGGAATGTCTATGTTCGTAAGTAATATCAACATGTCTACGGATTATTAAACCACTTTCTTATGCCTAGGCTACACGATATAAATAATCTTAAACTTTTAGTTAAATTTTAGACGTAAAGAGAAAATTATACTACAAAACCGTCTTTCCGTGCTTGTAGTCACTAACTATATAATATATCAGTGCTAAATTTTACATTGCTAAGATAATAAAGAATGTATTTAAATAAAAATATAAGACGGTACGTTAATCTTGTTTTTTATCCTGTTGATTGATTATCAAAATGTATCCAAATTTATTATATCATAATAAAACAAATTATGAAGTTATTCGTTATCTTATATCACCTTTACGGTCAATGAAGGGCATCAATTGTTAATATCAAAATAATCATAAATTTAGGAAATCACCAATTTGAATCATTTCCAAATTCTTCATGCAAACATATATCCGCATACGTCGACAAATTCATCATATTTATAGCATATATTGTCATAATGTATTAAATTCACGTTAAAAGGTTCTCTAGACGTTGATAAATAAACACAGAATTTAAGCGTCGACGTATAGTCGAAGTTCTTTTCGTAACTATGTTCTAAAGCGTCACGTAATTATGTTTGCCTTTATGCATATAAATGTTTGTAAATGTGTGCGTTGCATGATAAGCGCACTATAAAACCGGGAGTTGCACGAACATACTGTTTACTGCCTGATCAGGAAGCATACAGTGAGAATGTACCTAATATTAGTTTCTACGTTATTAGTATGCGTTTTGTTATACTCCTATTTGACTCGGACGCTTAATTATTGGAAGTCGAGAAATATCCCTGGACCAAAACCACATGCATTTTTCGGCAACATCTTAGAATCAACTCTTCGGAGGAAGAACATTGGCGTGGTCTTTAAGGAAATCTATGACCAGTTTCCAGATGAAAAAGTAGTAGGAGTGTTTAGAATGACGACTCCATGTCTTCTGCTCCGTGATTTAGATGTGATCAAGAATGTTTTTATAAAGGACTTTGACTGTTTCTCTGATCGTGGTGTGTCCTTTTCAGAAAATGGACTTGGTAATAACTTGTTTCACGCTGACACTGATAAGTGGAGAGTGTTGAGAAACCGTTTCACACCAATTTTTACATCGGGAAAGCTGAAAAATATGGTTCATTTACTGGAGCAACGTGGTGACAAGTTTGTTGACCACATTCAGGAATTACTTTTAATAAAATGTGAACAGGAGATTCATTCGCTTATACAAAAGTATACAATGGCAACCATCTCTGCTTGTGCTTTCGGCTTAGATATTGATACTTTGGACGAAAAGACCGGCTTCTTTAAAAAACTGGATAATATGATATTTTCGCCTACATTTATTGATGAATTGGACATGATGTACCCAGGAATATTGAAAAACTTAAAATTGGAATTATTGCCAAAGGAAGTGACGGATTTTTTCGAAAATCTTGTTTCATCTGTCATCAGGCAGAGAAATGGTGTTCCATCTAATAGAAGGGATTTCATGGACTTGATACTTGAAATGAGACAGCAGCGTCAAATATATGGAACCAAAAGGAACGAAGATAAAACCCAATTAGCAATCGAGCTGACGGATGATATCATAGCCCGCACAAGCATTCGTGTTTTACGCAGCTGGATACGAAACAAGTGCGACAACTATGTCCCTTATGATGTATGAATTGGCAAAAAATCAGGAAGTGCAGAAGAAAGTAATTGACGAAATTGATGAGGTTCTAGAAAGATACGAAGGTAAAGTGACATTTGAAGCAATTAATGATTTGAAATATATGGGAATGGTTTTTGAAGAAAGCTTGAGGATGTATCCCGTGGTAGAACCTTTACAGAGGAACGCTCAAGTGGACTATCAGATTCCAGGCACTAACATCACCGTGAAGAAAGGGCAGATGGTACTAGTGTCAGGTCTAGGCATTCAGCGTGATGAAAAATACTTCCCGGAACCGTTAAGGTTTGACCCCGAAAGGTTTACTAGTGAAAAAACTAGTGCAAGACATACCTGTACTTTCTTACCTTTTGGAACGGGGCCGAGAAACTGTATAGGTAAGATGTGATTGTGAAATTTTGTTACTTTTTTTCTATTATGTATTAAATTTAATTTAGTTTTTTTGCAAGTCTTCACGTAGTTAACTGAGGCAAAAGTGATCATTGTTTATTTTCCGTTTGAAAACTGTGTAATAATTTTATTAGCAACGTATATGTCGCATACTGTTCTTAATTTTTAGCTAAATATTTATGTTACATTACGATAACGCCTTGTCCCCTATACGCAAAAGTCAAACCTGATATCACTTATTTGCTTGTATTGAGAAGATCTAATGTCAATGATATATTTCGAAGGTTATATTTCTAAGATATCAGATAGATTACTATTACGTTCCATAAAATTTTGGTTATTTATGAATGAATAAATTTTTGCGTAAGTTGTAGTTGTGGCTATAAACAAATATCTTTTAAATTATACAATAAATTTTCTCTTTTAATTATAATAGGATTAACAGGTTCTTAGTTTGACAATTTCAGTACTTGAATATCTTTTCTTTTGTACAAAGAATATGCTGGTTTATGTATAGTTCCTAATTTGTATGTTGTTCGCAGGTATGCGCTTCGCAAAATTACAGTCGCGTATGTGCCTATTGAAGTTCTTCTCGAAGTTCAGGGTTGAACCGACAAGTTCTACATCACCGGTTATGGATTTCGCACCAAAACGTTTTATCCTCGCTCCGAAAGGAGGAGTACCTCTTAGAATTATTATGAGAAAATAAATGATATTATTTCACTTGTTACTAATAATATTTTCTACGTTAGTAATAAATCAATAAAAATAATTTAATTAAAAGTATTTACATTCACATTTTTTTTTTATTATCTTGTTAAGAAATTTGTAAACCATGTAACATTAACGTCGTATTGAAGAAATGGTCTGTTTACAAACACTACACATGTTTGTGAATTAGGTGTTGGCCACTCGCCCGCTGTGATAACGATTTTGCGAGTTTGGGATTTTTCTTACAATAAAATGTTTTATAATAAACACAAAATTATAAGATTTATGTGTAAAAATAACGGTGCATAGCTTATTAACAATAATATTATAAACAGGAAAGATTTGTATTATCGTATGTAACGAACGAACTCGAAAAGATTTCATCGATTTATAAATTATATTACTAATTTTACCATTAGTAAAGAACATTATCACAGACTTACCCAGGCTATATTTATTAAAAACTGCCTCCATAGCTTAGTTGTTAGGGCTTGTGCTTTAGAAAGTGAAGTTCGTTAGTTCAAATCCTGCGGGGACTTTCATTGTTGTTTCCGAGATGGTAAGGGCACTTTGGGCCGGTTTTTTTTCGTTTGAGTGATGGTCACAGTTGGCCGCGGGGCCTCGGGGTTTGGAGGTGGTTATACATCTCATCTGGCTCTAATATAGATCGGCCGCCGTAGTCGTTATCGACTAGATAACATTATATTTATTAAAATAAAAAAATGGAAGTAGCTGGAAATTGCTACTAAAGCTAACGCAAGGTGTACAAATTTAATAATAAAGTACCTCTAATCGTATGCGCAGCGGAAAGTATTGACATTGAAGAAAGAAGTGCCCTTGACGATACATCAATGTCGTGGAACAAAAAAATCATCAGTATCAGGTATTTGAGATAAAACCTTTTTGTTGTTGCCAAGTCTTTGTTAAAAAAAAAGTCGCAGAACGAACAAAATAAAACATTTAAGTTATCAGTAAACATATTTCATCCGCCAATAAATCGTTAGAAATTAAAAGGACTGTGGGGAATATCTGTTAACGTAATAAGTTTTATTTTAGGTGAAATTTTCCTTATCTTGGCAGCTATTTTAAAATAAAACAATTATTTGACTTTTCACCAAGTCACAAGAATATTTAAGACACATTTTATTTTTGTATTTAATTAAAGTATTTTAATTTTAAAATAATATATTTATGTTTCATCTTAATACATTGGATATTCACTCCGTCTTTTTATTGACATCGAAAAAAATTACGTGCATAAACATAAGAATGTTAAGTGGATAAATATTTAACAAATTAATTTTTTTTGTTTTACAATAAAATAAAAAATAAATAAAATTAGTTCTTTAAATATTATGACAGGCTTATTACAAATACTACGAACAAACATAAATTATTTGACTTTTCACCAAGTCACAAGAATATTTAAGACACATTTTTTTTTGTATTTAATTAAGGTTTTTAATTTGACTTTCAAATAGATGAAATAACTTTCAAAACCTTACGAAAACACAACTTTACAAAAAAGAAAGATTACAATTAAAATATTAGTAAAATTCTATTTAGAAAAGAACTTAACTGATGCGTTTTAAATATTGCCGTTAGCTACTTGTATTCACTGCAATTAAAAAAAATAACAGTGTTTTAACGCCATCTAGCACAAGATTATGGCAGTACAACGTTCAAATCAAATAGTTACGTCTAAGAATCGTTTGCTTTGTTTTAAATATAATGTTTTTACTTGGTGCTTTATTTAGAAATAATGGGTAACTCTCTTATCGTTCAAAATACAAAAATATTAGCGCAGCTAGAGCTACATTTGAGATGTATTTTATTACGAAAATTAGTGAACGATTGTGATGCATACATTTCAAATCATCCGAAAGCATAAGGCGACATGATTTATCTTGTCTCTTGCACATCCGAGGACGAAGCAATATCTGCTCATAAATCACCAGTACGTGAGATGGTTCCGTTCAATGGAGAATGACGTACAACAATAACAGTTATAATTTATTGTACATATTCCAAAAGAAATGATTTTTGAAAGTCTCTCCTTTTTACTATAGATCGTCTGGGGTAGTGACATTACAGTGACTACTTTTGCCGCAAATGAGTAATTGGTAAACACTCGTCTGCCGGTTTGAAGGGCACCGTGGCTAGTGCAGTTCAGGTGAACGTTCTGTTCCTATCTTCGATTTCATTACTAATATAAAAAAATATTTGGTATTTATTTAGAAATACATATACTTTACTTTTAGAAATACAATGTTTCATTGAAACTAACAATTTATAGGCAAGGAAAAGAATAAAACACGATTCCTTAAAGATAAAAATAACGTTATCAGCATTATATCCTTATCTGAAAGGGCATTAAAATACTATTTTTGTGTTAGCATTGATGAGGGGTTAATAATTTTTTAAAACAAGAAGTGGTAAAACGAGTAGAATAGGCCTAGCGTAAAAACCGCACATAGGATCGAATATTTTAACCACACCATAAATGTGTACAATAAACTATCTTGACACAACCTACGAACCGGAACTCAACACCTGTCGGCGGTCTAGTGCTTGACAGAAAATTGGAAAACCTCTTTGCTTAAGTTTATACATCTTGTAAGTATAGGAAAATAGATTATTATCTTCTGAAAGGACCTGATTTAAATTGTTTACAGTGCCATCAGGTATACATTTTTTGTCTTATAATACGTTCAAAGGGGCACACAATGTATTTTTGGTTATGATATTATTGGATACCTCTCTGCCAAATCTAAAAAGTTTTTTAAATATTAAACCTTTAATTAATTTTTAAAAATAAACTGACCTCAGTAATATAAGCATTAGTGACATATATCATAATAATTTTCAGATAAAATAGACTCGATTGGATTGTATTCACACATATCCTATAGAACTTGTTTGAATTCATTTATACATAAGAGCTTACATACTATCCTCGCTCCAATTAATTCTGTATGCATCATCATCAGCCTTTGATAGTCCACTGCTGGACATAGGCCTCCCCTAGTACACCCCTTTCCATTGGGGTTTGACCGTATCCCACCACGCTGGTCCAATGCGGGTTGGTGGGTGGACCGACTTTTTATATGCCCATCCGACGTATGGATCATCTTATTTTTCAGACAACTGGGTGATCGGGCCAAATTGCTCTAACCAACTAGTAAACAGCAATTAAAATTTGTTGTGTCGATTCGAACCCACGACCTCCGGTTTCTAAAGCACACGTCCATACCACTAGGCTACGGAGGCAGTTTATAAATACGGCAATATGCATGAGTTATCTAAATAACTTTTTGTATAAAAAAGACGGGTAATTTGGTATTCTCTGTTTTCCGAGTATTGCAATAATATTTGCAATTACTGCCAGCGTAGCCTAGTGGTATAGAAACCGGAGGCTTGTGCTTTAGAAACCGGAGGTCGCGGGTTTAAATACTGCGGGAGTCAACTACTTTTCTAAGTTGTTTTCTAGTTGAAATAACTATCTACAACTTACCCGCGAAATGCTGCATACGTCTTTAGATAAATTGGCATAAATAATACGATAAAAGACATTTATGAATAACTTTTCAACACCTTGAATTGGTTTTTGGTGAATTTTTAGTTTTATCGAGTAATAAATCGAGCCATTGTGTTACACCGATGGTCGATGGGCGAATAAGATTCTGGGGTGGACACCGCGTTTGGGAAGACGGAGCATTGGTCGCCCCCCAACATGGTACGATGCCGATCTCCGTGCCATCTTGGTGTCCATTGAAAAAGGTCTATGCCCAGGAGTATACGGATAAAGGGTAATGATGATGACGACGAATATATTATAATACACACATAAATTACATTGCAAAATGATATTTAAATTGGCATAGGGCTTTTTTTGATTTATTTGCTAGATACAAAAATTCAAATCTTTACCCTTTATAATATTAATATAGACCAGCTATTACGCGTGACTTCGTCTTGGTGATAATGTAAAAGAAATAATTCTGGTACTTTTTGGTAAGAAAAAGCGTAAGTTACTCACAGTTACATCAGCTATCTTCAAGTGAAAGACCCGTCATAATCTGACCAGTCTTGCCAGAGATAAGCCAGAATAAACAGACAAAAAAATGTTTTATGTATCAGCTATATATCTAAATATCACGATTTAATCAGTTCAAAAAGGGTTATTTTAATGTTAAATTTATTAATCTTATAGTTTTAGATATACAGTGTGTTACAATATCGCTCTGAACCCACCATCACCAATTATACTATGAATATAGCCTCAACTATCCTCGCATCAATTAATTCCAGCATTAACGTCCATTGTCCAACACCCTCTGTTTGCATCGCACACAAATTTGCTTGATATCGAATAGTATTGGCTGTACGGTATGTTTGTTTCTAATTATGGAAACAATATTCATGCCACATCAGTTTATAATTCACGTTTTATGATTAAGATTAATTTAAAATTATCCAATTTAAATTATTTATTTATTATTAAAGTTTAATAAAAAAAGTATTACCATTATAATAAAAACAATAATATCATGTTTTGAAGGGGAAACAAATCTCCGTCACTATCTTACATCAAAATTATTAATATAAGTTATGAAATAAAAATAAATATTAGTATGTTCTACTATAAATGATTTAATTCGATTTTAAATTAGAAATTCTCTTAAAACAGAAGAAGGACTTTGTGTGACAAAAAATATTAAAAAAAATATTGTTTTGATTATAAATTAGTGTCTCAGCATTAACGAACAATTAATTTGGCCCTTCACTTAACAATTGGTTAAGGGCATCATTAAACTAAACGCTGAGCTTTTCAAATTAATGAGGGTTCATTTCTAATTAAAGTTGTTAACTGAAACTTTAAATTGAGAATCCTGGAGAGCGCCGAGGTAAATTTTATATTCATTTGTTAATCAGCACAGTTTACACAGGTTGATTGGAGTGACACACCAAAGGTGTCAACTAAGGTATGTAGCATGCAATCATTCGAATTAAGTTTATAATATTAACATGTGATTAATACATAGAGTATTAACATGATACGGTGCGCAATGTCTACGACTGACTCTAATTGAAGACATGCTGCTGTCAGGCACACCAGCTTGACAGCAAAGGAAGGGCAAGGAAAATATGGACCACAGTTTATTTTGCTTTGTCAATACGTCTGTTATTATGGTTACACTTATTTACTGTTATGCTAACGATTTATTACAAAAAAATGATGTCCTCCTTGTCAATTCCGACTACCGCGGCCGATCTATATTAGATATAAGCCAACTGCGCGGGAGATATTATATTGCACAAGTGTACGCGCAAACACAGGTGCACTGCCTATTCCTTTAAAAAATATAAAAGCACAAAGCCCGATGGGACGGATAACCGACACGCCCGGAGAGAAACAAGGAGCAGGACCGACTTTTTAAATGCCCCTCCGACGCATGCATCATCTTACAGGCAATCAGGTGGTCAGCCCGCATTGCCTTAACAAATTAGGAAAAAAGTTAGAAAAGTAGTTGAGTCCCCGCTGGATTCGAGCACACGACCTCTGATTTCTAAAAAACTAGCCCTTACCACTAGGATACGGCAGCAGTTATAAAAGACAAGTGCCAATGAGTTACTTTTCCACGTTGCTATTAAATAAATTCTTTCACAACAGTTAAAATATTGCACGTTATATACACGAGACTTCATCAAACTGGGTAGAAGTCAAACTGCTTTAAATCAATGACACAGCTTCAATTGCAATTAATCAGTTTGACGAAACACATGCAACTAATAGTCGATTAGAATAATTTGGGTAATTAATTTCTCGAACTAATGACCAAAAGCAATGATCAAACATATCTAACTGGGTCAAGACAAGAAATACAAATGATAATGTTTAATATTTACGACTAGTAACAACCAAAATTAATCATTACTAGTTTATTTAAAACGAGTAATATCTTACTGTAACCTTAATAATTAATAAAATACAAATATATATAAAAAAGGACTGAAAATCAACTCAAGGTGTAAAAAAAATACCCCAATTATATATTTATTTCTATAATTATATCTATTTTCACGTTTTTCTTTATATTTTATTCCCGACGTTTCGGAATCTTTCCAGTGTCCATGATCAAAGTAAGGCTAAGATGGATAGTATTTTAATGTGTTTGGAACAACCGACAAGGTTTTTATGTAAAATATTTGAATTTTCATCATTTTAGAATATCGTTTGTTCAAAAGTACGTGCGAAGCCGGAGGAAACTTTTAGTCGTCGATAAAAGTAATTATTTCTAACTTCAATTAAGAAATAAAGCATGCTCCAAAATACAGTTAAAGTGCTGAAAAGCTTTGCTTTAAACTTCATAACTTGTTTCATTACTCTCACGTCGGGAGCAGAGCGAGTGTGACACGCGAAATTAAATGAAATGTTCAGTGAACTTAACTTTAATCTTACACATACAGTTTTTTACTACTTATTTCTCTATACATTCAAATAATCTTAAAAGAGTTTCTTTGTTGCGCCGATGAAAAAACATATATGCCGGTTTAATATAGAGAGGTGATAGGAAAAAATCCCAGTAAATACACATATTTTCTATTTCTACATTTTAAATAGGAGTCAGGAAAATTTTCGGGTAAAAGCTTAATGCAAAAATCTCTTACTCCCCTATCTCCTACCGATGGATTCGGTATTCTTGGCGTTTATATTTAGGATGGAATCCACTTTAGTGATATAGATGGTGAAGCCATATTCATCATCAGCGCTTGTTAGTCCTCTGCTGGACATAGGCCTCCCCTACTGCACGCCTTTTCCATTAGGGGGTTTCTGGACCGTAACCCACCACGTTGGTCCAATGCGGGTTGGTGGGTGGACCGACTTTTTACATGCCCATCCGACGCATGGATCGTTTCACTTTTCAGACAATTGGGTGATCAGCCAAATTGGGAACAACAATGAAAATTTGTTGAGTCCCCGCAGGATTCGAAGCCACGACCTCCGGTTTCTAAAGCACACGCCTTTACCACTAGGCTACGGAGGCAGGTAAGAAGCCATATTGGATTTTTAAAATCACGATATTATTAGTATAATTTTTAATAAAAAATAGTGTTTCGAAGATATTTTATTTGGAGTAATATTTCACAACGTTCGCGCAAAACGTCATACTGTCAAACAAAAAACCATTGCCCTGAAATTAGCTGTAGTCAACATTTAAGTTTATTTTTGAGATATTTACTTAATAAATTTTATTTCACTAAATGCGTTATATTACATCTTTAAATGTATTAAATAACTTTTTTCTATTGTTTGTGTCTTTTTTTCTACAAACACACACGTACATGGACTTTATTAGGCTGATGATGATTATGATTATGTCGTTTTATTTATTGCCAATGTCTATGGGCGTCAGTGACCACTTTCCATCGAGTGGCCCGACTGCTTGTCTGCCTGCGTTACAAATAAAAAAAATGAAATAAAATCTACAACCAATAAGTTATAATAACGTCACCTATAAATAGAAACTGATAAAAATGTTAAAACAAGGCAAAAAAATTAATAAAATCATGAACTTTTAAATAAATTTTTTATATCAGTTTATTAATTAAAATTATGTCCTATTTAACATTCAATAATTTCTACAAAGACGCAGTTGTTAAGACATCAATTAGAATTTGTAATAGTAAAACATAATTTTCTTAAGAAGCAAAAGTAATCAAATCATGAGTTCAATAAAATGTATTAAGTAGTAATCATATTATTGCCACTTTTATATTTATTTTTTTTATTATATTTAGTCTAAATATAGTAAAAAGATAATAGGCTTATTTAATAATGGTGATAACAGCAACTAGAATTCTTTTTTACGCCGTTGGATTGAAAACATTTAAGGGTTCTTCACTACAAATAAAAGCTTTGACTTACTTTTAAACTAATTAATTATATTTTATGGCTTAACTTTTCAGCACTGAAGAATTCAATTTATATTTTGGATTGTAAATGATTTTAAACAGAAAACTTTTCGATTTTTTTGTGTAGCAGTTCTTGTTATGTGGCCCCATTTCTTATGTTATTAAAAAAATGTAGTTGCAAAGTTAAAATAATCATCTAGTTATAAAGCAGATATTGAACTATCTATATGTTAAAATATGTGACGTAAAAAAAGATCACTACACTTATTTTTTAATGTGGAAAAGTTTGTATTTTTGTATGTAAGAAAATATTAAACTAAATATACATATAAAGATCAGAAAATATTTTATCTCAAATTTATTATACATATACACTCTTATTCATTATAATGGAGTAAGTTTGTAAACCTTGTATAAAATTATTCAATGACAGGAAATAAATCAGAAAAGTTTCATCAAGTGGAAACTTTATACTTTACACTCGACATAAATGCACGATATTGCAGTTTCGAAATTGTAATTTGGTACACAAACTTATTATTCAAAGACGAAATTAATTTCCATTCTCTAGTAACATCTAGAACATTTTATGATACAAAATTATCGTGCATAATGAATCAAATTGTATCGTCAGATTACTACCTAGAATAATTTAAATTTATTTCTTCTGCCTCACTTATCTCAGTGTCTGGGGTCGGCGCAGTTTATCTTCTCTTTCTGCGGTATTCCTTTCCACATATTTTCAATGTCCAATCCATACCTCCACCTTTTTCTCACACATTATCCACCTGTGCTTTGGTCATGATCACTTCTGTCTCATCCGTTCGGTGGCAGCAAGCTATGTTCAGCTGTGAACTTGCTTCTACCGAACATCATAATCACCACTTATCGATCCACCACTAGACATAGGCGTTTTTAATGAACACCAAGACTGTCGATCCCCTGCTTCTCGCTTCCAACCCGAGCCGGCAACAGCACGGTATTGATACGATAAGATATATGTATAAGTTATGTCCCAATTTATTTGACTTACAAACTATCGATGGGTGTAAGTTATTTTAACTTTAAGTACTTCGTTTTACATGTTACTGGATAAAATCGAGAATGCTTTCATTGTTTGGAGCAGTTTGAACAAATTCTACTCATATTAAATAAACTTGAGGTTGTCCAAAAATCACGCTCGTCTTGTCACGTTGTATTAATGTGATTTCGACTGGCAATAAATAAAGTCGAATCATCCACTTGATCATTTATTTCGAGCCTTTTGGGAATCTGTACACCTGATTTACAATTCTCTAAACACTTTGAACTTATTCTTGACGTTTCAGACCATTTTCAGGTTGCATGGTAACTAGTCTGAGCCTTTCGTATTTCATAATTAATGACTAAACGCTAACTTTTTAATTGAATTTAAATGAATTTTAGTTGAAACACGTCAATGAAATGCTAGCTTATCGACAATGTTCTGCTAAAGATCGGTACGTACTTAGCTGACTTTGACACTATTCGTTTGTGTGCAAAATGAGATAAAGAGTAGTTATATTATTTGCTACAAAACAGCACTAAAACCGATTTTAACCATTTTGATGTTAAAATGGTTTTTGTGAGCTGTTATTAAAATAAAGATATATGGGCTCGCGGACATTGCACACCAGTTCATAAACATGCTTTTAAGTCTATTTCTTAAGCTTTAGCTAGTTTTTTCAAATCGCAAGTAGGTTTAAAGTACTCTGATTGATAGCCAGAAGTGATGGGTTCCTCACACGCTGGTCCAAAAGGTTGGTGTGCATACCTTATACTATGAGTAAAATTGTAAAGTTTAATTTACATTTCAATTAGAACTAAAAACTTAGTATTTATGTATTTGATGGTTAGAGGATATGAATAACTACTTGATGCAAATTTGAATATCATAATGAAATTTTATCTTTGATCTACTATAAGATGTCTCATCAATTCTTTCAACCGAGGAAAAAATATTTCTGCATATTAGAATGTTATAATTCAATGCCTATTGCCCTCCACACGCGTAGGTGCGATCTTGTGAGTACGAGGAAGGTTCAGTGCAGTCGGTTCTAACATACCGAATTATACTTTCTTTGACTGAACTCGAACCGAACTTGACTGATTTGTATAATAATTTCTGCATGTCAAAATAAATTAATAAATTCATTAGATAAAATTTAAATATCGTTCGAATATATTCCTGCCTTTGTCTTTGGTAAGCATTCTACTGAATCAGCAGAGCTTAAACGACTAATTCTACACTGATCCCTCCTAGGTTGGTCAAATTTTGCATAAAAATAAGTAAAAAACAGAAAATAATGAGCTGGACAAGTGAGTCTGCGTTGTAATACTTCACTAACCAGAATTAGAGAAAGAATATAGGTTCAAATGTTGACTACAGAAGAGGAAATCAGTAGACAGACAATACTAGATGGGGACCCGTTTGATCATTAGCAGCCTATTCCATCCACGAGAAGATGGCCTTTCTCATTGAACGTCAAGACGGTCGATCCCTCGACTACTCGACGCTCGTCCACACTGCTGCCAGCGGCGTACTACACGGAGATTGGCATCCCACCTAGTCGGGGTCCAGTAACGCTCCGTTTCCCGAACGCGGCTTCCACTCCAGAACCTTTTGGCCCATCGACATCGGTTCGTCTAACCACGTGACCGGCCCACTGCCACTTCAACGAGCTAATCATTTGCACTATGTCGGTGACTCTAGTTCTTTGCCGTATTAATTCATTACGAATTTTGTCCGACAAAGAAACTCTGAGCATAGCGCGTTCCATAGCGCGTTGAACTGGTCCACAAGTTTGCCGTTAACTTGTGGACCAGTCCTATAGTCAAAGGCCACGTTTCGACCCCGTAGGTCATCACGGGGAGTACACACTGATTAACGACTTTCGTCTTCAAACTTTGTGGTATTGGCGGTGACGTGAGAAAGTGGCTCAGCTTCTTAAAAGCTGCCCAGGCCAACTGAATCCTCCTTTCAGCTTCCCTCTCGAAGTTGTGTCTTCCGCACTTTAATATATGTCCAAGGTACACATACTCAATGACAACTTTTGGCCTTTTGACCTCGTGTGACCCCCCGGAATCAGGATAGACATAAAAGCAGCGCTATATAGACCCCTCAGCACCTCGACGTATCACTAATCGACCTGGCATCGCTAAAGAGCTTTCAGAACAGCCCAGGTTTTTCAGAGTCAAAAGCTTTCTTACGATCCACCTGGCGTAGGGATGTGCCTACTCAACGGCGGCGCTGCCTTACGGTACATCCGCAGTTTCAGGTGCAATCAGTCATTGCCAATCCGCCTGCTCAGTGTGGCAATTGTGAGCATTATTCCTGGCCACGGTAGCGGCCATGGTAACGGTGGCACAAGGGGTGCTTAGAATCCCCGGGCTTCGGATCACTACCATCAAAAACTTAACCTGGCTACGTACAACGGACGAACGTTAAGACTTGGCGAACACCTAGCCGAGCTGTAGGTACAATGGGTAAAATCCGATGGCACATTTTAGGGTTATGTGAAGTCCGAAGACAGGAGAGGACACCGTAACCCTGCCATCGGGTCACCTATATTACTTCCAAACGGGGGACCGTCCATCACGGGGCGGCGTGAGATTTCTCGTCAATAAATCCCTTGTTGACAACATTATCGCGGTCTCGAGTGTGTCGAGTAGGGTAGCGTACCTTGTAATTAAAATCACTAAGAGGTAAACCCTTAAAGTGATACAAGTGTACGCGCCCACTTCGGCACACCCTGACTACGAAGTGAAGGCCACTTACGAAGCGGTTTCCCGGGCCTTGCTTAACACCCACAAGGCCCGCTATAGTGTTGTTATGGGGGATTTTAATGCCAAAGTGAGTGTACGAACTGGCATCGAATCGTGTTTAGGACCTCAGAGTGTCAGGCAGTCAAAATAGCATGGGACAAATGCTAGTCAACTTCCTCGAAAAAGAAGGGCTCTTTTTAATGAATTCATATTTTAAGAAGAGGCCTCACAGAAAGTGGACATGGCAGAGTCCCGATACTGCGACAAGGAATGAGATAGATTTCATCATGATGAACCGGGAGCACATATACAGGGATGTCTCCATGATCAATAGGTTCAAAACCGGAAGTTATCACCGATTAGTAAGAGGCACGCTGAATATAGGTTTCCAGCGAGAGCGGTTCCGCTTGATGAGATCTTCTCTCCGACCTGACTTCCGACAAATCGTGAGGGATTCGCATAGATTCCAACTGGAATTAAAAAACCGATTTGATGCCCTTAACATATCGGAAACCACAATGACGTGGGCAAAAGGTTTTGCGGGAGTAAGCGTACTGGAAGGATATCCAAACTCTCCGATGAGACGCTTGGTCTTATGTAGCAACGTCGAACGCATAAAGACACCACTTCAAAAGATGTAAAACTTCTTTGAAGCAGATCCGCAAACTAATACGCCGAGACCTTCGCTGGTCAAATACGCAACGGATAACCGAAGCGATTGAGTAGAATAGAGGGTCGAAGGTTTTTGTGGAGAAGCTCGGAAGAAGCCATCTGTTGAAGCTTAGAAACAGTTCCGGCTCGACGCTTTCTTCTAAGCCTGTGATCTTATCTGAGATAGAGGATTTCTGCGGCAAATCGTACGCGTTAAAACCTCCTCAGCCAGATAACCGGTTTAACGGTCCGCGTAGACTTACTTGGCGCCTTTCAGGTGAGCTTCCTACCATCAGCTTTGACGAGGTTAATCTAGCTCTTAGGCAACTAAGGGTGGAAGAGCTCATGGAAGGATGGAATCACGGCCGAACTGCTTAAGGCAGGGGGTGATCCTGTTCTTTGCGAGCTTCGAAAGCTATTCGATTCCATCCTTCAACGGGCTATTTCTAGTTCTGTTCTTAAAGAAGGGTGACAATATCCTGCTTAAGAATTACCGACCTATCTCACTTTTAGGCCACATATACAAGTTGTTCTCTAGAGTCATGACGATTCGCCTCACTAACAAGCTCGACGAGTTCCAGCCACTGGAGCAGGCTGGGTTTTGCAGAGGATTTAGCACCATAGACCACATTTACACTATAAGGCAAGTTATACAAGTATCTCACGAGTACAATCAGCCTTTGCTTCTTGCCATATTGATAGACTCGCAAATAAACTCAGCTCTGTTGCATATGCTAAAAAATGAGAAAATAAAACTGATGCGGAGACAGCCCATTTGATTTTCTTTAGTTATTAAACAAATAGTATCTAACATTTTTCACTATTGCGTCTAATGAAGAATTAACTAATTTATCTGATAAGAATTTTGAAACTATTAGTAGCTGCCGCATAATCTGCGCAGAACATGAACCATTAAATTCAATGTATGTTCCTTACTAAACTTGTGCACCATTTGTAATTAGTCTTTATTTAGCTATTTACATCTTAATTTTCAATGCAAGAGAGTTGTTTCGTTTCAGAGAGGCACGATATAATATCATAATATAGTATACAATATTTAAAATCAAACAGCAAATATTGTTGTATTTGAATTTAAATGGCATTTATAAAATTTTTTGTAAAAGCATGATTCGAAGCGACCATTAATTTGGTTTGAGTAAAGGTGGGTTAATGCTAAGGTCCGCCTAAGGTCTCAAGTTTTACGGGCGTGGATAGATTCGGGTATCGTAAAGAGTAAAGAGCAGTATGATGTAATAAATGGTGTTTTATCATGAGGGTGGAGTGCAAATAGACGTTCCCTGAAAGTCTTTTCTGAAACCTTTTATGTGCTTTTTTACAAGTTAGCATCTGGGGTAGCACCACACCTTTTTCTCCCACAAAGGTAGTGTAAAAACACTATCGTGCTCTGGTTGAAAGAGCACCGTGGCCAGCGCCTTAAGTGGATTATTGAGACGTGAGGGATATAACATCTCGTTAGTATGTCTTAGTATGAGTAATATGTCTTACGGTTGGCAGCTCGTTAGTAATACCTCTGGTACTGCTGATGTCCGGTGGTCCGACTACAGAAATAAGTGAGTAAAGCACGGAGCAAGAAGCACCTTTCTACTTCGTCGCCATGGGTTACGATGTTCATCTTTATTTTCAGTCTAGTTGACCACCCACTTTGACTGTAAATAGTATTCAGTATTTATGGTATTTTTAATACAATAAAAACCATTAGTACTTGCTGGGATTTATGTCGCCTTCTGTTCCCTGTTCTTCTGTCTATTTACCACTATAATACATCTCGTTCATTAAAATATCCAACTTCTCTAAAGATATTAATTTAAGTTTTTTACGCAACGTTTACTCAGAATTCCATCTTAAGATACAGACAGGTTTCTTCTTTTTACTTTTTTTTCAAATATAACAAATATTTACAATTTAATCATTTATTTACGCGAACATAACTCATTATAGAATAAAGGGAGTTTTTATTTGTTGGCAGAAATTATATATGAAGGTTCGCCAGATCTTGATTTTAAATTTATAAATTTGTAGTCTATGCTAATAGCAACATTAGTAAGTGTACTAAAAATACGGTAAAACAGAGTTATAGGCTAGGAATAACGTCACGACGACAATGAGCATTGTTCAGAAGTAAGTAGTGATAAACTTATATTAAACTTATAAAAACTTGGCCATAATTAGTATATACTTTTACTGGTTATGTGACTGTATCTGATTTAGAGTTTTTTGTGTTCTGTATAAGGTATTGATGTTTAAGTTTTAAGATTAATAGACTATTAATGTAGTAAGATTAGATGATTTTAAATGGTTCATTAACTGCCATCGTAGCCTAGTGGTATGGGCGTGTGCTTTAGATACCGGAGGTCGTGGGTTCCAATTCTGCGGGGACTAAATAAAAAAGTAGGTCCATCCACCAACCCGCATTGGACCAGCGTGGTGGGATGCGATCCAAAACACAAAAAAAGGTACAGTAGTGGACTAAATCAGGCTGACAATGATGATGATGAAACTTGACTTTTGCTTTCCTTTTATGCCAAGAAAATTAATTTTCTAATATAACATAAAATTATTATTGAAAATATTGTACTAGATTTTATTAATATAACAATTAAATATAAAAATTAAACGGCGCAATGGACAGACATGTTTTGCATGAAAGTCCAATATTTTCCCTGAAATAATCTTATTTATTTTGCAAGTTTCACTGGCATTGTTCAAGGTTTCCGTGGTGTAGCGGTTATCACATCTGCCTAACACGCAGGAGGTCCCCGGTTCGACCCCGGGAAACAGAGCATTAAATTATGCTTTATTATCTTTTGCACTTTAAATATTTTAATGACTTTTACATTATCAGTATGGTTCAAAGCCGCTATCATTTTTAGTGAAATTATTTAAACGTTCATTACAATTCAAAAAACATATATTTAAATAATATATAATTGTTAATAATATAATTTAAAACACAAAATGATATAGTATAATGTTTTATTTGATACACTTATTAAACTTACATACGATATAAATAGTTATCTTCGTAGTGATTTCCGGCAAATACACTTTGATTACTTAACACTGAAAATTTTATAACGAAGGGACTTCATCGCCAGCGATAACACTTCTAAACAGAACTTTTGACACGGGAGCTGACAAATCTGATTATAATGATGGCTGCCTTTTACAGTCTTGGGCCATTTTTGGTGGCTTAGGAGCTAGACTTTAATTTATGTGTCGTTGTTAAGTTCAAACGAAAATATGTATTTAAGTATACATATCTATTTCTCCTAGCTTCTCCTTCTTTTCAAGTTATCATGGGGTCAGCTTCTGTGTCATTCTCTGTATAATAATTATTATAATCTCATAAGGACTGCATAGTATCTTTAATAATCTTTTTCCTTATGATTATTTTTAAAAAAAATAATACGACTTAATTATATTTAATGAACAAAATTCATAAACATATGTATTATATATGGTATATAATTCATTATATTTAACCTTATTTTACACCAAACGTTTTCCAACTGCTTCATTGTGTTATTTGTTAAAGTAATATTAAATATGAGTAGTGTCCGACCGAACTTTCGGTTTCGGTTTCGGCCGAGTTTCGGCCAAAAATCAAGAGTTCGACCGCAGTTTCGGTTTCGGCCATATTTGGCCGAAACTTTGCCGAAACCGAAACTGGTTTCAGAAGTGTTTTCAATTTCAAAATAGTAGCGAAAGTTAAATGTATCATTGCTACAAGCGAGCTCAGATCAGTCGATTTTAGTTGAGACAATTCAATTCAACAGTTTCGAATTCTAAGTTTGACAAAAGTAATTGAGGAGGGGACAAATAGTAGTGAGATCAAAATATATATTCAAATTCAAATATCTTTATTTAATATTGAAGTTTACACTTGCTTATTGATTGTCAAACAGTCTACCACCGGTTCGGAAAGGACGCCTCAGACCTGAGAAGAACCGGCGAAAGAAACTCAGCAGGCTATTTTTATGTCATCTTTTAAAATAACAAACAAATTGATAATTCGAGCATTACATATTATGCAATTTTAAAACAAGACCTGGAGCGAGCATTCCATTACCAGGCTGTGTTATCATTTAAAAATTCATTAATATCGTAATAACCTTTAACATAAACGTTCCTTGACTACCTTTTAATTTATTAATAGTTAAATTCTGTCCCATAAAGACTTACTTATTTTTCGCAGTCTAGTTGCTGGAAGAATTAAATTATGTTATACTCCTTGGTAACCAAAAAATAAATACAAATAATACTGGAAAGTGTAGCTCAGATTTTTGTTGTGTTATTAAAAAAATCTTCTCGTCTCTTTACTTTTTTTCTGAATGTAGTCATTTGTTTGCTATGTGTGGCGAAATGGTATCGAAAAAGAAAACCCAAGTGCGACCTTGTCATTAAAAACCACTGTTATAAAAAGTTAACAACGCAAGAGATTTATTGCGGCTCAAAGGCAACATGAGAAGAGACTGCTCTGTCATAATCAATTGTCGCAAAGTGGGCTTCTTAATTTCGAGTAGGGAGAACGAGTACACGGAAGAGGAACATGGTTGCAGACGTCCATCGAAGCCAGTAATCAACAAGAAACAGTAAGAATATGCTGCCATATTCGAAAAAACTGTTCTTAGCGATTAAAGAATTACCATCTGATACCTAATCCAAGAAACGAGCATTTCATTTGAATATGAGAAAAGTCTTCGCAAGATGGGTGCCGAGAATCAGAAACAAAATCGACTTCGAAGATATCGTTGGACAAGTTTTAAGAAGATTCTAAAAACTATAATCTAGTTTTGTGGCAGTGGACAAAACACGGGTTTATCCCGAAGGATCTTCATGCCGTGGCCGTGGTAAATGGCCTGGCCGGGGTATGGCCTCAATATTTTGTAGAAAAATAAATAATTAGCTATCATAGTCATTATAATCTATCTCATTTTACTTTTTGATCCCCCTGGCAACCTAAATACAAACCAAAGTATTAATTAGTAAGATTTCAAAATACCAATACTTAGTCTTTAATGCAACAGTCACAATTATTAATTTATTTATTAAAAGTCATATTGCTATAAGAAATTTATTTGAAAAGAAATGAATATATTTTTAATATTTTGTTACATAAAAATATTATTAGCAACTGAAATAAACGATTACCACACGTGTACTGTCTCCATTCCATGACTAAAAAAAAGCAAAATAATAGGCATAAAAGCTCCATATTTTAGTATTTTAAGAATTTTTATACTTGATCGCGTGAGTTTCGGTTTCGGTTTCGGTTTCGGCCGAAACTGAAGCCACGGCCGAACTTTCGGTTTCGGTTTCGGTTTCGGCCGGAAAAACAGTTTCGGTCGGACTCTAAATACTATGATTATCAAGAACGTCTTCAATTTACTATTGATTCCGAAGTTAAAGGGAATAAGTTTAAAACTGATTAAGTATTAAGCTCACAGGGAACTTTGTAAGGAAGTAATTAAAATTCAACTTTAGCCTGAGAAGCATATAATAAAAACAAAGTATCGAAGAAAAGATAGATTTGGATATATATATATATATGCATTTTACAGTTTATGTTGCTAATTTAGAGAAAATATTTTTTACAAGTCAGTAAATCTTATAATCTTTTGCTAGAGTCATATGACATTTATTTAATATTTTTATGTAAAGGATCGTAATTAAATTTATGTGAGGACTATTTACAGTTGTTAAAATCATTTTAGCGTGTTAGAAAATCTTTATAACATACAAAATACATAATTGTTTCTTTTATTTACGCGATTATTATACATATCAAATCCACTTATTTACGGATTTTCGCGTTACTTAAATATATTTATTCCCGACGTTTCGGATTCTTTCAGCATCCATGATCACGGGCAGACTAAGTTGGTATATAAAAATACATTTATAATATACTAATTGATAATTCTATAATAATATTATATTATCATAGAATAACTATTTTATTCTATGATATTTTACTATTTTGATTTATGAATCTATCCTTCATATCACTCTAACCTTTGTAATCTAACGATGAAGTTTCATAAAAATACGTGCAGAAGTCGTTTTTAAGTAACAGGGTAATAAATGTCCAATATTTTTTTATATATTTTCCGTTTCCTTCGAAAGTTTTAGTTTTTAATATCCATATAAAACAACTATTAGAAATTATTTTTAGATTACTAGATTAGAAGTACAAACTGCATTAAAGCTTTGATTAAAAACAATGACCTAGTAACCTATAGTACTTTTGTGATGTGAATGAATGCAATGAAAAGACAGTAGCAATACAATCTTTTGTAAATTCTTATAAATGTTTGTTTCGACAAATCTGTCTAAGCCCAGTAAGGTCTAAAAGGATACTGCAGATGGTCCCTTGAAAAGGATACCTACCACTTATTTTTGGTAGATACAAGCAAGTACGATATATAATCTTATATATGTGATAGTCATGTTTGATGTTAATCATTTCAGAGGTTTAAAAATGGCGATCTCTTTAAAATCTATGATCAAAAGAAAGACTGCACTGATGGATATGTTGAAAGCATATAAACAGCTTAAGTGACTTGTGCAGTTTTTTCGTTGACATCTAAAAATATTGCAGTCTTAAGGTTATGCACTATTTTAAGCAGGTAAATTTTTCATTGTTATGTTACCACTCGTACAGAAATAAATTATTTAAGATTGTACAGATGATCAAGTTTAAATTGACGGTATAACTTTTTTATTTATTCGTGCACGATTCTCTCTTTAATTCAAAATGCAAAGGACGAAACATTCACATGCTATTGAACGACTTAATTGACTATTTCCTTGTGTAATATTGTCGTGTCCCGCTGTGACCAATCCGTTTATCTCAAGTTTTAGACCTACATGTCATTGTAAATACTCCCTATTAACTATATTAAACAATTATATTTGTTTAAAAATATAAGTGGAATTTGTAATGTTTTTAGCCTCCTCGAAATGATATAAAAAATATTAAAGAAATAAAACTAGTTTATTTTTATTTTTGATAAATTGCTTTCAAAGTTGATCTCAAAGTTAAATTTAATTTTATTTAGTAGTTTGTTCTTATCAAATAAAATTATTTTACGGATTTTATCGCGTTTATTTTACATTTTAAATTCCCGACGTTTAGAACACTTTCCAGCGGCCGTGGTCACGGGGTAGACTGAGATGTCATGCGTCTTGTTGCCAGTGCTGAAGCGGGGTTTCCAGATCTTAATTTTTATTAATTATTTTTAATCTGTACTCCGACCTATGCAAAATGAACTGATTTTATCTGTACAGCCAGCAGTGGTATTATGCTTGGTTTAAAATTTTAATTTATTAATTATAGGATCCCAAGCAGGTGGTAGAACCAACCATCTTCGGAATCGGTGTTCTTTAGCGAGGATTTGATTGATTTTCTTGAATGTACAAAAATGTTTAATTTTACTGATTTATGTAGCAAAGACATTATAAGTGCATGTAGACAATTGGATATTTAAAAAACCGCAGACCTTTAGGGGATCTCTGTTAAGATGATAAATTAGATTATTGACGTAACATCACAACATATAGCAACAATATTTAATGTAAGCATCCAGAGAGGCGAGTTTCCTGACCTAACGAAGTACAGTAGAGTTATACCGGTTTTTAAAGCAGGGTGTAATATGGACCCTAATAATTTTAGACCAATCTCCATTTAGCCTACCTTTAGTAAAATATTTGAAAAACTATTATTAAACCAATTAATGAAACATTTTAACAGAAACTGTCTTATTAATAACAAACTGTACGGTTTCACTAGGGGTCGCTCCACGAATGATTAGATCTACTTCGTAGAAGTATTTAAAAATTTCGTTACTCGTAACCTAAGATGCTTTGATTGATATAGAAAAATAAATGTTTAAAATGAAGCTTGTAACAAAGACTTACTCGGAATGAACAAAATTTACAAGCAATACATAGAGCCATTCTCAAAACATGTAGGGGACTTACAAGTTCGATTGCATAAGAGCTTTACAGTTGCAAAACTTTAGTTGTACAGGAAACATACATAGCGAACTTTCTTAAACGCTAGTTCCGTTTAACAGAGCTTAGATTATACGGGTTTCTGTTTCAATACTTCGCTAATAAATTGACATAATCTTAATCTTCCCTCGACTTCTAAGTATATGGTGAAAGTAAATAATAATATCTGTTAATCCGTTCGATTTAATGTATATTTAGAAGTAATTTGATAAACTGTCTTTACCAAGTATACAGAAAACTAACTTTTTTTTATAATAATATACATATTTAATTTTTTTGTGTACGTATTAACGTTACCATAATTAATTCAAGTTATAGTTTCGGGTCGGCTAGTTTATACATCCATCCAGAAACATCTAAATAATAGTTTAATGTACAGTGACTAGCATCTGACCTCGCAATCATTCTAGGGTTAACTGCACTCAGTGTTTATAACACCAAAATAACAGTTTTGAATATTTACAATGTGACACATCACCGATACATATATCTACACAATTTGTTTAAATTCACAGTCTGCCTTACTGTCTATTTGTTCTGGCAAATTTCTGGAACTGCTGGCTTGCTGGTCTAATTTTCACTAGAAGATGTAGTTGGGAGTAGAGTAGCCTACTATTTCTGAATAAAAAAAATTGTATCACCACCCAGACAAAGCCGTGGGCTAGATCTAGTCTTCAAAAAAGTTGAATTAAGATAATTTGAAGTATGTGTCACTAGCTAGTTCGGTTCTGTTTTTATTACTCCTTAAAAAAGCAGAAGTTTTACAAGTGAAATATAAATCAGCGTCCAATTGTCTGTTTCACTGTATGTGCAATCAATTGTTTTGTTAACGTAAATACTAAACATCATTAAATAAAAGGATTTTTATTTCCCGACGTTTCGAACACTTTCCAGCGCCCTTGGTCACGGGATAGTCTGACTGTTGCCATTGCTTAGGTCTTATGTATCGGTTATTCATCACAACCTTATAATTCAAAAACAGTTTTTGATGTTACAAATAGACACTCCAATTTTGTTTTTTTTTTGTATAGATGTATGCATTATTTATTTATTTTTATCTTTATGCACAAGCTGTACAGAGGCGGCTTAATGCTAAAAATATGTAAATGACCTTCCGTTAAATACCAGCTTACTGTAATATATGCCCGTTTCAATACTTTTAGAGTCAAAAAGTCCTAATAAAATCTCAAATTATCAAAATAAATTTTAATTGACTATGGCCAATAAGAACAATAATTAACCGAGTTTTAAGCAAACAATTTTAACCATGTGTTAACAAGCACGTAGTTTGTATCAAATTTAACATAAGTATAAAAAAGTGTATTTTACTTGTTATGCCAAGCATCAGTTTATTTTTTGCTTATGAAGCCTCTTATATTTTATAGATATTGTGATGGTGACCCTTCTACAAGTACGTAATATATAAACTGTTCGGTCACTGAAAACGTTGCTGATGTGTATTATTCCTTACGAGGCCTAAAACACAAATAACCTTGTTATATATTGTTATACATTTTAAACTTAAATAGCAAAAATATATACTTAATTGTTACATCTGTATTGATATATTCGTAAAACTTTTACTACATCTGTCGCTAGTTTGCCACGTCTAATATTTTTCACTGCGTTTTATTCTTATTTAGTGCTTAAATAAGTAGCATTGGTTATGTTATAACAAAGATTATGTAAATTTCTTTTTTACTACACGTAATTTCTAAACAAATGTAAGTTAAGAATACCTGTTATTAGTTATTGTTTAGCGCGAGCCGATTCCCTTCCTGGCATTGTAAGATCTGAGAACAGGAACGGTTTTGTGACCCAATACATCTCTTCTGGTCAACCCTCAAGGCTGTGTAGGTTTCTCTTGCGTTCCCACGAGTATCACAGTATCTTACAGAAACTCATTGCTCGAAGAGGACAAAATTACGTTATATAAACTCCATTTACTTGTTTCCTTTTTTCAATTTATTTATTTATATACAGTTAGAAAAATATGGTCAAGTACAGTTTAAATGGAAATCAATGTCACTGCAATCTATTTGAAATAATTAATCAAAGATATTTATATAATAAATTTAACGCAACAACTGGAATATTATTGAATTCGTTATAAATTTTCGAAGAAAGAAAACATAACATGTTTAACGTTTCTTGCATTTATTTTGTAATACTTCGCTTTAAGTAAAGTAGTTTAATATTACAAAATAAATAAAAAAGTATCAGTATGTGTATTGTTGGCTTTTCTCAGACTCACATTACAAAGAGTTACTTTGTGATTGAGAGACATTGTTGTTGGACAAAGCTTTGATGCAGCTTTGGCCTTTGGTCGTATTTCTTATCGTCTGAACAACGAGATTTCTAAAGACACTAGATTGTTTAAAATTATATTTAATACTGCAGTATTTAGTAATAAAAAATATTTCTTAGCTTGAATAGTACTTATAATATAAATATTAATCAAATATTGTTGTTGCAAAATATCTCCACATCGTAGTAAAATAAAGGTTTGTTTTATTTACAAAAAGGTTTCTTTTGTTTAAAAACACATGTATATACTGACAACTAATGATTTTTAAAATTTATTCTCTTGTATTGAAATCCAACTAATTTAAATCACGTGAGCGTCGTGTCATGTAAAAATTGTATCTTGATAATTAAAATGCACAAAATTTTGTCAATGACATTAATCAAACTAAACTGTAAAATATAAAAGAATAATGTATATATATAATGAACTAACAAGTATAATCGAACATTGCAACAATATTATTCATATTGTTGCATCATTCGATTACGCTTAGTAAGTTAAAGTTGGTATATTCATCATCATCATCAGCCTGTGATAGTCCACTGCTGGACATAGGCCTCCCCTAACACACCCTATCCATTAGAGCCATGGACCACACTGGTCCAATGCAGGTTGGTGGGTGAAGTCGGTATATTACTACCTATTAAAGCTTCCTTGAAGCTTCGCTATTAACTAAATCGACTGTGAACTTATCCACTTTATTGAATGTACATACCTCGCTTCTGAAGATTAGCCTATTAAATTATTTTAAAAATAATGTAAAATGTTTGTTTTGGTTTGTCGCATGTCTATTTCACTTGTATGTCATGAAAATAATCCAATATACCATACCAAATGAATGAAAAATATAAATTGAATAAGGCATAAATGTAAATGCACCAAATTTTCTGGTATAATCTGGTTGAATCGAGCTAAAAATTACCTATACTAAAGCAAATAATACATTTATTTTATGAAAAGAAAAGGTTAACCTCAATAATGTAGCAACATTGCGTTCTTAAAAAAGAATTACCAATATTTTAATCACTGGGTGAAAATTCATGAATATTAAGACGCCGTGGTCACGGGGTAGGCCATGGCCGCTGGAAAGTGTTCGTAACGTCGGGAATTAAAAATGAACTGGTACAGACTAAAAAAAATTAATCAAAATTAAGATCTGGAATCATCTCAGTCTACCCCGCGACCACGGCCGCTGGAAAATGTTCGAAAAATCGTTCTATTTAATAATGTGTAATATTCGCGCAAGCAATAGAAATAATTATGTTTTTTTTATATATTTCTCCCTGTTGGATGCCAAAAGTCGGTACCGGTTATAAAGACCTTCTTTGGCAAATGAAACAGTATGTTAGTGCATTTTTTGGTTAAATAACAATATAATAAGTAAAGGTTATAACTTGTTGTGGCATCGAAAATTCAACTTACCAGCACGTTACGCAGTACGTATGTGTTGGTTCAAAAAGCATTCTAGAACTAAAAATGTTCTGAGCGTTGCTAAGAATCGTATCTTTAGGCTTAAAGGGCTTTCCAAATTTAATAGGAGAGAATCTAATTCAAAATTTAACGTCATAGAAATAGAACGATAACCGATTTTGTAAGAACACATATCAATTTGGATTGTCCTATTCAAGATAAAGCTCTTCACTGTTTGTTAAGATAGCATTAGGTGCTTAAAATAATCTTTATTGCAATACAAACAACAAAATCATATTCATTTTATAAATCGCTATTCTAAATAAATATATATATATATATATATATATATATATATATATATATATATATATGTATATATATATATGAATTTAATAGGCAATAAGATTAACAAAATCATCGATGATAACAGAAATTCGACTTATACGACTGTATTACTTTAAACCTATTTTGATGTTAATCATGTTATTGAAACGAGTTGAATTTATTAAATATTCTTTCCTGAAAAAGTAAGACTTCATTGTTATTTTATGTGTTCACAATAACTAGCAAAAGTTTGAATTGAAACGAATAAAGGACGCGTTCACAAAGCTTTGCGAAGCATATTTTACTAGTTCTATTTTCGACGAAAGTTAAACATGAATGCATCATTTTAATATTAAAATAAGAGTTTAAATTATCTAACTTAATTTAAAATGTTAAAAGTTTACGGTTAATAATTTCATTGCTATGTATGTTGTTAATTAAAACATGATGCTATCGCTACTAGTGTGGTGTGTAAGGTTACGAGACCCCCGTTGGGTCCAGAATCTCGGTGACCCCTCCCTCGTCCGGATCGGGGAGAATGTTAGGCGGTTTACACTTTCGACAAGAAGCGTTTGGATGGGCCGTAAACGTTGCTGCTTTTACCAGCAGACTATTAACATGGTCAAATATAATTTTTTTTTCTACCATAAGACATAGTCACCACGAAACTTTGCCATAAAGATTTCACTTGCTCAGGTTATATTAAAAGTATGTAAAACTAGTTCTTAGTTTGTTTTGTGATAGAAAGATTACGATTACGTCAAGAAATTATGCACTGGTTTTGATTTCTATCACGTCTTTGATCGGCATTGCAGCGTCTTATCCAATACGTGCTTTTAGTTTTTGTAACATCACATGATCCATATGGAATTATGACGTAAGTGAAGAAAATATGCCACATACATTTTATCATTACCTGCCTGTGCAGGTTTTTTGCGAGAGTGTGTTGTTCTTAATTATTCTTTTGTAAAAGATTTAACAATAAGATAATTTTGTCGTTTTTGGTTGTACGTGATTATGCTCTGACAAATTTTATGTATATTACATTCAAGTGAATATATAACGTGAGTTTTTGACCTTCTTTCAAGCGAACGAATAAAATAAAAAAATAGAAAAGACATATTAGTACAATGATAATTCAACGATTAGATTTTACGTCTACGTGCCGTCTGCTGACACGATGGTATGTTGATAGACACTTGTGTCCGTTGCCTCTAACCTTCGTTACGTATTTTATTATCGTCACACATCGTGGATTTTACTAGTAATTCAATTACATTTTATTTTCCAAGAGACTACGTTTCTTCTTCCTAGAATAAGGGATGTTTATAATTGTATACAATTGCTTAGTTACTCAATTAGATTTTATTGTTTTGAGCTAATATACTTTGAATTAAGCATCTATTTAACATCTGTTTTGGTCTACAGTATATCATTAAATACACAATAAACTTACGATTCATTGGGATCCTTGAATATAACAGAAAGTTAACTGATCAACGTCCTTTCAAATATTGTTGACCGTATAACAATAATGATCAATTTTACTAGCGATTAACATGGTAACGATCACAGTACAACAAATGAAGATATGAAGCTTTGTATTTAAACTTTAACATCAGCATTCAATAGTATTATTAAACCCCGAGGAACACATTTGGGTTATCGAGTAATCTTACTCGAAACTGTATACGACAATCAATAATATCACAGATATTGGGCGTGCCATCATAAAGGTAAGAACATTAACTCTCCATATCCAACGCACAACAATGAGCAAGCAATGATGCCTATCGAAAATTCTATCCATATAGTAATTATCGTTTCTTACATTACAAACGTCAACATTTACGATGTTTAAATAACAAAAATACTCACTCATAGTTTCAAATACTCAGCGGATAAAATTCTCAATAAAATCAAAAGGATTAATTAATCAAAAACTTTTATACTCCGCAATAACGTAGAATATTAGGTACTCTATTGTGAGTTAGCATTTAAAAACATTGGATTTTAACTGCGGCATAATAAGCCTTGTTTTCGGTGCCAACACCTTGTTAATAATTGTAATGTTAAATGCTTGTGTATATAATTTTAGTCTATGTAGACAACTCACGTTAGTTGACGATGCCTCTAAATTTTTACGTGATTTATAGGTGCCTATTTCATTGTTGAGATTACACATTATAATCGTGGCATCTTTAAAAATATAAATTTAAAAAGATATTGGAATGGCTAAGTCACATCGATAATATTGAAGGAGTTGCGATAGGTGAAATATTTTTATATTTTAAACAATTGACGATAGATCTTCAACACGTATTCTTCTAATCTCCTCTATAAATCTTGTTCTATTTTACTAGACTACTGCAGTATATATCGTTGAGCTTTACCGCAAATCAACCTGTTAACGAATACCAATCAAATAGAAAGACGAAGCTTGTTAAGACTAGCGCAGTGCAAATTGCTCCGACAGTTTATTGAGTGAAATATGCGACTGTAATACAAAATGGACGTTCAAACGACGACTTTCTTTCTCGCTTTGTAGAGAAGCTTAACTGACTCCAACGATTAAGATAAATCTGTACCTTAAAAGTTACTTGGGTCCTAGCTACGGCTTTAATTTTGTGCAGTTTTAAAATAATCCAAAGAGAATTATTTTATATGATTTTTAAATGATGGGAGTGTTACACAATTTTATTTGAAAAAAGGTTAAGGCTCCAAATATTTTTCTCTATTTTCCTCTGTAGAAATAAACGCTGTAGAAAGTAAAGCGACATACTCAAGTTTTTAACTGAATGGAAAACTTATTTAGGTGTATTTTTTTTATTTTGACGTCGTTTTTATTTCCTTCATAGATTCCTATTAATCACGTTCCAAACTGTTAATAAATTTAACACCACGAATACTAATTGCCTTCAAACTGTTGCCGAGTTCGTTAGCTGAACATCGCAGCAAACTTTTTAATTTTGTTCTTTTTTAATGATTTTTACTAATTGTACTAAACTATTGTCTATAACTGTTCTGGAAAGTACCCAGTGTTTACTAATAAATGTAGTTCAAAATTGTATTACATAATATGCGAGAAATATTGTCATCAAACGGACAAAAAACAAATTAAATGTCCGATAGCTTTTTCTTGGAGCCTTGGGAGCGGAGCAACGAGTAAAAAGTAAAATAATACATAAGCTCCAAGTTAAGTAGGTACCTCAGTCTAGGAATTTGGACAAAACTGATGCGAACTCGGCGTTATTATTATAATTACTAGAGTTTATATAACTTTAATGAGACAACATTTAAATATTCAACTTCTTTCATGATTTAATTGTCTCTCTAAACGTATACAAGCCACCACCGTTTATAAGTTTAATTCCTTGCTCTTTTGCTGTTAGTTATAGTGGTATTCACTATAGCACTACTAGTAAGCTTAGATAAAATCAATTAAAACACTTGTTTCCTTATGGAGCAATAAAAAGTTTTAATTCTTATGTTTCATGCTTCTACGTAACGCTTAGGATGTCACAGGGGTATGAAAACGATCAGTTCACTAACTAGTTTCATAAGTTTAGAATTGTAAATTATACCGAAGGTATTTAAATTATGCGAGTGTGGTTGTATTTATTTATCCATAAAATACTTTAGACGGTGGTTTTAAGGCAGGCCTTTCTTGCATCGGGGACCGAATATCTCTAAATAAATTATGGAAATAGATGTTTTTTGCACAAATATATAAATGACCCTATAATTAGATAAGTTAATAAATTTTATTTCATTACTTCCCTGAAACTGTAGGTTTAAGTTGAAATGATATATTAAAGTAAGCTGGCAAAATTATTAAACTTATATGTGTATAATGGTTGAAGAATTTTAAAATAATTTTTTACAAAGTAAACTCAGTATTAGAATATATGTTATTATAGGAGTTTTAAGACTCGACAAGTAGCATTTGATTTCCATACCTTAAGGGTTGCTTTTATTATAAATGCCTCCGTAGCCTAGTGGTATGGGCGTGTGCTTTAGAAACCGGAGGTCGTGGGTTCAAATTCTGCGGGGACTCAACAAATTTTCATTGTTGTTTCCTAGTTGGCTAGGGCAATTTGGGCCGATCACCCAATTGTCTGAAAAGTAAGATGATCCATGCGTCGGATGGGCATGTAAAAGTCGGTCGACCCACCAACCCGCATTGGACCAGCGTGGTGAGATACGGTCCAAAAACAGCCTAAGGGATAGGGGTGTATTAGGGGAGGCCTATGTCCAGCAGTGGACTATCACAGGCTGATGATGATGATGATCATCTATGGTTTCGAGGCGGTCAGCGGATTTATGTAATGTTACGCTGCTTTTGTTATGTGCAGATCGCATTACATGAAATATCTGCTCGTCATATCGTTTTTATCAATAAACAAAAATTACGAAAGTAGATAAATATTTAAGAACCTGGTCATAAAGGATTTTCTTTACAACCAGGAGCGCCTTTTTCCATAACCACTTTACACATTATGCATCTAATTTTACGAACGATCCGGCAAACAACATGAGTTCTCCAGTCGATCACGACCACGCCGACCGATATTACAGATCAGCTGACTACGCAGGAGATATTATAGTGCACATGTGTACGCACAAACACAGGCGCACTCCCTGTTCCTTTGTACTCTCAAAGGCCGATGGGACGAATAACCGACACGATTGGAGAGAGTAAGGCGCAGGACCGACTTTTTACATGCCCATCCGCCGCATGGATCATCTTACTTTTCAGACAATTGGTTGATCAGCCAAATTGCCCTAAACAACTAGGAAACAACAATGAAAATTTTGTTGACCTCCGGTTCCTAAAGCACACGCCCTTACCACTAGGCTACGGAAGCAGTTAAGAAAATATATCATGTGTCTAAAAGGCTCTTCCTCTTTCTTCTAGGTATTTGCCAAAGTTATTTTGGGTTAGATAGGAGATTATCCAAAAAAGTCACTATACTGATTTCCTTTTATTAATTATTTATCTATATTATTACTTAATTATATTCAAAACTAACTGTTGGCCGACTTCAGCCGTGTAGAAAAATATAACTTTTTCCATACAAAAATGAAGCCTGGAGTTACTCCCAGTTACATCCACCATCTTTCAGTGAACGCCATTCTAGATAGTAGCTAGAACACACCGACAGAGAGACGAAAGTTTTAAAAAGAGTTGTTATATCACAATGCAATCATGTAAAAAGACACTGCAATTATCTTTATTTGTATAGATGTATAGGCATATTTATATTGCATAACCAGAGGAAATCGCTTCCAGCGACTGAACTCCAATTCACGACCTACATTTTGAATAGAACACTATTAATGCATTGCTTAGTATTACAGTAGTAATTATTATAATCTCATATCATATATGCTAAATATATATATCATGTATGATATTAATTATATTGGGCATGGTGAAGTCTGCATCAAATTGACTTACTATTTTAAGAGTAAACCTTGTTAATAAAATGGTATATACATCACTTGAATGTTATTATGAAGCAAAAGTAAGGCTAAGTTATGCACATTTAAAATAAGTATTTCATAACAACTTTACAAGTAAGTTAAAAGATTTATAATTTACTGAAAACATTTTAACTCATGAAACTACGCAAAAGGTTTCGAAAATTAATACAAGCGTTGAATGTGCGGTGTTACTTATTCACTGTAGACTCCATTGTTAATGCATATTCATAGAAAGCAGTATACCTCGGTGCAAGATCTACCTGCATGACAGTACAGCTACCGAGAATTGACGCTTAATTATTTTCTATTTTTACGAAAACTCCGCGTAGCATTGAAAGTGAACATAACCAAAGTTGGAAAGTTGCAATCGTTCAATTAATAGCGAGGTAAATAAATATGTAAATTAGGTCTATAGATTTGCTATATATATTGACACTTTGTGTATGTCTGCAGTATATTATTTTGTACAATGTAATGCAGATAACTATATAAGAAATAAATAAGACGTATATTAAAATTAAAATTAAAGCGTAATTTTGAAAAAACTATTAAAGGCAGGTTATAAGGATTCAAGTATTAGAAAGCTTCTCCTAAGAAGCGGAATACCAACTACCAACTATGAAAAAAAGCACTTGATTTAAATAAAACGAGTGCTTTGTAAATAGTTTCAAAATAAAGTGCATAATAAAAGATAATTAACAATAAAATTTGAACTATCTTGGTTTATACTTTAATCGAAACAGTTCAGGTATGAATAGAATATATAAGATAAGTAGCATAAGTAAGGGAAAAGTGAATGACAGAAAAGCTTTGCCAGAATTTGGCTGTCCTTCAACGTTTCCTTTAATGGAACTTTATTGGAGTCTTGCATTTTCAGTTCGCTAACTATTTATGCCTGAAGACCTGTACCTAACCTGTAGACCTAATAGTTTACGAGGATTTTAACAACTGCAAAACCTTTCTTTTACTTCAATCCAAAACAGAACATCTCAATAGACAAGTAAAGAAAGTGATTTCTTTAGTTACGATTAAAATATTTTGCTTTAATCGTTACTATTGAAATAGTTGAGAATAGATAATTCGAACTGGAAGAAAACATTTAGAATCACATAAATAGCTTGTCATAAATAAAGCTAGATTATGTGTATTGTTCAATTTTAGAAAGCATTGCCTTTATCAATAACTGTAGTTGATTAAATTCCCTGCCATGAACCGTTTATAATGCTCATAGTTTATTATCTTAAATCATTCAAATTGCCATTCGTGAAGCAGTAGAATTTCCATTTTAAAAGTTCAAATAAGCCTAAAGTAAATAATGTTTACATTAAGTTATCATTACTTTGATCACTAAAATGAGATAGAAAATTATTATCCCATTAGACTTAAAAGATAATCAACATGCAAAAACAAAGTAATGACTTTGGGTGGCCGCTAAGATTTGCAAGTGAATTGCGTTGTTTGTGATTACAGTATACATTTCAGGAAATGAATTGTAACATAATGTGATTACACCAAATTTAATCTTAATGAAATCTTTTGTTTCCTAAATTACGAAGGCCTTTTTGGTGTAATATTGTTTGATATTATTAGTAGTATTAAATATATATATATATAAAACTTAGTCGATAAGGTACAAAGTTTGTTTCAATATTGCGACAGAAGTTGCAACTTTTAATACCTTTTGTCTAGCATGTTAGGATGACCCTTCAGGCAGGATAGCAGAAATGATTAGATACAACTATGTTCTGATTGGAAGGGCACTGAAGTTAGGGTAATTCCCAAAACAGAACTATAGGTGTACTTTTCCATACGGTCTCCTGTTGAAATGAAATCATTGCATTCTTTATACGCTGCCTTTACATCTTTCTCTTTTCCTCTATCTAAATAAGGACAATAATTTTAACAAGATTTATATTGCGAACTAGAAAGTTATAACTTAAGTTTAAGTTAATTATTGCTTTTTATATATTATGGGTTAGTGTTTATTCAGGGTTTACACCCTTGTCACTTTGAACACTGATTTATGCGCAAGAATGTTCTAGATTAAGTTTAATTTCTGTGACATTGACAACAGACTTTTGCATTAAAGATTATAGTGAACACTGACAATATCTAACAGATTTAGGCCAACATTAAGGATGTTTTTAGGAAAACATTAGCTATAAAGTAAACAAAATTATAAATTTTTAAGCTTATTTTCATTAGGTTTTTTATTTTATAATAAATCTTACAGAATGGTTACTTTTTACGCATGGTAATCAAACAATTCAAAGCTATAATAAATGTGTCACAAATTACCCTTTGGTCCCTAAAATAAGTTTTTAAAGTTTTCTAACAGGTTTGCAATACAGCGTTAAGTTTTATAACCTACTGATATTGTACTGTAAGTTATCGCTTGAATTGTTCATATAATTCGATTCCAATTAATCGCTTGTCCCGCGGCCTCAAATGATTCCCCAATAGCTGATATCGACGTTTACCACTCATGGAGGCTTGTATTGCAAATTGATTTTGTGCCGAGGCTCTCATCATTTCACATTCAACAGTGATGTATTAAATATCGTTAAATGCGTTGACATTTGTTTAATCAAATCTAGTATTGATTCAGTATAGTCGTGAATAATGTAAAAGTTTAAATATCGGTCGGCCCTTAAACAAAAAAATTGCTAAAAGAGTTTTAAAACTTAATGTAATTTTAAATTATTAAAAACATTATGTTATAAAGGGAACAAAGATGTTGACAATTGAAAAGACGTTTTATAATTATAAAAACTCTGTCTAAATGCGTATTGTTTAATAAGATCAATCATTTTGTTGGCATACTACGATTATAATTTATTTCTTTAATTGATTAAGTAATTAGGACAAAACCAATTTTCACTTTCGGTTGAACACAAACTTACGTGCTAGCAAAAACCAATCGAATTTCTGCTCAATGATTTGCGCACCCCACAATTTGCAACCAATTGAATGGGTAATTTATTGCAACTGCTTCAAATAGAACGATTGAACTGATCGATCAGTTATGGTTCTTTGACAAAATTAAAATATTTTTTTTGTTATATCATGACACTAGCATATTAATGCTACAAGTATTTTATAATGTGAAATGGATTATTTAAATAAAATAAAACCAAACAGGTGACAATCACTATTGATCATTGCTTAAGTAAAGAATCTTCTTCGTTTATTGATTACTTATACTAAATGAAGAACATTGCTATTAAACTTGGTTGCTTTGGTCAAACATTTATGCACATAAATCAGTATTCAAAGTGACAAGCACGAGAGAGTGTGAGAATATTCATAAACCTCGTATGACCATGCAAAATTGACAGAATTAAGTCAACTGTCTTATATGAACCTGTGTCTGAAATGAAATAATGTGGATGATAAATATAGATATTAAGATCTATAACTAAGTTTTATTATAGATCTTAATATCTTTATCTGTCAAGTTGGATCTGTCAAGTTAACATCTAAAAAAAGGTTTCGTTTTTACATGAAGGATAGCGAAGATAAATGGATGGAATGGAATACAACCGAACCTTATATAGAATATAATAGGTTTAGTTGTAGTTTTTTTCTAATTAAAGGTAGTACAATAATTATTTTATAACTATTATACTGCCTTATAGTAACTAATTACTAACCTACTAAATAATTGCTCACTAAAGAAATACTAAAAGATCACTCATGAAACGGAAATTGGTTCAAAAAACTGTACGAATAAAATGTAAAATTGAGGCAAGTAAATACTGCCACTCAAAAAGGTTAATGATGTATAATGTTACATTACATTTTATGTAATTAGGTTTATACAAAAACCAAACTTGCCAAATGAACGGGTTTCAATGCTTTAACAAGTCGCTGACTTTTGTAGCTGACGTTAATAGCTTTCAGATTGCTCTTCGCCAGGTTTTATTCGATGGCTTTCGGAAAAAAAGTTAGCAGAGAATAAATACTCTTTATAATATAAGTATAAACTTATATTATAAAGAGGAAAGATTTTTAATATTATAGATAAACTCAAAGACTACAGTGCTGATTTACATAAATCGTATACCTTTAGAAAGCTACATTCACTATAAGTACCACGCATGTATTATCTTACTTTTCAGACATTTGGGTGATCGGCCAATTACGTCCTAACGCACTAAAACTCACTGATAGCAAACAAACGTTTCGCGGGTTTTGAACCAATGACCAATTCCACCAATCGACTGTGTTTTTCAATAATACTCGAATAGGTTATAATAGCAATGAAGATTATCACGATCCATAGATTTTAAGTTATGAATGTGTCGCAATATGAATGTGTCGCAAAATAAGCAGTTAATAAATACTATAAATAAAACATTAAAAAATTGGTGACTTTTTGATTTGAGTAAGAAAAACTACAACAAATACAACTAGTGTCTATCTCCAAATAATAATGGGGCGTTAATAATTCTCTATAGCAGGCATTCTCAAAGCTAATATATGTAATATCGTCTATAGTTAAGCGAACTTAGATCTGGAATATATGTAAACAAATGAAATGTCAAACACTAATAGCCATTTTGAATCCCTTGGCGCCAATTGGGTTTGACATTTGAATTTGTTTGATTTCATTCCATCTCTAACTTGAGTTATTTATAGAATACATATTGGAAGCTACTGCATATTAGTGTCATGCCTTTATCCATCCGCTGCTGGACATAGACCTTTTTCAATGATGGGGCAAGGCGGCTGATCCTTTACTTCTCGGTTCCAACTTGATCCAGGTAATGCACAGAGATCGGCATTCTATCTAGAACGGGGGACGACCAACGCTCCGTCTATTAGATCATGGCCTCCGCTCCAGAACCTTATTGTCCCCTGGACCATAGTTTCTTCAAACCACATGACCGACCTACTGCCACTTCATCGAGCTAATCCAAGGAGGATTAGCTCGATGAAGTGGCTAAACTCAAGTCACTGACTATGTCTGACTTTAGTTTATTGCCGGATTTTTTCATTACGAATTTTATCTAACAAAGAAACGAACAACGGCAAACGTGTGGACTAGTCCTACAGTCAAAGGCAACGTTTCGGCCCCGTAGGTCATCGCGGGGAAAACGCATTAATACCCAGAAAAGTAAAATAAGTAATATCTTCTGTACCATAAGAGTTTATTAATATTATACAATTTAACTGTATCACTTGTCACTTGATCATAACTAAAAACACATAACGGGATTTTAAACGATTCCCAAATCGCAGTTAACCGACCCTCCGTTCTAAACGGGTTGTATTTTTGTTTTGGAAGCGGTTAAGGGTCATGCGTTGTATGATAATAAGATTTAATTTTATTGGTAAGTATAAAATATATTTTGTTATTACTTCATTTTTGTTTTTGTAGTGTACTTTCTATTAGTATTGCACTTCAAAAAGGCAATTCTAACGGCTAGCATATAAAAGGTCTTTTATTTTTACAAATCTTGATTTACTTAAAATTGCTGATGAGATACTTAAAACAGAATCTACTCTAATATTTTTATGGGTTTTGTTTTATGGTCTCATAAATACGAAAGTAACTCTGCCTGTCTGTCCATCTTTACTGTCTAAACCATTGTACCGATTTCTATTAAATTTGGCACATACTTGAAATAGATTCCAAGAAATGACATAAACTATTAAATATTGCTTTTAAATTGGTCAAAACGGTTGGTTGTTTTACCGGTGGTAGGTCCCCTGGTATTGCCAATGTCTATGGGCGTCGGTGACCACTTCCCATCAGGTGACCCGACTGCTCGTCTACCTGCGTATGCCATAAAAAAAAAAAATAAATATGATAGGGGATGCAAGTCAATATGGAAATATGTTATCGTCGAAGCAAAAGCCATATAACTTTGTGTGTAATGCTAGGCACACGCAATAAATCACCTCATTTATATTATACTTTACAGTATATTTTATTACACCTTTCGGACGTTTCTCCTATTTCACGCGGATGAAGTCGTGGGTTATGGCTAGTCATTAAAAATATCAGTTTTGAATAAAATTTAACACTTTTATTTTAAAAAATAATATTGTTTTTACAGAACTTGTCATACCTTCCACTTTAAAATATTTTCCATATACATTTTTGCATTTGTGTATTACATACTGTACAGCTATATACGTGCATTTCATAGGCTAAAGAATAAATAACGGAATGAAATTTCTTCTTTTACAAAATCAACAATACAATATAATAGTGAACATAAACTGGGATGAAATATCGACGCGATGTACATCATAACAATATCGTCTTCAAAAGAAAACAAATGACTTATGGTTTAGAATCACTTAGCAGACAGGGTCTCGTACATAAGTCAGGCAAATACTCCACTCGTAACATGAATACAAGAAATAAATCTAAAAGCGTAGTAATGAAAAATGAAAACGACGTGAAGTACATTAAGCTTGAATGGCTGCCAACTGCAGGCTATCTGGCAGGGTTTTGTATTCCAGACCTATTTTACAAAGAATGCGCAATATTTTTTTATTCAGAGATTTTAAAGATGAGCAAAGAATTATTTTTTTAACTCACTTGGATCCAAAAAGGTACTACCTATACTACCTACCTATACTATAGAAATGTCGTGTGAAACAGTTTACATACAAGTTAGTATGCGCATCGGATTTTAAGCGCTACGATGTAATAATAAATTATGAAAGGTGTTTTGTACCAATCTTTCTTTCAAAACCTGACAGTTTGATACTTGACAAGTACATAGTGTTCCTCTGTTACATACGTAGTAGTCAATACGATATTAAAATTAAGGAAGGACGACATTCAATAACCTTAAGGGATCCACTATATTCGGGAGAGTAATTAGCAGAAAGTATATTTGAAGGTCGTAAGATTATGAGGGTTGCTTATACCTGACTTTTTAAATAACTTGTCCAGCAGCTCTGAACAACCAGGAGTGAAAATTGCACAAAATTGTTCAAGCGAATGTCCCCAATATTTTATTTACTAAGCCGAATATTTCGTTAATAGTCTATTTTTAAAATGTTACAACATGAGGCGTCCCTTTCCGAACCGGTGGTAGTGTGTTTGACAATTAATAAGCAAGTGTAAACTTCTATATTGAATATATATATTTGAATTTGAATTCAACAATAATAAAACAAAAATTCTAATATGACACGAATAAATAATATTATATTTATTGTTTCTTTCTAAATTTATAATATATCAAACTAATAATTCAAACATTATATTTTTCCAGACATGGAATAACTTCTGTTTTGTTATTTGTTATTCTTAAAATAAATCGGCTGAACTCTAAACCATATTTTATGGTTTAGGATCTACTCGAATCTAAACTGCCTGCTCAGCCTAAAGGGTTATTTGCCCTTGTTTTTTGATTCGTACTGTATTTGATTCAAATTCAATAGGCTTTCTTTCGCTTTGTTTAATACCAATTACATTATATTTATTAATATCGATGAATGATATGTCACAGGTGACTGTAGCGAAGTACGCCTAAATGTGCAATATCTTTGTTAAAATCCTAAATTATCCGCTATTCCCTCTACATTATGAACTTCTAAGCTCATTAATTTCGAATGAAAATGTAATTCTGCGTCATGCAACCATTTTAAAGTTAGAATCGCTTCATAACCTTCGAGACCTCTTTGGCACTTTGTGAAAAGCTTTTAACATGAGCTTTAAAAGTTTTGTGTTCCTTGAGGATTTTATAAGTTTATATTTACTGTTATGTAGATATAATGAAAACAAATTGTTATTTAAAGAAAATAATAATATAGAAATAGCAAAAAATATCTGAGTTATAATTAACTCCAGCACAAACTGAAAGCTATGTTCCTGTGTAGCTTTTATTTACGAAACAAGTTCAAATTACTTGGTCATTAAATATATTAAACGAAAAAATACGTACCTCTTTTGTCTTCAAAACCTTACCTTTTCCATCTCTAACTCCCTCGCCACGTATATACAGATTTAAAGTTTCAAATTTAATAAAAGACAAAACATTCTATCTTGTCTTCAAGATATAAGAAATGAAATTTTTCCGACTGACAACAAAATAGCAGAATTTCCAACATGTGAAATGCCAAGTTGAATCTTATTAATACTTGTCACTTGTGCCTCAAATAAATCGCTGTTGCGCAAAAGTAAAAACGTTAAGTGATCGGTTTATCTCAAATAATAAATTACATCGATTTAAGAGTATCAGTAATTTTAGAAATGTGAAAGAGAATTCCTAAGAATAAAAACTAAAATTTAAAATGAAATTAAACGAAACTAAAAACTAGTAAAAACTAGTTAAAACATTGAATTGGCTCACGTGACCCGACAGCAGCCACGATGTCTCGTACGGACGAGTCGAAGCGTAACACCTCACCTCACTCAACTAACAATTTCACATATGCACAACACTTGTCACACATGAGGAGAATTTTGTTCCGTGTAGCGGCTTATAAGATGCTGTCTCGCTATATTTTAGGCCCGATTTTGATACACGAACTTGTACAGACAAAACGTCAATATCGATACTTGTTTTCTCCGAATACCCGCTTTAGAAATAGTATTCTGACTGTAATATAATTTAATATTTCTGGACAATTAACACAGCATTATCTAGCCTAACTAGATGACTGATAAATACATAGACTAGTTTTTATTGTTATACATGATTATTATATATGTATATACAAACACCCAGTCACAATAAAACACTATGTTCATTATATAATATTTTTTCGGTGGTGGGAATCGAACCCATATCGTTTGGCGCAGCATTCAGGGTCGTTAACCACCAGCCAAGCGGGTCGTCCAACTACATCTTTAAATATTAGTATTAGTCCTTCCTGTATGAACGGCGGTCGCGGGTTTAAATAAGTTTTGGTTAAAATTAAGCTAGTCTTATTATGCTCTCTAGATATTCTTTTTCAGTTTAGTTTCAATATATACAATACAATTTAGCTGCAAGAAAAACATGAGAACTTGGTGTTGATTTTAACTTTTATTTTTATAATAATTTACTTATGGGCAACCTGGTCGAACTCATTAGTAAAGTGAGTCTTCTGAAATGTGGGAGCGGGGCCCGGTGGAAGGTGACAGATAAATCGTCTTGTACTTCAAATGACCGCTTTCCCCTTTTTTTACGCTTAGAAAGCGTCTTGGATGGAAAAGAGTTTTGGTGCGGTGTAATTACATCATCAGCCTGTGATAGTCCACTGCTAGACATAGACCTCCCGTAATACAGTCCTATCGATTAAGGGGTTTCTGGACCGTACCCACCACACTGGTCTATGCCCATCCGACGAATGGATCATCTTACTTTTCAGACAATTGGGTGATCAACCCAAATTGTCCTAACCAACTAGGAAACAACAATAAAAATTTGTTAAGTCCCCGTAGGATTCAAACCAACGACATCCGGTTTATAAAGCACACGCCCATACCACTAGGCTACGGAGGCAGATTTATTGATGTATATGTATATTTATTGATTTATTGATTAATTTACTAATTACTACAAAAACGTATCTTATGACAGAGTGTATCAAAGAGGCCAGAAGCCTTGAAGCAATGAGTATAGCGATGGGTATCTGCAAGGCTTTGTATCTGCTGGCACCCGCTGCCTCTGAGGAACAGGTTGCCCAGAAATATCTACTAGGAAAAGTGCTAGTTCTAGCGCGCTCTAGGGTGTACTAAGTATCATAATTAAGTCTGAAACGGGCCGATCGAGGATTCAGCTCTACTAAAATAAGTATTTACATTTGTTTATGTTCCAAACTAAACGGTCCAAAAACCAGAACGCGTTTTATAATCCTAACATTACTCTTTTAAGAAGGCAGCTTAAATTGGCCAATTTTATTATAAATGACGTTCAAATCAATAATTGCATTATCTTGTTGCTGTCCGTATAAACTATTTGTTTTTTTAAATTGCCTGCCCTGGCAGACAAGGAGTCGGGTCACCTGATGGAAAGTGGTCACCGACGCCCATAGACATTGGCAATACTGGTCTCACCAACGCGCGGCCTACCGTGACACAAAGGATGTTAAGTCTTGTTTACCCAGTAAATACGCTGGCTACGGTGCCCTTCAAACCGAAACACAGTAGTGTTTTCACAGCTCTGCTTTCGGTAAAATAGGCTCCGATGATACCCACCAGACGGTTCCCTGTTAAAATGTTATACCGGTTGTATTTAACAATTTGACAATACATAATACTTAAGACAAATCTCTTTAAAAAATAATTGCTTCACCTAGTTCAATAAATAAAGATCTAACATAGGTGTTTGAATTATTGAGGTCTATGTATCACGGCCTAAACCATTGTTACTGATATGACATACATTGTTTGTAGCAGTGACTTATCATTGAAACACGAATACAGCCTAAATATAGACAGCCTTTATGTATAGCCCTAACGGAGTGCGTCCTTGTCAGTTTCGGTGAGGGATTTATTCGATTGTACGTTCGTACGTGACAGTTCCAATTTAATCTACCTAATCAGGTTGTTATATGATGTTTGTATATACAGTAACCTGAAGTAACATATAACTATGAAAACACGATTAGTACTGAACTACGTTTGCGATACATATTGCCATGTATTCATCTGCAAAGATTTCCGCGTCTATATTGGTTTGGTGAAGCTAAAAATAGAACAATGCATTAATTTTAAATAGCATAACAATAAATATTCGTACCTTGTGTTACCGTTATACTGAAAATAAGTTTCTTTTTCTAATTATTAGCTCCATTATTCATGTTGGTATAAGCTGTAAATTTTAAATTTTCTTCCAAAAATTTTTTATTTATCTTTTTATTTTCTTTCTGGTTTTACCTGCTTGATTATAAATTGAAATGCTTATACAAAATATTTGTTTAGGGTACTCAGATGTTTTTTTTTCTTGCAATTCAATAAATCTTTCCAGGATTTTGAAACTTTATGAACAAACTTTCTTGCCTTTTGTAGGTCCCCTTTTTGGGAGACCGTCTGTTTAGTACCACCGTGCCTTTTTGCCCGGAAGATGTGTGAAAACACTACGTGTTTCGTTTGGGGCGCCGTGCCCGTTTTCTGGGTAAACAAGCCCCCCTGTCTCCTAGGCGGTGCGTCGGCGTACCACTGGTATTGCCGTCTAGGGGTCGGTGCCCTTCTCATCAGGTGGCCCGACTGCTCGTCTTGCGTATGTATAAAAAAAATTTAATATTATTTGTATCAAACAAAAACCAAAGCAAAGGATTGATAAAAAGTTATTCTTTACCACTACCCGTAACTTTGGAACTTTATTTTCTACAAGAGTTTAAAGCAAATGTCAGAATTTATCCGGCTCCTCACTAAAACCTACAAATAATTTGATTGAATCAGTGTAATAGAACGGAATAAATTGAAAATTATATTGTATAATGAAGAAAATAGAAAAATATTGTATATAAAAAAAAACGGAAAAAAAATTTGGGCAATTATTAAATTTGACCTAAACAAATTCAAAGTTGATAACCTAACAAAAAAAAATATACAAAAAAAATAATTAATTAAATTAAATAATGATTACTTTTTCAAAAAAGAACCTCATTACTTTTCCAAAAGGCGGGTTTTAAATTTTAATCTATGCCTTATTAGAAATTTGGGGATGAAGTTTCGTATTATTCTATTAATATTTTTAATAAAAACGGATATTAAACTTTTGCTCTTTGGTATAAAATTTTCAACAGCAAGGTATAAATATTTGATCATTTCGTTTTCTTAAAATATGAATATTTTTTTGACTTTGTGTACATCAGATTGCTTTTATTTTAATGAACCCGGACGGCGTACTTGCTAGGTGCCATAATTGCCGCCGGCAGGCGGGTTTTTAATTGACTAATTGCAACTGCCAGCTCAGCAAAGTGCTGCCAACTCCCACTGTAAGGCGGTCCCCGTCAATTGCGATGGGGTCGTCCATCCCTCACCCCCAACGAAATTTTTTTTTTATTATTTAATATTAAAGTTTAAAAAATTTCCTGGATAAAAGAGGAAAAAACCAAGGCAGTTTCGTTTTGGCGGAAATGTTCCTTAATGCACGCCTTCTCCTTGGGGTTTTGAACCCATCCCACCGCACTGGCCAACGGGTTGGTAAGGGAACACTTTTTTTAATCCCACATTATCTCTTCTTTTCAGGCAAATGGGGATCAGCCCTTCCCTAACCAACTAAAAACAACAATAAAAATTTTGACCCCCAAATTTAGACGACCCCGGCCTAAAGCACACGCCCCCCCAGACTACGGAAGCAGTTTGTCTATAAATATACAAATATTTATTTATTCTTTAAACTAAGTACTGTTTGTATAATCCCTAAATATTTTAATAATATTAAAGAATTCTTTGGAGTATTTATTATTATTTTATTTCCTTTAAAAAAACTAATTCATTTTAATACGGAATTTTGATGCCTAAAATTTTATATTTTAAACATTGTTTTTTTACAATTTCTTTTCGGTTTCATTTTTTATTTCCATAACCGAAACAGACATCTAATAAATTCTGTCCCATTTCAAAGTAAAGAGGAAATGACGAAGGACAATAGTTGCTGATTTAAGACACTTGATAATAGACACTTATTATTTTTTAGTAATTTAACTGGACCAGCCATCACTGTTTTCTCTAAACCAAATATGTTTGATAACCAACTATTTAAATAGAATACAAATTGATTTAGTATAAACTATAATCATACAAAATTAATTATTTAATGGTCAAAAAGTATTTATATTGCTAGTAAAATGGGGACATCCTCGTGGCAAAATCCGTTAAATCATATTTCACCCAAAAAGATACAATCCCCCTTTAATTTTAAATTGGTTATTTCTACCACTGGAAAAGAAGCGTAATAGAAGAAACCAATCGTTTAAACGAATCAGTTTGAAATAAATATTGTTTTTAATACATCTATTTAGCTTTGAATTGCTTTCAATATAAGTGTGTTCAAAAATCCCAATTATGAATTTTCCGGGTTACATATTAGTTTCGATTTTGTTTGTGGCTTGTTGGTACTCATTCTCATTATGCCGACAGGTGGCCATTTTGAATTTCTAATTGTTGAAGCTCTTTGCTTGCGTTTTTGGTTCGTCTTAATTTTACCTATTCAAAATGGAACAAAGGCCTGTATAAATTTTTGTGAAAAACAAATTTGGGCGGATATTCCAATTTGATGCGGTTGGAGAATCACCGGACCGAAGCAACGTTTATCTGGTCAAAATGCCTCAAAGGCCGAGAAGATGTGAAGACGAAGTTCGTGCCGGGTCCCACCATATTGGAGGACATATTACGACAGTTGGAATGGAAAGAAATGGGCATAGAATAGAAGGAAAAAGATAAATAACTTAAGATTCGCTGACGACATAGTTCTTCTAGCAGATAATGCCGAAACCTTGCAATTCATGTTACAAGACCTAAACTCCAAGAGCAGAGAGGCTTGATTAACCATGAACAAATCAAAGACTAAAATAATGACCAACAGTGTAAAAACTATCACAACAAAGCGAAAAAGTAGAATATGTAACATCTCATCATTTACCTAAGTCAGATCATTTCATTCAAACACCAAATCAAACCAGAAATAGAAAGATGGACTACAAATGCCTATAGGAGATTCTGGTCACTGAAAAGTGTACTAAAGAAAAAACAATATCCCCTATCAGTAAAACGCAAATTGTTCAACACTTGTATCCTACCTATACTCACATATGGATGCGAGACTTGGGCGACCACACTATGTGACACTCAAAAACTTGTCTCCTGCCAAAGAAGTATGGAGAGGAGCAGTTTACGATACCCCAAACAAGATAAAAAAGAGCCGTGGAACAGAGAAAGTTAAGAAAATGGGATAATATTGTAATAAAAATCAGATCTCAGAATTGGAGATGGACAGGCCATATACTCAGAGAAAAAATGGAAAAGTGGACTAGCATCGTCACATACTGGACGACACGCTTCAACACTAAAAGGAAATAAGGAAGACCATTTAGAAGGTGGTCTGAGGAAGTTAAAAAACGGGTGGCCGTCTGTGGCCTCGACTAGCACGCGATCGATGGAGGAGGCCTTTGTGTCTTAGACAAGCTGAATAAGAGGACTGCTGTGCAAAAAAAAAAACTTTAATGTATATATTTTATAATTAAGTTGTATCTCTTTTTTAGTAATAAAGGCTTTGAAATTGAATATATATATTTATTGATTTATTGATTAATTTACTAATTACTACAAAAACGTATCTTATGACAGAGTGTATCAAAGAGGCCAGAAGCCTTGAAGCAATGAGTATAGCGATGGGTATCTGCAAGGCTTTGTATCTGCTGGCACCCGCTGCCTCTGAGGAACAGGTTGCCCAGAAATATCTACTAGGAAAAGTGCTAGTTCTAGCGCGCTCTAGGGTGTACTAAGTATCATAATTAAGTCTGAAACAGGCCGATCGGGATTCAGCTCTACTAAAAATAAGGTATTTACATTTGTTTATGTTCCAAACTAAAACGGTCCAAAAACCAGAACGCGTTTTATAATCCTAACATTACTCTTTTAAGAAGGCAGCTTAAATTGGCCAATTTTATTATAAATGACGTTCAAATCAATAATTGCATTATCTTGTTGCTGTCCGTATAAACTATTTGTTTTTTTAAATTGCCTGCCCTGGCAGACAAGGAGTCGGGTCACCTGATGGAAAGTGGTCACCGACGCCCATAGACATTGGCAATACTGGTCTCACCAACGCGCGGCCTACCGTGACACAAAGGATGTTAAGTCTTGTTTACCCAGTAAATACGCTGGCTACGGTGCCCTTCAAACCGAAACACAGTAGTGTTTTCACAGCTCTGCTTTGCGGTAAAAATAGGCTCCGCGATGATACCCACCCAGACGGTTCCCTGTTAAAATGGTTATACCGGTTTTATTTAACTTAAATTTGACAATTCTAATACTTAAGACAAATCTCTTTAAAAATTATTGCTTCATCTAGTTCAATAAATAAAAGATCTAACATAGGTGTTTGAATTATTGAGGTCTATGTATCACGGCCTAAACCATTGTTACTGATATGACATACATTGTTTGTAGCAGTGACTTATCATTGAAACACGAACACAGCCTAAATATAGACAGCCTTTATGTAAAGCCTAACGGAGTGCGTCCTTGTCTGTTTCGGTGAGGGATTTATTCGATTGTACGTTCGTACGTGACAGTTCCAATTTAATCTGCACCTAATCCAGGTTAGTTATGTGATGTTTGTAAATACAGTAACCTGAAGTAACATATAACTATGAAAACACGATTAGTACTGAACTACGTTTGCGATACATATTGCCATGTATTCATCTGCAAAGATTTCCGCGTCTATATTGGTTTGGTGAAGCTAAAAATAGAACAATGCATTAATTTTAAATAGCATAACAATAAATATTCGTACCTTGTGTTACCGTTATACTGAAAATAAGTTTCTTTTTCTAATTATTAGCTCCATTATTCATGTTGGTATAAGCTGTAAATAGATTCAAATTATATCTTCCAAAAATTTTTATTTATCTTTTATTTTCATTTCTGGTATTGTTACAAACTGCTATGAATTATATGAATTGAAATGACTTATACACAAGAAATATTTAGATTTATGGGTACTCTAGATGATTTATTTTTCTCTTGCAATTCAATAAATCTCTTACACGTATGATTTTTGAAACTTCTATGATTTATCGCACATTTTGATTATTATTTGTATCAAACAAAATATCAAAGCAAAGGATATTGATAAAAAATGATTCTTTACCACACTACCCGTAACTTTGGAACTTTAATACATAAATGCACAAGAGTTCTGGGGCCCAGCAAATGTCAGCAGAATTTATCGCTAACTTAGCGATAACCTCACTAAAACCTACAACATAATTTGATTGCAATCAGTGTAATAGAACGGAAATAAATTGAAGAAAATATATTGTACATAACTTGAAGAAAAATTGATAAATATATTGTATATAAAAAATAAATGGAAAAAAAATATTTGGGCAATTATTACTATAGCACACTCAAACAAAGTTGCAACTAAAGTTGGTAACTAACCAATAACAAGACAGTACGCTAGTTTGATAGTTACCGATGCGGGCTGCCTATAAGTATGAAGCGTAATACATAGGAACACTTAGCATTCTGAGTAGTGATTAAACTGAGAATTAAACTGAGATATTCTTCAAATTGACACACAGTAGTACTTGCAAATCTCGTTTTGCAGAATAACAATCGTGAAAGCGTAATAAAATAAATCATATAGGTACACTAAAAATATACAAGAGAAAATAATTAATTAAATTAAATAATGAGTACTTTCTGTCTAAAAAGAGAACCATCATTACTTTTGTTCCAAAATAAGCGTGGGTTTTTAAATTTTAATCTATGCCTTATTAGAATTGTAGCGATGAAAAGTTTCGTATCATTCTATTAATATTTTTAATAAAAACGGGTTTTTATTAAAAATATTAATAGAATGATACGAAAATTTCAACCGCAGAGTATAAATATTTCAGATCATTATTTCGTTTAATCGTTATAAAGATGAATATTTTTGTTAGACTTTGTGTACATCACATTGATTTTGTAACTAAAATCGTTCATCATCATCATAAACAGCCTTTAGCTAAAGATAGGCCTTTTTAATGAACGCCAAGACGGCGTCCATTGAAAATAGGTGCTCATAATTGCCACGCTGAGCAGGCGGATTTTTAATTGACTAATTGCAACTGCCAGCTTAGCAAAGTACTGCGAATCTGCCTTACTCCCACTGTAAGGCAGAGCCGCCGTCAATTTGGCGATGAGGTCGTCACATCCCCACGGCACAACGAAATTGTTACTTTGATTATTATTTACTATATATTAAAGTATTAAGAGAAATGTACACTGGATAAAAGAGGAAAAATCCAAGTGCATTTTCATTATTCCGGCTATAGGCCTAAATGTATCCTTAATGCACGCCTTCTCTATTAAGGGGATTGTGGACCGTATCCCACCACACTGGTCCAATGCGAGTTGGTGGGTAGACCGACTTTTTACTTGCCCATCCGACGCATGGATCATCTTACTTCTCAGGCAAATGAGTGATCGGCCCAATTGCCCTAACCAACTAGGAAACAACAGTTAAAATTTGTTGAGCTCCCGCAAGATTCGAACCCATGACCTCCGGTTTCTAAAGCACACGCCCTTACCACTAGACTACGGAAGCAGTTTGTCTATATATATAAAAATATATTTATTCATTTAAACTAAGTACTGTACGTACAACACTAACATATTTTAGTAATAGAAATTGTTAAATATGAAAAAATTTAATTTGCTAGGAAATGAGTTAATTATAAGTACTTCTTTGAGAGTATTTATTATTATATTTCTTTTAATAATAAATACGTAATTCATTTTAATACAGGAATTTTGGTGCCTAAAACTTTTATATTTTAAACATTGTTTTTTACAATTTTCTTTTCTAGTTTTATTAAATTTTATTTCCATAACCGAAACAGACATGCTAATACGGAATTCGGTGTCCCATTTCAAAGAAAGAGTAGCGAAATGACGAAAGACAATAGTGGCTGATTTAAGAATAGACACTTATTATTATTAGTAATTTAACTTCTCAATAAAGATAATACTGGACCAGCCATCACTGTTTTTATCATGAGAAACTCAAACATCAGATTTGATACACACACTATTTAAATAGCAATACAAATTGCATATAGTCTAAACTATATTACATACAAAGTAATTAATTATTTAATGATACAAAAAGTATTGTTAGGCTAATAAAATGGATGGACATCCTCGTGCAAAATCCGTGAAATCATATTTCACACAGCAAAGATACAATCCCCACTTAAGTAATTTGTAAATTGATTATATTCTACCACTGAAAGAAGCGTGAATAGAAGAAACCAATCGTTTAAAGCGAATCAGTCAATTGAAATAAATATTGTTTTTGCAATACATCTATTTAGCGTGGTCAGATTGCTTTCAATATACGAGGTGTGTTTAAAAAGTATCGCGAATTATGAATTTTCGCGGGTTACGTATATTCGAGTTTCGATTTTGTTTGTGGCGTTGTGTTGGTACTCTTGTCCCTCACTTATGCCAATAAGCTCGGCCATTTTGAATGTTCACTTAACTGTTGATAGCTGCTTTGCTTGCACGTGTTTTGGATCGTCTTAGATTTTTACCTATTCAAAAAAATGGATCAAAGTGCCTGTATCAAATTTTGTGTGAAAAAAGAAATTAAGTGCGCAGATGCATTCGGAATGTTGACTGGTACTCGTGGCATACGGAGAATCTACCTTGGACCGAAGCAACGCTTATCGGTGGTACAAAATGTTCTCATAAGGCCGAGAAGATGTGAACGACGAAGTTCGTGCCGGGCGCCCACACTTCAACAGTAGACGAAAAAATTAATGAAGTGCAGAAAATGGCCAATCGTCAAATCACCGTTAGAGAAGTTGCTGAGGACCTAAACATATCGATTGGCTTGTGCCATTCCATTTGTATTAATTATTTGGGCATGAGACGGATCGCCGCGAAATTCCGCCGCAAAATACCAAAACGCGCGAAATACCAAAATTGCTCAATTACGACCAAAAACAGCATCGCATGAATATTGCTAATGCGATGTTAAACTCTGTCCGCGACGACCCAAATTTGCTTCAGACGGTCACAACTGGTGACGAATCGTGGGTTTATGGTCATGACGTGGAAACCAAAGCTCAATCATCTTAATGGACGCTGCCGCACAAATCAAGACCGAAAATGAGCGCCAAGTTCGGTCGAATGTAAAAGTTTCGCTGACAGTTTTTTTCGATTGCAGGGGAGTGGTGCATCATGAGTCCTTGCCACAAGGAAGAACGGTCAATAAGGAATATTACCTGCAAGTTATGCGCATTTTGCGGGAAGCAATCCCAAAAGATCCTGCAGCCACCGTATTCCCCAGATCTGGCCCCTGTGCCTTTTCTTGTTCCCTGAACTAAAGAGGCCCATGAAAGGACGACAAGATAAAGACGGTATCAAGGAGGAGCTGAACAAGATAAAAATGATTTTGAAGTGCTTTAAGATTGGAAAACCGTAGGCACATGTGTATAATATCCCATGGCGATTGTCCAATGGGACAAAATAGATATTCATTAATAATTACATAATTTTTGAAAAAAATCACAAAATTCGGGATACTTTTGAACACACCTCTAATGTACCGTTTGACGTGACAAAATTAAATGGCTTACATTCTTGGACGGAAATAATGTAGTGGCCGGTGAATTGTTTATACACTATGTACTACTAGTTGGCCACGCTGAACTAGTATATTTCAACATAAAATTTCATGTTTTCACTTTTTACATAATTTTAAGTTTGAATACCAACCTTGATCTGAGTATTGCTATTATTTTACTCTTATTTTTATTTTATTATATTTAAAGGCTTGTCAACAATTGTTAATACAATACAAGTAAGATAAATATTAATTTAAGATAACATGTGTAAGTGTTAAAATCACTTATAGACAAAAACGACATACACAATTGATGAGAAAGTAACAACAAAAAATAATTAGACACTATGAAAATAAAAAGCAACAAAACACAACAGCTTTAAATTAAATAAAACAACAACACAATCTCAAAAAATATAAAAGAAAGAGAATTTGATTAAATCTATCAGATTATGTCCTCTGCTGATAATGCGTCACTAATAATTGTAGACATTTTAGCGGTAATGGTAAATTATTACATATGTATTGGTACACTTAACTCTTTTAGGACTTTTTAAGCACTGCGTAGTTAGCTTATATGGTTTATAAGCAACGCTATGTCAGCGACCGCCGAGTAAATTATTATAGCTTTTATATCAGTGAGGACGAATAAACATCTTGGCTTTGCAACTCACGTTACAATTTTACAGATTATTAGTAAAAAGCAGTGTTGTTATAACTTCTTGCACCACTTCTACCAGCAGCGATGCTTTGAAAAGTTAACAACTAAGTTAATGCTTACTCATAAAATTGCTATACTTTATTTCGCCTAAACAAAACTAAATATATACTAAATATATAACAAAACAAAAAAATAGTATATATATATATATATATATATATATATATATATATAATGAGAAGTTACTTAACTATTATGTCTCGTTGTCTTTATTATTTTGAATAATTTGTTTTCTCAGATTTTCATTATAACAAACTGCTGCTGTTAACGTAAATATCTATGAGTCGCAAGGGGCTCTAGAAGGTTTTAAAGCTTATGTTACTAGCGCCAAGCAAGTCTCAAGGGCTTATAAGCAATCTATATAATAACTAGCTTCAAAATGCTGGCACACCGTAGTCTAACTTTTTTCACCTTGAGTTAATCAGTTAAAGTGATAAGGGCGTCATGGTAGACAAAAGAAATGATTTAAGATTAATAAATATTAAAAAAAATAGCTAAATCCTAGTCCTTTAAACTCACTTGTTCAGTTTCACAAAACACTATACGGAAAGGCATATTTATAACAAGGCCCATTTACTGTTACTTTTAATGACATCTAGTCAAGTAAATATCATTCATCATCATCATCAGCCTGTGTTAGTCCACTCCTGGACACAGGCCTCCCTAATGCACCACTTCCGATCTTCGGCTATTTTCATCCAGCCCACACCGGCCACTTTGCGAATGTCGTCACTCCATCTTGCCGCAGGGCGTCCTACACTACGTTTGCCGAGCCTCGGTCTCCACTCCAGAACTTTTTGACTGCAGCGGTCGTCAGTTCTGCGGCTTTATGACTCGACCTTATAGCTATATATACTATATATATTAGCCCAAATCAAAAAGAAGCAACAGTCCAGCACTTAACCTCTAAAACTCACTTATCTAGACTATGTTTTATGGGCGGACAATATCTAGCACTGTATTCTTGTGTTTCAAGACAAGATCGTGTATTAGATGTGAAGTCTAATCTTGACAAGGGAGATTGATTTTGACATTGCCATCCGATGTACAGATTAAAATACTTTTAATCAACTCGGTTTAAAAACATTTTTCATAAACTTTTTTTGGAGAAATAAAAAAAGCAGTATGAAAAAGTAGTGTTAACCTGTAATTTGAAAAAAATTATAATCTGTTCATTATTTTATTTCCTGCATGAAGTTTTAAAGAACCGCAAATTTAAATTAAAACTAATTAGCTTCTTTAAATGAAAAATTTAAAGTTTTTGGACATCAAGATGGCTTTAAAACAATGTTGGTTTAAGATAAAGTCACCTTTCAAGAAATAATTATATAAAGTTGAAATGTAATATATAGATGTAAGAATATATTGATATTTTAACTTAGGCAGTAGAACATCCAATAAATGGTAATTACCTTTAATAAGCGGATGCTATTTGACAAAATCATAATTACAAGAACGTGACCTTTCAAAACGCACTGCCTCCGTAGCCTAGTGGTATTGGCGTTTGCTCTAGAAACCGGACGTCGTGGGTTCGAATCCTGCGGGGACTCAACAAATTTTCGTTATTGTTTCCTAGTTGGTTAGGACAGTTTGGGCCGATCACCCAATTGTCTGAAAAGTAAGATGATCCATGCGTGGGATGGGCATGTAAAAAGGCGGTCCATCCACCAACCCGCATTGGATCAGCGTGGTGGGATACGGTCCAAAAACCCCCTAATGAATAGGGATGTATTAGGGGACGCCTTTGTCCAGCAGTGGACTATCAAAGGCTGATGATGATGATGACCTTTCAAAATCCATATTTCCTTTGCGGAAGCATTATAATTCACGAGGGAATAATTCAAAGCGGGAACTTTCAGATATGAATTGCTTTCGTAATTGTGTTGTAGGAGACTATAGCGTACTGCATATTTGCTAAGGAAAAGAACAAAGTAAGCTGGAAAATATTTTTTACAAAGTGTAAAGAAACGCGAAAAAATCCGCTAACGGTCCTTTAATTTAATAATGTGTAGTAATCACATAAAAATATATAAACTTAATTTCTAGAAAAAGCAATAAATAATAATACCATTGACAAATACAATTATTTATAAATGTACTTTATTACAAATTTCTGTTGTCATCCTAATTTCCTTAAATATAAAACTATTGTATAGCTGGCACTTTATTTACGTGAATATGTTTATATATACGTGACTGTGAATATATATGGTTTGCGAAAATTCCGTCGTGAGAAAGATAAAAAAATTATTAGATTAAAAGTCAGTATGTTATTAAAATCTATTATTGCTTGTAACGGCAACCTTATTTGCATGTTTTAATTTTTTTATATTGCATACGCAGGCAGACGAGCAGTTGGGACCACCTGTAGGAAAGTGGTCACCGATTCCCATAGACATTGGCAATACAGGTATCACCAACGCGCTGCCTACCGTGAGACATAGGATGATAAGTCTCGTTTACCCAGTAAATACGATGGCTAGAGTGCCCTTCAAACCGGAACACAGTAGTGTTTTCACACTACTGCTTTGCGGTTGAAATAGGCACCGCGGTGGTACCCACCCAGATGGTCTCCTGTAAACAGGGGACCTACCATCGGTAATTACAAAAATGAAGGTATAAAAAGGAATAATCTTCATAAAAATTTGTGGCCCTGAGTGGACAAATGGTAGGGACACCATTATGTCAGTGTTTTAGTCTCATTTTAGATTTTAATATTCAAGGTCATCCTTCTTGCTTCGAAAAAAGGGAATCAATAAGCTCTCGATATGTCCTGGGCAGGATTGCCAACTTTAAAGGATTATATCGGATTAAATCCAAATGAGAAGGACGTGTAAGGATAATTATGAAATCTGGATAATTCCTGCGCGTCTTGAGGCATAATTATATTTAAAAGCAAGCCGAAAACATGGCACTCTAGCTAGATAATATGAAAATGGAGAACTTTGGTTATTATATTTATTTTTTTAAAGTTGATTAGCTTGAAATGCTTGTTGGGCATAAACCAAAAAAAAAACAAAGAACGGTTATTAAGAAACGATAATAGAAAGTAAACAGTACAAATGACATGGTGCGCCATTTTTTTTAAATATTAGGATTTAAGTTCATAAAATCATCATTTTTGCTAAGCTACGCATGGTTTCCGTAGTGTAGCGGTTATCACATCTGCCTAACACGCAGAAGGTCCCCGGTTCGACCCCGGGCGGAAACATTAACGTTGGTTATTTGTTATTTGTTTTAAAAATAGTTCAACAATGTAATTAGTTTGTATGTTTTTATGCAACAATATTTTTTTATTAGGAGATTTCACAAGAGACCATATAATTAAAAACAATACTGAAACTAGGTAAATTCAGTAATTCATGCAATTAACGTCACACTCAACAATAATAATCCGGTAATCCTGATTCGCGAGTCATTTACAACTCTCCAATGTCTTTTTAATATGAAATGACATTTTTTATTTATTTATTAAACTTTATGCACAAATAAGTACAACGGCGAACTTATTGACGTAGCTAATAAAAAAAATTACTTACGGCCTTAATATTGGGCCTTACCCAGTAAGCCACAGTTATAACATCCATGCTTCATCAATTTCTTAACATCAGTTGCTGATAACACGCATTACTTCTTAGGGTTATAGCCACGAAATGAAATTAAAGATATATATTAAATAAACATAATACATATCTTGAGTTAAAGCAATTCCTATGCCAATATTTATTCTCTTCAAAATAATACGTTAAAACTACGTTATATATATCACACATTATTACACAAGTATTGTACGGAAGCTGAGGTCTTTATTAATTTTATAGAACATATACATAATTGAAAAGGAATAATTCCAGATTTTAATAATTACATTATTGACATCTCTTGTAAGTTCATTGTAGCCATTTAAACCATTTCAGAAAAATTCGCTTTACTATCAAATCGGAATCAATTGCATTAATACGTCGCTGACATGATTGTTATGTATTGAATGAACATATATACATTTAAAAAAGACAGCAGAGTTTCTTGCAGGTTCTTCTTTGGATAGGTCAAGAATCCCGAACTGGTGGTAGATTGACGTTCATAAGAGCTCGATAATGCCTAATTGAATATACAATTTCTTAATTTGTATAAGAATAACTGCCTCCGTAGCCTAGTGGTATAGGCGTGTGGCTTAAAAACCGGAGGTCGTGGATTCGAATCCTGCGGGGACTCAGCATATTTTCATTGTTGTTTCCTAGTTGGTTAGGGCAATTTGGGCCGATCACCCAATTGTCTGAAAAGTAAGATGATCCATGCGTCCGATGGGCATGTAAAAAGTTGGTCCACCCACCAACCCGCATTGGACCAGCGTGGTGGGATACGGTCCAAAAACCCTCTTATGGATAGAGGGTGTGTTAGGAGGCCTATGTCCAGCAGTGGACTATCACAGGCTGATGATGATGATGATGATGATGATAAGAATAACAAACAGGCATTTGCTTTTTATTTTGTTCTTAATAACATTTCATTGGACACGCGTGTTGGGATGCGGTCCTAAAACCTCTTAATGGAGAAGGCGTGCACTTGGGGAGGCCTATGTCCAGCAGTGGACTAACTCATTCCGATAATGATGATGATAATGATATATTTATTATGTATTTACACATATATGTATAGTAGTAATAATTATACTTAAATTGTCGCAATAGGAAAATCCACTGCTTCATTCAGTTTTTTGCAAATTTATTTATTACGCAAGAACAGTTACTACTGTACAGTGATTTGTCGAGAGATAAAAAATAACGATGATTGGCTATCCTACCTATGTATTTTAGCCTCAATACATTCTTATAAAACAACGTTATCCATAAGTAATTAAAAATAACGCCTTTAGTAACTTTTATTACAAAAGTTGTTCGATAATAACAGGGCGAAGGGCAATTTAAAAGCTATTAACGTCAACCACAGAACTCTGCGAGTCGAAACACCATTGAAAACTGTTTATTTGGGAAGTTTCCTTTCATGTATACCTAAATATGTCTATTATTCATGATGTTTTGTTTCTTAACTTTTGTTTTGACTTAAAAATATATATATTTAAATAATATAGATATTCATCTTCAATCATACAATATAAAAGAGTTTTGATCATGTCAGATAGTCAATAAATAATGCAACATATTTATGATAATTTCTTTTGTTCATTGGCATTAGAAGAATCAGCTTTAACAAGTAGGCAAGAAAAAGTTTCTAAGAAGAATTGTGCACTTTTTTCCTTACATAAAAACTGTCATCCTAATGTTAAATGTTAATTTTAATTCGCATGCGTTATAATATAAAATCGATATTTTTATTGCCTTCGCAGACAGACGGGTGGTCAGGTCATCTTATGGAAAGTGGTTACCAACCCCTATAAACATTGGCAATTCCAGTGGTATTACACACGCGCTGCTACCGTGAGACATGAGATGTTAAGAAACGTTTAGCCTGTAAATACGCTGGCTACAGTGCACTTTAATCGGAACACAGTCGTGTTTGCCCACTACTGCTTTGCGGCAGAAATAGACACCGCGGTGGTACCGCCCCAGATGTTCCCCTGTAAAGAGGGGACCGACGACATACTGTAATCAAATAAATTATTGTTATATTTAAAAAACCAACTCTACTTGGTTACCTTTCAGTATTAAACAAACAACATGGACGTAGTTTGTTCATATTTGTCGAATAATTTAACTTTGTACAAAGGTCACCCGAATCATTCACATGATTTAGTGAAAAATCAATATAATTTTCTCAAATATTACAACTGCTCTATCTGGCTGGTATTTTGAAATGCACCCTTCAAGGTTTCCGTGGTGTAGCGGTTATCACATCTGCCTAACACGCAGAAGGTCCCCGGTTCGACCCCGGGCGGGAACATTACTTTTGTTGAATTACGATATCAGAATTTGCTGACTTTAAAATGTTAGACAAAATAATAACTTTTGATGAACATTTGTTAAACACAATAAATTACTACCAAGCTTCTGAAGGTAGATAAAAGTAAAAGACAAGAACTCTTCTTAGTTCTTGTCTTTTACTGTGTTAAATGCTTTTGAATAGCGCCGAGACAAGACAAATGGAAGGTTTACGAGACGCAAGTGATAACCAAAAATGCATCGAATGATACAACAAGTCGCTCCCCTCACTGTAACACCTATTATCTACACAAGAGATGGTGCTCTTGAAACCTGATTTCACAAGTGTTTGTACAACTGTTTTGTGGAAGACTAGGCTGCATGGTAATTATTTTAAAATTGGTCCCCAATTAAGTCTTATGAGTAGAGACTTTCAAAGAATTATCTGCCTTAAATAAGCAACATATAGACATCAAATCGAGTGTTAAATAATTGTATTAAAGTTGTTTTTTGTCGGTTAAAGGTATTTTTTTTCTTTACTTTTCACAAAACAATTTGTCAATGTACTAAGCCACCATATTTTTGCATGTTATGTTTACCTGTAATTGATTGTGCATTCATGTGTTTTTATTAAGTGTAACAGTTGTTGGTGAACTAAATAAATAAATAAAATTAAATGTCTGTGCTTGATTAAAATGTCTGCGACCAGGAATAATTGCTTTCATTCATTACATGAGAAATACTTTTGATAGAGAATTTTAAAAAGATTTGCAGGTTTTGAAAACTTAAAAACTCATTTCTTATCTAAGGTTAAAGTCCAGATGTTTTAAAAATGAAGTTAAAGAATATGGTAGCGGGTTCAAATATATAATAATTAACCAAGCTTCAACTGTCTCTGTAGCCTAGTTGCATGGGCGTGTGCTTAAAAAACCGGAGGTCCTGGGTTCGTATCCTGCGGGGACTCAACAAATTTTCATTGTTGTTTCCTAGTTAGGCCAATTTTGGCCGACCAGCCAATTGTCTGAAAAGTAAGATAATGCATGCGTCGGATGGGCATGTAAATAGTCATTCCACCCACAAACCCGCATTGAAACAGTGTGGTGGGATACGGCCCAAAACCCTTTAATGGATAGGGGGGTATTAGGGGAGGCCTATGTCCTACAGTGGACTACTACAGGCTGATGATGATGATGATGAGCTAAGATTTTACTCTAAGGTTTGGATTATCTTTCTTGCATAATAAAATTATAAGCAAAATATATTTTTTTACAAACAGGATTTGAAGTAATTGTTAAATTTGTAAATAAGCAGGAGCGATGCAGTTATAATCTATGTACTTATACTCATTATTTTCGTCCAGCTTCTGTGAATGTGATTTGAACTACAACTTTAACATTACAAATTAGAACGAAAGATGTAAAAATTGGCTTCAAATTCGATGGTCTTACTAACATTTGCTCTACAGAAAGATTGCTTTCTAATAGGAAGACAAAACTCTTGTTTAAATTATTTAAAATATATAGCACAAATTCGTTTTTGAAATTTTTGCTTTCAATCATTAAATTTAAATGGTAAATTTTTCGAACATTTGGTAAAAATTATTCAAAAGTTGGTAAATAATAGCCGCCATTACCCACTTCGGAATTTTTTATTGCTGTTGCCACTACTTTTTTAAATCAGATATTTGTGATTTAATTTTAAATTAATTAATTTTAATTTTAAAGATTTGAAATTTCGTAGTATTGAATATACATTAGATGTAATTTCAATATATATTCAATAAATATCTTTAAAAGCGATGAAATCCATCGTCTTTTATAAAATCAAGTGTAGTATTCTAAATATACAAGAAATTATTATCAAATATTTGACTTATAATTAAAGCAAAAATAGGAATCCGAAAACGAACCATTTAGAAGCGGTTAAAGCGGTTATGATTGGTTGTATTTTACAAAATGATTGAGGGCCCTAATGTAAAGAGGATAGGGTTAGCTATTTATGTATATAAAGTTAGCAAAATTGACTCTTCTATATAATTTTTCAGTTACATTTTTTTTGCATATTACGTGTGGTAACTAAATTATCTTCAAGGTTTGTCTGACGAATAATAAAAACAACGCACATACACACATTAATATTTTTTAAAGGTCTGATTCCAAAAAACCTTTAAAACTGAACTAACGATTAAGGGCCGAATAAGAATGTTTTTCTATCAACAATAGAGTTTACAAGAGATGGAGATTACAATATTACTATCTATTGGAAAAAATTTAAGAAGCGGATTTTTATAGACTTTAACTATTAGTTAAAAGTGAACTTCCTTTTAAATGATATGTTGGATCCCTTGTTAGTTTTGTATAGTTTTTTATTACTTCTTCAAATAATTCTTATAGTAAACAAAAGTAGAATAAAAAAAACTTAAAAAAGTGATGAAATTGATTTACGGGATATCTCGCGACCGGTGAATATTGAGGTAGCAGATGGTATCGTAAATCATACAAGTAAAAGTTTTTTTACTTTCCCCTTATATGTTTGTTTACTTCAAAGACAAAATGGCTGCATCCAAGTTTTGTAAATCATCCAAGTTTTGCGTGGTGGGACACGGTCCAAAACCCCCTAATGGATAGGGGTGTATTAGGGGAGTTCTATGTCCAGCAGTGGACTATCAAAGGCTGATGATGATGATGATGATGATGATTCGTGTAAACAAAAGAAATAATTATCTTCTAAAAACTTTGAGCGATTAGAGAAACGATGTTAGCTGCAATCTCGGAAATGATCAATAATGTGGTTAACTGATTGATTACTGATTGGTTATGAACTTTATAATTACATTTGATTGAATCTTATCATGTAAGTTATTTTACAAATATTATAAAATTTTATACCATCAATGATTTTATCTCATGCCTTTTTTCACAGTTAATTATTTATTGAACTACACTACTTCCGTTTTGTATCCTTCTAAAAGTTGATCGTAGACATGTGACATGAAAATTGCAAAAATTTTTACCAAATGCTACTTGTAATTGAAACTTATTGTAAGTGATTACGTGCGATTATAACAAATTGCTGTTGTATAAAGTTCTACTTTTCACTATAATACATTGTGTTAAGAGTACACTAGCTCTTGTTTCATGAAAATATTACATACTTTTCTCTAAACCTAAAAATATTCATATCTCTATTTAATATTTCGAAGTCGTTTATAATCTATATTGTATTGAAAAAATGTACGAAGTCTCCTAAGTTAATTACCTAAAATAAAATCCAAATACAAACTTTATAGCTAAATAATTGTTTTAAGTGCACAATTACGACAAAACGTAGTGGCGTTCTGATCCTTCTTGAACCTTAGGGTCCTGCTACGTGCTTAAGGCATGGTAAACTTGTAACAAGACTTTTAATGTTATAGTGCTCCTTGAGGAGAATAGAGAAATGCTATATGTTATTGCTATGCTGCTATTATTGTTGAAATACTCTTACCGATACTACATTATGGCGTATGATTGTACTTATTGTGTGATAGGCAATACTTGTACTATATAATCATCCATGGCTCTTCTAAAAGGATGAATTAAATAAATCCCCACACTAGCACTAATTTTAATGCGTCGGTACTGATTTATGAGGTGCTATAAAAACGTGAAGCCTATATTTGGGAAGTTAACCTTCCCTAATAAATGAGTCGTTTCCAATGTAAGTATTGTTGGATTTTCATATCTCTCAAGGTTCACTGGTAAATAACAAGTTATTTTGGAACATTAAAAGTTATGAAATAAGGGTTAAATGAATAGTTTTGCATCGTATAGGACTTATAGCTTTCTGTACAACATCCATTCATAACCTTTAAGAGATCTCAGCTTAGCCCGTTAGGTTTAAAGCATTTTAGCTCTCATTGTAACTTATTCTTACTCATAGAACGCATAGCTATTGCACTGTGATAATTGTTTGGATTGTTTATATGATAAAAAGAATTTCGAGTAATTACTAATTGGTGTATATTTCAAGATTGGGAAATCAATATGATCTCAATTATTAAAATTTCTAAATAATATAATTGAATTTTAACTCCCTTGTTCAATTTCAATTACTTAAATGAAATATTTCCAAATTTTAACTGTGAACCCTAAATCGGGAAGTAATCTTCTGAAGACAAGCTGACACATTGACAAATAAGAGGATACATTTAAGTATATAAGCATATTGGCCTTGTAAGGATGAGATTCGACTTTTCATATTGATAAATAAATATGTTAATACACACACAACACTGATATATCTTCTGGGTCCTTTCGGAGGTGATTAAATTCAATCATGACGTTAAAAACCAGGTGATTGCGTAACTTTTCACTTTTTTCGGCATTCCCAGGGGGCAACTGGTATCTTGCTATTTTTAAAATTTTATTTTAAAATAATTATTTAAGTGCAAAAAGCCTCTATATACGGTTAAAAGAGCATTGCTGGGCATTTCCTCATAAAAAAGGACATATAGCGAATAATGGTTATATACTGTTTGAAGTCAAATTTTTTGTCGACATGTCATTTGTTCTATTCGTTCTTCATTTAAAGTACATATATTTAAATCGTAGTGATATCTCGCGCTACGTGACCGTAGCCCCTAGTGTTAACGAATTTCAATCAGTTGATGCAAAGCTCGTTAATCTCCTGTTCATACAAATCACTCCCGATTCATTTGCGAATTCGATGCAACGCGTGACTTCACCTCAAAGGGAGCAGTTGAATGGGAACCATTGCTTGCGGTTGATGCTGTACACTAATTAATTTTAAAGCAGCAAAACTAAAAAACATTTCTCTTATTTTTATTTTTCTATACGTATTTATTATTATTATTGTTTAATATCTTCACCACTGAAAGAATTATATCATTTATAAGAATACAGTAAGACTCCATAGTAAATATGTAAGACAACACCAGCTAACTAGTACAGTTTTGGTAAAATTTGGAAGATAATTAAACACATTTTTATTTTGTTATAAATGTAAAATTTTCAGTTTTTAACACTATATATCTATCAATTTATGTTTCGATAATCGCTTTGAAATAATTGATTGCTAGTAAAATTTTCTTTGAGTAAGTCGATTAAGTAAAACCAAATTTAAGAAAAGTTTTAAGAATTAACGTGTATATTATGGAGCACATAATTTAATGGGTTTATTTTTACATAAATAAGAGCACATTGAATTAAACCAAATAACCTACCTTTTCATTTAATATTTAATTAAAGTGAAAACCTTTAGCAGTTTACCTTGAACATAGTCTTAACAACGTGATATCAATGCATACATATTAGTAAAAAAGCTTATCTCATATAAGTATCATAAATTTAATAATGATGCCTCTATGTAACAGTTAAAAAATAGTATCGAAAAAAATGTTATCTACATAAACATTGCCCCAAGATTAGTAAAGTGTCTGCAAATTATACTCCGTACAGATACTCAGCAAATACGTAGAAATAACTAACAGGCGCCAATCTTAAATACTTAATGTCAACGTTGTAAACCGCTTTAAGCCCTGAAGCTAGACTTTAAGCAGCTTAGATTATTGAAACTTATTGACACTAATTCCTTAAGATACATTTCAACAGTCAACTGGAATATATTTCTTTATTCTTGTTAATGTTGTATTGGCTATATTTTATAGTTAGCTTTTTGCAATTTTACAATACTATCAATAATGTGTTTAACTGTTAAAGGAGCGTGCACAACCGAAAGAACTTTTGTCAGTTTAGTTTTTCCTAGCCAGTAGGTTCGTATATTAGATTTACGTCATAACTCGCGGGACCGTCTCGTTGGTTGCACACGCGGAAGCCAATGTAAAATGCTTCAGTAATATATTAAATCTTATAAATTGTTAAGGAACCATCCAAGAGTTATTTAACAGTATTTGCTTCTTCTTTTCTTTGCTACTACTTTTTTGTACTACTTTTACTTGTGGTATCGCTTTAAAAATAAGGGCTAAATCTATTGAAAATAAAACTTTTAACGACCGGTTGTTCCTAAATAAAAATTTTAAATAACACGACATAATTACCTTAAGTCTTTGCGTTTAATAATGTGTAGTATTTACGTAAACAAATGAATTAATTCTGGCCAAGCCCTTCAAGTAATATTTTTTGACGGGTCCCCCCACCGAGTGGCTTAACTGTACCAAGGGCTCCCAGATGGTGAGCCTCGGCTTGAGTCGTCACTATGCGTTCCTATTACCATGCTGAATTAAAGGGCTACCCAGATGGTCTAAGTTTTTTAGCCCTGACTTACTTTACTACCACTTTTTAAAGCGTTGGCAATGGGAGAAATTATTGCAAAGAAACTCGAAACCTGTCATATGGTGAACCATATAATATGGTGTTAAGCTGCAGTGTCATATAGCAATGTGTGTTTTACTCCGATTTCACCAATGGGGCAGATGCATGAGTTTGTGTGTTTTCCTTCACTACTAAGTGTAGAATTAAAAAACATGAAAATTATTCGTCAAAAAAGCAATTATAAGGACGCGAGCTTCCTAAATCTCCATTTCTTTGTAGGACCATTCTTAATCACGAGAGACTAACTTAATGCCTGAACTTTCAGATCTGGTTTCCTTTTAGTAATGAGATTGTAAAAGGCCGCTGATGAAATAACTTGGAAAAAAAGGGAAAAAGTTATTGAACAGTATCAACGGTGTTATTCATAAATATGTGGAAAATTATCATTTATTTGACAATTTTTTCTTAACTTCACTTTAGTTATGATTTCAGGTTTACCAGATCATTTTGGTGTTATTCTAACTCTTTAAATAAGAACTATGTTCTGAAGTTATATGGTTAAATTTTGAATAAACTTATAAAATCTAGATACAATGCACACGACAAAGAGTCGTTTGCACAGAAATTATGTACTTTGTCAAAACAAGTTTCAATACCAAAACAAAAATGTTTCATTACTGAGGATTTCCATAGATATTGCAACTTATAACGTATTTTTTTTAACGGCTAAACTCACGTGAAATCGGTATTGGTGACTAGTTTTCGTAACTTAAGGATACTAAGCGTTTTATAGTACCTTGGTACGATTCGTTGAAGTCACACTCGAAACATTGGCAGTTAATGAAGTTAAAGATAGCGGCCCTTGCTTATAAACCGGAGGTCTTGGGTTCGAATCGCACGGAGAAACAACTTTTTGTTATCGTTGTTTTTTGGTTGGTTTGGTTCATTTTGGCCGATCACAAAATTGTCTGCTAAAAATATATTGATATTTATTATTTATGCTGTTATTTATAATAATAATTAATTGAGTAATAGTATTGATTTATAATTAATTAATACAAAATAAACAAAAATTACCGTTATAAGCACTCTTAATAAAAAATCATAATAACAGAAACGTGGGCTTCTAAATCGCCATTTCTATTGTGGAAACTTTTAATACATCATCATCAGCCCGAGTTGGTCCACTGCTGAACATAGGCCTCCCCTAATGCACGCCCTCCCCACTAGGGGTTTTGTTGGGGTCCACAACGCTGGTCCAATGCAGGTTGGTGGGTGAACTTTTTACATGGCTATTCGACCATGTTTTACTTTTCAGACATTGGGGTCCCAAATTCCTTAAAACTAAAACAACAATAAATTTTTAAGTGTCCGAGTTCGACCCCGATTCCAGTTTGTAAAGCACAAGCCCTTACCACTAGTCTACGGAGGCAGTTACTTTTAATTCACGAGGGGCGAAAATTTTCAGATCTGATTAGCTTTTTAAAATGAGGATGTAGAAGGCAAGAAAAAAAACTAACAATTTTTCCTTGAACTAACAAGCCAACAAAGTATAAGTTTTGAAAGAGTAATAAATTAAAATATATTTGTTTAAATACTTTTTTATTTATATTTTGTTATCAGGTTATTTTAACTAAGAGTTCCAGTGTCATTCTGTCATATAAGTAAAAACTGTATCTTGTTTTATACGAGAACCAAAAAATACCCTTCTTTTGCCTGCCCATTCTCCTAAGTTATAATGGCTTCTAATCAACCCAGAGTTACCTGAATAATAGATTTTTTATGTAAAGCGGTTGATACCTCAATCAGTATCATGCCATTTGTCACACGCTGCCCACCGTGAGACATAGTATGTTAAGTCTCGTTTAAATAAGCTGGCTACGCTGCCCTTCAAACCGGAACGCTGTAGTGTTTGCATAATACTGCTTTGCGGCAGAAATAGTACCGCCCCATATGTCCCATGGAAAAACCACCTACTACCTACTGAAATTAAATAATTCATTGTTATATTTAAAACGATAACTCCACTTAGTTACATTTCAATACTGAACAAACAACATAGACGTAGTTTGATTAGATTTGTCAAATAGTTTAACTTTGCATAAAAATTAACGTGACCTAAAATCTAATGAAAATCTTATGTAATTTACTCGAACATTACAACCGCTTTATCTGGCTAGTATTTTGAAATGCACCTTTCAAAGTTTCCGTGGTGTAGCGGTTATCACATCTGCCTAACACGCAGAAGGTCCCCGGTTCGACCCCGGGCGGGAACATTACTTAAGTCGAATTTTGCAGGCATAATTTGCACTGAACAATATTTAAGGAAAGTTTAGCGCAAGTTATTAAAATTCTTTACAAACAACGTCTATTCTGTTTGTTTTGATTTGTAAAATAGTTTAACTTTGCACAAAAAACACTTCGATTTATACCCACGGGTTTAAATTTAATGAAAACTTAATGTAATTTATTCGAACATTACAACCGGTTTTTTTGCTGGTAATTTGATACACACCCTCTAAGGTATCCGTGGTACAGCGGCAAAGGGGAATATTTTTTCATGAAGTCTGTATTAGATTTTGCTTATAATATATTTTAAATTTAACGGTACGAGCTACGCTTGTTACGAAAACGTCATATGCAGAACATGTATTAAAGTTGCTTCCATTCATTGCATGAGAAATATTTTCGATACAGAACTTTAAAAACGTTTACAGGCTTAAAAAACTTTATATACTCTTTTCTTATCCAAGGCTAGAGTTAAAATGTTTTAAAAAAGTGGCAGAACTACGATCGCAGGTTTAAATGTATAATAATAAGCTAAGCTTTTAATCTTAGGCTAAGTAATACAGTTTTTAGTAGTTAAGATAGATAGGTACTAATCAGTATACCCTTTGATTTCTATGTAGCAGGAGCAACGAAGCTATGAACAGCAACTTTTAAACGATATCTAAGTTATTATACCATACTACTATATAACTATGTTCATGTCACATGAACTTCAATTTTAATATTACAAATTACAAAGAAATAAGTAAATATTCACTACGAAATGGATGGTTTTAACTACATTCGCTCTACAGAACAATTGCTCTCTACAAGGAGACAAATAAAACTCTAGTTTAAGAAATTTCTGTAATTAAAATATTTTTTTTATTTATTTTTTTTACTAACATTTCTTTTTATACATTACATGTTACGGGTGAAGCAGTTCATACACTGATCAATCTTAACTCAATTATAAATCGTTTATCAGTTTATCTCACGGTTATTAAAAGACATATACATATATATGTTTCAAAGGCCTGACTTTAAACCAAAGTATAAAAGTAAAATAACTGGTTTAATTACCTATTACGAAAAAACGACATTCCGCTTGGCCAGTTGGATGAGGAAATCCGTTGATTGGAAATGATGGCGTGCATTAAGGGAGACGTATGTCCAGCAGTAGATTGACACAGGCTGATAACGATGATGAAGATATCTTATAAAAATATTTTATAACCTAATCAATTATATTAAAGGGAACGCCATGACTTGTACAATAAAACGAGTAACGGATTTTATCGCGTTTCCTTGCGTGTCCCGCGGTAACAAGAGCCACAAGCGTCGGTAATTAAATATAATTTAAAAGTAAATTAAATCCATATAATTTGTTAAATAACTATCTTTCAAACGCTATTTAGTTTACTATAATATAAATAACTTATTTTTGTTTTTCTAGTAATTTACTGAACTTATCATGAAGTTAGTTTATAATCACATGAATAACAGTTGTCACCCGAAGTAACTAATCTCAAACCTCCACAAACAAAAGGGAGAACTGTATCCCAAGGATTAGTTATTTGTCTGTAAATTTAAACTTGTTAAAAATCTCTAATAAGACTGACATATATGTTCTCGACAGTAATGACGCTGGAAACGGTGCCCTTAAAACCGGAAGACGATAGTGTTTACATAATACTGATTTCCGTGGAGGTACTTCCCCAAAAACCCGTTTTAAGGACCTACCTGCTCTCACATTATTATTTAAAATATATAATATTAGAAAGATATTAATTACAAACGACATCTTATTAGTGGGAAAGACAATAGCACTTACAGCAGCAAGCAGCACAATAGCAGTTATTGTCTAAAAAGTTCTTCAAATAATAAATCTTTAAATAATGTTGCATAAAATTACAAGTATTGTGCGTATTTTTATGAGGATATATTTAAGTACATGCTATAAGCCTGTTAGCTATTAACACTTTCATAAGTCAGTTTCATTTAAGTGATGGGTTGGATCCCCTATAAGTCTTCAATCGTCTTCTTTATTATTTACTTCAATAATTCTTTTAGTACACAAAGATAGAAAGAAAAGTACAGGAAGAAGTTGTGAATTTGATTTATAAGTCTCATGACCAGTGAATATTGAGGTAGCAGATGGTGTAGTAAATCACACAAGTGAGGGTTTTTTACTTAAACCTTTTATGTTTGTCCCCTTAAATGAATAATCGTTGCATGCAAGTTTTGTAGAGACGGGCTGTGGCATTAAGTTTCTCAATATTGTACCAAATATCAGGTCAGGAAGGAAGGGTGTTAATATAATTACATAAATTATTATTAAGATGTCATTAACTGGTTTACTGAACACATAGCTAATGTGAAGTACCAGCAGTTGCAAATGTCTGTAGTTTATGAAAATTTTTTAGAACATCATAACTAATGCGTAAGATTTGACAAACTTCCCTTGCAAATATGCGTATATGTATATCGAAGTCAACCAAGGATGATTTTTTCACAGTTACTTGTAGATAGTCTACCCCATGATCACGACCATGGCCGCTGGAAAGTGTTCGAAACGTCGAGAATTTAAAATATAGAATTTAATATATAAACGCAATAAAATCAGTAAAAGTCCCTTTATTCAATAATGTGTAGTATTCGCTTAAACTATGCATATCTATGATTTTTTTTTCTTATTTTACGAATTTTCTATAAGAAAATCGGAAACACAATAAGCAAAGCAATATCAAGATATAAAATTTAACTCTAGTTGTTTATCCTTATAACAATTTAACGTAGAAACGTGACAAAAAAAATTAAAAAATTCGTAGCAAATGCTACTTTTAGTTGAAACTTATTGTAACTCTTTACTTGCGACTCAAATTGTTGTAGTACAAAGTTATGTTTTCATACTTTAACACATCTTGTTAACTAAATATAGCTTCGGTAACAGTAAGTATTATATAACCGTTTAAAAATAATTCTTTTATTAAACAAAAAACTTCTCTAAATCACTGATGATCGCGAAAGTCTTTTTAGATTTCGTAAAAACCTTGAAAAAAGATCTCTTTATAATTATCTTAATAGAGCAAAGTCTGAGTAATGGAAAAAACACTATTGTGTTCAACAATTACCATTCGTGTAAACTAATATCGCATGTCTCAGAATGTGAAGCGACTTTGTATCGTTGTTCAGTACTACTTATGTGCTGGTCGCATCAATTACCTTTAGTTGAACATTCTGCTTGTCCTAACTGAAATCATTAACATAATACGTTTGTGTACAATAATTATAAAACTGGGTCGAGTTTATCGCTCTTGGATACTTGATTCTTCTCGTCGTATTGTATAAACTTGTAAAAGTTTAAATATAATATAACAATATATAAGTATTAACAGGCCTCATTCTCTTGTAGGTTTAACACAGACAACATTATCAAAAAGTTTGCATTATTGAATGTAAGTTTTGACATCGGTAGATGAATGGTTAGCTCATTATTGTAAATTATGTTAAAAGTATCGTAAATGAGGACTCTAAGATAGTTTTAGAATGAATAAGAAAGCTGCTATTTGGCTAGACATACATACTTACTGTGTTCTTAAAAGCCTTTCAGGGTTTCACTACATAACTGCGTATGCTATAAAAAAAAATATAATAAAGTCTAAAACTTTCTCTGTCCCTATCCCTATGTATGCTTAAATCTTTAAAACTACGCAACGGATTACGATGCATTTTTTTTAAATAACGATTGAAGAGGAAGGTTTAGACGTATAACTCATTCATGATATTGAAGAGAAACGCTGGTGATTTTATATATTTTTCCAGATTTCACAGATATCAGTGTTGCAACTGTGCGGAATCGGGGCTTGTCGCTAGTAAAAACTAAAGCTTACAGCGTTTAGGTTTTGTTTTAACTTACTAAAACACGTATCACGCCGCAATAATAGAACGAATCTAAAATTTAATTACACGTACGTTTATTTAAGGAAGCGAAAATTAGAATTCATCATCATCACATTCATCACAGGCTGATGATGAACCAAAATTCACAACATCACGCCAAAAATTAATTTTTAGGCATTTATTCTTTCTTTTGTATCAGAGTGATGAAGACTTATAATTCAAAATTTTTTTCTTACTTTTGTATCAGAGCAATGAAAGACTTATAATTCAAAATTGTACTTAACCATGAAAGACACAAATAAAGAACATGAATAGTGAAAGACTTTTAAATCAACATTTTTTAATTTAAAGACTTTTTTAAAATCTTAGAACCAATATAAGGAACCAATATCGTTTAAAGACGTTCCTTTAAATTTTTTGTATGTGCATGACATAGAAATTATTATTTAAAATAAAAATAAAGGCACATAAAAGGCGATTTCGGAAACTGTTATACTATTAGGTTGCTTTCGCAAGTGAAACTTTGTCGCGTAGTGAAATTGCGTCGCGTTGCAAAATATCGTCCACGACACGTTTGTATCGGCACCTATGTATAATATAGGAAGAAGAATTCTTTAATGCAATAATTTCTATGTGAACTGAAACTTTATTACCTTAAATCAGCTTTAAATGTACCTTTTGCAATTTCTGCAAATGTTTACATTAAAATGCATATGATGCGTTATTCGTAAAATATAGACATGCTATCGCGGACTTTATTAAAGGGCAATTCAAGTAGTACAATGGTGTAAACATACTTTATGCCTATCTTTGCGGTTTCGGCAGAATTTGTAATTTAATCGCACGTGGTTGTGATTTTCATTACCGCTTTTTTCTTTATTTCTCAAATATCTACTAAAGTACTAATAATAAAATTATAACAAATAAATGAGAAGTTAATATCTATCATTTAATAAAAGAATGGTCATAATCGGAGCACTAGCAGGGGAGCAACGCGGTTACATATTAAATAACATATCATTCATCGGTGGTAGGTCACCTATTTACAGGGGACCGTCTAGGTGGGTACCACCGCGGTGCCTATTTCTACCGCAAAGCAGTAAAACACTACTGTGTTTGAAGGGCACTTTACGAGACTTAACATATTATGTCTCACGGAAGGCAGCGCGTTGGTGATACCTGTATTGCCAATGTCTATGGGCGTCGGTGACCACTTTCCATCAGGTGGCCCTGACTGCTCGTCTGCCTGCATATGTAATAAAAAATGATAACTATAATGAAGGTCAATTAAAAAAGATTACATAATGAATTGAAATTAACGTTTGCAAAGTTTTTTTCCTATTTCAAAATCTTAAAAACATTGCTTCATCAGCAGTGTACATGTAAATGTAAAATGCTTACAATTAACTACTATTAAATAGTTCAATGTAATCAAAGTTGAAAATATGTTCCCGTTATAATTTAATTTTTATGTGTGACTAGTGGCAGATACGCGTTTCGCTTGGGTGGGTATTTTTTTATAACATTTTGTCAACTTTTCATCAGGGGACCTTGTACACTTACACTTGAAGAACAATTCATCGTCATTATCTGCCTGTGTTAGTCCACAGCTGGACATAGGGATTTTTGGACCGTATCCCACCAAAATGTTCCAAGAGATGGTGGATGCAACGACTTTCTACATGCCCATCCATCGTATGGATCATTTTACTTTTCAGACAATTGGGTGATCGGTCCAAATTGCCCTAATCAACCAGAAAACAACGACAACACAAAGTTGTTTCCGCGTTGCATTCGAACCTAGGACCTTCGGTTTATAAAGCAATACCGCTACAACACGGAAGCGGTTGTTCAAAAATTGTTCTTTATTATTTCAATGTTGCAACACCTAGGCTTCAATATAAAAACTATTGTATTAATTTTAGTGTACCTAATTAAGTAAAAATCTCTAGTCTATTAAATAACCATAAAACCGCTCGTACCGAAAATGCTCATCTGAATATTAAAATATTAAAATACACACATTCATAGTCATTATGGACCACGCAGGTACACGCCAATGGCGTTTTACATTCCCATAAAGACCAATAATGATATCACTTCATGATAATTATTGTACTGCATTTTGTATTAAGCAATTTAACAGTGTTGTGTTCACTTTAAAATGATAGTTTTATTAAGTAACATTTTTTTCTGCGTTGCGAATCAGTATCGACTATAATATGCTGGTGGTAGGTCCCCTTTTTACGTGGGACCGTCTGGGTTGGTACCACCGCGGTGCCTATTTCTGCCGCAAAGCAGATGTGTGGAAACACTGCTGTGTTCCGGTTTCCACCAGTACCGATTTCACGTGAGTTTATCTTTTTATAGGATACGTTATAAGTTACTGCTCTTATGTATTCCAACTGTTGCCCATTCACTAAAAGCTGCAGATTTTTTTGTTTTGACTGTTTTTGGAAGTAAATATACTTTTAAATTCAATTGATATTAATTTAAATAATTTACTATACAGTATCTTGGCTTACTATTATAATGCAGATAATTAATGTTATTTATTACATTACTTCCAAACTTCTCAATACGTTTTCTATAGGGTAAGAGCCGGATAGTTGCCACACTTTTTAAAAACCTTAAAAAAATGTTTACCAAAACTTTTTTATTCAATGTGAATACTCTAATATAGTTCATTAATCTACTTACTTACTCTTTTAATAAAAAATATAAATATAATATATTTTATGTAAATCCTGTTTAATATGACCTCTAAATAAGAGGATAGTTGCCAACTATAGCGGATATTAGCCTAACGTTAAAAATTGATGGCCCAATGTGAGGGTAGACTCCCAACTTTTTTTTAAAATAATAATTAACTTATATTAATTTAAATTATCAGTTTTTATTATTAAATACAATCTTTTATTAGGTAATAATTAAAGTTAAACTATAATTATATATAATTATAACATTATAACAATAATAGACTCCAAAATAGTAAATAAGTGTCCAATCTAAAAATGTAATGTTATTATTCATTTTAAAGATTAGAGTAAACTTCCGTTTATATACTTCAACGGCTTTTGCGGCCTGCGTAGGGGACGCTTTTAATTATGATAAAAATGAAACACTGTCAACATGTCTATCATAGAGCATTTGAAACTGAGGCATGTATCCGTCCGAGGCAACTATCCGGCTTTTACCCTAAATAGGAATAAACATTTTTTTTGCACAATATTTTTGTGAGATCTATTATTAGAGACCAAAGAAGCTAATCGTCCACAATGATCCGATGGATTTTATAGTGAAGATTTGACTTGCTAAATTAAATTGGAAATGACTATTATAAAAGATTTTTTTATCATCATCATTATTAGCCTGTGTTAGTCCACTGCTGGACATCTAGGCTATGCTAATTTCTCCCCTCCTCCATTAGGGTGTTTTGGACCGTATCCCACCCCGCTGTTCAATGGGTTGGTGGGTGGACCAACTTTTACATGCCCATCCGACGAATGGATCAACTTATTTTTCAGACAATTGGGTGATCAGCCCAAATTGACCCCTAACCAACTAGGAAACAACAATGAAAAATTGTTGAGTCCCCGCAGGATTCGAACCCACGACTTCCGGTTTTTAAGGCACACGCCATACCACTAGGCTACGGAGGCAGTTAAAACTTAAATATCTTAACTTAATTCAATGGTTAGACAAGGTCCAGCATTGTAAGCATACGTGTAAAGGCATGTTTGGTTACCGTCTGATGTATAGATAAAAGTACTTCTTAGACAACTGGTTTAATTTTTCGCAAAACCTTTTGGTATATATATTAATGAGTTCGATGGATCTAAAATACGCAGAACAATTAATTAGTTTCAACTGGGGATTTCAAAAATTTCATGAAAATCCGAATCAAAAATTTTATTTAATTCCAACAAACGACTCCTTTGACACTGGATATACCAGGTTTTTTTTAAACGTAAATTTCCTATAAAACCAGTCAAAATGACTGGTTTGGTAAGTCTAGTGTTAAATGTAGTCGATTGCTTTTGCATATTAAGAGAACTTATAAATATTTATGACCTAAAAAAACGAAAAACTACTAAGTAACTACCACATTAATACCTCACAGAAACAAGTTTTACCGGAATGTTGTTGATTATTATTTACAATTTAATGTTTTTATTGAATGTATTTTACTAAAAATATATTGATATTTATAATTTAAGATGTAATATACGCATAAACCCTAGACGAAATTGGTTGTAGCATAAACTCTATATAACAAGACGAAAATTATGGTCAACGAACACGTTCTCCGGAGTCCGGTCAATGTCTATGGTGTTACTCTCGAAGTTTTCGATGAAATTGTCTACCTTGGGCACATGTGAAAAAGATATAGCTGAAGTCAAGTCAAGAAGATAGGAGGATTTGGTGGGGCTGGGCAGCATTCAGGAAGCTAAACCATATTCTCACGTCGTCGATGTCGCAGTGTTTAAAGACAAACGTTATTAACAAATTTGTACTCCCCGTGATGACCTACGGGGCAGAAACGTGGCCTCTGACTATTGGACTGCTCTATTACATCACCATCTATTATATCACTTTATACGCTATGCTCCGAGTCTCTTTGCCGGATAAAATTCATAGTGAGTCATAGGATTGGCTCATTCGAGTGGCAGTGGGCCGGTCACGTGGCCCGAAGCTGGTTCTGGTTGGCAGCGAGTAGCAGGGGTTGGACTGTCTTGGCGTTCATTTAAAAAGGCCTATGTCCAGCAGCGGACTTATAGGGGCCGATTATAATGACGATGATGATAATGCTAAACGAATAAATATTTCTATTTTAAACATTCTTAATTATCAAAATCACAATTACTGGAACGTGGGCTTTCAAAATCGCCATTCCTTTTATGGAAGCTCTTAATTCACATGGGAATAATTCAAAGCGAGAATTTTCAGATCCAATTTGCCTTTTATAATGAAGTTGAAGAAGGCTATTTCATAATGCATTTTCTCTGGCAAAGCAAAAAAATAACTAACAATTTTTTTGTTGCACATAGCTAACAAAATATTTTTTGAAATGGCTTTTTGTATTTTATTTGTTATCCGGTTAGTTTAATTAAGAGTGTAATTCTGTAACATAAGAAAAAACTGTATTGCGTACTAAACAATACTAACAATACTCTCCGTTTTCCCAAGTTATCATGGCTTCTAATCAACCTAGAGTTACCTGAATAATAGTTTTTTTGTAAAACGGGTGGTATCTCAATAATTATCGTGTCATTTGCAGTAGGCTGCGCATGGTTTCCGTGGTGTAGTGGTCCCACCTAACACGCAGAAGGTCCCTGGTGCGACTCTGGGCGGGAACAATAAAGTAGTTTTTAGATTTTTTTATGAATGGTAATACAAAATCAAAATTTTTATTGCCTTTGCAGTCAGACAAGTGGTCGGGCCACTTGATGGAAAGTGGTTACCAACGCCTAATTACATTGGTAATACCAGTAGTATCACCTACGCGCTGTCTTGTTTAGACTTATATATATGTAAATATGTATGATAAGAGAATATTATTTAATATAAGCCGTCACTATCTATTAATTTACTAAAGTTATAATGGGGCCCGATTATAATCCGCCTAGATTCACCTGATAACAGTTGATACCCGAAATAACTAATTTCTAACCTCCATACACCAAAGGGTGAACTGCATAAAAAGGATTGATTATTTGTCGGTAAATTTTATGTTATTAAAAGTCTCCAATAACGACTGACAAGTACGTTCTTGACAGTCCAGATCCACTACTTTGTGTTATCATTTTATTTTGTTTTATGCAACAGGATAACTATTATTATTTTAGATTACCTAAAAATCAGACTAGTTTAAATAAAACAAATTTATTATTTTCGGCTATGAGTAGCATATTATAGCAGAATATATATATTTTTTATATGTTAAGTCGATGATACGAAAAGATCTATAAGATGATAAGAAAAGTAGCGTAATACCATCAAGTAAATACGCTGGCGTACAATAAAAAGGCAATAGCGTTTACACAATACTAATTTCCGCGGAGGTACTTCCTCTAACTACCCGCTATATAAACTAATCCCTTTTAAAACAAGACCTAGCACCTCTAATAATTATATAAAATAAAGAGATAGATTATTATTTGATAGATAAATAGATTTTTCGATAGATTTGATTAGATAGATATTGATTGCAGACGAGATCTCCTTAGTGGGAAAGAAAAAAAACTTAAACGAAGATAGAATGAAAAGGACGGGAAAAAGTTGTGATTTTGATTTATAAGTCTCACGACCGGTGAATATTGAGGTAGCAGATGGTATAGTAAATCACACAACTGAAAGTTTTTTAATTTGCCCTTATATGTTTGTCCCCTTAAATGAATAATCGTTGCATGCAAGTTTTGCAAAGACGGGCTGTGGCATTAAGTTCTTCGATATTGTACCAAATATAAGGACAGGAAGGGTAATATTCTGCCTTTAGTATTATTATAATTATATAAAATGTTATTAAGATATCATTAACTGATTAACTGAACATATAGCTAATGTGAAACACCAGCAGTTGTATATTTCTTTTAATTTGGACCATCCTAACTAATACGTAATATTTGACAAACAACAAATCCTTGCAAAACTGCATATATATCAAAGTTAATTAAGGATGATTTTACCATAGTGACTTGTATAAATACAGCATAAATCCCAATGCAGTTTCATTTCAATGAATTGTGTGATTGATCGTCAAACTTATTGATTCCATTTGTCTTAATCTTATTTTCTATATTATTTTTCTTTATTACTTTACAAATTTTGTATAAGAAGATCAAAAACACAATAACAAGCAAGATATAAAGTGTAACACTTCAGTTGTTTATCCTTTTAACACGTCATAAGAATTTCTTTTATTTACGCGATTATTATACATATCAAATCCACTAGTTTACGGATTTTTCGAGTTACTTAAATCTGCTAAGGCTGCCCGTGGTCATGGATGCTGGAAGAATCCGAAACGTCGGGAATAAATATATTTAGGTAACGCATAAAATCCGTAAATTAGTGGATTTGATATGTCTTAAGAAAATTGAGAAAATTCTCAGCAAATGCTACTTTAAGTTGAAACTTATTGTAACTCATTACTTGGGACTCAAATAAATTGTTTTACTACAAAGTTGTGGTTCAATTTTAACACATCTTGTTAACAAGATTATAGTTCCTGTAGTAAGTATTATTTGTCCTGTTAAAAATAATGTTTCATAATATTTTTTCACGTTCTTTTATAAAACAAAAAACTCCTCTATATCAGTGTTCACATGATGATCGCGAAAATTGTAAGATTTCGTAATAACCTTGAAAAAGTATCTCTTTTTAACTTTAGCAGGGCGAACTAATATCGCATGTCTCAGAATGGAAAGCGACTTTGTATTGTTGTTCGGTACTGCTTATTGCCGGCCGCATCTATTACCTTCGGGAGTACGTTCTGCTTGTCTTAACCTAATTTATTAACATAATACGTGCGTGTACAATAATCAAGTTGGTTAACTTGATCGTTCTTGGATTATTGATACTTAATATAATAATAAACTGAATAAATATCTAAGACCGAGACGTCGGAAATAAATATATATATATAACAAACGCGAAACATCCGTCACTTTAAGGTTTTGACATGTACATCTGATTAGGAGCATAAAGAATAAAACTTTCAGCGTTTAGCTTTTGTTTTGACTTACAAAAAACCAGATACTACGCCGCAATAATAAAACGAATCTAAAATTTTATGATACGTATAGTTTACTATAAATGTATTTAAGGAAGCGAAAATTATAATTATCTGATCATATTTTATTTAAATATGATTACTAAGTACTATTTTTTTTAATTTCAACTAGAATGAATCTTACTTTTTTAATTTTAACGGTAAAGTTTTGCAAGTAGTCTTGTTTTGTTGTCGTTAAAAAAAACTATGATACAACAATTTAATGGCTTGTTATTGTTAATCTTTTCTTTTGTAATAAGCAAATGATATTTAATTAATATATTGTTTTACTTTTTTGTAAAGAATATTTGGTAAAGAATAAAATATATATGTATATTTACATATTCAGTTTATAATACTGATGAAAAAATATATGAATATACATAGGACATAAATATGTATCCGAGCTTTGTATTTTCTTTCGTGACGTTTAAAAAAATACTGGCGATTCAACTTTTAATTATTTTTAAAAGTATCTTTTAAAATTTTCTTTACACTAAAAGCTTAAATCTTTTATTACATTTTGAAAGTGCAAAAAGCTTTTTAATACGGGTGAAATAACCTTAAGCGTTGCATTTTATTTCAGAGCAAGTTTCAATGCTTTGACCCCGGCCGGGTTCAGCGCAAGTGCGACACGCAAAAGTAAACAAAATAAATTCTGGGAATTCTCACATTTATTTACTCGATACCAAAAATTTATTTAATAAGTCAAAGTAAAGTTATTAAGCCGTCTAAAAGTTTAATTACTAAGTAATGTTATGTTGTCGTGGGTTTGAATCCTGCAGGGACTCTACAAAATTTTATTGTTAGTTCCTAGTTGGTTAGGGCAATTTAGACCGATCACCCCATTGGCGGAAAAACAAGATAATCTATGCATCAGTGCTTTTACTTTCTTTAGCACTCATGGTCGTATGTGAACTCTTCTTGTTAAGACGGTAAGATTTCGTTATATAATAACACAGAAATAATAACAGCTGAACCAAAATTCACAACATCACGCCAAATATGAATTTTAGGCATTTTTCCTTACTCTCGTATCAGGGCAATGAAAGACTTACATGTTTAAATTTAAACATATTTTTTTAAATCTTACAACCAACATAAGGATCGTTTAAAGACGTTACTTTTAGACATGCATATAGAAATTATTATTTAAAATAAAAAAAGGCATATTAATGGCGATTTTAGAAACTGTTATACTATTGAGTTGCTTTTACAAGTGAAATTTTAACAAAAAAATATGACCGACTTAACAGCGTATAACTATTTTACGCAATATAAGAAGGACCCTCTCTGTCAGTTGCGTCGCGTTTATTGCTAACCTTTAAATCTTTTCCCAACTATTCATTTCATCAAAATATCTCCAATTACGTTTGTATCGCACCTATGATAATATAGGAAGAATTCTTAATTTAAATTTCTATTAACGAAACTTTTCCTTAAATAAACTTTAAATTTATTTTCAATTTTTTCAAATGTTTCTTAAATCATATGGTGCTATTCGTAAAATAAGCATCTATTCGGACTTTATTAAAACAATTAAAAATGAAAATTTAAACATACTTTATTCATCTTTACTAATTTGGAGTTTAATTTTTCCCACGTGGTTGTGATTTTTATTAATTTTTTTTTTCAAATATATAATAAACAACTTTTTAATTAAAATATAAAATTAATTAAGCTAATTTTCCATTTATAAAAGAATGAAAAAACATCTCCCCAGGTAAAAAAGGGGATAAAGTTAATAGAAAGTTCTCATTTTAAACACAAAGCTTGCATCTTTCCCAAAGTCCGGGTGCTCATCATTATCTGGCTTTGGGGTCCACTGCTGGACTAGCTGGACCTGGGCTCCCTTAATACCAACCTATCCATTGGGGTATAGGCCATCCCACCATGGACGGAACTTATCACCCGGATCATCTTGCTGGGTGATCGAAAATTCCGAACCCAGAAACAAAATGAAAATTTTCAGTCCCGCGTGATTCAACCCCGACCCCGGTATCGGACGACCTTACCGGACACCGGGGTAACGGCGGTAATCTTTATTTGATTGAAAAACCATTGGGAAAATAAATAAAAAAAGCGTCCCGATACATTTAGATTGTTAAAGTCAAGGTTTCCTCTTAATGAACCTGTTTAATTCGGTCTCCCCGAGTTCTTGGTTGATTTAATAGCTTTTTAAATTGCCTTCCCCTGTTGTTCGAATAACTTTTGTAATGAAAGTTCAAAGGGCAACTTTTTAATTTCTTATAAAACTTTGTTTGAAAAATTTTGACTTTTAAAATTTTAAATCTACTTATTGGAATGATTATATTTTTATTTATCTTAACAATTTTTCTTTTAAAATCGTTTTTTAAAAAAAAAAGAGACCTGATGAAACAGTGGATTATCATAGTATTTGCAATAACCATTATGCAACAAATAATTTTCTGCAGTCGATTACGACTACGGCAGCCGATCTATTTGAATCAAACTCCGAAATATGGTGCAAGGTAATACTCTTAAGCCCAATGGGACAATAAAACACGACCAGAGGGAGGACTGCTTTTATCCCATCCTGCTTTCCCTAAATTGGGTCACAAAATTTCCCTAAACTAAAAAATGAAAATCTGTGGTTCCGCCCGTCCCTGCGCCTCCTTTGGCCACCCTGGCCCCCCCCCCGCGCCTGCGCAGATCCCTTGGTTTACCTCCCCTGCTCACTGGGGGCGGGAGGGTGCCTCCCCCTCACCGGGGTGCCCCGCGTTTTAATATCTTAAGCCGCCTTTAAAAAAAGCCCTAGAAAGGCTTTAATATCAGGGGCTCAAAACGGGCTCCCAGGCTATCCGTTTGGCTTTCTCGCCGCCGCAAACAAACCCGGCCATCAACCCCAGGAGGCAAAAATCGCGCGCCGCCCCCAAGGCCAGCAAAGTCGGGGGGCCGGAAACTCGTCGAATCCTCAAAATCGTACTCCGGTGGAGATCAGGGGGTCAAGCGACTCGGATGCCGGGGGTGAACTAACGCGGAGCTCTGCCCTTTCAATCGCGCAAAAAAAGACAAAAGTAGGTCGTCCCGGCTTTCGCCGACTCGACCCATCGTCGGCGCCAAAAATTCGGCCTCAAATTATCGGCCCCTGGCCAATAGATCTCTCCCCGCCCCCCGGCCCACCTCCGCCTTCCGCGCATCTGACCCTCACCACCTTCTCAACGGCCCCCTGCCTCCGCAATGCCCGTCTCGAGACAAAAGCCCCCCTTTTAATATTGGGTCAAAGGGGAAGGGGGCACGGTGGCTCTCTCTAACCTGTTAAATTTGGGAAATGTTCCGCTGGTGGGATCAAAATACAATTAGAACTTTCAAAGCGCACCACCCTAAATATCTTCGAGAACATTGTCCAATTCCGGCTCCCGGGCGCGTCCTGAACAGTGGTAAAAGGGCTGCCGGGTAACCAAAGTCTTCCGGGCTTCTCAGGTCGGGAACTCCCCCCTCTGCCAAAAGCGCCCCGCGGACCCAAACCGTCGTCCTTCGCCCGAACCCTTAGGGGCAAAAGTTTGATTTCCAAACGTTGGTCGCTTTCCTTTCGCGCCCTCAAACCCTCCCAGGGCGGGACAACCCAATTATTCGGAACACGGCCGGCCACCGACCTCGTTGGGTGCCCGGGCCTGGCAACCCAGAACCTCGACTTGGGACCGGTCCCTACCCCTATGAACCGCCAGCTAAACTGCCAAATCGGGACACGGCCAATTACCTGGGGTGCCCAGGGCCCCGGAAACCCCCCTCCCCCACCTCTCCCCACCGTTCATCCTCCCCTCCTTCCCCCCTCCGGCCTGCTCCGGCTGGCGGGCCCCTGGCCTCCCATGCCGGCGGGCCCCCCGCAACCTGGCCCCTCCCATTGGCCCCGCGCGCGGTTCCCCGCCCGTTGGGACGGGCTTTTGGGTAAACACCGTACCTTCCGGGAAGTCGATGGGTTACCGCCGAATTAATGCCCCTGTTTTGGCCAGTTTCACGCCCCGGCTGTTCTCCCGCAATCAGAAATTTGGTTAGCTAATTCGTGGGAATATGAATAATACACCCATTTTTGAAACAACCCGGCCGTAAACCACGCGCATTTAATTTAGTCTTTTTCCAACGGTCTCGCGAACAAAAGACCGAAATAACAAAATTCCCCGCGAAAACGGCGTCGACCTGCTACTGGTGCGGAGACACTTTCAAACCCAGACCCATCCAAAGGTCGCTCTATAACATCAAAAATGATAAAATCGGCGCCTCGGACGGTATATTTTTATAAAAATCACTCACTGCGTAAATCACTTCTCAAATCTAAAAGCATTTAAAACCTCGATCTTGGAGTTATGCGGGTACGCGCCGATTACAATGTTGGTATATTTACCATAGAAGTCACCGCATGCATCGAACTATCCGACTTCAGGCGCTATTTTGCCGGAGACGGTCATCCTCGCGCATTTCAATAACACCCGATGGAACTTTCCCAGCAACAAATCCGCGGGTTGGCACTTGATGAACTATCGGCAACTCCAGCTCAGTGTGGTTTGCGCCGTTGATGCAAATACCCCCTCCGATGGGACAACGACCGGATGTGCGATATTGCAATCGTAAAAAATGCCAATCTCGTTCTTGAAGCGTCTTAGGTCTCGACGACTACATCAGACCACCGTCCGTGCTCTTAAAGCTGGGACCAATCCAAACATTCCAGCAATCCAGTAACGTAACAGTAACGGTAACGTTCAAAAGCTAAAGTCGCTGGCACAAGCTAAAGTCACGCTAGACTCTACTAGCTCACCTCATAATACCATCCCCAAATGTCCAAATCCACTACGACGTGAATCTCGCTGCTCATGCGTTCACAGACATGTCAAAGTGTCGTCCAAGGCCTCCTCGAGAGCCGTCCAGTGGAGAAAACCCCGCTGGGCCTTGCCAAACCATCAGGACCTCTTGCGGCCGCAAGAGCCGCGATTCGCGCCTCGATTGGTATCAACCGAAGGCGGAACCGAGACGCCCCCGCCAGACATCGGTCCGACGCGCATAGCTGAGTTCAGGAACGAACGGTGGGATAACGATCTTAACCTCACCTCCCATTGGCCTTCTGGCGCATTCCCAAAAGCCTCAAAGGCGGCGCCATCCACCTATCCACCTCTCACCCAACCCGCAAGCCCACAGCGTTTCTCGATGAGGAAAAAGCCGAATGTCTGGCCGACATCTCGAGGCTCAATGCTCGCCAGCTCACAGCCGGTGAGCGCCGCTCATCTCCGCAAGGTAAGGCGGGTTGACCGGTTGACACACCTACCACGCGACGTTCTCACCCGTAACGGAAGGTGAAGTCAGATCGATTATCAAAAGCAGACCACGGAAGCCCCGGGCACCGATGGCATATCAAACCGCGTCGCAAAGTCCCGACTCCCCCTTTAACCTCCGTCCTAATCTATAACGCAACTCTTTCCAAGGTATTTTTCCTAAACCTTGGAAGGACGCTGAGTTATAGGCTTCCTCAAACAGGGAAAACCTCCCCACAAACCAACCTCCTATCGTCCTATTGGCCTCCTTAAAAGCTTTTGGGAAAATCTAAAGGACTAACTTTGTGCAGGCTAAGGGCCCCAAATCAGTCAATTCCTTTCAGGTAAACATTTCCTGAACACATCAGGTCCCACATCACGGACATCAAATCCCCATGTTACGGACCAACAAACAGGGCCTTTTCCTCGACTGGCAAAGGCGTTCGACAAACTATGGCACGACGCATATACAAGTTATAAGCTCGCGTGCCAACTCTCTACTCATCATACGAGACTTTCTCCTAAAGCGGACGTTCCGATACCGCGTCGGGATCGAAATCTCAGCCACACCCTACTAGCCGGGTTCTACAGGCTCCATATTGGGTCCATCCTCTTCACCCTGGCACCAACGACATCCCCCATAACCATAAATGGCACCGCCTTGTTACGCAGACGATACGCATTTTATTCATCAGCACATGTCCTTTTGTCATCCCAACGTCTCCAAACCACCAGGAACTTCGGTGACTGGTTTTGGGTGGAATCGAAATCAACCCTCAAGAGCGCGGCAGTCTTGTTTACACAGAATCCGACGATCCCTCCATGATCGACTCCTGACTTACCCAATTCCATGGGTAGATAAAATCAAATACCTCAGGGTAACCCTCGGACCCAAACTTCGGCCCCGCGGGTCAAAAACAGATGGCCTACGTCCTGGGTCGCCTGTTCCCTTTAATAAATCCAAGAAAGCTACTCTGCATAACAAGGTGTTGCTCTACAAAACAGTTATCCGTCCCTTCGATTTACCAGTCCGTGTTTGTCATGCATCCCCTTATCCACAAACTCCAAGCCCGAAACAGGTTCGCCACGCTGGGCCACGGGTGTGCCTGGTGCGTGCGCAACCGACCTGCATGTGGACCTGGGTGCCCTCCATACATCAATAAAAAGCGTCAACCGATATTTGACTCGGCGCACATCCGAATGAACGGCGCCGTACCAACGTAGCGCCGCCGCCATACCACGCAAATTAATTCATCGAAGCAGGAAGCACGCCCGTATAGGCGGACCGCGCCTATACTACGATCCGGACGACGATATAACGATCTGCGAACGCGTGTTAAATCGCCAACGAAACCACTTTTTGCCCTCGCCGTCGAGGCAAACTCACCTCACCCGTTAGACATCAGCGTACCAGGCCGATTTTCACCCGTTAGATAGAGCGGTTTTTGGCTAAATTGCTGTCCTAAAGCAAGTCGGCCAGGTTTCCCCCCGGGCGCCATCGTACAGGTTGCTAACGGGTTGAAAAGGATCAAAAGCGACCACCAGGCCGATGTTTGGCCTCCTGGGCACCCTCGATTAGATCGTGACGGTTTTAAAATAGTGGCGCCAGGCCGAGGTCTCCCCTCGGGACCCTCGGAGCTAAGCCAACAAATTAAGAGTTGAAGCTGCACGCTTAAGGTTGCCGGCCCCTCGGCTCCGCCGGGTTTTTGGTTAATTCCACCAGCAAGGCCATCAGATAAAGATAAAGATAATTTCCAGCCATTTTAACCAACGACCTACGGTTTCAAAGGACACTTATCCACAGGTTACGGAGGCAGTACCAGCTTATATTGGCCTCTCTCCAGTGTTACATTCTCCTTGCCTGTTTGTCACTGTCGTTGTAATGTATTTAATTCCGCTTATAGAATTATAGAAGCTAGAATTATAACAATACTCGTTCTTAGAAATACGAATTATTGAATTAACCTACAAAAAGTAAGGTATTTTAAAGTAGTGTTTTAATATTTCTTTTTATTACATGGTATTTTGGTCTTTTGTAACAAGATCCTTATCACATAATTATAAAATACCGTTGCATAAAACTAAGAGTTAGGTGTATGTACCTAACTCTTATTTTATGCTTTTTATGGTACTATTTTTACAATAGTAATTCAACAATAAAATGTATGGTTAAATCGAGAAAATAATAGCTAGAATAAATTACAAAAATTATAAAAACCCTTAAAGTAAAATTAACTTAAACTAGTAACATAAAAACAAATAAAAAAATATAATAATGTTTCCGCCCGGGGTCGAACCGGAGACCTTCTGCGTGTTAACCGTTACACCACGGAAACCTTGACAAGAATAATGCGAATATCACACCAAATATTGAGCTAAAGTAACATACAACAATTGTTAAAAATACTATATTCTGAGTTGAACGAAATTGTTAATAAAATGCAAAGTTTTTAATCACAACTGAATGCATCTCGTCAAATTTATTTACGTATCAAATTATTTTGCCCCTTGTATTATAAAAATTTTGGCAACACCTTTTTTATAAACTAAAATTCATATATTTTGGGTAATGGCGTGTAACATTCATTATTTATTAATTATGAGCCTAAATTACATAGAAATGTGAATGAATGTTAGTCCATACTTCAGTAGGAAATGGTCTTAATAAGTCGGAAATCGTGGGTTCCAATCCCGCGAGATATACCGGCCGACAATGTCTGCTTATCAACCAACTGTGTGAACAGTACAATAATATATGCGTCGGGCATATGAACAGTCGGTCCTTATTAATATGTAATAAGAGAATAGAAGAAAAGAAAGTGTCTGTTCCTATGTATAAAAAGCGGATTTAGGATTTATTTATTTAACATAATGACAACCCACATATAGTATATAACTCTTTATTTACTTTAATCAGGAGAGAGTTTGAAACAATATTTACTTCTAAAACGGTCAAATTAAAGGGATCCGTGGCATTTAGTGAATGGGCAACAACTGGAATTAATAATAGTAGGCGTAGATTGCATATTTATTTCAGTGTAAGGTCCTTTTAAGCATAGTATATTTTGGAAATTATTCAAAAATATTTTAAAAAGTGTGTTATTTGGGTAAATGCCTATATTTTAACAATAATATTAATAAAACATCAGATAAAATCAAAATAACTTGGAGCATAATAAATAATGAAACCGTAAAAGTCACAAAACGTAACAATCAAAGAAATTTGAAAATTAATTATTATTAAATTAAAGCTAATAGTGATGTTCAACTTTTTCGAACAGTTTTTGCAGACATTCCGGTTTCTACTGCCAAGTCTCTTTTATCAACTTCAGGCTTATTTCAATAATGATAATTTTATGCTTGTAATTGTTTGTTTATCGTTTCAATTATATTTTAAAATATTACGAAACAATAAGTACCGCTGAGTTTCTTTCGTCGGTTCTTCTCAGGTCAGAGGCGTCCTTTTCCGAACAGGTGGTAGGTTTTTGGGTTCCATGCAAAGCCGGCGAAGTCGAGTCACTAGTTTTATTACTGTAAAAGTATATTTTGCATGTTTTTCTTTTAATATCTTCTTCGATTTATTTATTTATTCATAAAATTCTTCGACTTACTCACTTGACTTTATTTCCCATTGTCATTAAAATAACAGCGATCTGAAATAAGAGGAGCAATTTGTCAATGGTTACAGTCACAAGTGTCAATTAATGAACCCTCTTGCTAACAATGACACTTCTAACAAGAACTCCTGACACAAGAGTTGACCCAAGTCGTCTCCTATTAATACTGATTGTGTTATGAATGTTCCCTAACTTTTAATGATATCTGACATACCATAAAACAAAATCTACATTACATTTTGCATAATTCGTTTAATTGGCATAACTTAAATAAATAAAAGTAGTGGAACTTTTTAAAATTACTTGTTAAACATCTCTAGTATGTAAGACTAAGTAAATAATCAATTTACGTCGGTCGGTATGAAGTAAAATACACAATTTTAATTGGTAGTTTAGTAAGACTTTCTTAACTATTTTTAGTTGTTAAGGAACAGAGGACCCGTAATTGGCACTTTTGATTTAAATAACTGTGATTTTTATCGTTTTTACCCTTTATCCAAACCGCAGTTTTTCAGTGTTTTTTTTTTAAGTTCATATGAGGTCAACTTATCTAATCAATCCGGATTTACATTACTAAGTTTTAACGCACAACTACTGTCATCTGAGTTTCACTGCATGGATAGGTAAATTAGAACTAACATCCTGAATCGACTGCCAAGGGGTGGTCTTACAACTGGGACTGACTTTTTACGTCCTAATCCAACGTAGAATCGTTCTACTTTTTTGGCAATACCTAACCCTTGTTGTCGCAATAAACGAGAAAACAATGATAACACAAAGTGTTAAGGAGGATTTAAACCCACTAGGCCTTGGAAGCTGTAAAATTTTAAGCACTTTATGCGCTAGAATATTATTGATTAGCTTATTTTAAATATGTTTTGTATATTAATTATAGAGTTTTACCAATAAAGACCAATATAATATTTTAATGTAAAAAGTCGGTCCATCCACCACGTATTCCACCACGCTGGTTCAACCCGCATTGGACCAGCGTGGTGGAATACGGTTCAAAAACCCCCTAATAGGGAAGGCGTGCATTAGGATTAGACCTACATCTAGCAGTGGACTAACAGAGGCTGATGATGAAAATTATTACATTTATTTAAAAAAACCAACCAATTTGGACTACCTCCGTAGGCGTGCGCTTCAGAAACTGGAGGTCATGGGCTCGAATCCTGCGGAGACTACGAATTTTCATTGTTATTTCTTAGTTTGGTCGGACATTTAGGCTTATCACTCGATTGCCTGTAAAGTAAGATGATCCATGCGTCAAATGAGCATGTAAAATCTGTCCAGCGCCGGATCTCTTTCCGATCGTGTCAGTTATCCGTACCATCGGGCTATGAGAAGAAAAAGGAAGAGCGATTGCACCTGTGTTTGCGCATACACTCGTGCACTATAATTTTCACTGCCCACTTGGCTTTCCTCTAATTTAGATCAGCCTATATATAATTATTGCGTAAATGAAAAAAGCTAAAAGAAACATATTTTATATTACACATGGAAGTCGGAATATCTTTTTTCTTTAACCTTAAGGAATAATCAAGTTGGTGCACCTATTTATATCGATAAAGTTACCATTACAATTATATTTTGTAAACAACTAAATAAATCTTACTAGAATTCTCAAAGCTCCGAAACCAAAGTCCGTGAAATAGGTTATCATCCACAAATGTGTTATCCGCACTAAAATCAAATTGCTTTACGACCACTGCAATACACTTTAGACAATAGACAAAAGACACGAGAAACCAATCTGATTAAGCGAAACAGTTAATTCTGAAATTGTTGCGATCAAACGGTATTAAGAGTGTACTATTGGAATGATTAAAGTTAAAAAGGGAGCAAAATTTTTAAAAAGACCCAGCTATTATTGTTCGTCAATACGTTCGAAAAAAATTAAGCATTATTAACTTCGATTGGCTGAACAATACGTTTTGCCTTAAGTTATTAATACAACACACAGTCGACTATTCCTTTTTTATTCTTTCTTCCTGTTACATCGCAACACTTTCAGAAATAACTAGTTCGCTTTTAAAAGTATCTGTAGTTTCTCCTGTAAAGTCTATTGCAGTGATCGAGAAGCAATCTACTCCGAGTGAGGATTACATATTTGTTGTGTGGAAACCTATTTCACGGCCTTTCGCTTTGGAGCTGTAAAATAAACGCTCGTATTTTCTTAATGTATTTCGCTGATGTTAACTGCTTTAGCGAATATAGACTCCAATGATACGGTTTTTGTATGTTAAATAATGGAACCCCGACAGAAAATCAATATGCAATACAAGCATCCGTGAGTGGCGAACGTCAGATATCAGCTCTAGGGAATCGTTAGTGGTCGCGTGACAACCGATTCATTGGTGTTGAGTTGAATGGACGATTCGAGTGTTAATTACAGTACAATATGCTTGAAACGAATTCAGTAGGTGATTAAATTAATCAGCCAACGTAGTCTCGGAATTAGTGCAAAATAAAATTTTAAATAAATTAAAAAATATATATGACCGACTTTAAGCAGTGTATAAATTTTTTACGTAAAACTTGTCATACATGATATTGTGATTTAGTGAAAACCGTAAAAATTATTACGTGTTAAAAATGCAGTGAAAGAAATCGCAGGGTATTTTCTTGCAGTATTATATAGCGCAAAATGGATGTATACTTTTTAAAGTTTGTCATCGTTTAAACCGTAACTGCCTCCGTAGCCGAGTGGTATAGGCGTTTGCTTAAGAAACCAGAGGTCGTGGGTTAGAATCCTGCGGGGACTCAACAAATTTTCGTTGTTGTTTCCTATTTGGCTAGGGCAATTTGGGCCGATCACCCTTTGTCTGAAGAGTATAATGATCCATGCGTCGGATGGGCATGTAAAAAGTCGGTCCACCCACCAACCCACATTGGACCAGCGTGGTGGGATACCGTCCAAAACCCTTTAATGGATAGGGATGTATTAGTAGTAGGCCTATGTCCAGCAGTGGACTATCAAAGGTTATTATTTTAGATATTTTTTACATTTGATTTGATTTACTTAGATTTTGTATCATAAAATTTTAATCTTCATGATGGTCCGGTACAAATCATAATATTATAAAATAATTAATTATATTTTACTCAAACATAAAATTCTAGTAAAATATATTAATAGCATGGTGCGTTTCAGAATAATAGGTTTTTCACGCTTTTCAAGGATACGCTCGGGCACGAATAAGCAATAATTATCACAAGAGGTGACATAATCCGGCAATAAATCTTATGTAAAATGGAGATTTTGCAAATTGAGAAAGGATGACATATATTTAGGTACTCACCTATGCCAAAACCAAAGACGGTTTTTATTTTTTTAATGGGCAGTATCAAAGGAACATACCAAATAGTAGTGTTGTAACACAAAGTTTAATTACAGATCAATGCTTAGTAAATTCGCGGATAAAGTAGAGGAAAAAATATTTTTTGTTAAAAAAATAAGTAAAGGTAAAAATTGTTTTTCGCTACAAAGGCTTTTTTATTGTATAAACATTTACTAAACCATTTAGTCATTATGTTGGTTATCATAAAATCAAGTTTGTGGCTTCACCCCATAATAACCACATTTTTGTATGACCAATTACGTGCGAACTTTCAGAAAATATGCGGATATTTTATTATTTATGAAATTATTTTGTTTACAAAGTTTTTAATTAAACCCTCCATTTAAATGATTCAAAATATTTATAGTATATTTCTGGACATAAATAATTCTTATTCAGTGTTTAATTACTTTACAATTATTTAAAACTATACCCGACTTTTTACTAAAGTTTATATCTTGGTAAACATATAAAAAATCTCGTATTGAGTATCATAACAGATAATTATTGTGTTTGAATATAACATTCCTTAAAGAATATCCTTTTTTTGAGGACGGAAACCAAAAGTAACACTTGGATTTCAAAGATAGTGATTACCTACACTCATTTTCAACGTGAGATAAATTAAGGAAGGCTAGTAATAAAGTTTTACTCAATGCAATAATATTAATATGTACCTTGCATTCCTTATTGAAAGATTGCATTTCATTATTCCTTTGGTATCGTACATAAAATAACGTTTCACGTAATGCAAAGCCTGAAACTTCATCTTGGATGGGACCCCACGCCGCTCAAGTCGAAGGCGCGCTAGAATTTAAATAAACCGTAATTTTCTTTGACCTAAATTATTCAGATGAATGCTGATATTAATTATTAAATATATTTTGTCATCATTTCACATCATTTAGTTTCGTAATCTTAGAGATTACTATTTTAACTTGTAACCGACATGTAATTGTTGTAGCTATTCGATTATGTTATGTAACAAAAAAATGTTTTTGAAGAAAATTATTACCTTAGATATGATTATTAAAAAAGGTAATAATTAACTGTCAGATAAAACATTGAAAATTCCCGTCGTTTTTACATTATATTTGGAGAATTAAAGAAATGGACCTGCGATACTACTTACAAAGCTATGTATCAATGAAACACTATTAATAGAAGGGAAGGAGAATCATTGATACTGACAGTTCTTCGCTAGACCATTCAATTAGCAATGTTTAGTTATAATCTGATCAATATTGGAAAAATCAACACTTTATTGTGTTGAAAATGTTATCGTAGACATTTTATTACTTTTCCTATACAGGGAAAGAAAAAGGTAGTCCCTCCCTGGAAGTGAACACTTTTCAAATAAGATATTTTATTGTGTATTGGAAAATGTACAAACTTATAGATGTATGATAATAATTATAAATTGAAAATTGTTTAGCACGTATTTTAATAAAGCTCAAAGCACGCTTTTCTTATTTCAAATCTGCTTGAAGTTCATTGAATGGCAACGTTATAAAAAGTATTAAGAACGACAAAACGATCAAAACTAAAATATGTAGTTAATTAAAAAAGTACTCCTGTTCTTTCACACAAAGTTAATTTTAAAATAAATCTGGTTGGTGACGTTTTTTAAAACTTTTATTCGTACAAGATAGTCTACAAAGCTTTGGAGAAAGAAATCATTTTAGATGAAATTTAAATGACTCCATCTCGTTATAACCGAATTATTCAAACTTCTGCTCTGATTAACTGCAGTCTACATTACTTTTTTGAGCTTAAAACCTTAAAGGTCTGTTCATTAATATTAAATTATTTAAAAAAAAAATAAAAATTAAAAAGCTTTAGTTGCAACGCAGCAGTGTGTAAACACTACTGTGTTTCGGTTTGAAGGGCACCGTAGGGAGCGTGTGTCTCACGGTAGGCAGCGCATTGGTCCCCCCGCACAGATCTTTGCTCCCGCGAGGACGGGTATGCGTAGGCATTTCCCCACGGTTAAGAAAAATCATAGGTGATAGCCGACGTCAATGCGCGTTGGTCACTACTTTTAATCAGGTGGCCCGAGTACTCGTCTGCCTTCGTACGTAAGTTAAAAAAGACAACATGGCCTAGTAACCTTTACCTGAAAATGTGATGAACCATCAGTCAGATTGGCATGTAAAATGTCGGTCGCGGTTGTCAAGACCGACTTTGGTAGTCGTGACAGGACGTCAATACCATAAACTACTACCATTGTACAACACTCGTATTCCCGTTATGAAGGATTAAAGTTTTTTCTTCAATTTATTTAATCGGACCTAGTGCTTTAAATCTTCAACGTTAATCATATAAACACACTAGGTGCATCCGTTACATACAAACAAAGCAAAATTTAGTTAAATCAGTAAAGCTGGCTTCGAATTTCGCGAGACAAACGAACAGAAATAGATGTTTATATTCATGTATTGACTAGAATAGAAAAATACACATATTTTTTTCACGATTCTTACGATTTTGTTTAAGTTACACCAAGGGAATAATAGTTATGCGATGCCTAACTAGGGAAAGGTCCCCGGTTCGTACCCTAGAAAGTAACTGTGCATTTTTTTTTTAATTTCCATTTTATTGGTATAAAACTAGCATAGCACCAATTAACTTTTACCGCCGTAAGAACATGAAATAATAAATATGCATAAAATGTATAAAACACAACTTGATTGATAAACGTAAAGTAAGGTATTTTTGTATAAGAAATAAAAAGTGATTTTGGAAAATATGAAGAACATTTTCAGCAATTCCAGGCAAGAGGGTCAATTAAGGCACTCTCTCGTTAGCAATTGCACTTCTGTCAAGAACTTTTGACACAATGGCTGACCCAAGTCTGTTCATAATGATGGCTGTGTTTTAAGATTTTTGTTTACGCTATGAAAGAATTGAGTCCAATAAATAGAGCAATGTTTGGATGTATGAATGTAGCCAAGTTATCGGGAGCTTGGAAGAGCTTTCTAAAGTTTGATACAAACTTATTATAAAATGACTAACGTTGAAATGTTGAGATACACATTCAAAGCTTATTTACAAATACCAGTTCTCTTAAGCAGATAAAATGTTTGATCCCTTTGCGTGATTAATAATCGTTAAAGTAATGAACACACATAGGGGGTAAGCTCAGCTAAACGCTCTATTCATATATGCTATGCAGACCTGTATGTGGGGTCGAATCTATTACTGGGGTATTTTTTTGGATACAAAAGCAGACGCCATTGAACTAAACGCCTATTATCTTTGGCAAAACGACCAACGCACACACCGCCGTGAGATATAGGATGTTACGTCTCGTTTACCCAGTAAATACGTTGGCTACGGTGGCCTGCAAACCGGAACAAGTTAGTGTTTTCATACCACACTGAAAACACTGCACGCAAAATTGTACCGTACCGCCTTTATTGCTCTTTATAAATGAATTATAGTAGGCTATTGCTTATTTTAGGGTTTTTATTTACACTTTAGTCGGCAGTGACAGACTTAGCTCGTGGAACCTAAAAACGTTGGAGACATATGGTTGGCACACCCAAGGAAATAAGACGATTAATAATGGTATAAAATTCAAACTATCCAGTTTCAAGAAAGAGTTAATAAGTGATGTAAGCAATCTTGAAATAGTTAGGCTCGCGTTCATGGGACTTTACAACTTCCTGGCTTCCTGATATGAACTTAATTGTTCCTGTAGAACAATTAAGTGTTATTAAACACTACAAAATATATAAAACAGTTTCATAAAAAATCATCGACATTTATCTAAAGTGAATCAATGCTTTTAATACATTTCATAAATATTTAACCGGTTGTTCATTAACTTCACAAATACAATTAACCTTGCTTTATTTGAAACAATGTTCATTAATTCAAACGTCATTCTGATCACAATTAATCATTCAGTCATTAAACGCAAATTGAATGAAATTAGGAGTTAATAAAGTTTGTTTAGTAGAACAGATAAAACATGCGTCAATAACAAAGCAATTATAATTCATTGCTATAAGAAATCTTAGTTTCTTTATGTACATAATAGGTGAAACATAACGAATTTTTTTCTGCACTCAGTTTATTAGTGTTTGTCTCCGATGTATCAAATAATTATTATTACTAATCTATTGATAATTATGGATTGACTGTAATTTACATGAATTTAAATATATCAAAATAGTAAAATATTATTAACATTTATTTTTTAGATGAGATCGGTAACTTATAAACAATTTTTATCTCAAAAGCTCTCCATACGCAGTATTTCGATTTCAGATAAAAACTTCAAACTGGCAGTAGTTCATTACCATGATTAAAGAATTGAGATTTTTGCATAAAAAATATTAAAGCAGGAATAAGCTCCAATATCCATAAGCTCCAATAAGCTCCAATAATCCAATAGCCTCCAAGAATATTATGTTTTCAATGCGTTGGAAAGATTTTTCCCGATAGCATAAATCTAGCATCTTGCGTTACAATTTTTATAAATGTATTTTTCGCTTAAGAAATGCAGTACTATTTTTTGATCCCACTAATGAAGTATTTTATTGAAGAGAGCAAAAGATAATCTAAATTATATTTTACTTCTGACATTTTTACTTTCCAGTGGTCGTAGTCGATTTCAGGCGTCTTGTTGCCATTGCTGAAGTGGAATTTACAGGCCTTTAATAAAATTCGGCCCTCCGAAAAAAATTTAAATAAACGAAATAAAATGTGTGAATGTACTTTTAATCATTAATTAGTCCCTTTATTAAATACAAGCAGTTCGACCACGGCTCCGCTCGTGATATTTTTATACTCTTATTGGTTTTCTAGGTAGCCTATGTTATTCAAGATAAATTGAGCATTTTCAAAATTGGCACAGTAGTTGTTGCGTTCATTCATTATAAACAAACGGACAAAAATGCAATTCTTTCCACTTCATAATATTAAGAAAAGAGATATCTTTAAAAAAACGTACCTGACGTGATTTATGACGCCATTTGCTTTTACCTAATTGATCCGAGTAGGACATCTCATTCATCACAATGTCCCTATTTTCTGTAAAGATTTTTGCTAATAATTGAGGGTTTTTTGTGTTATTAGTGAGTCTAATTATTTTTAATTATATGATTTTTTTCTGTTTTCTAAAAAACATCTTTATATTTTACTTGTAACTCCATCAGTTGCCCTTACATGCAAAGGTACCCTATTTCGGTCTTTGGTGAACATAATTTGAACAATATTCAAATAAGTTATGTCTTTAAAACTGTCTCAAAACATTAAAAATAATTGTATTTGTAGCTTAACCAATTGTTAAGTTACAAATAGTAACATTTTTATGTATGTCATAGATTCGATAAAGCCGAAACTGATTTCCTGCTTAAACAGGAAGGATACATTTCAGCGGTAAAGGCGTGTCAATTACGGGACTCCTCGAGAACGATGACTCTTCCAATAACAACTTTTGACTCGAGAGCTGACCCAAGTCTGCTCATAATGGTGGCTGCGTTTTAAGGTCTGGTAAGGTCGTGGACTAAATTGTATTGGTTAAAAGATAAATAAGTAATCTTTATCGTGATGGAAAAAAAAATACTTTCTGACGTTTTAACACTTTTTCTCTATTACTTTCATGAATATTAAAGTATTTAACAAATTATTGTTGGATCAAGTTGACAAAAAAGTTTTATGTAGACATCTTTTAATTCAAAATTCTCATTTTAATATAATTTCATTTTATCTTCACAGTAAAATGTATAAAACTTATAACATGAGCAATGGAAAACCTGTTTAAAATTATAACCATATTATTGACATAATCCGTCTATGTACTTAAAACCGAGATGTAGTTAAACACAAAGGTTTTACAAGTTCTTTTTTGTTTATATCATTGTATATGGATATCAAAAATATCTTGAAGTTTTGTAAATTCTTTAAACTGGTTATGTTTAAAATCGATTAAGTTTTAATTTTCAACCCACAGGAAACTTAGAAAGAAAGTAATTAGATTTCAACTTTCCCTTTATATGCCTTAAAGTATATTGCGAACAAAAAATGGCTTATTTAAATATTTATTAGTATCTTACACCAGGTAGTTTCTAATGAGACAGTAAATCTTTTGTTTATATGTTGATTTTAAATTTTAATTATATAATTAATTCTTTTGTTTACTCGAATAATGCGTATAATTAAATAAAAGGACTAATAATTAATAAATTAAAACCCAAGCATAATACCACTGCCGGCTGTAATGATAACATAAGTTCATTTTGCGTAGGTTGGAGTACAGATTAAATTAAATTATTTAGTTACAATTAAGATCTGGCAATTCCTCTTCAGCACTGGCAACAAGACGCATTACATCTCAGTCCACCCCGTGACCAAGGCCGATGGAAAGTGTTCAAAACGTCGGGAATTTAAAATGTAAAATAAACGTGATGAAATCCGTAAAGAGTTTAACTCAATAATTTTAATTATAGTCTATTTTCGACTTTGTTAGGACTATCCAATGATATATAATCTACTATTTAAGTAGAGTAGAGTGTGATTTTTATTTGCATTCGAAGGCAGACGAGCTGTCGGGCCACCTGGTAGAAAGTGGGCATCGACGCTCATGGACATCGGCAATACCAGGGGTATCACCGGTTTACTACTTTTGTTAGAACAAAGGATGTTCCGTCTCGTCTACCCGCTAAATACGCAGGCTACTGGAGCCCTTTAAACCGGAACATGGTAATGTTTCCACACTACTGCTTTGCGGATAAAATAGGTACCGCCCCAAACGATCCCCTGTAAAAAAAGAGAACCTACCACCTCTTAATTTACTCACTATTACTTATTACAGTACTTCATGCGTAGAAAAGAGATAGACAAATGTATTATTCGAAATGGATTATAATGTTAACTGATGTTATGAATAAAACAGCCTGCATAGTAATATGTCATCTCTTTTTACTACTGATTATTACTGAATATTAGAGATGAGCCAACTGCTCAGAAGACATTATAATGAGTAAGTGTACGCACATACACTTCCTGTTCGTTTATACTCTCATAGCCCGACGTATGCTCTCATAAACGACACAACCGGAGATAGATTACACGCAGAACTGACTTTTTACATGCCCATCCGACGCATTGAACAACCAGCTTACAGGCAATCGGATGGTCTGCGTATTACCTTAACTAACTAGGAAACAACAATAAAAAGTTGTAGAGTCCCCGCAAGATTTACACCCGTAGGACCGCCGAGCAGGACATTCACCTGAAAATAAGTGATACATCTAGCCTATGGGTTTGAGACATGGGTGTTACGTCTCGATTACCCCGTAAACATGCTGGCTACGGTGTCCTTCAAACCGGAACACAGTTGTGTTTCCACGCTACCGCTTTACGGCAAAAAAACGCACTGCGGTGGTACCGACGGCCTCTTGTAAAAAAGGGACCTATCACCTTTTAAAATTTGTTATAATTATGATTACGCATAATATACTTTAAACTCACATTATATTATACATATATTGTTTAAAAAACTGAACTGAATCTATAGCATTTCCAGGATATTATTACTGCTACAAAAATATTTCCTGTATATTACTATTTCATGGAATATGTCGTAACAGCATACTTTTATATAGACTAGTAAGAAAAAGGTCAAAGGGTAAAACTGCATCAAAGCTTAGAACGATTACAATCTGCTACGTCTTGTTGATGTGAAGTTAAGTCAAATTTATGGCAACTTTTAAAGGTTTTCTGCATTTATATAATCACAAGACATTAAAGAACAAAAATTCGCTCTATTAAGTGATGAATAATTATATGAATGTGGTGGAAAAGTATGAATATGGACTGTAAACATTTATACAGTGAAACAAATTATTTCTCTTTTCGGTGACGCCATTGTATTGTATGTAACGGTTCGTACATAAAGTTCACTGGAAACAGCTATCTGTTACGAAACAATTGTTTTAGCAAACAATTCTGCATTGTGCGTTTAAGTTAACTTCAGTTTGTATGGTGTAGTCTGTAAAACTTTAATTTTATTATCTCTCAAATGTTATCTAGTAAACAACGAAAATATGATAATAAAATAAATTTCTGTATGCAATTATTATAAATGAATAGTTTTTTTTTTTTTAATGAACAACCAAAGTAGAGAAGTGATTTTTAAGAAATTTTATAATATTCTGCAAAGTTTTTCTTTAGGATCACAAATACACTGACAAAATTTGCCTACCGAGGTAAAAAAAGGAAAAAAAACAGAAACTCAGTTTATTTTACGACCGGTATAAAAAAGACCCATGCCTCGGTAGACTAGTGCTACGGAGGAAGTTATTCCCTTTAATTCACACATTCACAATAAACATGAGATCCTTTACCACTATAATAAAGGCTGAAGTGTATTTGATTATTCGCTACTTCCGCATTCGGTGCAGAAGTATATGGATGGAAGAGTACTAAATATATTAAAAAATGTAAAATTTGTTTAAATAAATAACTCAATGCTTTTAATTCATTGCTTTTGTATATACTGTTTGATTCTGAGCCAGAATATTATTTCTAATGGAAAAAGCAGTCCCGATATTGTCTTTTTGTTACTTTACCATCGAGTATTAAAGTTTGGCACGGCTTCGTATAAGTCCGTAACTGAACTCTCCTCGTTTGTGATAGGTGTTGTGCATCTGTGATAGTGTTATAGTGTCGACTGGTTTGTGGCGGTGTTACGCATCGACTCGTCCGTACGAGACATGCTGGCTGTTGTCGGGGTCACGTGAGCCATTCCAATGTTTTTAAGTATAAGAGATGTTCAGTTAATGTCATCATTTTTATTTTTTTGAGATTTTACGTTTTTATGTTTTTTCAATATAAATCTGAATACTAAATAATATTTGATTCATTATTATATTATATTGTTTTGTTATTAAGTATTATCTGTATTTATAAACCATATAAATCTGTTTTCTTTGTCGTTTAAATAGGATTAACAATAAATCAAAAATTGAAAATTTATATGCTTTGACTATCTTATTTAGTAAGTACCTGTACGACGAACTGAGAAGTTTTTGTAATTATTACATTTTTATTTAAGTATCAGTCGTGAAAAGACGACAAATTCAGATCGATTAACAAAAGGTATTTTGATGAATGATCGCACGCCACTGAATATTGCTGTCATAATTTGGTTCAAAATTTATTAAAGATATTGCAAGGAATATAACAATTTATTTTCTAACTACACTAGCATTATAGTTCAGACAAACGGATATGGTTTTAAATAATAGTTACGTAATTATAGGAGTACTGCATTATTTATCTTATATGGCTTTTGCGTAAACATCAGAAATGTAGCGTTTTACCCAAGTCGCTTTTTACAACTCCTTCAAGAGATAGACAAATTTTATTTCAATGTCTCCACCAAACGGCAAATTGACACAAAATATTATTTTGGGAATTTATTACTGAGTTTGACTCTTTGACTGAACGCAAGTCTTTTTAGAGACGCATATTATTTAATAAATAGCAAATAAGTTTAAATATTAATCAAGAAGGAATCAATAGCACAATTTTGACACAAATATGAGAGTAAAAGATAATTTTTTTTAAATTTGGAGAGATAAGTAAATAAATATTTGTTTTACTAGCTAATGTTTATTAATTTTAGTTAATATTTAAGTACCACAACAACGCTCATCTGTTCTCTACTGAGAAACTTATTCAGACTTTATTTAATCAGAGCATGAAGGTGATTATTTCATTTATAATATGCAAAAGTTCCTTGAATTCAATAGAAAACGTTTTCTCTTCAAAAACCTTTGTGACCGTATTTCGCTAGTTCTAATTTTATCTAAAATTTAGGACAGTTTTATTTAAATTCACATCATAATATATAATGAAATTGTAAAGCTAAATATGCCTGCTCGGCGTAATTGTTAGTCACCCTGACTGTTACGCCAGAGGGTGTGCATTATCGTGAGGGCGTTCATTATCGTACACATATTTAAGATAAATTACGTTTATTTTACTATTGACTGAACGTTTCTTCATTTTAACGACAACTATATTTATTTATTATATGCTAATTATAGGATTTTTTTTATACTGCCTCCGTAGCCTAGTAGTGTGGGCGTGTGCTTTAGAAACTGGAGGTCGTGGGTTCGAATCCTGCGGGGACTTAACAAATTTTTATTGTTGTTTCCTAGCTGGTTAGGGCAATTTGGGCCGATCACTCAGTTGTCTGAAAAGTAAGATGATCCATGCATCAGATGGGCATGTTAAAAGTCGGTCCCATCCACCAAACCGCATTGGATCAGCTTGGTGGGATACGGTCCAAACCCCCCCAATGGATAGGCGATATATGGGAGGCATATGGCCAGCAGTGGTCTATCACAGGCTGATGATGTGTGATGTGTATAAGATTTATATTGCTAACTCTATTATAATGCCAACCTCGACACTAAAATGACTGATTACCGACATGAAACATATCATTATTAGGAAACATGAAACATACATTAGGTCTCACATATAAGCTGCTTCAATAGCGTAATTAAAGTCTTAGGAACACATTTAGATGCTTTTTTTTCAGAAACTGATAACACAACTAATTATATTTATCATGAACCCGTTAACATTTAAACAATAGGCAACAAACTATACCTTCTATACGATAATTTTATTTCAACATAAAATTATCGTTCTTATCATTATAAACATCATATAAAAATATAATATATAAACAGACGTTCTTAATTCCTTAAACTATAGTTATACTAGTTATAATGGCAACAGTTTCAACCTCTTTCTATATCTAATTCATCAAGATTTCCAAGAATAGAGAATCAAAAAAAGTCAAATAAATAAAATTATGTCAAAGATGATAGTAATATAGCTAAGAAACAATATTATCACACGCAAACAAAATATACTGATGAAAGCGCTTTAACAACGATATTGAAAAAAAAAAAACAATTTGGTGTTTTTTGTTTACTTCTGTGGCAAAGATTAATTTAGAAGAATAGATAAAAAATTCATGTTAATAAAATGATGACAAAGATGATAGGAATATTGGCAAGAAACACCATGTCAACCTACTCAAAGAACGTATACTAATAATCGGTCTTTAACAATAGGATAAATAAAAACATGTTGGTGTTTAATATTTATTTGATCCTTCGGAACTTCAAGACCTTCGGCACTTTGTAGAAGCTTGTAACTTCTTTAACGTTTTAAAAGTTAATAAAGCAAATTATTTTTTAAATGTCAGATGCAGAAGGTAGTGAGAAAATATGAGAGGAATAATTAACTCCAGCACGTACTAAAAGCTAACATAGCTTTGTAGCTTTTATTTAGCAAACAAGTTAAAATTACACGTTTAGTAAATATATTAAACGAGAAATAGGAGCCTGTTTTGTCTTCAAAACTAACCTTTTCCATCTCTAAAACCCTCGACACTTATAAACTGATTTTAAATTTAATAAAAGGCAAAACATACACATAATAAACATTTTGTCTTGTCAACAACATATCACAAACAAAATTTAGCCGAGTGACAACAAAATTGCAGAATTTCAAACAAATGTAACGCTAAGTTGAAACATATTGTTACATGTCACTTGTGATTCAAATAAATCGCTGTTGCGCAAAGTAAAAATGTTAACTTATTCGTGTATCTCAAAAAATAAATTATACTAATTCAAGAATTACCTTAATATAATGTAATATTTCAGGACAAGTAACTTATTACTATAAAAACACGATTAGTATTGAACTATGTTTGCGAAACTTTTTGCTATTTTAATTGGAAAGATTATCGCGTTTAAAATTGGTTTGGGGAAGTTTAACTAAAAACTATATTAATTTTACATAGTATTATAGTACATATTTGTACCTAGTGTTACTGTTATATTAAAAAAAAAAAACAGAAGTAGGTTTTTTTTTATCAATACCACCACAATTCAGGTTGGTATAAGCTGTGTATTTATCTTTTATTTTCATTTCTAGTATGGTTATGAACTGCTGTGAATTGAATTAAAACAAAAAAAAATAGATTTATGTGTACTTTACACGATTTATTTTTCCCATGGGGAAATGGTATTTTATAATATAACCGATAAGGTAATTCAATAAATCTCTAACACTTATAACTTTTCAACTTTTATGATTTATCGCACACTTGGATATTATTTGTATCAAATAAAATTTATGAAAAAAAAGTATTCTTTCCAACTTTGGAACTTTAAGACATAAATCTATAAGAAATCTACTAGAGTTCTGCGGCCCTACAAATGTCAGAAGACATTATGTTTCTTACTAAAATCAATATATAATAATATATAAACAATATATTATTGTATATATTCGAACTAAAGTGACCATAGTCAACATGATTGACGTGAAAATTATGTAAATGTGTGTATGTAATTATTTTTTCTTTATCGGTACAAGGTTACAATACAATACATAATTATTTGGCTCGTTATAAGTGCGTCAGTACTTTTTTTATCTAAGAGCTTTTAGCTTAAATTCCTCTGTACTATAAGAGTATAAAAGTATTGCTGGGAACTTTGACTGTCTTACGCCATGAACCTAAAACGTGCATCAGCAAAATGCGACACTCGAATTTTAAGTTTTGTGAGTGACAGCAACACTGGAAATCGTGAAGCTTAATGTTGAAACTTCTTATAACTTTTAATTACAGAATAAATAATGCGTGGATTGCATTGTGTTTTAACGAGAACGTGACAAAATACTCTTAGTGAAATAGTGTATTTCTGAATGCATTTTGACAATTTAGTACTTGTAAATAGACCCCAAGCTTCTTCTTTATAAGCCTTCGAATATTTTTTAAATCAATATCCTCTCTACCTCTACTCATCTTTTGTGTTTTTTGTCAGATATTTGCTAGATAACGAATCAATCGAATTGAAATTATTACATCAGATTGGTTAGCAACCACGTACTGGTCATAGCTGTGTAGACCGACACCCTACGAGATGGTGTGACGACCTGTGCAAGTGTGCAGGAAGTCGCCGGATGCAGGTGGCTTGGTATCTTATGACAACTCATGGGGCCAATGTACAGCAGAAGATTTAATTGGGCTAAAATGATGATGATGATAAAAATAATTGGAATGTACTGCGTCATTTTAATGCCTTTATTTAATACATTTACGAACACGTACGAAGACTATGATTACGTGTATAACAAGTGATGTATCATTATAGGACAAAGCACACTGTTATAGTTTCCGTGATATAATATCAATATAATTTAAACTGCAATTTTCATCGTAGCCCTGAGTAAAATGATAAAATTATTGACAACCGCACGACATAATTTAATTGTAATTAATGTAACAGAACGTAAATGACTCGATTTTGTCAATTTGAATTTGAGCAATTATTACTATAGCACCGTTGAACAATGTTACTTGGTAACTAATGAATAACAAGACCATACGCTAGCCTGATAGTTACTGATGCGGGCTGCCAATAAGAATGAAGTGTAATACCGACGAACCCTTAGCACACTGAGTAGTTTGTCGGGTTGTTCAGTTATTAAACTAAGATATTCTTAAAACTGACACACAGTAGTACTTACAATTACAGCCTTTCGACAGTAGAACAATCGTGAAAGCATAATAGAATAAGTAATATAGGTACACAAAATAAAACTATACAAGGAAAAGCAATTAATTAAATTAAGCAATGAGTATAATTACTTTCTCTCTAAACACAAAACCATCATTACTTTTGTCCCGAAATAGGTGAGTATATTTAAATTTTAATCTATGCCATAGATATAATATAATAAAAAGTTTCGTATCTATTTTATTGAAATAATTTTTTGAAATAAACAAGGGTATTAATCTTTATGAATTCTTGTGTAAACATAACTGCAGCAGCACCGTATAAATATTTCAGCACACCATTTTGTTCAATCTTTATAAACATGAATGTTTTTGTTAGACTTTTTGTATATCAGATAGATTTAATAACTAAAATTGTTTATTATTAGCACTCCTGGATATATGCCTTTTTTATGAACGCCAAGATGGCGTCTATTAAAAAAAGGTACTTATAGTTGCCACGCTGAGCAGGCTTTTTTTTTATTTATTCTTGAAGTTATGCTTCCAGACTCATGTCTTTAGTAAGCTTCATCTAACACAGAGTTCGAGAAACTCCCGTCCCCACGAACTAGGTGGCCCACATTTTTTGCTAAAAATGAAGGCCACACGTGCAGAAGGTACGTGAGTTAGGAATTAGTTTATGTCTCCTAAGGATCGTCGACGATCGGTTTACGGACCGGGACGCCGACGGTCTGGCAACTTAATCGATTGCTGGGGGCGGTGTGAACCGCCCTGGAACGCGGGTGTATCTAGTAAACGCGGTGTGTGTGTGTCGCTGTGCTCGTAAGCGAGGGCGAACTACAGGTGAGTGTGTGCTATTCCTACTCGTGTGGTGTGTAGGGTCTGATGTCGGGACCTCAGCGACCGCTTCCTCGTCCGGGTCGAGGAGAACGTTTCGCGGTCTACGCTTTTGACGCGTTTGGATCAGCCGTATACGTTGCTGCTTTTACCAGCAGAGGGTTACTGTGGTTGACTACTTTGTCTATGTGTTTGCGAGTTAACTTTTTAAAGTGCTCGAGGGGGGTCGGCAATTTGCAGTCGCTGTGTAAATCTACGTTTCGTTGGTACCACTGCGCCCCGGTGGCGCGCGGATGATTTTGAAGTTATACTTCTTTAGGCGAGTTATGAAAAATGATGAGAGTGAAATTTTACGATTTGTCACACAAATTAACAGTTTATAATGAAAACGGTTTATAATAAGGTCCATATTACATAGTGATAAGGTTGATTTTTGTAGTGATAATGGAGTTGTCGTTTTTATTTGCGATAGTTGTTGCATAATGTGCTCTATGAGTTAGGATTAAGGTTCGTTTTGGTGTATATATATATATATTATTATTAATAATATATTTTATATTATTTAAATTTATATTAAATATATATATTATTATATAAATATATTAATATTTGTAATGATGTTTATTCAACTTGATATAATGGTAATATTTTATTCATTTAATATATCAACATTGTGATTTATCTATTAATACGTTTTAGATAAGCGCCATCTAGTGACACATAATCAAAGCTTCTGATTTATAGTACCGCTGTAATGTGTGATTTATAGTACAAGTAAGCCAACATCTCTTAGGAATTCTACATTTGTAAGCTACAGATGGCGCTGAACTACCAGTTATATGATATATCAAAGTACGTCTTGTGAATCCATAAATTCTTAATCCAATTATTTATGATTAGTTCTTGTAAATCTATCATCTTTAATTATCTTAATTATTTTGATTGATATTACTTACTATTTGTGAATATTAGTGAAAAAAATTGTGCTTATATACTTTTTCAAGTGCTCCGATATAATTGAGGTTAACTATCTGTATGTATTATTTATTGATATAAATTAAAATACTTTTATTTAATATAAATAACACTAAATATTATTAAATTATTAATGTTAAATACTTATTATTGGTTATTTAATATTCACAAAATAAAAATAAATTTAATAAAACATTTAATAAAAAGTTTGTGATAAAAATTTAAAATTGAACTTTAAATTATAATATTAATTTTTAATATTTGCTATTAAATTGAAAAAATAATAAATATTTATAAAATAACTAAATAAATTTAATGAAAACTTTTGATAAAAATGATAACTGAAGTTCCGATTCAGACATTACGGAAGATACTATGGAAGTGGACATCATTTAATTAAAAATACAATTCGAATAATAAGACAATTTATAGTTAGACTTAATGTAAGAAAATAAATATCTATTTATTTAATTTTTCAAATTTAAACTGAACTTTGTTGATTATCCTTTTCAATCCTTCTATTATTTTATTGTAATTAATTATTTCCATGCAATTAAAACTATTTTTAATGATGCCAAGAAGTATAACTTCTCACGCGTACATAAGTAGCGCACCCATTTTTTTTTTATTACTTGTAGTTGATTTAGGAGTGTGGAGGACGCGTGAGTGAAAGCTTGGCATGCATAAGCCATGATTGGTCGTATGCATACCTTGTACAATAGAATTTATGTTTGAGTGACGTTTTACTGTGGGAATTCGTTAGGTGATAGAGTCTGATCGAACGAACAAAGCCCTTCTCCTAACAAAAAATACCTGTATGGGCCATGGCCTATGGGTAGTCTTGCCAACTGGGACTGACTTTTTACGTGCCCATCCGACGTAGAAACACCTTACTTTTCAGGCAACAGGGTGATCTACCTATATTGTCCAAACCAACCAGAAAAGCGTTTCAAGTGTTAAGGTATTATTGATTAGCTTATTTTAAATATGTTTTGTATATGAAATGCAGAGTTTTATGAATAAAAAACAATATAATATTTTCATTTAAAAAGTTGTCCAGCCAACGCGCATTGTACTAGCGTGGTCAGATACTGTCCAAAATCCCTAATAAGGAAGGACTAATAAAGGCTGATCATAATGATGATGATGATAATATTGCTTTTTTGTTATATGCTACCAAATTGGATTGCCTTCGAAGCCTAGGGTCATGGGCTAGGCTTAACAAACCGGAGGTCGTGGGTTCGTTCGTTCCTTAGCGTTAGATGGTCCATGCGTCGAATGGGCATGCAAAAATCAGTCCTGCGCCTGATCTCTTTCCGCTTATGTTAGTTATCCATCCCATCGGGCTATCTTGTTTTAATGAATTAAGGAATAATCAAGTTGGTGCACCTATTCATATCTATGGAGTTACTATTAAAAGTCTAAAATATTATTATCTATAAAAAGATGGTATTTTGTAAACAACTAAATAAACCTTAGTAGAATACTTAATATTATATAAGCATTTGTCACAGCCTCAAAGCTAAAATCCGTGAAAAAGGTTTCCACCCTAAAAATGTGTAATCCGCACTATGAGCAAATTGCTTCTCGACCACTGCAATAGACTTTTACACGAGAAACCAATACGAATAAACGAAACGGTTAATTCTAAAAGTGTCGCAAATAAACATTATTTAGACTATGTTTCAGCAGGTTTTATCTGTTTGTTATCTTTTCCAACATATTATAGAAAGAAAAAGAAAGAAATATTTATTTGGCACATATATGATAAGTTTCTACGTGTTAAGTTAAAATATAGATAAATAAATAAAGTGGGATACGGTTCAAATACCCCCTAATGGAAAAGGCGTGCATTAAGAGAGGCCTATGTCTAGCAGTGGACTGCCAAAGGCTGATGATAAAATTAAATATACTGTGGATAAAAGTGGTCACTATTACTAAAAGGTTTGATACATAAAAATCAAATATATATTATTTTTATTTCAGTAAACCTTTATGTGTAGAAACATTTTTCATTACATTTTACGAGGAGCATCAGTCTCATTACTTCCAACGAAGTCAGCGGTGTGATGTCTCAGACGTAATAAAAGTATATTGTGTTTTAGCCAGTATTATTTTTAGTCCATAATAAAGATTGCGCCATTGCGTTACTTCACGGTAAAATCCTTAAAACTTACCTTAATTTTAATAATGCAGTATATTTAAACCTTTCAAGTGTTGAAACTATTGGAGAGCGTAACAAAATGATAAAAGCGTATTAAAAATATAAAGTAACCATTTATATTACCATTTATTCCTTTGATGACCCCTAAATAAAAATAAAGGATTTATGAAAATGGATATTACTAGACCTTTTTTTTTTTTTTGCCGTTGGAAAAATCCAGCTTACGGATTCCCCTCCGCCAAAGTGAGGGGCAGCGGGATATGTGGCTCCCGGACCAAGATGGAGCGGCCGGTATACCCACTAAAAACCAACGGTTGTTCCTTTCTCTTGCCTGTAGCTGGGGCCGCGGGCGCTGATGACAGTATTCGGCGACCCCGGCGCGACGTGGCCCTCGCCTTCTTCTGCGGATAGCCAGGCGCTCACGGCCTCCTGTCCCTTTCCGCGGCCTCTTTCCGGGCCATCACGTCCTCGCAAAAGCAAGGACGGCGCCCACGACCTTTCGCTCTCTAGCATCTTGCGCACTACGGCAGGAAGCGAAGGTCTGCCCACGACACTACGCAGCTCTCGGCGTTGCTCGACTCTCACAGGCACTCTTCCAGCGCGTGTTGGGCCGTCTCTTCGGCACATACGCCACAGTGGTGGCACTCCTCTGTAGGCTCCCTACCGGCCACGCGGCACAGGTACCTCCCGAAACAGCCGTGTCCCGAGAGAACCTGCGTCGCGCGGAATGTTAGGGAGCCATGTCCTCTTTCTAGCCACCACTTTAGAACGGGGCGTATGGCTTCTATAGTTTGACGGCCGGCGCTGGGGTGCTCCAGCCGCAGCTCCCACTCCTGTATTGCAAGGGAGCGCAATTCATCTCTGCGCCCCCTTATCTCTTCTGGGGCTGGCCTACAGCCCCGAGACCTCGCCTCCTCGCGCCAGAAGAAGAGTGACGCGAGGATTTCTGCATCCAGGTCCCAGGGCAAGGAGCCAGCCAACAGGCACGCCGCCTCGCCGGAGATGGTCCGGTAGCCCCGTACGGCCCGGATCGCCAACACCCTCTGGGTTCTCCTTAGTACGGCGGTACTCTCCTTTTGGAGGGTGTCGGCCCACACTACCTGACGACTCCGGCGTACAGGCGGCGACAGGAGCTGCTGGGTCCTCCGTTGTTGCTGCGCCCAATTACTTGAGCGACCCCGGCAGCGGCGAGAATAGCAGCCCTGCGGAAATTGGTGCCACGGGCGGTGACGAGGGTGTCGTCCGCGTAACAAGTGACGTCGACACCCTCAATATTGCCGCCACGTAGCACCCAATCGAAACCAACGTTCCACAGAAGCGGTCCCAACACCGACCCCTGTGGAACTCCACACGACACCTCGATGGTCCGGAGCCCATCTCGGCACGGGAACTCGACACGTCAATGCGACAGGTTGGCCCCGATCACCCTTTGCAGGTAGGGAGGCACCCCGTGGTATCGGAGGATATTACTAGACCCGACCCAACTATGACTTAGTCAGTAATTTTACTTACTTAGCAATAACAAAAAAAAATTCTTTAGCTTTTGAAGCATGCCCGACAGATTCTTTTAAAATTGAATGTCAGGATGCACATTTCATGATGTCTGGATACAATGTTGTTGTAGATATAATGTTTAGAGGAGGGAGGTGCGTTTTCACAAAGGGACCGTATGGGGTAATAGTAGGTACCTCCGCTGTGCCTATTTATGCAGGAAATATGTTTTGTCTTCCATATTGAAGGGGAACCCTTGCCAGCGTAATTACTGGTTAAACGAGACAACTTTTCATATCTCCGGGGATTGAACGGATTTTTGGCGTTTTGCTGCTTTTTTTTGGGCAGGGCAGGAATCATTTACTATCAGGTGATCGTCCTGCTCATCGCTTTAACCAATAAAAAATGTTGTAGCCATTTAAAGTTAACGGTACTTCGAACATTTTTCTCTTTTATGACAAGATATGAACATAATATCAGCACACTGTACGCAATACCTAAAACTTTGCCCTTTAATATATTAAACATTTTCAACGAAATTTAATTTACTCTAAATACCCTGTTTCATCGCCACACTTTCAGAACTAACTAGTTCGCTTGTAAAAGTATCTGTAGTTTCTCCTGTAAAAGTCGCATTGATCGAGAAGCAATCTACTCCGAGTGAGGATTACATATTTGTTGTGTGGAAACCTATTTCACGGCCTTTGGCTTTGGAGCTGTAAAATAAATGCTCGTATTTTCTTAATGTATTCCGCTTATGTTACGGTTTTTGTATGTTAAATAATGGAACCCCGACAGAAAATCAATATGCAATACAAGCATCCGTGAGTGGCGAACGTCAGATATCAGCTATAGGGAATCGTTAGTGGCCGCGTGACAACCGATTAATTGGTGTTGAGTCGAATGGACAATTCCAGTGTTAAATAACACTACAATATGCTTGAAACAAAATCAGTAGGTGATTAATTTAATTATATTTTAGCCAACGTAGACTCGGAATTAGTGTAATTTTACGTAAAACGTGTCATACATGATATTTTGTCGTACTGAAAACTATAAAAAATATTACAGTTTTAAAATAGAGTGGCAGAAACCGCAGGAGTACTTTCTTGCAGAGGGCACGTTATCACCGTCTTAAATTGCGCAAAATTGTTATATATTGCTTGAATTTTGTCATAATTTAAACCGTACGGGGATGAACAAGGGATTGAAATGGGGATAGAAGTCAATAAGGAATTTTGTCATTGTCGAAGATAAAGCCATGAAACTTTGTTTCTAATTAAAATTGTAACACCTCATTTATATAATTATATACAGTTTATTTGAATACAATTTGCTACTCTACGCAGATATAGTCACGGATGACTACCAGTACGTTTTAAACCGGTTTTGATCCCAAGCACAAAAAAGAACTAATTACTTACGGGTACACTTGGGATATATAAAATAAATTCAAAAGCTATAGAGTTCTAAATTCGTGCTTATAAACGATGGTTTCTTAACTTTGCGCTCAAAGTTAGCGTATAAGGTAAATGAAAGGCAGCTGAAACTCAATTAGTACTTCAATTTACAAACTGAAAGTCATTTCCGTAGAAAATACTAAACACCGTTAAGTTTTATTTAAAGTTAGGAAGGCTTTTACCAGGAGAGGCGTCTTATCATTTTCTTCGCTTCTGTATGAATAATTTTCGTATAAGAAAAAGATTTAATTGTACTGGCTATCAAAAAAAACTTAGTTCGTTTTGAAATACTATAAATAATACAGTTTAACAGATTTAATCGCGTTTCTTTACTTTGCAGTTGTTTGAAAATGTACCTGACGTTTCTATAACATTCTATTGTCATAAACTAAAAAAAACTCCCATCTCTTGGTATAAGGGCTTATTAGTGCGGTCTTATATTTGCCTTAAAGCCTTAAAGAATTTTCATTCTTTTTTGTTAGAGCAAAAACCAAATAAACATATGGATAATTTAAAAGTTAGTGATAACTGACACTCATCTACAACATGAGATAAGTAGAGGAAGGCTAGTAATAAAGTTTTACTCACTGCAGTAATATTATATAAACCTAACACTTCCATATTATAAGATTGCATTTCTTTATTCCTTTGGTATCCTATATAAAATAACGTTTCACATTATGCAAAAGCTGAAACTTCGTCTTGGATTGGACACCACGCCGCACAACTCTAGGACGTGCTAGAAATCAAACGCACCGTAATATTCTTTGACCTACATTTTTCAGATGAAAGCTGAAATCAATTATAAAATATATTTCGTGCTTTTTTCGCATCATTTAGTTTTTTAATCTTAGAGATTACTATTTTAACTCGTAACCAACATGTTATTATTGTACCGATTCAAATATGTTATATTATAAAAGAATAAGTAACATGTTTTAATCAAAATTCTGAACGAAGTTATTATTTTAGATATGATCAGATAAAAGATAATAATTACACTAATAGATAAAACATTCTGAAGATTCCCGTCGTTTTCCCATAACATTTGGAGAATTAAAGAAATCGACCCGCGATATTACATACAAACCTATGCATGCGTTATCAATGAGACCCCATCAATAGAAGAATAGCAGAATCATAAATATTGACAGGTCTTCAATCATGCAATATTCAGTTATAATGAAATTAATAGTGGGTCAGTCAGTACATAAAGTATGCACCCAACACTATTTTTTTAATTCAAAATGTTACTGTAAGACATTTTCGTATTTTACCTACCTTTTTCCCTGGAATTAAAGGCTTTGAAAATAAGATATTTTAATGTGTGTTTGCATTTATAAATTTACAAACATTTAGATGTATTATATTTATTTTATAGTAATTACTATAAAATAAAAACTGTTCATCATCGATTTTACTAAAGCTTTTGAACGCCTTTATTATTGAATTTAAATATAATGAATTGATAAACTATCAATATAATACAGAATCTATACAAATAGTAACAGAACTTATAAAAACACATTTACCAAAAAGTTTGGGTTATTTATTTAAAAAATATGTTAAAAGTACCCATTTCCATTGCATCAAAAAGTTTATTTAAATAAATCTGGTTAGTTTACAAAACTTGATTCGTATAAAACAGTCTACAAGGCTTTGAAGAGAGAAAGCATTTTAATTCAAATTTCAATGACTCCTTCTCGTTATGAACGAATTACTTAACTTTCTGCTCTGATTATTTCAGCTCAAAAGTCTGTATTATTTATTCACCTTAAAATTCCTGAAATTCTATACATTTATTTTTAATACATTCTTTAAATAAATGTTTTGTTGGTTATTATTTAGCTATTGATTTAAGTTACATAAATATAAGTTACTTAACTTTAGGGATCCGAACCTCGAAAGGACTCTTTTATCAATCTGTTCATTTGTTTGTCTATGAGTCACCGCTAATTTTCTCAGCAACAGTTGGACCTATCAAATATGATTGATACCAAATTCTGAGGATTACGGTCGCTGTCAGTGGGAGAAGCGTAATAAATAAAAGCTCCGAGTCAAAACCTATAAAATCATATGTGCAAAATTATTATATAATAAAGCTTTCCTCACTGTTGTATTTTCTTTATGTCTTCTGTATTCTATGAGGTTTTAAAACGGAAAGTATAGAAGCGAAACTTCATCAGTATACAAGATATTTATTTATTCACACTTTATTCACAAATATAGTACAATGGGGAGTTTAATGCCAAAGGAATTTTCTACCGGTCAACTCTTGCATGGTTAAGAGAAAGTTGAGCAGGTGCAGCTATAAAAGAAGACAAGTGGAATTCTAACAAAAAAAATATGACCGACTTTACGCAATATAAGTAGGTAAAAACAAGTAAAAAAAACGCACATTTTATTTTGTGATTCTTACGATTTTGTTTAAGTTAAAACAATGGATGTAAAAAGTTACCCCGTTAGTAAAAAGTTAAAGTAATATTTCCATTATATTGGTTATTTTGTGTAAGAAATAAAAAATGATTTTAGAAAACATGAGGAACATTTTCAGTGGTTTCAGGCATTTAAGGCACTCTCTTGTTAGCAATTGCACTTCTGTCAAGAACTTTTACCACAATGGCTGACCCGTTCTGAAAGTCTGTTCATAATTATGGCAGTGTTTTAAGTTTTTTTACCTTATGAAAGACTTGAGTCCAATAAATATAGCAGTATTAGAATGTTTGAATGTAGCCAAGGTATCGGGACTTTGGTGAAGCTTTGTAAGTTTGATACAAATTATTACCAAAGGACTAATGCTAAAATACGAAGAGACATGTATACAAAATCACAATTACTCTAGAAATAATTGATTTCTGCTTACAATATTAATAATTAAAAGTAACGTACAGATTCCGTTGAATCTATGATGTATGGTAGTCATCATCATCATCAGCCTGTGATAGTCCACTGCTGGACATAGGCCTCCCCTAACACCCTATCCATTAGGAGGTTTTGGAACGTATCCCACCACGCTGTTCCAATGCGGGTTGGTGGGTGGACTGATTTTTACATGCCCATCCGACGCATGGATCATCTTATTTTTCAGACAATCGGGTGATCGGCTCAAATTGCCCTAACAATGAAAATTTGTTGAGTTCCCGCAGGATTCGAACCCCGACCTCCGGTTTCTAAAGCACACGCCTATGCCACTAGGCTATGGAGGCAGTAGTATATAGTATATATATAGTGTATAGTATTGTAGAACCAACAAACGTTGGAGACATAAGGTTGGCACCGCCAGAAAATGAAGTGCCTACCTATACAAATGTGCAAGGAGTCAGTGAACGCAGGTGGCATAGGAAAAACCTTTTGGTGGGGGCTCATGGGAAGGATTGTGCTGTGCCTTGGATTTCGATAGACTGTTATCATGTTGATGATGATGATGAATATTGCATAAATTGTCTAGTAATAAATTAAATTTATGTAAAATTTACTTAATTTACGTAAAATCAGTGCAGGTTCAAATTGGTTTTGGACCTACTGGAGGTCGTTCATCGGGTTGAGTAGGACTTGTTCAAGGTTGCATCCCTTCTTTAGCTGATTTAACGCGAGTTTAGTCGTAAGAAAATTCCTGGCAAAGAAAAAAAAACATTAAAAATTTATTTATTTTGGTTCTCTTAATTTGGTTTATAAAATCTTAATGAAAGTCTTAGTACAAACCTTGAAAATTATAAACCGGATATCTAATTTGTTTTTACAAATAATACAATAGTTTTATAGTAAAATAGCTGTAAGTACAACACGTTTTATAATCATTTAATTACACGCATCACAATTAAAACTTTCAAAAAAAAACAAAAATATATATTTTTTTATTTATAAATAATAACAGCAACAGTTCATGTAAGCTAAAGTAGGTATAGCTAATATAAAACTTAACAAAAATACGAAAAGTGTATTTAATGCATATGTAACAAAGTTTTTAATATTTTTTTCCATTAGTTATAGAAATAAGTTGTTTGCACGCAAAATTGTAGTCCGTGTTTAATCGTCATATGATTAAAACTGTACAATTTCAAGAAAGAGTTAATGTTAAAACGTTTAGCAATATTAAAACGGTCTCCGACATAATAGACGAAGAGTTTAGTGAAATAAAACACTTAAAAATTTATAAAATAGTGTTATAAAACACGATCAACGGTTATTTACAGTAAATAAATCAGTACATACATACATTAATTTACATTTAACCGTTTGTTCATCAACTTCACAATAGAATTAACCCTGTTTTATTTGCAACACAATTAATTATTTTAAACGTCATCTGATCATAATTAATTATTCAGTCAGCAAATTTGTTTTAAACTAAATGCTAATTAAATGCAAACTTAACGAAATTTACAATTAATGAGGTATGTATAGAAAAGAATAGATAGAATAGGCGTCAATAAAAAATCATTTATAATCCATTGTTATAAAAAATCAGTAGTGTTTTATTTACATAACAGGTAAGACATACAGAATATTATTCTGTACTTAGCTTGTTAGTGTTTGTTTAAGATGTATAATATAATTGATATTAAAATCTATTGACTATTATGAATTTATTGGCATTTAAATGAATTAAAATACATGATAAGATTCTAGAGTGGAGCTAAGTTCAGAAAAACGGAGTGTTGGTCGACCCCGGACCTGGTGGGATGGCGATTTCCTAGCAGTAGCCGTGTGGTGAACTTTATTTATTACACAGATATTATATTCAATACAGTATATACTATATCAAAACGACTTATATCTAATGACAAATTATAAATAACTAATTTACTTACTATACATACAATAAATAATAACATTATTTATGAATGCACAAAATTAATTTATATTAACATAATTAGTATTTATTTATTTGTTTACCGATTAAAATTAAAATGCTCTGCGGTTGTGGTCAATGAAACGCGCGATTTCTATCGCTGCGAACGTCATACTGGCCCGAGAGCAATAGATGAGCCGTCGGCGCATATTCATGTCCACCCGCTAGTCAGTCTAGATCCTACGCGCCAGCGCGAAGCCCGTGTCAGTCGATGCTAATTCGCATGCCTTACACTGCATTCCTTAGCATGATGATCTATTGGGCTTAGCTTGCCCGCGCAGTTCATCGATTACTTGTTGTGTGAATGATCTGCTTGTCTTGCCTATGTGTACGTTATCTGTTCTGTTTATTTCCTTCTGACTTTGCTTGTGTATGTGACAATAAAACTATCTGTGGAATTACCATAATAAAAATAATAATAATAAAGCTTTATTTTATCCCTATACATTTGACAGTGACAAAATTTTATTTGATTTATTAGTATAGTTAGTATTACTTATATCTAATTAAATTGTGTTAGTGTTAAGTTAATTGTAAGGGCCGCCTAGAGCGGTAAAAGCCTCCTCCAAGCCACTCCAACAAGATCTGTCTTGAGCCACTCGTGCCCATAGGGTTCCAGCTACTTCCTCTATATCGTCGCTCCATCTTTTGACGGGTCTGCCTCTTCTTCTTTTCTTATATATGGGATGCCAATTAGTAACCCTTTGAGACCATCTGTTGTCAGTTACTCTTTGTAGGTGACCTGCCCACTTCCACTTTAATTTCATTATTTGTTTAAGAATGTCTCTTGCTTTGGTTCTGTCTCTTATAGCAGTATTTTTAATTTTGTCTTTTAGTTTTAAATTCAGATAGCTTCTTTCTATTGCCCGCTGACAGGTTTTTATTTTGTTAATTTGTGAATTTTTCAATGTCCAGGTTTGGCATGCATAAGTAAGACAGGGTGCAAGGCAAATTTGGAATGCTCTTGTTTTTAATTTAGTAGGCATGGGTCCTTTAAATACTTCTTTCAGAGCCCAATATTTGTTCCACGTGGCCTTTATTCTACGCTCAATTTCTCTATCCGTACTAAATTTGAACGATATAAGTTGGCCAAGATAAACATATTCTTCTACGTATTGGATTGGTGTTGATCTCAATAATATTTGCGTCTTGTCTCTATTTGTCATAACTTTTGTTTTGTCTAGATTAATACATAGCCCAACCTGTTCACTATTACATCGAAGAGATTCTAGCATGTATTCTAGTTGTCCTGCGTTTTCAGAAAAAAGGACTATATCATCGGCAAATCTGAGATGTGATAGGTAAGTGCCATTTATATTTATTCCAAAATTTTCCCAATGAATTTTTCTAAAAATAGATTCTAGGACGGCTATAAACAATTTGGGTGAAATCGGATCTCCTTGTTTCACGCCACGTTTTAAGTGAAATGTTGGTCCTTTCGTTTCGAGGCGCACCCGTGTTGTACTATTTGAATAGATTTTCTTAAGTAGTTCTATATAATCATATGCAATTCCTTGGTCATTTAAGGCGCACCATATAGAGTTATGAGATATTGTGTCAAACGCCTTTGAATAATCAACAAATGCTATATAAATCGGTAAATCGTATTCTGTATATTTTTCTATAATCAATTTTAATGTATGTATGTGATCAATTGTGGAGTATTTTTCATAAAACCCGCCTGTTCTATTGGCTGATTTTCGTCAATTTGTTTGGATATGCGTCTTAGAAGGGTCGATGCAAATACTTTATAAAGACATGATATTAGGGTAATAGGTCGATAATTTGTTATTAATTTAGGGTCTCCTTTTTTATATAATAAAACAATTTCTGTGCGTGTCCATGCTTCTGGTAGAACTTTTTAAATAAGATATTATTAAATAGAGCTGTGATTGGCTTTTAAAGTTTTTCCTTACCTGTCTTTATCATTTCATTCGTGACGCCATCAGGACCTGGACTTTTGCCTGATTTTAATTGATCTATTGATAGCTTGACTTCATTTTCCATGATCGGTGGCACTGGATCTAAGTTGCATGTTATATTATAAACGAATGTTTCAGACTCAAAAGTTGCAGTGTAGAGTTCCTTGTAAAATTTGTTGCTATCATGATGATATCGCGTCTGTGTGTGACAATCGATCCCGAGGAGCTTAAAAGCTGCGTTATCAATTGCTTGTTACAGTCTAAATCTTTATATGCCTTTTTAATGTTACCCACTTCCTCCAAGGATCTACTGACTTTGTTAATTCTATAGTTTTTCAAATTTTGTTTTATTTTTTTATGTATCATTCTGTATAGAACTGTCAATTTTGATGTGGAATTACCAACTGTTCTTTATTTAAGTTCAACCAAACCTTCAACCTAAACTGGTGACCCCGGTCTAGGACACACTAGAAGAGGACAAATATGGGAAGTAGCAACAGTGAGAAATCCGCGAAGTCGGTACTAGGCAAACGCCACACACCAGGCCCTAGCCACGACGGCAACATTAACCATCCGACATCCGACATCCGACATCCGACATTTGCCGCGCAGGAATTCGTATCGCAACATTTTGGCCAGACAAACCGGCCATTGGGTTTGCTCAGTTAGAGGGTCAATTTGTTATATCCAATATCACGGCAGACACAACAAAATTTTATTATGTCATATCTCAACTGGACAATCAGTATGCAGCGGAAGTTGAGAATATCATTGTTTCTCCTCCAGCCTCTGTACAAATAAACAAATACGAGAAAGTAAAATCGGAGATTATAAAGCGTCTCTGGGCCTCCAAAGAAAAAAAAGTGAAACAGCTTCTCATGCATGAGGAACTCGGCGACCGTTAGTCATCCCAGTTCATGCGGCATCTTCAGAATTTGGCTGGACCTGGCGTTCCTGAGGACTTTGTTAAGACCATCTGTGCGAGTCGTCTGCCACACAATATGCAACAGATCATCGCTTTACAAGCCACATATCCAATTGAGACCTTGGCTAACCTGGCAGACAGCATACAGGACATAATTCCTGCAAGCCCTGCTGTCACATCTACCTCATCCGCGCGACCTTACAGCATGATAGACGACATGGCTAGACAGATAGCAATGCTGGCGAGGCAAGTTCAAGCCCTAACGACTCACTGCTCCAGACCTTAAAGCCGTTCCAGTCAGCGCCGTCGAAATTTCCGCTGTTCTACGTCTCGACGATCTGAATCCCGCTATAGGAAATATCCACTTTGTTGGTACCATGCCAAATACGGGAGCAGAGCCAAGAAGTGCACCAGCCCCTGTGATTTCAAAGCGGAAAACTTCAAGGGCAGTTTGTAATGGCGGCTGACATGCCTAGTTCAACCACTGGCCGCCTGTTCGTTACGGATCGTAGGTAACAGGTCCAATTTCTGGTGGACACAGGGAGCGATCTATGTGTCATCCCACAATCTGCATTCCGAGAACGTCGTGCGAAAACAAATTTTCAGTATGTGTCAACCAACGGATCCACCATAGACACTTATGGTTCAGTGCAGTTAAATCTGAACCTTGGACTTCGTCGTGACTTTATATGGAAGTTCTTAATAGCCGACGAAACCCTACATCACGTGTCAAGATCTTGACAGGTGTGGGCAGGTATCGTGACATCCTCGGTGAGTTTCCAGAGATCACTCGACCTGCTGGCACACAACACACACCAAAATACGACACCATACACTACATTCGTACCACACCAGGCTCGCCAGTTTCATGTTGCCCTCGAAGATCTTAAAATCGCCAAGCTTGAGTTCGAAGCTATGTTGGCGAACGGTGCTGCCCGTCCTTCAGACAGCCCATGGGCGTCGCCTGTACATCTTGCCTCTAAAAGATAACAACTGGCGTCCTTGTAGCGATTATGATTGCTCAACTCCAGGACTATTCCTGATAAATACCCGATCCGCCATATCCTGACTTTGCTCACAGCCTCTTAGGTTGTAAGGTCTTTTCCACCATCGATCTAGTTAAGGCGTACCATCAGATCACGGTTGCTTGGAGGACATTTCAAAGACCGCGATAACTAGACCCTTTGGACTATACGGCCGTCTTGGCGTTCATTTAAAAAAGGGTTATGTCCAGTAGTGGAATGATAAGGGCTGATTTTTATGATGATGAAGATTAATATGATGATCAAAAACATCTTAAATTCACTATCAAGTTTAGTAAACTCATTAAAACTGGTTAAGTCTAAAATCGATTAAGTTTTAAGCGTTCAACCCACAGGAAACTTTGAAAGAAAGTAATTAGGTTTCAACTTTCACCTTACAAGCCTTAAAGAATTAGCGAAAAAATTTACATATTTAAATATTTAAAAGTACCTTACACTAAGTAGTTTCTAATAAGACAGTACATATTTTGTAAATATTTTAATTATACAGGGTGGCCATAAGTCCTTTGATATGAAAAAAAAATTAAAATAAAACTAATTACATTATGAATTAAATTTTTATTTAAAAAAAGCTTAAAAAGCGGGAATTATTTTTTGAAAATAACATCTTCTAAATGTAATCCGTTGCTATCACGGCACTCTTGCAAACGACGTCTAAAATTGTCGATGACTGCGCGGCACGTCACTGCTGAAATGCTTGTCATTTCTCTGCGGATGTTTTCTTTTAGGGTCTGAATTGACCCTAGGTTTGTGTCGTATACTTTAGCCTTAAGATAGCCCCATAAAAAAATCCATCAGGGTCAGATCTGGACTACGTGGATGCCAGAAATGTCCCCTCTTAGAGATCACTTTGCCAGGAAAAGTTGACGGATAACGGGCATAGCAGTGTTAGAGGTGTGAAGTGGTCCCATCCTGTTGAAACCACGTCCTGGCATTAAAACCTAAAAGTTTTGCAATCCTGGTATGAAAACTCTTCGATCATAGCCACATATCGCTCCGACGTGACAGTAACTGCGCGCCCTCTGCCATCCTCAAAAGTAAGGCCCTAGGATACCATGGGCTGACATAGCAGCCCAAACAGTCACTTTTGGACTATGTAAGGGCTTCTGATGCTTAAGTTTTGGATTGATGGGGCTCTAATAGCGGCAATTTTGTTTACTAACATGCCCGTTAAGAAGGAAATGAGCTCGTCAGAGAACATTATGTTATTGAAGAAGTAAACCGATTCAACATTTCATTCGCATAATTTTGTCTTTGAATACCGTCAGTTTCCTTTAATTCTTGAACCAACTAAATTTTGTAAGGGTGCATATGTAAATCTTTCTTCAAAATCCGTTGTAACGATGTCCTGGATACGTTTAATGCTCTGGCGCGCTTACGAGTTGACTGTGTCGGATTTTCGCGAATAGACTGTGTCACTGTGTCTATGTTTTGTTCCGTACGTGACGTCCTTGGGCGACCCAACCGCGGTTTATCTAACGTCGAACCGGTCTCCTCGAACTTAGCAACCCAGTTCTTAATCGTTTGAAGAGTTGGAGTGTCGTCAAAGTTGTGTAAACCTTTGTGTTCTCGAAATTTACGCCGCGCAACTGTCCTTTTTATAAAACTCGCGCACACAAAACGCACGGTCCGCTCCGTGAAAACGCTCCATCGCGATTAAATTCCCAGAAACCGAAGTTACTCCCCGCAATTCCACCGCTCATGCGCGCCCTGTTCGTTTTATTCAAATTTTACTCTTCAAAGGGCTTATGGGCCACCCTGTAGTTTATTTTCAACAAAATCAAATATGACACGAGTTTGTGCTTTTATGCAACTACTTTATTTAAGTAAAGTAAAGTAGTTGCATAGAAACGAACAGGAGTCCGGCCACCTGATAGAAAGTGGTCACCAACGCTCATGGATCAATACCAAGGGTGTCACCGGCGCGCTGCATATGTGAGAACTAAGGATGTTCCGCCTCGTCTACCCCGTAAATACGCTGGCTACTGGTGCTCTTCAAACCAGAACATGGTAAAGTTGTCACACTACCAATCTGAAGAAAAAGGTGCTGTAATAAGTGAACCACCTTTTAAATCCATGATAATTATTATTACAGATAATAATATAATGTACAAATTTTATTGACAAATTAAAAAACTGAACTACGTTACGTTAACACGTTGGGACATTTTATTGCCACAAAAATATTTCATTACTATTTAATGAAATATTATACTTCAATCTAGACTAATGAGGAAACGGTCAAAAGATAAAACTGCTTTGAAGCTTAGAAAAATGACAATGGCCCCCTCACATAAAGTTGATCCCTGTAATGTTTATCTGTTACGTCTTGTTTGTAGAACTTTGTTCATTGAACATAAGTTCATAAGTTGGATTATATTTTTATAGGAAAAAATGTGATAAAAGTAGCCCGGAAACAAAAAGTTAAGACATATTTATGGCAACTTTTCATGGTTTTCTACATTTATGTAATCACAAGACATTGAAGAACGAAAATTCTTTATTAAGTTTTAAATTCCCGACGTTTCGAACACTTTCAGCGCCGTGGTCACGGGGTACACTGAGATGTCATGCGTCTTCGTGCCAGTGCTGAAGCAGGGTTTCAGATCTTAATTTTATTAATTATTTTTAATCTGTACTCCGACCTATACAAATGAACTGATTTTATCTATCGGTTACATGTATGGTCACACACTGCCGACTTGACCATACATCAAATCACCCAAACCACTACATCAGATTTGATCGACCACAAATCCTCGCTAAAGAACACCGATTCCTACCAAGGATGATCCGTGAGGCTATTGAGATTAAAAACATCCAAATTTCAATAGAGAAGATGGTTGGGTTCTACCACCTGCTTGGGATCCCATAATTAATAAATTAAAATTTAAGCCCAAGCATAATACCACTGCTGGCTGTACAGATAAAATCAGTTCATTTTGTATGTCGAGAGTACAGATTAAAAATAATTAATAAAATTAAGATCTAGAAACCCGCTTCAGCACTGGCAAGAAGACGCATGACATCTCAGTCTACCCTGACCACGGCCGCTGAAAAGTGTTCGAAACGTCGGAATTTAAAATGTAAAAATGTAAAATAAACGCGATAAAATCCGTAAAGTAATTTTATTTAATAATGTATAATATTCGCAAGCAATGAAATAATTATTCTTTATTAAGTGGTAAAATAAATTAAAGTTGTAATATTTAATTATATTTACACAGGTTTACTAGAAACATATAGAATTCAATTCAAATATCTGTATATTTCATAACAATTCTCCAAGCTCTGAAATAAACATGTTGAGGACTTAAAGTTTAATTGCACGAGAGCTTTACAGTTGCACATACCAAACTTTCTTAAACACAAGTTTGGTGTAACTTAGCGCAGGTTAAACGGGCTTGCTGTTTTTGAACTATCCAAGAAATTGAGATAATGTAGATTTCGGTAAATTCAAACATTATGTCACATAATTTAAGATTGAATATCTTTTATAGCGTGTAGGTAATAAAAATGTAGGTTCGATTAATATCCACGGTAAAAGTATTGTATTTTTGTCATGTCTTAATATTTTTATGTATATAATAGTATTTAAAAAAGAGAGGTAAGTTCTACGTATTTACCAGTTATTTGGTTTCCATAGTACAAGACTGATTTAGTCGGGGACTAAACAAAGTTGTGTTGATCGTCCTGTGAAACATTGTTACTCTTCTTTGTTTTAAAAGATTAAGAAGTCAAAGAATATGTATTGAAAGCTTTTCTTAGCTTTAAGGTACAAAAAGTTTCTTTGTAAAGGAGAGACATTGTTGTTGGTCAGAGCTTTGATGTAGAGTCGGCGTTTGATGGTATTTCTTGTCGTTTGATTAACGATGCTTTGAAGACGCAAGAATGTTTAAAAATTATAACATTTTAAAATGAATTAGGGGAGTTACTTTTTATGTATGTTTTCGTTAGCAATGCACTAGAAATAGAGCAACATAGTTAGACTTTGAAATTTGACCTTTAACACGAAGGACATGTATCGAGTTAGAAAAATTTTGTACAAAATAGAAGTAAGTAAACATCCTTGGAGAAGACCTATACCATTCCATGGTTCAAGTAGATTAGTTATGATAAAATTATACATATTAAAAAAAAGAGACCTAAATATAAATGAAACACAAACTATTTTGTAATTTGACAAACGATTGAATTTATACGGAATATTGAAGGCAGATCATTAATTAATTAAAAATAGAAACATAACTATTCATTAAAGATGTGGTTCAAGATGAAAATAATAATTGTACCAGCGTTTTCTAGGCTAAGAGTTTTTGAACCCACTCGTCCATTTTGGTCTGGTCCTAAAGTACCTTGAAAAACTTGACAAAAAACATATTTAGTGTATATATGTACATAGCAATTTCTCTTATTACACATATTTATATTATATTTATATAAATATGTGTAACACATCACATCATCAGCCTTTGTTAGCTGCTGGACATAGCCTCCCCTAATACGGGGTGTATTAGGGGGTTTGGACCGTATCCCACCACGCTGGTCAATGCGGGTTGGTGGTCGGACCGACTTTTTACATGCCCATCCGACGCATGGATCATCTTACTTTTCAGACAATTGGGTGATCGGCCCAAATTGCCCTAACCAACTAGGAAACAACAATGAAAATTTGTTGCGTCCCCGCAGGATTCGAACCCACGACCTCCGGTTTCTAAAGCACACGCCCATTCCTCTAGGGAACGGAGGCAAGGAGTAGCAATATGTGTAATAAGAGAAGCAAATCCTATTACTTTAAGAGCTGCAACATAGCATGTATTAGTCTCGGGTGCTCATAAAAAGTATATTTCAACGCTTTTTAGCTTTCATTTTGTACTTGGTTTGCAGCTTTATTTTTGCAATTTTAGGATTTTATTCTGGTTCTCTGTGATATTATGTCTCTGTGATATTTAAGTATAATATATGTTACTCTACTCAATATAATTTATTATTTAAAATAAGTGTATGAATGAGTATTATAATATTGACTTCAATTTACTTATTTAATCTTAAGGCGACCAATGGCATTTTCTGCCCATCAACCTTGGGGTGATATAGAGATAAAAACTTAATCCTAAGTAAGAAATTAGATCAGATAATGGGACTTTACTACATTTAAATATATTTAACAAAGTCTAATTGATGAATTTCAGTAATAAGACGTTTATTTTATTCAATTAATAAATTCTAGTTGATGTAGGCCATATAACTACCTATCGTGCTAAGATAAGCTTAAAAAGCTAATTTTGATATACAAACTTAACCTACGGATATTTTCACCTCTTTGTGCTTGATACTCCGCTTTAGTTCTAAGTTAAAGTTGGACTTATGTTACTTTCTATTTTAGTTCCCTTAAGTTTTTAATGTCAATACTAGGGGCATCACTTTGACTTAATGTGAATTCCAATTTATTTGCTTTATTTAACGTCCAGAACTTGATATAGCAAATAAGGTTTTTGATGATGTTTCTGTTGTTTTTATTTCTAAAAAATATTGTTATAAGATTTAACTAAAATATTTTGTAAGTTTAATTAAGTCTCTTTAGAAATGCAATAATAAATGGACAGAGTCTTTGATCCCCTTATAGAGCTTAGGATAGCTTTACTCTTAAAACTTTTCATTTAAATTAAAATAATCTGTATATTAATTTTGCGAATGAAAACAGACAGTTAACATTTATACAGTGAAACAAACTATTTCTGTTTCCGGTGACGCCATTGCATTGTATGGAACGGTTTGTACGTACAGTTTACTGAAAACAGCTATCTGTTACAAAACAATTGTATTCGCAAACAATTCTGCATTGTGCGTATTTGTTAACTTCAGTTTGTATGGTGTCGTCTGTAAATTTTAAATGTTATGGTATTAAAAGCCAATTTGAAAGCATGTTATCCAGTAAACAATTAGGACAAATAAATAGTTTTTAAAACATTTTCAGTTTAACTCCAATATTATTATTCAATTGTTTTCTTTTTGAAGAAGTTTTTGTTGCTTAAATTTTAATGAACTACCAGAGTTGCAAAGTGTTAATGTGACTTAATAATATTCTCAAGAGCTTTTCTTTAGGATTACGAATAGCGCTAACAAAATATGTCTACCGAGAAAAAAAAGGAATAAACTGATACTCAGTCAATTTAAACTCACTTTCGGTTCAAAAAGACGCATGCCTCCGTCACTAGTTTACGGAGAAAGTTATAAATTCACAATAAACATGAAATCCTTTACCACTGTAATAAAGGCTGAAGTGTATTTGATTATTCGCTACTTGCGCATTTGGTACAGAAGTATATGGGTGGAAAAGTACTAAATAAATTAAAAAATTTAAAGTTGTGTTCAGTTTAATAACTCGACGCTTTTAATTCATTGCTTTTGTATATACTGTTGGATCCTGAGCTAGCATATTATTCCCAATGCGGGTACCTAGGAAAAAGAAGTCTAGATATTAACGTCATTATCTGGATATTAATGTCAATATCTTTATTTTTTTGGAAATCTTATTGCGATTGCTAAAAACACTATTTCACAATACTCAAAATAGACCGACTGTTAGAGTTGTCTATTTTTTTTTCAACACTATAGCCTTTGGTCCCAAACTAAGCAAAGCTTGTATTGTGGAAATCGGATGCCTAATAAATACAAAGACATACATATGTTTATAACACAATATTTTTCACGTCATCGAACCGACTTCTTCTAGTGTTTACTTCTAACAGTCAGGGTCACTAATTAATCTTCAAGCGCGGGTTGTCGTCTTAATTTTTTGTTTTTTTCAAAAATAGGTGTCAGTTCCATGATTAGTTATTAGATTTGCATTGGGAAACTGTTTGTTTGTTTTCTCTTTTGTTGAAACTATTATAATATGCAAGATAACCTTGATGTATCGTAAAAGTTATTCGAGAGTATTTTCCCGAACTGAATAATGAAGTTCGGCCCGTAGTTCATTTTGCTGTTTGAAGAATACTTTTCTAATTTGACTTTTCCTATTGTTTTATGAAAAATAAATTAGATCATGAATTTATAGCGACAAATCGTAAGTTCTATATTGATTTAAAAAGCTTCTGTTATTAACAGTAGTCGGTTTTGACGCACACGCTCAAAATAATTTATTAAAACTGTTCGCGTTTAGGTCGGAAATCAACGCCTACTTCTAAAGTCGGCAATGACGCTGTATCTAGTGCCTTTAAAATATGCTACCGCATTTAATTTAAAATATTTTGTTACAAATGTATGGATCTGCAGTATGTAAAAATACTTATCTTTTTATGCAATTTTACAGTCTTGTTCGTTACTTTACCTGAAGATGTGATTTTTTTCAAGCAAAGAAAAGCATATAAAAATAACTTTGACAAAATATATAAACAGTTGTTCCCGCCCGGGGTCGAACCGGGGATCTTCTGCGTGTTAGGCAGATGTGATAGCCGCTACACCACGGAAACCTTGAAGGAATGCAATGAAGATGGGAATAACAGGTATTATTTTAATTACCGAGAGGTGTTATTTCTCATTATACATATTAAGGACACAATCTTCTATTAAAATTAAAAATATAAATAATAAATTAAAGTAAAACTGGCTTTTGCGAAACTAAAATTCTTGATAGAATTTCACACAAGACCCGTAGTAATCCGAGCTTCCAGCGAAATGAGGCCCGCGAGGTGGAAAATACGTAACGGCATGAAAGCCAAATTTCGTTTAAACGAGACTTGTTAATGGTTTAAGAGTAACTTATAGAAAAGAGCTTTAAACTTTTATTCGAAATTCACATTGTAACATGATTCTTCAAGTATAATTCAAGTTTTAATTAACAAGCTTTATATTAAACAAATAGACGTTTAAAGTCAATAAATGACGTTAGAATGTGATTTATTTTCATTGATTTTCATTGACAAATCTAGAGAATATTATATATATTATATATATATATATAATATTCTCTAGATTTTAGTCAAGTGACATCTATTGATATGTAGATTTTGTATATATACAAAAATGAAATATGTTCTCGAAAAGATTCTTATAGTAATAGTATCTTGCAATGGTAAAATGCCTTTATACTTTGTGACAAGATTCTAAATATTTTTGGTTTAAATGTTGTATGAACTATATTTTAAATACCGAATTATGTAAAAATTTACAGTTTGACAAAAGCTTTGAATGATAAAAGGCTATTATTCTGTAAGTTAAAATAGTAAGTTATTAAACAACAAAAATCTGAAAGAATAATTAACCAGAATAAATCTTCATTACATTGATTTTAAAATAATACGCTTATTTGTGGTTAGTTATAAAAGTACACTAGACATTGTTCATTGACATTAGTGTTATAGTTTCGTACTGAGAGACGTCTACTAAATGGTTTGCTCTTGATAGGAGGATTTTTATATATCAGTATGCAACGCACAAAAGACAACCTTTATCTTAATTAGGTATTTTAATAAGTAGTAACCGCTTCCGTGGTCAAGCGGTTTTACGGCTCTTACTTTATAAACCGGAGGCCGACTAACGACTAACAAATCCGACTTTTTTACATGAGCATCCAACGCATGGTTCGGATGCGCCTGTAAAACAAGTCGGTCCTCCCACCAACGGGCACCAAAAACCAGCGTGATGGGTTAAGGCCTATGTCCAACAGTGGACTAACACAGGGTGATGATGATGATAATGATAAATAAGTATTATTAATAGTTACAGGCTTTTTTATAGCCATTTTCCCAAGTTATCGCAGGGTAGGCTTCTGCAACACCTAGTTTTAATAGATCATCATACCGTTTGTATTAAAAGCTCAAAAAAGTAGTGTTTAATAATCGCTCACACTGTATTAAAACCATAACTAAACGGTAATTCAATCGTCAATGTACGCTTTTTAACATTGGGTATCAAATAAACGTCGTGGAAAATTTATAATTATATTTAGAAAGCAACGTAGTATAACGGGTGAATTCAAACTAAAGTTCCATGAATTTATTATATTTCCTTCCGCGTGTCATACTTGCTCTGCTCCCGACGTCAGTGCAGAAGTAGCTTCAAAGTTAAATACAACGCTTATGAAAATTTTACTCCTATTTTATAGCTTGATGTGTTTAAAATATTTTTCCGGATCAAATAATATTTTGATGAAACCGTGAAAAAGAAGATGAAAATGTAAAATAAATCTGGCTGGCTCTGTACCTGTACCGTGTTCTTTCATGATAAAATTGATAAATTAATAGCTTATATTTACTCATATTTATTTATGAAAATACAACACAGTCCTCTAATGTCTGATTCTGATCGTTTATTTTAAAAAATAATATTCCAATTAGAAAAATCATGGCACCACCAGAAAGATATAGTGCTCTATTATTATAGGCTATTTATGTCCCACAAAAATCTAAACATAAAAAGTTATTATATTAAGTTCTTTTAGTGTATACCAAGTAAAGATATTTGACTTTTACATTAAAGATATGGTGAATTTTGTACTACTTTTATATTACTGATACATGTTATATAAACATGGATTCTATTTTACTGGAATACTGCAGAATGAACCATCGAGCTCTACCGCAAATGAACTTGTTAATGAATACAAATCAAATATAAAGACGTAGCTTGTTAAGACTAGCGCGTGCAAATTGCTCCGACTGTGGCTTGAGTGAAATATGCGACTGCAATACAGAGCGGACAACTTGCCGATATCTATTATGTTTAGTTTTTTTTTATATTAGAATGCTTAAAGTAGATAAATAAATAAAAATAATAAAACAATCCAAATTACTGCTACGGACTTTTAACAATACGAACAGTTATTGTCGCATACTGTTGGCATGTTCTTCAGCTAAAAACACGACTAGCTTTGGAGCGATTCCCAAATAAAATTATAGTTTTTGTTAAAAATTATTATATATATTAATTACTTGTTTTTATTATATTGTGATTGGAAGCGCAACTGCTGACATGAGGGTGCGTTAACAGACGGTTTTCCCGTAACCACAGAGACCTTCTTGTCGTATTTCATTATCATTACGCATTGTATATTTACAATCAATATACAATCAGTAAAAAAAACGTAACTTATCAGTTAAGTTAATTTTACTGTTGACTGTAATTGGGCATTTCTTCTTTTTAGTATACGTGATGTACCATGCATGTAAGGTGTCACCCACTAATCTGTATTGGACCAGCGTGGTGGGATGCGGTTCAAAAACCGTATAATAATGGACGTGAATGGGGGGAGGCCTGTGTCCAGCAGTGGACTAACAAAAGCTGATGATGATATATTTTATTGTTTACAACGACAATATACTTTTTACTATGATAAAAATATATTTTTAATCGATTCTTTTAATTGTTTGACATATACATCAAATATCAGGCATTGTTTCGGAATCTATTTAGGTCTACATTAAGCTAGTAAATATACGTTGAACTTAAAATAAATAGTAAATTAAATAGTCAATTCTTTTTTGAATATGATTTAGTGAATAACAGTAACAACCAATTTAACTAGCAGTTTTATGCCAACCTTGACACTGAAATAACCTAAGCTATGGAAGATTGGATCTTAGACATTTATTATAAGCTTCTTCAACGTCGTAATTAAACTCCGAGGATCACATTGAGGTTACACAGATGCTTGTTTTTGTCAGAATCTGATACGACAACTAATTAACATCACAGATATTAAATATTTCACAATATTGGTGAGATTATTAAACCTTATTTATAACATTTAAACAATAGGCAACAAACGATACCTGATATACTATTACTTTATTTAAAGTCATAATTATCGTTCTTTTCATAATTAACATCATATAAAAATATCATATCAAAACATAGATTAAGTCTTAGTTTGTTAAGGTTCAAAAAAAGATAGATTGAAAAAGTCGTGTAATTTAAATTAAGTCAAAGATAATAGAAATATCGGCAAGAAACACCATGTCAACCTACACAACGTAAGTGATGATATTAATAATGGGGCTTCAACAATAAGATAAATAATACCATTTTAGTGTTTGTTATTTACTTCTGTGGTCAAGTTTATATAATTCAGTTACGCTTGACGAAAATTTCTAACTTTTCGGACTCGAAGAATAAGTCATGAAATAGACATATCTACAAACTTGACGGATTTTGTCCAGGTTGGGAAATATAACACTTGAGGAAAATTTTATGGATAAATATCACTTTTTCCTATCATATTTCATTCCAATTTATACATACCTAGCTTTTATGCGGCCTCTTTCTGTCAACTTTTAAAAATATCGAAAAAGTTATGTAGTTAAGTAGATATTGCTTTAAGAAAATCAAACACATTTATCCAAAAGTACAAAAACAAAATTTAGTTAATGATATAAGTATGACTCATTTAACATACAAAAAATATGCCTAAGAAAATAACGATTTAATAAAAACTGTAAAAAATAATCATCAATTTTGTTCAAATCTGTTTGTAGTTAATATTATTTTAAATAAAACACAAATCTTTTTGAGCACTGAAAGTGCAGTAAAATAATTATCTCAAATTTGTTGAGTCCCTTCAGTATCCGAACCCACGACCTCCGGTTTCCAAAGCACACAACTGTATCATTAGTTTACGGAGACATTTTCCTGCCCGGTATTAATACGATAACATTTTCTACGAATGGGTTAATTAGAAAATTTCAGCAACGTACGTTAAAGTTTGCAACAGAATTTTACAAAAAAAATTAATTATTTATAATTCACACATGTACATTCTTAATCAAATGAAGACGTAGTAGTAAATTATTATTATTCCTCGCCTTTATGCCTGATAAAGTTCTTGATTTAATTTTCAGTTCAAATTTTAAAAGTATACATTCAAAGAAAAAGAAAATGGCTTCGACCAAACGCGTCCACCGGATCGGTATAGGACGATTCTGACCTAAGATGAACCGGCGACAGAAGCTAAGAGGGCTTATTATTGTGTTAGAAAAAACTATTATTCTGACATTAGTTGAAACAGTTAGTGATTAAACAAGAAAAAGTCATTAGGTTTTGTTTAAAATTATCGCTTTATTTGTGGTTGGTTATAAAAGTACAGTATTTTGCCCTACGCTAGGTAATTAGTGCTCGTAAGCTTAGAATTATGAGTGAAGTATTTTAATGGTTTTTTATTGATTGCCTTTTCACTACTTTCTTTTTTGTAATGAACAATATAATTTCAAATGTAAATATGTAACAAAATAATTAGTGTCCGACCGAACTTTCGGTTTCGGTTTCGAGTTTCAGCTCGAGTTTCGGCTAAAATCAAGTTTCGCCAAATTTGCCGAAACTTTGCCGAAACTGAAACTGGTTTCAGAAGTGTTTTCAGTCAGAAATTTAAATGTATCATTGCTACAATCGAACTCAGATCAGTCGATTTTAGTTCAGACAATTTGACAAAAGTAATTGATGATTCTTCTAAAAAGACGAGGAGGGAACAAATAGTAGTGAGAACAAAATATTTACTCTTGGTAACAAAATTAAATACAAATAAGACTGGAAAGTGTATTTCAGATATTTGTTGTGTTAATAAAAAATCTTCTAGTCTCTTTACTTTTTTCTGAATGTAGTCATTTGTTTGCTATGTGTGGCAAAATGTTCTCGAAAAGAGAAAACCCAAGTGCAACCTTGTCATTAAAACCACTGTTATAAAAAGTTAACAACGCAAAAGATTTATTGCGACTCAAAGGCAACATAAGAAGAGACTGCTCTGTCATAATCAATTGTCGCAAAGTGGGCTTTAATTTCGAGTAGGGAAAACGTACACGGAAGACGAACATGGTTGCAGACGTCCATCGAAGCCAGTAATCAACAAGGAACAATAAGAATATGCTGCCATATTCGACAAAACTGTTTTTGAATTCAAATTTTGAATATGAGAAAAGTCTCCGCAAGATGGGTGCCGAGAATCAGAAACAAAATCGACCTCGAAGATATCGTTGGACAAGTTTTAAGAGTTTTGTGGCAGCGGATGAAACACGGGTTTATCCGAAGGATCTTCATGCCTGGTAAATGGCCTGGCGGGTATGGCCTCAATATTTTGGGACTCAGAGTGATGCAGCTTTATTACCGCGGTTGAGAAATGCCGTCAATGATAAAAAGAGGCAAACTTTGAACGGGCGAGCTGTTTCATTGACTTTTCAACTTAACGGCTTGACAACGTAACGGCACATAGCTTGGCATCAGCGATGGCCACCGTTCAGCATGCTAGCGTACAATTGGTTGAGCATCCCCTCTTCACCAGATCTGCGCCTAGCTAGTTTCATCCTTTCTCCAAATTGATACAATACTTAAGAGGAAACATTGTTAAAACTATATATAACAAGTAAACGATGCCGTGGTGACCTTTTCAGGACAATCCTTTTTAAAGGAATTGAAGTCCACTGCTGGACATAGGCCTTCCTAATACACCCTATCCATTAGGGGTTTTGGACCGTATCCCACCACGCTGGTCCAATGCGGGTTGGTGGTGGACCGACTTTACATGCCCATCCGACGCGTGGATCACCTTACTTTTTAGACAATTGGGTAATCGGCCCAAATTGCCCTAACCAACTAGGAAACAACAATGAAAATTTGTTGAGTCCCCGCAGGATTCGAACCCACGACCTCCGGTTTCTAAAGCACACGCCCATACCAATAGGCTACGGAGGCAGTCAGCGCAGTTAATAACGATAAAACTCAAAAATATTGTGTTAATTAGAAATACTCCTCCACCATAAAGCCACAAGTGTATTATAACCCCATAAAAATCGATTTTAAAAATCCAAACATAACAGGTTATTGTAATGAGTATTAGTAGTGTCTATTAAGTAATAATATTCGATTATTATTCGATATGTTTACTATTAATCTACTTTACTAGACTACTGCAATTCAAATCTACTGTCGGGTTCTACCGCAAATCCACTTGTTAACGAATATCAACCAAATAGAAAGACGAAGCTTGTTAAGACTTCCATAGTGCAATTTGCTCCAAAAGTAGATAGAGTGAAATCCACGACTGTAATGCAAAATGGGACTTTGGACGACGTATATTTCTGATTAAATATTAACAATTAAAATAAAGATATTAAAAAAGAAAAGCGTAATTTGCGTTACGGAAATTGAACACCGCGTACACTAAATTGTCTTTAAAATGTTACAATTAAAATGGATGTGTGTTGTTAAAAAATCTTTAGTGTAAAAACCTTTCGTCTATAAATTTACTGTAACGTAACCGATGTTGTCACGATAATAACAAATCTTTTGCTTTTCTTCCAAAATTTTAAAAGAAAGGTAATGGCAACAATAATGCATTTGTTTTGTTTTCAGAAAACAACTGATGACCTTAGCTCGGCGTATAATAACGATTCAAATCATATTTTGCATTTATAACCATTAAAGCATTATCAATCATCATTTGAGCTTAGAGATTTTATTAAAGCTTAGGTACTGCTAAGCATAGGCCACCTCCGTGAGTTTTTTTATTTAGTGCAGTGACAAGACAAGCAAGATGTTAACCTCATGGAAATTGACACGGCTTGCCCAAAGAAGCGTATGATGCCATAAATCCTCTTGTAAAGGAGTGCTACCACCAAAGAGAGACACATTCTATGCATTCACATATTTCATAAACTGCAAGCTATATGGCCAATCATTTGTCATTTTAGATTACTAATTTTACGAAGTTTGTTGGTAACTATTCTTGTACTGACGATTTTTCAATTTCCCTTCCACGAAGAGATAAGCCGAGCGTAGTCTGCTCCATAGTTTGCTGAGCGATTATTTTTTACATAAGCCACAGAATAATATATAAAATATGTCATGTAGAGCAAATCATTGCATCATCAAATTGGCGTAAAGGTATATTGTGACATGCATAATAGTATTTAATTTTAGCTCTCCATTTAATTTGAGGCTTTCAGTTGTTGACGAACTTTCTTATAATACTGAACAAATCGTATCAAAAATTAGTACGAGCATTTGATATGCGGCGTAACTTGTTCTTCGTAAACTCTGTTCTTTATAAATATTCATACAATTTTAGCTCAGTACCACCAATCCGTTTTAGACACTACCCGCATGCCTGTATAATTAGCAAGAATTAGCATTTAGCCAAATTTTACTTTTAAGAAGACAGCTGTCTGTATTGTTAGAACAATATAGCTAAAACGTGCAACTTTATAACCGTCTCCGTGGCCTAGTGGTAATGGCCCCTGCTTTATAAACCGAAGGTCGTGGGTTAGAATCCTGCGGGGGAAAAAACTTTGTTTTATCGTTGTTATCTGGTTGGTTAGGACAATTTGGGCCGATCACCCAATTATCTGAAAATTAAGATGTTAGATGGGCATGTAAATAATCGATCCATCTACCAACCCGCATTGGACCTGTAATAGTTACCTCGTAACTTTGATGAGCTAAGCTCATTATTCAAACTCAATGTATTATCGCACTTTATCTTTTGAAACTAAGTGCAAAGAAAAAGAATAAACAAAATTCATTCAGACTAACCAAAAACTTTAAACATAAATACAACAAATGCTTTGCTAGACTATATACTGCATTAAGAATTGATTTTTCTAGTTGGCTGTTCTTCAACGTTTCTATGAATGGAACTGTATTGGGTGTTCGAATATTCAATTCGCTTCGTCGTTCGTCATTTCTCTCGTATTATTTCAGGCAGAAGATTCATATATCAATCTATTTCAATAATGTAGTTAATTAAAACTCAGTAAGGTTTGATGAAATATAATAAATTAACAAGCTGTATATTATATTTTGATTTCTTTCTCTTACTAAGACTTAGGTAAAAGACTGAAAAACCGTCACAGTTCATCAATCATGTCTCTTTATTCAGATAAACAGAATGACTCAACAGACTACAAAGAAATCTGTCTTTCTCGGCACGAACCAAAAAAAAATGTTGATAAAATGTTTTGCGTTAAGTTTTGTAATATTTTATTGAAATTATTAGGAAAATATAAATTTAAAATCTAAAAAGTAGTAATATGCGATGCCTCGCACAAATATGAATTTATTACAGCAGACTAACATACAAAAAGTGGTTGTTTTAAACCCTGACCTAATTTAATTACAATAAGGTGTTGATCTATAACTTACTATTTCTATGTGTAATGTATAATAAGTTAAAGACTTTTACAAACCATAAATGAACTAACTACAATGCTTAGCCACTTTGTCAGCGAGAGTCACCTATGCATATTTAATAAATTTACATATGAATCAAGTAGAAGGTATATATCCTTCGAAATTAATACATCAAAACTGTAACGTTCACGCCTTGCATTTGATTTATATCAAAGAGAAATGGTGTACTTGTTAATGATACCCGAATTGATGTTGAGATCTTAAAAACAATTTTAGTCTAGTGTTTTGAGTTTATTGTAACGAGTGGCTTCCCTCCGATAGGTTTTCAAGTGAGACCAGCCGTAAACGGCGCTGCTTCAAGGATGTGTTGAAGAACCAAGCTTTGGATGCACCTTACAGTGTAGTCACTGTTACAGTGGTCGAGGAAGAAGGCGGTAGGCCTGATGCCAATTCTGTCGTCGGAAATCGAGAAGTCGTTTAAATGTCGGCAGTGCATAGCACAAACTTTAAGTACAAATCTTAAACGGCATGCCCTGTATAATCAGATACATTAGACATAAATATTCACTTTTGTGTGTGCCAAGTATTATTTTCCTAATGTTTAGTTATATAGTGCACCGGGAGTGTGTGTTTCATATCATAATCAAGAAGAATGTTTCGCGATATACCCTTTTGACGCATCTAAATGCGTTGGGATTGGATGTGTCATTTTGCTTATCTTACTAGCTGACGGTTACTATGGTTTAATACTTTACAATATATCTGCGTGCTAACATTTGAAAGAGTTCGCGGAGTATAGGTAACTTCCGGTGTGGAGTTGTCAGATCTCCCATCCGGCGCGTCCCCATGTTGCCCCCCAGATATGGGGGGTAAGGGCTTCAGCCGGCGCGGACAGAAACTGACAGGGATGCTGCGTCTCTGCTTCGTTTAAGGGTAGAGATGCGGCGAGGAGCAGTTGCTCCTAGAGGTGAGCCTGTCGTGGCGGGCCTCAGACCCTCACTCCCGGTACCCCTCTTTGTTAAGAGGGAGCACGGGATGCGAGCCGAGTCTACCTTGCAGTGCGTCAGAGCCTCGCTGAGCGTGATGTATGGAAGAGCAAAGGTATGAATGTGAGTTTGGGGATTGGCGCAAAGGGTAAAGAGCGAGACGTATGAATGGAAGTCCCCGAGGAGGACGGTGTTATTCGTTCGGCACTCGGCTTTGCCAAACACCGGCGATCTCGCCAGTCGTGGTATCGTGGATCACGTCTCGCGGCCTGCGGCAGTGCTGAGGGTCCCTCCTTTATTGGTCGGACCACGAGGAGACAACCTCTTTAAAAACTGTTGATCTCGGCGATGTGGTACGTGGCGTCGGGTGCTCGCAAGAGCGGCTGGAACGATACACCAGCCATTAGCGGTCAACCCTGGCTACTTCCCGCCCCAGGTGTATATAGGGTTACTGGTGCTACATGGTCCCTGGCCCGATGGACTTCTATTACCTAATATTCGTGGATTTCAATGAAAAAATTAAGTCGAAACTCAAAAGAAGGAAACCGAAATTAATGACAATGGCGTGAAACCGGACTCTGATAATTTATCGGAAGGATGTACTGAAGGAGAGAGACATAGCGGACCGCCTCTTGCTGGAGAAGCGGCTACGCCCTCCGCTGGCTGCCGACAAACGCGCGGCCCCTACCTTTGCGGCAGTGGTAAGACCCGCTACCACCCCCGCGGCCCTACCGTGTGCAGTACCGGTGGCCGCAGAAGACCGCAACGCCGAAGGACGGGCCCCCTGCAAGCCTTCCCCAAGGTGGGAAGGCCAAGAATCGGAAGAGAAAGGGCTCTCGACTAAGCCAAGTCAGGGTGTCACCGGCGCCACGCAAGTGGCAGTAAAAACAGCGGCACCAGATCAGTCCACGGATGGTGGGACTCTTGTGAGCGCCATAAACCTGTCAAGCCTGGCGCTGGTTCAAAGGAGGCAGCGTCGCCCTCAAAGAAAAGGATGCTGAAATTAAAGGCCCCAAGCTCGTCCGCTGTCCAAAATGGGGTCTCGTATTCCGGGCATCCTGACGGAGGCGAAAAGAAAATTGACCTGGAGCCCTGGGATAACGGGCCTCCGGTCTCGCCATGCAAGCAACGGGGCCCGAATCCTTCAAGTTCCGGGGCCGCAGGAGAAAAAGGCCAAACAGTTGGCAGAAAAGCTTCGCCAATTGGTTGGCCCAGAGGTGACTTATAATATCCAGGCCGAGAAATGCGCAGGTCTTCCCATCTCGGGACTGGATGATTCGCAGAAAAGTCGGAGGTGGCTGAGGCGGTAGAGTCCGTGAGAACGGATCAGTGACCCCAGTCGGTCTAGGTAGCCCTCGAAGTTGGCGAGAGATCTGTTGAGAGAAAAGTACGCTGAAACGACTACAATATCTCGCATTTCTCGGCCTGGATATTATAGTCACCTCTGGGCCAACCAATTGGCGAAGCTTTTCGCCAACTGATAGGCCTGCGGCAGACGCGCGGGGAAGGACACTGGAGAAGTGGTCCTGCAGGTCGAGCCGTCGGTCTTGAACAGGGGTTCGGTAAACACGTGTGTTGAGCCCAGGGCGGGTCCATCATTGATGTATCGTCTCGCAGCCCCGCCCTGGCTCGCCGAATTCAGGGCTGGAAGGTGTTGACGGGCGTCGAGACCCTGTCGGATCATCGTTACATCCGATTCAGGGTCTCCGCCTCCTAGACACCTATACCGGCCCTGGCCAGACCCTGAGGACGACGGCCCCAGGTGGCGCCTCAGAAGTCTGGACCGAGAGCTGCTGAAGGAGGCGGCAATAGTGCAGTCGTGGGTTTCGCGCCCAACATTGTCGATGTGGAGGAGAGGCGCAATGGCTCCGGGACGCAATGACACAGGTGTGTGACGCGTCGATGTCCCAGGCCAAACGTCTCCTCCTAAACGCCGGGTGTACTGGTGGAATCCAGTAATCGCCGCGATGCGAAGAGTGCATCTTGGCACGGTGCCAGTACACCCGTTGTCGGGGACGACGGCGCAGAGACCCGGCCCTAGAGGCCGGAATTGCTCGCCTCTTTCAGCAGCAAAGATTGGCTCTCAAATTGGGAATAGCCGAGGCGATCGCCGCGGCTAAAGAGGAAGTTGCTGGGCGCTAGACAGTGATCCGTAGGGCGGCCCTATAAAATGGTTATATGGTATTAATACATTCATCTCACTCTATAAAAGATTTTAAACGCTAATGTATGCACCCTATTCTATAGTTTAGCCAATTTATACTGTGAATAAATGAAATGTGAAACACTAATGGCACCAAAAGCGAACGCGTTCTTTTTGGTGGACCGCCATTTTGTATCTCTTGGTGCCAATTCAGTTTGACACATGAATTCGTTTACTCAGCACATATTACCAGATACTACATAATAATTTTATTATCTAGCATTAACGCCTTTAAAATTTTACCTTGTTCTCATTAACACATATTAATGCTAAATAGACAATATTTTGGACCATATATAAAGTAAATGTAAGTGACTCCTAATTAAAAACACATGACGGGATTTTAAAACGAAAATAAAACCAACCCTCCGTTCCGGTTTTATTTTCGGTCCCGAATGGTGATGGATTATGAATTATATGAAAATAATTTTATTTATTTAGTGACTCTATAATACATAATCAAAAACGTCATTTTGGATTATATATTATCATTTCATCATTTATGTAATGTACTTTCTATTAGAACACTACAAAAATGCATTCTAACGGCTAGTATAATAAAATATCATCATCAGTTATACGTGTGCTGAACAAAGTCTTAATGGAGGCAGTAGGGACTGCTTCCATTAGGGGGTTTCTGAACCGTATCACACGCTGGTCTAATGCGGGTTGGTGGGTGGACCACCTTTTACATGCCCATCCTATGCAAGGGTCATCTTTCTTTTCAGATAATTGGGGTAATCGGCCTTAATTGCCTTAACCAAATAGGAAATAACAATAATAATTTGTTGAGTCGACGCAGTATTCGAACCCACGACCTGCGGTTTCTAAGACACATAACCTTACCACTAAGCTACGAAGGAAGTTAAACGTATATTTTTAAGATTGATGATGATATAATAAAACAGAATCATAAAATACCAGTGTTTATTTAAACAATAAAACATTTAATACAAATAAAATAATTTGCTTACTGAACTTGTTACATATTTCACCTTAAAATTATTTCTCAAAAAAAATTAGGCTCTGTTTCTATCAAGTAATGTATTGAATACTATGCAGCAATATGCGTGCATTTTGAATAAGCAAATGTCTAAAACATCAATTATTTTCTACTTTTACAAAGCGACAATACAATATTATAGTGAACATAAACTGAGATGAAATTTTATAGCATTGTATTTTATAACAAAGAACATCGTCAACAATCCCCTCTTTAGAGGAAGACAAATAACTAAAGGTTTAGTAACATTTAACAGACAGGGCGACTTACATAAATCAGGCAAATACTTCACTCGTACCATGAATAAAAGAAATAAATCTAAAAGCACAGTAATGAAAAATGAAAACGACGTGAAGTACATTAAGCTTGAATGGCTGCCAACTGCAGGATATCTGACAGGGTTTTGTACTCCAGACGTATTTTACAAAGAATGCGAAATACTTTTTTATTTAGAGATTTTAAAGGAGAGCAGAGAATTATATTTTAAATCTAAGATGGACCCCAAAAGGTGCTAGCCATACTATAGATTTTTTTTATTTCATACGCAGGCAGACGAGCAATCGGGGCCACCTGATGGAATGTGGTCACCGACGCCGATAAACATTGGCAATACTGATATCACCAACGCGCTGCCTACCGTTAGACATAGTATGTTAAGTCTCGTTTACCTAGTAAATACGCTGGCTACGGTGCCCTTCAAACCGGAACACAGTAGTGTTTTTACACTACTGCTTTGCGGTAGAAATAGGCACCGCGGTGGCACCCACCCAGACGGTCTCCTGTAAACAGGGGACCTACCACCAAATGTCGTATGAAACAGTTTACAAGTTAGTATGTGCATTGACTTTCAAGAGTAATGTAATAACGAAATATAAAAGGTGTTTATATCAATCTTTCCTGTCAGAATCCACTAGCGACCATCTGACATACCTAATAAATACATAGTATTCCTCGGTTACATATATTTCACTAAATACGATATTAACCGAAATTAAGTAAGGGCGGCATACATTAACCTCAAGGGATGCACTATATTTTGGAAAGTAATCACCAGAAAGTATATTTGAAAGTCGTATGATCTTATTGGGGCTTACTTATACCTACCTTTTTTAAATAATTTGTCGATTATAAGAACTAGCGACCCGCCCCTGCTTCGGGAGCTATTCTGATAACAAATATACATACAATATTACGCATGTGTTAAACATATAAATCGTCCTCTTCAATCACTGTATCTATTAAAAAAAACCGCATGATATCCGTTGCGTACTTCTAAAGATATAAGCATACATAAAGATTTGGGGGGCAGACAAAGCGATTGAAAAGAACGTCGCCAACATTTTTTTTAATAAGACAAATATTTGGTTACTAGGACGGTGTATTTTTAAAATCTTACAGTATAACAGTAATTAAATAAAAGTTCTAATATAACACAAACAAAGTTATTATTTTGAATATTTCTTTTTAAATATATCCCAATCATACTTATAATTCAAAATTTATACTTTTCTGGACATAGAATAACAAATAAATCGGTGAACTAAACCATATTTTGTGGTTTGTTGTTGTTTGTTTTGTACTTGTTTTTTGTTTGTACTGTATTTGATTCAAATTCAAGAGGTTTAATCTTTTGTTATGTTTATTAAAAAAACCTTCTGTGTTTAAGTCACGGGTGAATGTATCGAAGAACGCTTAAGTATGCAATATTTCTGTTAAAGTCATAAATTATATGCTGTATCCTCTACATTATGTGCGTCTAATCTCATTCATTTTGAATAAGAAATGTAATTCTGCGCCATGCAACCATTTTAAAGCTAGAACTGATCGCTTCGAGACCTTCAAGAACTCTATGGCACTTTGTAAGAGCCCGTAACATAAGCTTTAAAAAGTTTTGTGTTCCTTAAGGATATGAAATGTTTATATTTGCTATTCTGTAGATATAATAAAAAAATTAATGAAGCAAATTGTTTTTTAAATGTCGGGTGCAAAAGGCAGTAGGGAATAAATCACAAAATAAATATGTGAGTAATAACTATCGCAAGCACAAACTGAAACCTATGTTCCTGTGTAGCCTTTGTTTAACAAACAGCGTTAAATTACTTGTTTATTAAAGTTATAAAATAAAAAAAATACGTGCCTCCTTTGTCTTCAAAAGCTTACCTTTTCCATCTCTAACTCCCTCGCCACGTATATACAGATTTAAAGTTTCCAATTTAATAAAAGACAAAACGTACACATATTGAACATTCTATCTTTTCTTCGAAATATAAGAAATGAAGTTTGTCAAAATGACAATAAAATTGCAGAATTTCTAACATGTGTAACGCCAGGTTGAAACTCATTATTACTTGTCACTTGAGACTCAACTAAATAGCTGTTGCGCAAATGTGTAAATGTTAATCTCATTCGTGTATCTGAAATAATAAATTGATTTAGGAACTAGAGTAGACATTAACTAAACATCTTTTATACTTTAAAACATTGCAATGACTCACGTGACCCCTACAAAAGCCGCGATGTCCCGTACGGACGAGTCGATCCGTAACACCACTGAACACACTAACACTTTCACAGATGCACAACACTTATCACTTACGAGGAGACTTGATGACTCACGTTGGTGGAGTTAACCGCTGCAACCCGGTGGGTTCGAGGGGCTGTACAACCTTAAGTGTGCACAGACTTCGCCTCTATTCTGTGAGCTAGCTCCGGTACCCTGAAGGGACCTCGCTCAGGCTGAAACTTCTTTATCCGTGAGCGGGCTTGATCGAGGTGCCCAAAGGGCCGAGCCTCAGCTCGATAAGGTTGCTTTAGGACTTATTAGTGACCGGTGTGGGTTGTCAGATCTCCCATCCGGCGCGTCCCAGGTTGCGGATGGGCACGCCCCCAGATATGGGGATACCGGCTTCAGCCGCGCGGACGAAAACGACAGGGTGCTGCGTCTCTGCTCCGTTAAAGGGTGGAGATGTGGCGAGGCAGTTGCTCCCGGGTGAAGCCTGTCGTGGCGGGCCTCAGACCCTCCTCCCGGTACCCTCTTTGTTAGAGGGAACCGGGATGCGAGCCAGTCTACCTGCAGTGCGTCAGAGCCTCGCCGAGCGTGATATGAAAGAGCAAGAGTATGAATGTGTGTGTGGGGATTGGGGCAAAGGGTAAAGTGCAGAGATGTAAGATGGAAGTCCCCGAGAGGGACAGGTGTGATTCGTTCGTGTATTGCACTCGGCTGCCGGGCACCGGGCGATCCCGGCCTGTCGTGGGTGTCGTGGATCCGTCTCCCGGGCCTGCGGGGTCAGGTCCTCCTTCGTTGCCGGGCGAGGGCAACCTCTCTAAAAAACCGTTGATCTCCCGTTTGTGGTACGTGGCGTCGGGTTAAACGGCGGAACGACACCAGCCTTGGGCCCACCCGGAACCCCCCCCAAGCGTATTTACGGTTCCGTGCTACGGTCCCTGGCCCGTGGACTTCCATTACCCTTTTGTGGGGTTTTTTGGACTTAAATCAAACAAAAAAAAGGCAAAATCGACATCAACGATGACGCATGACAACGGACAAGAACCCATCGGAAGGACGTAATGAAAAGAAGGGCGCGGACCGGGGGGCCGGCTCCTGATGGAAAACGCTGGGGTATGCCTAAATGTTATCAAAGCGCACAAGGGAGGAACGTGGCACTAAATGGTGTTCTGCGGGGAGGACCAGCCAGCGCAAAAATTGGCGGCGGAAGGACGCCGCTTTTGGTAACCGGTTTTCCCTTTCAAACCCAACGCCGGCGCGGGAAGCGGACCGGGTTTCACTGTCTGTCCTGCTGTCAAACGAAAGGCTCAAAGGCAACCCAGAGCGTGCGGAGAAGGACCGCCGCTCGAAATTAGGCCGCTCCGGAGGGAGAGGGCGTAGATGAGGATGCCTTAACGGCGGAGGGATGCAAAGGGATGGCCTCAGAAATCGAGCATCATCTCCCGGTTCCCTGGTCCGGCAACCTTAAGGGCCATGCCCGGCAAAGGGTCTCCTCCCCTAAAAATGAATGGATTTTTAGCCGCTCCACCCCAGTCAGCTGAAATAAAAAGAAATATCATGACAAAAACTCTTGTACCAGGGTGGGCCTTTGAAGGGAAATCGCTTGCGGCCTCTCAGTCAAAAGGCGGGGAGGCTGCCGCTAAGGTAATGTCCACGTTGGGGTTGCCACGTTGGAACAAATCCTGGGGCGCCTCATCGTGGACATGGGGGCAATGTTTCAGGCCCACCGCGATGGTATGGACCGCCTCCTGCCGGAGAAGCGGCTTCCCGCCCCTCCGCCGATAAAGGTGGCGTTTGCCTTGAAAAAGCTGCTGCCCCTGCTTCCTCCCCCCCTGCTGCCCCCACTGCGGCGCCGGTTACCCGGCGGCAAAAGGACCGGCCCGGGATGCGTCTTCCCAAAAAAGGGGTAAAGGGAAGAAAGGGGCGGACCCACCCGGCCAAAGGGTTCGACCGCGCCACCGAGCAGCAACGGCGGCACCGGGCGTCCACGGATGGGTGGACGCGGTGGCGCCCCAAAACTGCCAAACCGGTGCTGGTCAAAGTGACCCCAAGAGGTGCGGAAACGGGCCCCTGGCTCGTGGCTTAGTGATCAAGCTGACCGGGCGCACGAAAAAGGGTCCGTACCGCTCCTCCAAGATGCCAAAAAAAAAAACTGGAGATTCCATCGATGGCCTCCTTTCCCGCCTCGGCAACGGGGCCCGGATCCTCAGGTTCGGGGCCGCCAGCGGAGAAAAACCAACCAATTGGCAAAAGCTTCGCCAATTGGTTGGCCCCCTTCAATATCCAGGCCCAAAGGGGGTCTTCGCATCTCGGCCTGGAGATTCGTGAAAAAACGGAGGTGGCGGGGCGGGTGCGCAAAAGGCGCTCCCGGTCACCTCCGTAATCCGCGGGACCCGGTTCTCGGTGGGTGGTTGAAACTGCCCTTTTGCGCCCCAAGAAAATAATTGGTGGTGGGCGCCTCCTAATCGGGTGGTGCTCGGTGCGGTCAAACTGCTTGCGCGCGTCCATGCGCTGCTTCCGGTGCCTCGAAATAGGGCACTGGCGGAGCAGTGTCAACAGGCGTCGACCGAACAGTGCCCTATTACCGCTGGGGACTGGGCCGGGCGAAACTGGAGCCGCGCCGCCTTTCACCTGTGCGCCGCGGCTAACAAACCGCCGGGTTGGGGTCGGCCTGCCACCAAACCCGGGAGGCGGCGGAACAAGGTGGGCCGGGCGGAAGCCGGTGCCCAAACCCACGCCCGGCTGAGGGACTCAAAATGGCCATCCAATAAAAAAGGCCGCGGATCCGAACAAATCGAACCACTGCGCCAGGCTCAGGATCTGTTGATCAGGCTGGCGCTGGTCGTTCAAAAATTAGTGTCGGAACCGTAATTTTCCCCAGCAAAACGGGGGCCGGGGACCTGGCCTTACTGCGCATGGTCTGGGGGTTTGGGGTCCCCTCAACCGGGTTAAAAGGTCCAGGCTTCGTCGGCGCTCGGGGAAATTTTTGTCGTTTCAACTACTCCCAACAGTCCTCCCACTTCGGGGCTCCTGACCGACTGGGGTCACTTTATTTCCCGGACCCTTCCCCTGTGCTGGTCCCGGGGGATCTCAACCAAATCCCGGCGGGGTTCCCTGCGGCAACACGGGAAAGAACAGATGGCTCCTGGGGGTCGGCTGTCGTCCTAAACAGGGTTCGGTAAAACGGTTTTGCAGGCAGGGCGGTCGATTTGATGTTCGTTCCGGCCCCGCCAGGCTCGCCGAATAAGGGCTGGAAGGTGGTGACGGGCGTCGGGCCCTGTCGGTCTCGTTACATCCGATTCGGGTCTCCGCCCTTAACACCGGCCCTGGCCGGACCCGGGGGCCCCGGTGGCCCTCGGCCTGGGGACCGAAAGGCGGCAATGGGCGTCGTGGGTTTCGCAATATTGCGGTGGAGGGGCCAATGGCCCGGGACCAATTCGCAGGTGTGCGACCGTGATGTCCCAGGCCAAACTTCCCTCCTGCCAGTGTACTTGGTCGAAATCGCCCGATGCGCGAAGGTATCGTGGCCGGCCCAATACCCGTTGTCGGGCGACGGCCGGGACCCGGCCCGAGGCCGGGTGCTCCCTCTTTCCAGCAAAGGCGGTTAAAGTGGGAATGCCGATCGCCGCGGCTGAGAGTTTTGGCGGCGCAGACGGTGATCCTTGGGGGCACCCTACAAAATGGTGATGAATAGGCTTCGTCCTTTCTCACCGAGTCTGGCCCGCAGTTGGTTCAACTATCGCCGAGGCTTTATTCCAGGAGACAGCACCTTCGATGGTCCCAAATGGCACGGATAGGGTGAAGTTCCGGAAGCCCGAAGTCACCCCGGAGAGTTCGTGCGCCCTTCTTAAAATAAGAAAACGCACCGCCCGGGTCCCGATGGCATTCCGGGACGCGCCTGGCGCTGGCCCTGGGGACGCCCTGGAGCCCAGGTGAGGGGCGATTTTTCTGCCTGTCTGGCTCAAGCCTTAATACCACAGGGTGGAAGACAGGCAGACTCGTCCCATCAAAGGAGGGCGTCCTGCGGACTCGCCACTCCGCCTCGGCCGATCGTGCTGTTGGACGATGTGGGAAAACTCTTTGAAAATCGTGGCGGCCCGCATCGTCAGCACCTGGGCAATCGGCCTCTCGGGTGGCAGTATGGCTTCCGCAGGCCGGTCGACCGTCCGCGGTGCTGCGGTCGGTCCTGACGCGGATGCGGTGTCCCGGGTGAGGTGTTTTGCGGTGTCACTCGACATCGCCAACACGATCAACCCCTGCCCTGGCCTGCCATAAAGGCGCTCCGACCGGGTGCCTCCTACCTAAGGGTGATCAGGGCCTACCTGTCGCATCGACGTGTCGAGTTCCCCGTGCCGAGATGGGCTCCGGACCATCGGTGTCGTTCAGGATTCCACAGGGGTCGGTGTTGGGACCGCTTCTATGGAACGTTGGCGATTGGTGCTACGTGGCGGCAATATCGAGGTGTCGCGTCGCTTGTGCGGACGACCCCTCGTTACCCCCGGTAACCATTTCCGGGCTGCGATTCTCGCCACTGCCGGGGTCGCTCAAGTTATTGGGCGCATCCGGCTAGGACTAGAGGTGGCGCTCGAAAAATCCGGGCCCTTCTTTTGGGCAAACGCGCCTGCGGACGCCCATTTGTTTGCGGCGTCCGCGTCGACGTCAAGCCGACTATAATATCTCGGCCCTATCCTAGACCGCCGATGGAGTTTGCGCCATTTGGGCGCCTCGCGCCTGAGCGCGAGAGCGGCAGGCTCCGGCGAGCTCCCCAACACCGGAGACCAACAGCTCCTGTCGCCGCCTTTACGCCGGGTCGTCGGTCCATGGTCCTGCAGGGCACCCGTATGGCCGACACCTCAAAGGAGAGTACGGCGTCTGGGAGAACCCAGAGGGTGTTGGCGATCCAGGCCTCGGGCTACCGGACCATCTCCGGTGAGGCAGCGTGCCTGTTGGCTGGCACCTTGCCCTGGGACCTGGATGCAGAAATCCTCGCGTCACTCTTTTCTGGCGCGAGGCAAAGTCTCAGGGCTTCAGGCCAACCCGGAAAGAGATAAGGGCGCAGAGACGGTGCGCTCCTTGCAACCAGGAGTGGGAGCTGCGGCTGGAGCACCCAGCGCCGGCCGTCGAACAATAAACCCGCCCCGTTCTTAAGTGGTGGCTAGAAAGGGACCATGGCTCCTAACGTTCCGCGCGACGCAGGTTCTCTCCAGGACACGGCTGTTTCGGGGGTACCTGTGCCGCGTGGCCGTGAGGCCTACAGAATGCCACCACTTGGCGTATGTGCCGAAGACGGCCCAACACGCGCTGGAAGGTCCAGCCTGGGTCGAGCAACGCCGGGAGCTGCGTAGTGTCGTGGGGCACGACCTTTCGCTTCCTGCTGTGTACGCGGGATGCTGAAGGCGAAGGTCGTGGGGCGCCGTCCTTTTTGCGAGGACGTGATGGCCCGGAAGGGGCCGCGGAAAGGGACGGGAGGCCGTGAGCGCCTGGCTATCCGCAGAAGAAGGCCAGGGGCGCCGAAGGTGGCGTACCGCGCAACCTTCCCCTGACACTGAGCCCCTGGGCGGCCGGCAGGGTGCCCGCCGCCAGAAGAAGACTCAAGAGGGAGCACCGTGCTGTTTGTTCGCACGGCGCCTGGCGCGTTCGGGTGTCCCAACACCCGGAGAGAAAGAGGCCCGGAGGCCACGTCGCCCGGGGTCGCCGATGACTGTAATCGGTGCCCGCGGCCCCGCTCGCGACATGAGAAAGGAACAACCGTTGGTTTTAGTGGGTATACCGGTCGCTCAATCTTGGTCCGGGGCCCCATATCCCCGCTGCCCCTCACTTTGGCGGCGGGGAATCCATCAAGCTGGATTTTTCCAACGGGAAAAAAAAAAAGGACTTATTGTGACCGTCGTGTGGAGGTTCCACAGGGGTCGGTGTTGGGACCGCTTCTCGTGGAACGTTGGTTTTGATTGGGTGTTACGTGGCGGCAATATCGAGGGTGTCGACGTCACTTGTTACGCGGACGACACCCTCGTCACTGTACCGTTGACCAATTTTCGCAGGGCTGTGATTCTCGCCACGCCGGGTCGCTCAAGTAATTGGGCGCATCCGGCGGCTGACTAGAGGTGGTGCTCGAAAAACGCGCCACCGCGGACGCCCACAATTGTTTGCGGCGTCCGCATCGAGCGTCAAACCGACGATAAATTATCTCGGCCTAGTCCTAGAACACCGATGGAAGTTTTGCGCCCATTTTGAGCGCCTCGCGCCTAGAGTGGCGAGACAGCGGCAGCTCTCGGCAGACTGCTCCCCAACACCGGAGGACCAGCAGCTCCTGTCGCCACCTGTACGCCGGGGTCGTTAGGTCCATGGTCCTGTACGGTGCACCCGGTGGGCCGACACCCTCAAAGGAGAGTACTGCGGTATTGAGGAGAACCCAGAGGTGTTGATCCGGGCCGTACGGGGCTACCGGACCATCTCCGGCGAGGCAGCGTGCCTGTTGGCTGGCTCCTTGCCCTGGGACCTGGATGCAGAAATCCTCGCGTCACTCTTCTTCTGGCGCGAGGAGGCGAGGGCTGCAGGCCAGCCCGGAAGAGATAAGGGGCGCAGAGACGGTGCGCTCCCTTGCAATACAGGAGTGGGAGCTGCGGCTGGAGCACCCCAGCGCCGTCCGGTCCGGGGCCCACATATCCCCGCTGTCCCCTCACTTTGGCGGGGAATCCGTAAGCTGGATTTTTCTAAAAAAAAGGGTTTATTAGTGACCCCTCGAACAGGTTCTCGCTTTGTGGTAGCGGTAGGGCTCAGTACCTGCGGCTTGGTCGCGGGGAAGCTAAGACGAACCTGGCCGCCTGAGGAGTAAGGCCGGCCGTGGGGAGGCTGCTCAAGCAGGCTGAACAAGCCCCTTTGGATGCACTTTGGAGGGTGCGAGGGACGGGTTGCAGGAGGTAGGTATGCCGCCCTTCCTGTCCCTCGCAACCAAGGTGGAGTCGCGTGGGAAGAGGAGTGTCGGTATTCCGTAGGCCGCTCTCCCTATCCTCCGCGACTCAGCGGGGCCACACCGCTGATGCGGTGTGGAGTGAGTACTTCCCTATCTCTAGGTCTAGGGCAGTCAGGAGTGCCATGGTCACCGAGGCACTTAACGCAGCGAGGGCATGCGTGACAGTTCCAGGCCGAGTGCCTGTACATTGGGCAGTTATGACACTGCGCAGGAAGGCCATTAGAACGTGGCGCGTGGAAGGAGATGCGACTTATGTCACATATGTGGCGTAGGTTGTATACCTTTTTGCCCTCAGTAGAGCGTTCAAAGGTCAGAAGGACCACTTTGAATGGTTTTTTGGTTTTTGGATGTGTAAGGCGGAAGGGCCGAGTAGATTGGGATGTTTTGTCCCTTTATATGAAGTTGTAGATGTCCTCTGTGGGCATCTCCTTCGGCAGTCCTTTGACGACTGTCCGAAGTACGCGCTCTTCCAGGAGCGCGTATGTGTGATAGTAATACTCGTTCTTTAGAAGATACGTAGTTACTTGACGATGTGCGTCACTATTGTCTATCTGGAGTTTTATCCCCTGGTTTGAATCGGCCGCGGTGAATTTATATTTGTTGGGCAGCGCGGGCTGAAGCTCTGCCCATTTCTCCTTTGACCGAATATAAATCGGCGGAGGTTTCTTACCCCTAGATGGGATTGTTGGTTGCTGTGAAGCAGCTGATTGCTGTGAAGCAGCAGGTGTTTGCTGTGAAGCAGTGGTTTGCCTTGATGAGGCGGATGTTGTTGGCCGTGAGGCGGCCTGAATGGTTTGCTGTAAGGCGGCTTGGGTTGGCTCTGTGGCCGATGTTGTTGGGGTAGCAGGGAAGGCCCTGCTCTTGCGCTTTTTTTTGCGCGAACTGACGGGCAGGAACCCTCCTGCATCTTCGTCCTCGGTGACCGGACGGGAGTTATCTAGCTCCATTTCGGAGTCGGAATGATTGGGTGAGGTGAGCGGGGAGAAGGTGTCCGAGTGGATGGAGGGACACTATTCTGACGCGGGTGTGGTTGCTCTCGTCGAGCATGGTGTGCGCTTGTAATGTATTTGCCCCCCTTGCGCGGTGAGGGCTTCGCGGATCGCGCGTACAGTGTCCGCCGGCGGACGATTTTTAAGGTCCTCGAAGTCGAGGCCTAGGTAACTTAGGGTGACTGAATCCATCGCTTTTATTGGTTTGGATTATTTACGGTTAGAACTATCGTGCAAGCACCCTCGGTGAAGCCGGGGGTTGTGTGCCCTAGCCTCCCCGCCCCTGTGAGCAGGGAGGTGTAAACCTAACGTACGTGAAAAACTCTAGCGCTTTAGGAGCGCTAGGTGTAAACCTACGCTGCTGCCTAGTGCAAAGTTTGTACCAAAGAAACAAGATGGCTGATAAATACATACTTGTTATTTTTTTTTATGATTACGAAAGTTTATAAATAGTACACAAGGAAAACACTATGTTCATCACATAATATTTTTCGGGTGGTGGGAATAGAACCCGTACCGTTAGCGCAGCATTCAGGGTCGCTAACCGCTGCACCAAGCGGGACGTCAACTACATCTGTTGACTATTAGACCTTCTCGAATGAACGGCGGTTGCTGGTTAAAAAATTTATGAATGAAATCAAAGTAGTCTTATTATGCTTTCTGGATTTTCTTTATTTTTTTCAGCTTAGTATAAATATAATATGCAATACAATTTCCTTGAAAAGAACAACATGAGAACTTGTTGGTGATTTAACTTTTCTTTTATATTTATAATAACTTGGCTAAGGGAACTTGGTTGACCTCATAGTAAGGCGAGTTTTCTGAAATGTGGGTGCGGGGTCCGGTGGAAGGTGACAGATAAATCGTTTTGCACTACAAATTTCAGCTTTGCCTTTGTTCCAGATGCAGAAAGCGTCTTGAATGGAAAAGAGTTTTTGTGCAGTGTAATTGACTAATTTACTATTTACGACAAAAACGTATCTTGTGACAGAGTGTATCAAAGAGCCCACCCTTGAAGCAATGAGTCTGGTACTGAGTAAAAGTGCTACTTCTAGCGTAGTCTATAGTGTATTAAGTAGTAAACAGGCCGATTGGGATTCACCACTCCTAAAAATAATGCTAGTGCTTCAAACTGAAGCGGTCCGAAAACCAGAGGGCGCTTCAAATTCCCAACATAAGACTTGAACAAACGCCAACGGCTAACTTGGCAGCTAAAATTGGCCAAACTTCTTATAACATATAAATGACGTTCAATCCATAATTTCATTATCTTCTTACTGTCCGTATAAACTTCTTGTATTTAACCTAAATAATGCTAAAGAAAAACCTGTTTAGAAAATAATTGCTCCACTTAGTTCAATAAATAAAAGGTATAACATAGGTGATTGATAATTATTTCTATTGCTTCGCAATATTATGCATTATTAAATAAAATTACTTTACGGATTTTGTCGCGTTTATTTTACATTTTAAATTCCCGACGTTTCGAACACTGTACAGATAAAATCAGTTCATTTTGCATAGGTCGAGTACAGATTAAAAATAATTAATAAAAATTAAGATCTGGAAACCCCTTCAGCACTGGCAGAAGACGCATGACATCTCAGTCTACCCCGTGACCACGCCGCTGGAAAGTGTTCGAAACGTCGGGAATTTAAAATGTAAAATAAACGCGATAAAATCCGAAATAACTGATTAATAATAGTGATTAATTATTCAGGTCTATGTAGCACTGCCTCCGTAGCCTAGTGGTGTGGGCGTGTGCCTTAGAAACTGAGGTCGCGGGTTCGAATCCTGCGGACTCAACAAATTTTCATTGTTGTTTCCTAGTTGGTTGGGCAATTTGGGCCGATCACCGTTGTCTGAGTAAGATGATCCATGCGTCGGATGGGCATGTAAAAGTCGGTCCACACCCACCAACCCGCATTGGACCAGCGTGGTGGGATACGGTCCAAAATCCCCTAATGGATGGAGGTGTTAGGGAGGCCTAGTCCAGCAGTGGACTATCACAGGCTGATGATGATGTACAGCCTACACTATTGTTACTGATACAACAAACATTGTATGTAGCACTGTTTTATCATTGAAACACGAATACAACCTGAATATAGACAGCCTTTACGCAAAGCCTAACGGAGTGCGTCCTTGTCAGTTTCAGTGAGGGATTTATTCGATTGTACGTTCGTACGTGACAGTTCCAGTTTAATCTGTACCTAAGCCAGGCTATGTGATGTTTGTGTATATATAGTAACCGGAAGGATCATATTACTATGAAAACACGATTAGTGTTAAACTATGTTTGCGAAGATATTGCTATGTTTTTATTTGCAAAGATTTTCGCGTCTATATTTGGTTTGGTGAAGCTTAACAGAAAATAGAACAATACATTTATTTTAAATAGAATTACAGTAAATATTCGTACTTTGTGTTACCGTTGTACTGAAAATAAGTGCTGTAGTTTTTTCTTAACATAATACCACCATGACTCAGGTTCTTACAGGCAGTATATAGATTCAAGTTTAACTCTTCTATTTTTTTTATTTTTCTTCAATATTCATTTCTGATATTGTTACAAACTGCTATGAATGATATAAATTTAAATGACTCATTAACAAAAAATCCTTAGATTTATATGTCCTCTTGATGATTTATTTTTCTCTTGTAAATCAATAAATCTCTTACATTTATGATTTTTGTATTTAACTTCTATGATTTATCGCATACTTGGATATTATTTGTTTCATACAAAATATCAAAACAAAGGATATTGATAAAAATATTCATTCAATATTCATCCAACATTTCCCTCAACTTTTGAACTTTAAGACATGAATCTACAAAATTTCTGGGACCCAGCATTTTCATTTTCATTTAAGACTAAACAAGGTGTAAATGTCTATGGCTTCGAGACCACTTTCCATCAGGTGGCCCGATTGCTCGTAGGCCTGTGTGCAATGATAAAATTGCTGATAACCACACGACATAATTTGATTGCAATCAATGTAACAAAACGGAGAATAAATTGAATGGGTATTGTAGAGATTGAATATGGACATATATATAACTAGTGATGTGCCGAGTCGATGTTTTGGTAAATCGAGTCGACTCAGAGTCAGTTATAAGGTATTCGAATAATGACTCGATTCCCCGATTCGAGCCCAGTACTCGAATTATATTTCAAGACTCGAGTCTGGCTGGACTCAGTCTCCGGATCGAGTCCAGCTGGACTCAGTCTTGAAATTCGAGCCAGAATTCGAGTCTAGAAATTCTAGTCCCAAACTAAAGTCCGATTTTAAAACAAAAGGAGGAATTAAAGGGTTAACTTCAAACAGCGTATAAATTAGGTTTAGCATAATGACACTGTTAGACAATAATAAATCAATATTTTTGAGTGAAAGAAAAGTTATAAACATTAAATACAAAAATAGAGGCAATACAAGAGATAAACAAAAAAAACAGAACGTAATCAAATTTACTCACGGCCTAAGACTATATATTATTTTTAATTATGTATTGTCGTCTGATACAACTTTAAGAACAGCCACTTCATTGCTTAGGTAAACTGTTTGCGGTAAAACAGGTTTACCAAGCTGAAATACTAGAATCGAGTCAGTTGGGCTCGTATGGGCTATCTAACCTAGAGTCGGGCCATCTTCTGTACTTCAGGCAGGAGAAAATCCATCACAGGGTGGAGTCAGGTTCCTTGTCAATAAATCCCTCATTGACAATGTGATTGAAGTATCCGGTGTGTCGGCGAGGTTGCGTACCTTGTGATAAAAGCTAACCAATGGGATTGCAGCCTGAAAATTGTCCAAGTGTACGCACCAACGTCGATCATACCAGTGATGATGTCGAATATGTACGAGGACATCTCAAGGCCTTACATACCACCACCAAAGGCTCACTTCAACGTTGTCATGGGGATTTCAACACTAAAAGTAGGAGTACAGGCATGCAGCGAATCGATGCTGGGATCATATGGCTACGGGAGCAGAAATCATAGGGGGCAAATGCTCGTCAATTTCCTCGAGCGAGAGGGGCTGTTCTTAATGAACTCGTTCTTTAAGAAACAGCCCCAAAGGAAATGGACGTGGCAGAGCCCGATACTATGACCAAAAATGAGATAGACTTCATTATATCGGACAAAAAGCGCATTTTCAGGGATGTCTCAGTGATCACAAGGTTCAAAACCGGAGTGATCACCGACTTCTGAGAGGCACCCTGAATATAGATTTGAAAGCTTGAACGGTCCCGATTGATGAAGTCTACGCTCCAACTAATCTGCTCCAGCCTATCATTGATCCTGGCACATTTCAGATCAATCTGGAAAATCGATTTGCTGCCTTGGAACTCTAATCGACGTGGACGAGGAACTCGATCAGTGGTAGAAATTCTTCGGGACGAGGTGCAAAACTCTGCGGTATGCGACGTACGGGCAAAAGTCTAAACTTTCGGGAGAAACACTAGAATCTCATGGCTAAGCGACGAAATGATCCAACCGTCACTTCGTTAGAACAGCGGGTTCTTAACAGACCATCTCCAAGCTGGTAAGGCGCGACCTCCGTGCACTCCAATACGCTCTCAATACAGAGAGCTATTGAGCAAAACCGGGGTCCAAAGTCTTCGTACAACAGCTTGGAAGAAGCCATCTAACGAAGTGGACCAAAGAGAACGGAGAAGTCGTCGCTTCTAGGCCAGAGGTTCTCTTGGAGGTTGAAAGCTTTTCAGCCAGTTATACGCGTCGCATTCAGCACACCGAGCCGGATTGAAGGATTCTCGAGCTCACTCTTACCCGCCATGTGTCGGAGGATCTTCCAGAAATCGGCCTAGACGAAATCGAGGGGCTCTTGAGCAACTTCAAAATGGAAAAGCCCGGAGAGGACGAGGTCACGACGGAGCTTCTGAAGGCCGCCGTAAACCGGTGCTGAAAAGACTCCGCCTCATTTAACTCTGTCCTTCTCTCCGGGAGAACTTCTGAGGCATGGCATAGGGGTTTGGTCGTATTGTTCTTCAAAAAAGGTGATAAAACCCTTTTGAAGAACTATCGGCCAATATCGCTCCTGAGTCATGTCTATAAGTTGTTTTCGAGGGTCATCTCGAATCGTCTTGCACGAAAACTCGACGAAGCGCAGCCTCGAGAACAGGCCGGGTTTCGGAGGGGTTACAGCACCATAGACCACATCCATACAGTGAGGCAGGTTATACAGAAGACACATGAGTATAACCAGCCCCTGTGCATGGCATTTGTGGACTATGAGAAGGCTTTTGACTCCATCGAGACCTGGTCTTTCCTCGAGTCCCTACAGCGGTGCCAAATTGATTGGCGATATATCGAGATGCTGAGATGTCTCTACAACGCCGCCACTATGTCTGTCGTAGTCCAAAGTGGGCAGACTGAGCCTATCCCCCTGCACCGCGGTGTGAGACAAGGAGACGTCATGTCTCCGAAATTGTTCTCCGCCGCGCTTGAGGACATGTTCAGGACGCTCAACTGGGAAGGACACGGCATAAATGTGAACGGCGAGTACATCTCACATCTTCGATTTGCGGACGATATCGTCATCATGGCTGAGACCGCTAAGGACCTGCAAAAAATGGTGCAAAGCCTGGCTGAGTCTTCTGCATCGCATCGTCTCCGGATGAACTTGGGTAAAACCAAGGTCATGTTTAACGAGCACGTTGATCCGGGACCGATCACAATTGAAGAGCACCTCCCTCGAAGTTGTTTTCGGAGTACGTTTACCTAGGGCAAACGCTCCAAGCTAGGTAAAAACAACTTTGAGGGGTAACAGAAAGGATTCGGCTGGGCTGGGCAGCTTTTCATAAGCTTCAGTCGAGTTTTCTCGTCACCCATCCCAAAGCCTCAAATCGAGAGTCTTCGATCAGAGCGTCCTACCCGTTATGACCTACGGTGCCAAGACTTAGACACTTACTGTTCGACTGGTTCACAAATTTAAAGTCGCTCAGCGAGCTATGGAGAGGCTATGCTCGGTATCTCTGAAGGACCGCATCAGAAATGACGTGATCCGACAGAGGAACCAAAATCACCGACATAGCCCACCGGATTAGTAAGCTGAAGTGGCAGTGGGCCGGTCACATAAGCCGCAGAACTGACGACCGCTGGAATCGAAAAGTTCTGGAGTGGAGACCGAGGCTCGGCAAACGTAGTGTGGACGCCCTGCGGCAAGATGGAGTGACGACATTCGTAAAGTGGCCGGTGTGGGCTGGATGAGAATAGCCGAAGATCGAAAGTGGTGGCGTACATTAGGAGGCCTATGTCCAGCAGTGGACGAACACAGGCTGATGATGATGATGGGCTCGTATGAATTGAATCGAGTACGAATCGATTCTTCCTGACTCGAGTACCGAAATCGAGTCCGGTGTACTCGAATCAAAATAAATTGGTATTCGAATAAGCGGTCAAAGCAGGAATTGAGTCTGACTCGAGTCAAACCGTACTCGGCATCACTAATTATAACATAGTTGAACTAAGTTTTTGGTAACTAACTAACTAATAATAATACCAACAGTACGCTTACTTGATAGTTACGTTGATGCGGGCTACCCATAAGTATGCAGCTTAATACATAAGCACCTTCACCTCTCTGAGAAGGTTTAAGTCTCGTTTTCAGCAATTGCACCAAGTTAGGTATCCTTTAAACCGAAACCCAGTATGAGTCATCACTCATTCCTTCTTTTCGGTAGATTATACCGCGAAAGCAAAACAAAATAATAAAAAAAATAACATGAGCTTTCCTAGATACAAGGGAGAAGAATAAATAAATTAAAATCATGAGTATGAATATTCCTTTTTCTTTCAAATCTAAACGACCATTGCTTTAGTTCAGAAAAAGTGTGGATATCTTAATCTTTACTTTATTAGAATTAGAATTGTTTTGTATCTCTTTTGCTCCTATTAATATTTTTATTGAAAACGGATATCAAACTATGTTTACTTTAGACAGTAATTTCATCAGCTGCCGCTGCATCAGTATATAAATATTTCAGCACATTATTTTTTAAATTCTTTTTATAAGAACATTTTATTTATCTATAAGTATGCCGTATAGATGAATGATATGTCACAGGTGATTGTAAGCTTAGTACGCTTTTTTTTATTCCTAATTTTGCGCTATTCCTCTACATTATGTGCTTTTAAGCATCATTCATTTTGAATAAGATATTTAATTCCGCGTCATGCAACTATTATAAAGCTAGAACTGATCGCTTCGAGACCTCTTGGCACTTTGTAGAAGCTTGTTACATAGGCTTTTAAAAGTTTTGTGTTCTTAAGGATTTTATAAGTCTATATTTACTATTATGTAGATATAATAATAAAATATATTGTCAAGTGCAAAATACAATAGGAAATAAATCACAAAAAAATGTGAGTAATGATTAACGCAAGTACAAACTGAAAGCTATATTCCTGTGTAGCTTTTATTTAACAGACAAGTTCAAATTATTTGTTTAGTAAGGACATTCAAAGAAAAAATATGTGCCTTTTTGTCTTCAAAATCTTACCTTTTCCATCTCTAGCTCCCTCGCCACATTTAAAAACAGATATAAAATTTCAAATTTAATAAAAGACAAAACGTACACATATGTGTAATATTGAACTTACTGTCTTGTATTAAAGATATAAGAACTAGAAATTCTTCCAAGCGCCAACAAACGCAACGCCAATTGAGTTGAATCTTATTATTACTTGTCAATTCTGACTCAAATAAATCAGGGTACTCAGGTAATTTAATATTTCTGGACTAGGGCGTGAGGGATGTGACGACCCACTGCCCACTTGACTGCGGAGCTGCCTTATTTTGGGAGTAAGGTAGATCACGCAGTACGAAGTACAATCAGTCATTGCCAATCCGCCTGCTCAGCGTGGCAATTATGAGCAATTCTTTTAATGGACGTCAACAAAGGCAGCGGCCCTAGTTCCCGGTAGTCCCACTTTTCCTGGCCACGTAGCGGCCACGGTGACGTGAGACAAGGGTTGCTAAGAATCCCCGAGCTACAGATCGCTACCAAAACTTGAGCTGGCTACGTATAACGGACGAACGCTGAGACTTAGCGAACACCTGGCCGAGCAGGAGGTGGAACTGGGTAGATTCGATGGCACGTTTTAGGGTTGTGCGAAGTCCGAAGACAGGAGAGGACACCGTAACCTTGCCATCGGGTACCTTTTCTACTTCCGGAGGGCGACCATCCGCTTGCCATAAACAAGCTGATGGATTCCAGCCACCGGAGCAGGCTGGTTTCGCAGAGGATTTAGCACCACAGACTACATCTTCACCAAAAGGCAAGTTGTACAAAAGACCTATGGTACAATCAGCCACTTTGCCTTGCCTTTGTGGACTATGAGAAAGCTTTTGACTCTGTACTAACCTGGGCTGTTCTGGAAGCTCTTCAACGATCTCAGGTCGATTATCGATACGTCGAGGTGTCAAACGCGACCAATACCATTGCATCGAGGAGTGAGACAGGGGGATGTAAAATCCCAAAAACTATTCACTAATGCATTGGAAGACGTCTTCAAGACCCTAGACTGGACTGGACGTGGCATAAACATTAACGGCGAGTACCTTTCACACCTCCGTTTCGCTGACGATATCATAATATTAGTCAGAGTCGTTGGAATGCTTGCGGAAATTTTGCACGGCTTAAATGAATCGTCCCGACGAATCGGATTAGGATGAATTTGAACAAGACGAAAGTCATGTTCAACGAACACGATTCTCCCGAGTCCGGTAAATGTCGATGGTGTTACTCTCGAAGTTGTCAATGAATATGTCTACCTCGGCACATATTGCAGTTGGGTAGACACAGCTTCGAGAGGAAGCCGATAGGAGGATTCAGTTGGGCTGGGCAGCATTCAGGAAGCTTACTCCACATTCTCCAGTCACCAATACTGCAGAGTTTAAAGACAAAAGTCTTTAACAATGCAGTACTCCCCGTCATGACCTACAGGGGCGAGAAACCTGTCCCTGACTGTCGGACTGGTCCACAAGTTTGCCGTAGCTCAACGTGCTATGGAAGCGCTATGCTCAGAGTCTCTCTGTCGGATAAGATTTGTAATGAATTCATCCAACAGAGAACGAAAGTTACCATAGCGCAAAGGATTAGCTCATGAAAGTGGCAGTGGGTCGGTCCGTGGTCCGAAGAACGGATGGCCGATGGGCACATAGGTTTTGGAGTGGAGACCACTCTTAGGAAACAGGTGTTGGTCGACCGTCGACCAGGTGGGATGGCGATCTCAGTGCAGTAACCAGTTCAAGTTGGCAGCGAGTAGCAGGGGATCGGCCGTCTTGGCGTTCACTTAAAAAGGCCTATGTCCAGCAGTGGACTGATAAAGGCTGAATATGATGATGATGATGATTTCTGGACAATCAACGCAGCATTATCTAGCGCCAAATAAAGTAAAGATTGTATTATTGAAACTAGATGACTGATAAATACATAGACTTGTTATTTTTTTTATAAATACGTGCATATTATATATATTTAAACACCAAGACACGATAAAAACACTATGTTCATCACATAATATTTTTCCGGTGGTGGGAATCAAATCCATACCGCTTGGCACAGCATTCAGAGTCTCTTACCACTACGCCAAGCGAGTCGTCAAACTACATCTGATGACTATTAGTATTAGGCCTTCTTGTATGAACGGCGGTCGCGGGTTTAAAAAGTTACGGATGAAATTAAACTAGTGTCATCATGTTTTCTGAATTTTCTTTATTCTTTTTAGCTTAGTTTCAATATATACAATTTACCTAAAAGAAAAATATGAAAAGTCAGTAGTGATTTTTATTTTTGTTTTATAAATAATATTTTTAAATGTAATATTTATTGAATGTTACACTCTCAGGTGTTTTAATAATCAGTAGCAGTGACTGATGCTAGTCTCAGGCAAGCTCAGGAAAAATCTGGTTGACCTCATTAGTAAGGCGAGTTTTTTCAAAAGGTAAAAAGGGCATTGGAAGGTGGCAGATAAATCTCGCTGTGCTATAAATGATCGCTTTTCCTTTTTTTTTCACCTTAAGAAATCGTCTAGGAAGAAAAAAAGTTTTAGTGCGTTTTATAGACCTCTTAATTTTCACATAAAAAACGTATCTTGTGTCAGTAGATAATAAAGAAGCCACCTAATTGTTTCTATTGCTTGCGCGAATATTATACATTATTAAATAAAATGACTTTACGGATTTATATAAGCCACCCTTGAAACGAAGAGTATGGTAGCTGCAAGGCTTCTTATCTACCGGCACCAATCGCCTTTGGGGAACAGGATGCTTGGAAATAGTTACTGAGTAAAAGTGCTAGTTGTAGCGCGCTTAGTAGTGTGCTGAGTAGCAAACTGGCCGATTTGGATTAAGCGCTATTAAAAATATTTTGCTAGTGTTTCAAACTGAAACGGTCTAAAAACAGAGTGCGCTTAAAATTCTCTACTCTATACTTCGCTGTAAATGCCACTCGCTAACTTGGCAGTTAAAATTGGCCAAACATCTTATTACATAAGTGACATTCGATCAATAATTTCATTATCTTCTTGCTGTTCGTATATACAATTTTTCTTTAACCTAAATATGACATTGCTAATACTTAAGAAAAACCTCTTACAAAACAATTGCTGCAGCTAGTTTGATGAATAAGGTAATAGGTAATGACTTAGGTGTTAAATCATTGAGGTCTTCGTATTGCAACCATTGTTGTTCATATGACAATCACTGCTTGTAGAAGTGACTTATCATTGTAACACGTTTACGGCCAGAATATAGACAGCCTTTATGCAAAGCCTAACGGAGTGCGTCCTTGTCAGTTTTAGTGAGGGATTTATTCGATTGTACGTTCGTACGTGACAGTTCCAGTTTAATCTGTACCTAAGCCAAGTGAGCTATTTGTTCGTGTTATAGTAACTTGTAGGAACATTATACTATGAAAACAAGATTAGTGATGAACTATGTTTGCGATTCATGTAACAATGTTTCCATTTGCAAGGATTTCCGCGTCTCAATTTGGTTTGGTGAAGCTTAAATAATAATAGAACACTACATTAATTTTAAATAGCATTATAGTAATTATTGGTACTTTTTGTTACTGTTATATTAACAATACGAGCAGGAGGTTTTTTCAATAATACCACCATGACTCAGGTTAGTATAAGCTGTATATAGATTAAAACGAAAGCTTTTAATTCTGTCAATAAATCTCTAACACTTATAACTTTTCGATGTGACTTCTATAATTTATTACATATTTGGATGTTATTTGTATCAAACAAAATATCAAAACAAAGGATATTTATAAAAAAAAAGATATTCTTTACCACACTACCCGTAACTTTGGAACTTTAAGACATAAATCTTCAAGAATTTTGGGACCCAACAAATGTCAGTAGACATTATCGCTACGTTTCTCGCTAAAACTTATATAACAATATATCATAAAATAATCGCATTAAAGTAACCATAGTCAACAATAGCAATAGCAATCATAGTGAACGTTAAAATTGTGCAAAAGTTTAATAAGATTTTTAGGATAATACCGATACAAGCTAACAAAAGCAATACATAATTATTTGGAAGTTTTCGAAAAAGCTTTAAGAATTAAATAAAATGTCTCTATACAGTATACAAAAGAGTACAAATATATAGTTGGAAACTGAGACGGTCTTACGACATTAAACTAAAACGTTGTAAGTGACAGGACCACTGCAAATTGTCGTATAAAGGTCAATTTTGAATCTTCTTATGACTTTTCATTTTAGACTAAGCAATGCGTAAATGCATTGGTTAGGGCAGTTTGACCGATCACCCAATTGTCTGAAAAGTGAGATGATCCATGCGTCGGATGGGCATGTAAAAAGTCGGTCCACCCACCAACCCGCATTGGACCAGCGTGGTGGGATATGGTCCAAAACCCCCTAATGGATAGGGTGTATTAGGGGAGGCCTATGTCCAGCAGTGGACTATCACAGGCTGATGATGATGAATGCGTAAATTGCATTTTCGAAAGGGTTATAAGTATTCATAAAACAACAATTTTCATTTCCTTTTTAATGGAGGAGAGACAGCCCATATATATCTATTTATTTTTGTGTTATATTAATGACACGAAATTTAAACTTGAATAACAGCGTCACAAAAGGTGCGTTTAATGATATAGTGCTTTGAAAACCCTAACCATGGTGTTTATTTAAATTTAGATGTTTTCTAAACATCCTAAGGCTCAATAGCGTTATTACCTACCTACTGGTCTCTTGTGTTTTATGCTCTTTCATGCGGGTTTTTATTGCATACATTGTCCAATGGATTAATTCAGATTGTTCGCCGGCCTCACACTGGCCATCGCTGTGTAGAACAATTCCCCATGAGATGGTGCGACGACCTGTGAATGAATACAGGAAGTCGGTGGACGCAAGATCGCATCTTATGACAAAACATCGGGCCAATGTGTAGCAGTAGACTTTATTAGGCTGATATTATGATGATGAAATACCTTAAGTATACTGCATCATTTTAATGCCTTTACTTAATACATTTACACACACGTATTAAAACGATGATGAATGAAGTGTATAACAAGTGATGTATCATTATCGGACAAACCACATAATTTGTAGTTTCCGTGATATATTATCGATATAATTTAAACTCCAATTTTCATCGTCAGGCCTGAGTACAATGATAAAATTATTGACAACCGCACGACATAATGTGATTGCAATCAGTGTAACCGAACGGGAATAAATTGAATGGATATTGTTAAATTGAATTTGGGCAATTATTACTACAGCATAGTTAAACAAAGTTACTCGGTAACTAACCAATAACAAGACCATTAGTATGCTAACTAGATAGTTACCGATGCGGGATGTCCTTAAGTATGAAACGTAATACATAGGAACCCTTAGCACACTGAATAGTTTTTAGTCCCGTTGTTCAGTAATTAAACTGAGATATTTTTCAAACTGACACACAGTAGTACTTACAAATCCCGTTTAAAATAGAAAATAAATGTATACAAGAGAAAAGAATTCATTAATTAAATGATGGGTCTAATTACCTTCTCCAAGAAAAGAACCATCATTACTTTTGTTCCAAAATAGGCGTGCGTATTTAAATTTTAATTTACGCCTTATTAGAATTGTAGGGATAAAGTTTTGTATTTATTTTAATTCTATTAATATTTTTAATATAAACGGGCATTAAACTTTACGAACTCTAATGTAAACATCATTTCAGCAGCACCGTATAAATATTACAGCACATTATTTCGTTTAATCGTTATGAGTATGAACAGTTTTGTTAGACTTTTGTATACCAGATCGATTTTTGACTAAAATTGTTCATAATCGTCATAAACTGCCTATCGCACTGCTCGACGGCGTCCATTGTAAAGAATTGCTCATAAATACTACACTGAGCAGGCGGATTGGCAAATGTCTAATTGAAATTGTACTGCGGATCTGCGTTACTCCCACTGTGAGGCGGATCATTATCGACACGTGGTTTAAAATTATTCGTCATGAGTAAATAAGATACATACTTTCGATAGTTATTAATTTGGTATAATTTTGCATATTTCACTGAGGACTTTGTAAGCGCGTTATGCTTGTTAAAGCCATACAGTTCCGTTTTTACCACCGACACCGGTGTTTAGGTGTGTCAAAATTGCACATGTGTAATCGATAGTTCAGTTTTGTTGTAAAATATAGGCCTATGTCTACTGTTGAACATAGGCCTCCCCTAATGCACGCCTTCTCCATTAAGGGGTTTTTGGACCGTATCCGACCACACTGGTCGGACGTGGGTTGGTGGATGGCTAACTTTTACATGCCCAACCGACGCGTGCATAATACAATGAGAAATATTGCTACTCAAATATACGAGCTTTGCATGCACGATTTGATTAACAATGGAACTAACAATATTGATTAATAAATTACATACAAATGAATAAATGATTTAATGTAACAAAAATTATTGTTAGGCTTTTAAATTGGATAGATATCCTCATGGCAAAGCCCGTGAAATCAGATTTCACACAGCAAAGATCGATCCCCACTTAAGTGTAAATTGTTTCTACTTTTCTACCACTGAAAGGAACGTTAATATAAGAAATTAAATCCCATTATTTCACATTTTACATGTATTTATTGTTTAATTACTAAACCTACGATACCGTGTTGTGAAAGTTAAATGTCAGTGTGTGTAAAAATGTAATATTTATGCATAAAAATTAAAAACAACTTAAATTTTGACAAAAAATATGACCGACATCAAGGTAAAACTTGCTCTCTCCAATTTAAGTAGGACCATTATGTAGAACATATTTTAAGCTTACCTCTTAAGGTTGAGCCAGCGTTTGCAATTTAATCGCACTAGGCTGTGGTTATTGACGCCTAAATTTTCATAATTTTATAAAATATCTATGAAACAACTTATCACAAAATAGGAATAATAATAGGAATTTGGTCAAAAATACACCCATCTTATGATAGACACAACTGTACATTACACGTATTAATTAGGAACCCTTTATTACAGAATTTTATACAAGTATTACGAATCCTTTCGATAGGTACGCATAGTTTGTTCGCCATTAATGTTTTATTGTTGTATTTTCTTTTTATTTTATTCTACTAAAGCTGTAAGATTACGGTGAGAAATAAACGATTATTATTAATGTTTTTCACATATTTCTGACATTTTCTTTTGACATATTGCTGCATTATGTCTGACATATTATTTATTACTTTTACGTGATTGCAAGTTGACTTTAAACAAGTAAAATATATTTTATATGTGTAATATAAACAATACCATTATTTACTGTAAATGACACAAAGTGTTACCTTAACGTATCTTTCATTTAACACGAGACACGAATACGAATGTTATGGATGTTGCTTTTTGTATATAAATGTAATCCTTTTGAAACGATTCTTCACTGAGCGAAGTTATTAACAGATTCATTTACTTTGTCTTTAAAATCGTTACTTGTGGGATTAGTGTTATTAAAAAACAGTCGGTAATCAATTATAATGTTTTTTATTCGAAGAAAGGTCTGTTGGAGTAAAAGATTTTTTCAATTTTATATGTCGTTTGACTAGACAAAAATTAAAATTTTTACCTTTTTGGACAGAAAACAATGTTTTTTCAAGGTTTTATCTGCATTTAGTTAATAATAAAAAATCTTATGACCAATTCATTTGTTTTCTTTCCCGCATGAAGATAGAAAAAACCACATATTTAAATTAAATCAAAATAGCTTATTTAAGTAAAAAATACAGTTTTTGGACATCAAGATGGCTTTAAAAGAATGTTGGTTTAAGCTGAAGTCTGTACATATTGATATAAGAATATATTCATATTTTAACTCACGCATTAGATCATCCAATAAATGGTTATTACCTTTTAATACGGATAGTATTTGACAAAATCATTATTGCACGAACGTGAGCTTTCAAAATCCGTTTTTCCTTTGTGGAAACATTATTCGCGAGGGAGTAAATCAAAGCGAAAATGTTCAGATCTAATTTGCTTATTATAATGATGTTGAAGAAGGCATAATGCATTTTCTGTGGAAAAGAATAAAGTGTAAAAAAACACGAAAAATCCCGCTAAAGGCCTTTTAATTTAATAATGTGTAGTATTCCCGTAAATGAGTGAATTAATAAATAATAAGTTATGAACTAGTTATAAATTATTATACATTTGATGAACTACTATATTCTATCGTTAAACTAGAAGCCGAATACAATAACTAAGGGTAAGGGGAATAAAAAGCAGATTTTATTTTATTCCAGATATTAAGAACCACAATCACTTATTGCCTCCAATCCGCTGTTGCTAAGTTTACCCCTGAATGTTGCGGGAATTTGAGCTGTTCCCTAAAATCGAGGTTTGATTTGGTACGTGTGAAATGTGCATGCTATTCGGATTCATATTCGAACAGGTTTAGGATTTCTGTAGCGTTTATTCTCGTTGATTACTTTATTTGATTCCTTATTACAATTTATTAATTCTGTCCTTTTTCGAACCGGGTGGTAGTGAGTTTGACAATCAATAAGCAAGTGTAAACTTCTATATTCAATAAAGACATTTAAATTTAAATTTGAAACATTAAATCAATGAAAAGTTGCTATATTTGTGACTGACACTTAAAATTATTTATTCTTTAACTTTTCTTTATCAAAGTCAAAATGTTTTACATATAATAATGAAATCATAGTTAAGAGCCGTTACTTTACAAACACCAATATTTATTTCTTGATTATTATTATTTCATTATTAGCTTCAATACTGTTTTTTATTTGCGGCTAATGCAATAATTCATAGTTAACTAAATTGAAGGAAACGTTGTTCTCGATAAAACAATAACATTAATTAATGATCGAATTAATGTGGCGTAGCGATGTTTGCTCCCGCGTGATGAAGTTAAATTCTGAATAACCAAAGAATACTTTTGGTAATTATAAGTTATATTCAGGTTATACATAGGATTTTATTCGTTTACATCTGTTATATTGTTTTTATGAATTCCTATAGTTTTAAGATTGCAGTGACTATTACTGTATATAATACTTATGTAGAGAATTTTACCGGTGTTAGTTCCCCTTTTAAAGGAGACCGTCTGGGTGGAACCACCACGGTGCGTATTTCTGTCGCGAAGCATGGTAGGAAAACACTGCTGTGTTCCGGTTGAAGGCACCTAGCCAGCGTATTACTGGGTAACGAGACTTAACCCTATGTCTAGCGGTAGGCAGCTGTTGGCGATACCATTGGTATTGCCAATGTTTATGGCGTTGGTGACCACTTCACAAGTGGCCCGACTGCTCGTCTCCCAGCGTATGCCATGAAAAAAATGTAGAGAACCACAAAAATTTATATACAAGAAGAAAAAGTGTACAAACTCGAAAGTTCTGAAATGTATTGTTCAATTTACTGCCTTAATAACTTTTTAAAATGATTTAATACAAAATGTTCGGAACATATAATAGCTTACATCCTATATTCTTAGTTTACCGTACGAGTAAACTTTGCGGTTCTCCTGTCACTTAGTACTTTAACTTCATAACTTTATACAATATGTCACAGGTTATGATATACCAGAACAATTAATGAGTTGATTATTGCTTGCAATCTGTCAGTCTTTATTCAGTGCAGCTTGTCCTGATATGGAACAATTATTTTAATTACAAGAACAACATCTTGCAGCTTATATCGATTATGATGATAGATAATAATGTATATTATTTATTTTCATACCGAACGAAATACAAATAACTTAAAGATATGATTGCCGCAGTTAATAACGTCTTAAAAATTTTCGGAACAGATGTATCGAAAGTTATTGGTGTAAAATGTTAGAAAGGTGAAACATGTAAATGAATCCCAATGACTTGTTTTCTTTAACGTTAACGACGTTAGTAATTGAAAGACCCAGATGGCATAGTGGTTGGGGAGCCTGAAACTTTCGCCGGTAGATTTGGTATTGAATTTCATCAAGGAAAATATTCCGTGATCAATTTAAATTTAATGTAGTAGTTCCCTCGATTGTTCTTAATCACCCTTAATATGTCCTAAACAAGGCAAATTTTGTTATAACATGAAACAAACACCTTTGAGATATTTGCACAAGTATTATAATGAAGTAACTTGTCTATGTTACATTACATTGCCAAAATAAACTTAAATAATTGCTTTAACTTAATACCAAACTAATTGAAACGAAACTGCCTCCGTAGCCTAGTGGTATGGGCGTGTGCTTTAGAAACCGGAGGTCGGGTTCGAATCCTGCAGGACGCAACAAATTTTTCATTGTTGTTTCCTAGTTGGTTAGGGCAATTGGCGATCACCCAATTGTCTGAAAATAAGATGATCCATGCGTCGGATGGGTATGTAAAGTCGTCCACCCACCAACCCGCATTGGAACAGCGTGGTGGGATATGGTCCAAACCCTGATGGATAGGGGTATTAGGGGAGGCCAATGTCCAACGAGTGGACTAACAAAAACTGATGATGATGATGATGATGAATGTGAAGAGCGCGTTGTCTTGGTGAAACAGGATTTTCTTTTGCAAATGTGGCCGTTTTTCCCCGATTTGCTGCCTTCAGCTCGTCAAGTAAATTATTAAGATAATCGATAAAAGAAAACTCCATGCTATCCCAAAACAGTCGCCATAACTTTCCCAGCCGAAAAAACAGTTTCTTTTGGAGCTGGCAGTCGACTTCTTCGAGTCCACCGTTTTGACTGTAGGTTTTGTTTCGGGCGTATAATGGATACACTATTATACGCCCGAGTTTCATCTACGAGTAATTAATCGGCGGCAAAACTCGGATTTATTGATCGATTTAACGATCCGATCAGCTAATATATAGCATGGCGAACAACGGCAAACTTGTAAACTAGTCCTACAGTCAAAGGCCACGTTTCGGCCCCGTAGGTCATCACGGAGAGAACGCACTAATACATAGAAACGCTATTTAGGTAATATTTTCTGTACCATAAGAGTTTATTTATATTATACAGTTTAACCCTCATCATGTTAATGTCACTTGATCCTAATTAAAAAGACATGACGGGATTTTAAATGATTCCCAAATCGAAGCTAACGACCTTCCGTCCTGGACGGCTTTTATTTTCGTTTCGGAAGCGGTTAAGGATCATGAGTTGTATGTAAATAACATTCAATTTTATTTGTACTTTCAATATAGATTTTTTTATTATTTCATTATTTAAGTAATGTGCTTTCTATTAGTATTAGGTAAACAACAAAAACGCTATTCTAACGGTTAGTAAAAAATATATATTATATGCTAAAAAAACTTGATTTTACCACTAACATGATCTTAAAATTGATGATGAGATATTAAAAAAGAATCTATAGAAATATTATAAACGCGAAAGTAACTCAGTCTGTCTATCCGTCCGTCTTATTGTCTAAACTATTGAACTGATATTGATTATATTTGATAAATACTTAGGATAATTAGGATGGAAATCGTCCTTGTCAAACTTTAAATTGATGAAATTTTGTGTCCAAAATTATCTAGTTTCATTTTGTACGAGGAATATAAGACAATATGGAAATTCGTTATCAGTAAAGTAAAAACCATACAACGTTGTGTTTAATGATAGGCTTATACAATAAAAGCACCTCATTTATATTATACTATACAGTATATTTCTCCTATTTTACGCGGACGAAGTCACGGGTAACAGCTAGTCATAAAATATATCAGTTTTTGATTTTACTTTAAAACTTTTATTTTAAATAAAATATTTTTTACAAAACTTGTCACATCTGTCAAGTAGTGCATTAAATACGGTGCAGCTATATGCGTCCATTTCTAACGTTCAAGTGTCAATAACGGATTTAAGTTTCTACTTTTACAAAATCATCATTATATCGAACATAAACTGACTGAAAGACAAATAATTTGAGGTAACATAAATCAGACAAATACTCCACTTGTAAAATGAATAAAACAATAAATGTAAAAGCGCAGCAATGAAAAAAGTAAAAGTAGGTACATTAAACTTGTGTCGTACAAGCCGACTCCCAACTGCAGGATATCTGACAGGGTTTTGTACTTCGGACGTTTTTTTAATGGATGCGTAATATTTTATATTTACAGATTTTAAAGAAGAGCCAAGAAAATTTTTATTAATCTATGTTGGAGCCGATTAGGTACTAGCCATACTATAAAAATGTATGAAACAGTTTACAAGTTAATATGTACATTGGCTTTGAAGAGCAACAGTGTAATAATGAAATATAAAAGGGTTTTTGTACCAACCTTCCTGTCCTGTCAGAAACCGCTATTGAACACGTGACAGTTAGATACCTGACAAGTATATAGTGTTCGTCTGTTACATATATTTTACTTAATAAGATGTTAACCCAAATTAAGGAAGTATGGCAATTATAAACCTCAAGGGATGGACTACACTCTGGAGAGTAATTACCAGAAACTATATTTGAAGTTCGTAAGATCTTATGAGGGCCGACTAACATTTAACTTTTTTTAATAATTTCTTGATTAGCGCTTTCTAACCAGGAGTAAAAATTATACAAAATTTCAAACGGACGTCTCAAATACTTTATTTAATAAGATTAAGATTTGGTTACTAGGACGGTCTATTTTGAAAATGTTACAATATAACAATAATAAAACAAAAATTCTAATATGACACAAATGTAAAATTATTATTATTTTAAAAATATCATATACAAACTTAAAATTCTAAATTTATACTTTTTCTAGACATAGAATAACCTCTTTTCTTTTATTACTTATTTTTAAAATTATTATGGCTTAGGATTTACCCGAATCTAAACTGCCTGCTCAGCCCAAAGGGTTGTTTGCCCTTGTTTTCTGATTCGTACCGTATTTGTTTATGTTTATTTACAAATACATTTTCGACACCTATTTGGCACTTTGTAAAAGCATGTAACATGCCTTTTTAAACGTTTTTGTGTTACTTGAGTATTAAATAAGTTTACATTTACTATTAAATATAATAAAATATTAATTAAGCAAATTATTTTTTTAAGGTCAGATACAAAAAACAGTAAGACAAAATTACAGATGAACGCCGGCACAAACTGAAAGCTATGTTTCAGTCTAGCATTATTGAACAAATAAGTTGAAATAACTTGTTTATTAAAATATTTAACAAAAAAGTGCCTCTGTTGTCGTCCAATACTTACCTTCTCCATCATTGACTCCCTCGCCACGTATAAACAGAAAAAAAAGTAAAGTTTCTAATTTAATAAAAGATGAAATGTACACATATTAAACATTCTTTCTTGTATTCAATAAGGAACGAAATTTTTCCGAGTGACAATGAAATTGCAGAATTGCCAACATATGCAACGCCAAGTTGAATCTTATTATTTCTTGTCACTTGTGACTCAAATAAATCGCTGTTGCGCTTAAGACTTACTTAAAGACATTGAAAAGACTCACGTGACCCCGACAACAGCCACGATGTCCCGTACGGACGAGTCAATCCGTAACACCACTCAACACACTAAAACTTTCACAGATGCACAACACTTATCACACACGAGGAGAGTTGCGTTCCGGGTAGCGGCTTATAGCTGTCTCGCTATATTTCAGGCCCGACTTTTATACACGAACTCGGACAGGCAAAACGTCGATATCGATATTTCTTTTCTCCGAGTACCCGCTTTAGAAATAGTATTCTGACTGTAATATAATTTAATATTTCTGGACGATTAACACAGCATCATCTAGCCCCAAACTAAGCAAAACTTTAGTATGGAAACTAGATGACTGATAAATACATAGACTTGTTATTTTTTTTTTTGTAAATACATTCATATTATTCTTATACAAACACCTAAACACGAGAAAAACAGTATGTTCATCGCATAATATTTTTCCTGCAGGGGGAATGGAACCCACACCCTTTGGTGAAGCAGTCAGGGTTGTCAACCACTGCGCCAAGCGGGTCGTCAAACTACATCTGTAGACTATTAGTATTAGCCCTTCTTGTATGAACAGCGGTCGCGGATTTGAAAAGTTATGGATAAAATTAAGCTAGTCTTGTTTTCTGGACTTTCTTCAGAAAATCGGGAAAGCAGGATTTTCTGTATTCTTTTCAGCTTAGTTTCAATATACACAATAAAATTTCCCTGCAAGAAAACATGAGCATTTAGTAGTGATTTTAACTTTTATTTTATATTTATAATGACTTAGCTTCGGGGAACCTGGTCCTCATTAGTAAGGCGAGTTTTCTAAAATGTTGATGCGGGCGCCGATGGAAGGTGACGGATAAATCGTCTTGCGCTACCAATTACCGCTTTCCTTTTTTTTCACGTTTAATCAGCGCCTTGAATGGAAAAGAGTTTTAGTGCGTGTTATTGACCTCTTTATTTTCACATCAAAAACGTATCTTGTGTCAGCAGATAATTAAGAAGCCGCCCTTGAAACGAAGAGTATAGTATCTGCAAGGCTTCGTATCTCCCGGCACCAATCGTCTTTGGAGAACAGGATGCTCGGAAATAGGTGCTGAGTAAAAGTGCTACACGCAGCGCGATCTGTAGTGTTGTTGTTGGGATTAAGCACTATTAAAAATACTTCGTTAGTATTTCAAACTAAAACGATCTAAAAACCAGAGTGTGCTCAAAAACCAACATTAGACTTGAATAAACGCCAACGCCTAACTTGTCAATCAAATCTGGCTAATCCTGTTATAATATGTCTTCCAAATCAATAATTTCACTATCTTCTTGCTGCCGGTAAAAACTATTTGTATTTAACCTGAATATGACATTGTTAATACTTAAGAAAAACCTCTCTAGAAAATAATTGCTTTAGCTAGTTTTATAAATAAATGTTTACAGTAATTTGTAAGTTAGGTGTAATATCACTATAGTCTTTGTATTGCAGCCCAAACCATTGTTACTGATATGACAAACATTGTTCGTAGCAGTGACTTATCATTGAAATAGCTGTATACAGCCTGAATATATACAGCCTCTACGCAAAGCCTAACGGAGTGCGTCATTATCAGTTTCAGTGAGGGATTTATTTTAATGTACGTTCGTACGTGACAGTTTTAACTGTACTTAAGCCAAGTGAGCTACGTGATGTTTGTATGTTTAGTAATCTCAAGGAACAAATAACTGTAAAAACACGATTAGTATTGAACTATGTTTACGAACATATTTCTGTGTTTCTATTTATATAGATTTTCGCGTCTAAAATTGTTTTTGGGAAGTTTAACTAAAATAAATATAAGCTGTATGTATCTTTGATTTTAATATTTGGTATTGTTATGGACTGCTTGAATTTGGGCAATTATTACTATAGCACAGTTACAGTACTTGGTAACTAACCAATAACAAGACCGTACTCTAGCTTGATAGCTACTGATGCGGGCTGTCCATAAGTATGCAGCGTAATACCGAACTTACTTTCTCTCTAAAAATAGTACCATCATTACTTTGGTTCCGAAATAGGTGTGTATATTTAAATTTTAATCTATGCCTTATTAGAATTGTAGCAATTTCCATTAAAATTACATAAATTCTCTTGTATAAACGTAATTTCAGCAGCGCCATATAAATATTACAGCACATTTTTTCGTTTAATCGTCATAGGTATGAATATTTTTGTTAGACTTTTAGTATATCAGATAGATTTGGTAACTAAAATTGTTCATTATCATAAACAGCCTTTAGCACTGCTGGATATAGGCCTTTTTAATAAACGCAAAGATGGCGTTCATTCAAGAAGAGGTGCTCATAATTGTCTCGCTGTGCAAACAAAGTATTAATTGTCTACTTACACTTGTACTGCAGATCTGTCTTACTCCCGCTGAAAGGCAGATTCCCCGTCAAGTGGGCGGTGGGGTCATCACATCCCTGCGCTACAACGAAATTGTTACTTAGATCATTATTTATTACATATTAAAATATATGTAAGCTAGTATATGTAGGTATGCAAAAAAAAATCTGCATTAAATTGGAGCTTCAGTATGCCACCTATAAATCAAGATTTTTTCTAAAAAGTAGATGTGACCACAAATATTGCACAAGTTGATACGTTATTTCAGTTTTATTGTTAAATACATTTAGGCCTATATCCACTGCTGGACATAGGCCTCCGCCAATTGACGCGTTCTCTATTAAGGAGTTTTAGACCGTATCCCGCCACGCTGGTCCAACGCGGGTTGGTGGGTGGACCGAATGTTTATCATCTAACTTTTCAGACAATTGGGTGATTTTTTTTTATTTCCCACGCAGGCAGACAAGCAGTCGGGCCACCTGATATAATGTGGTCACCGAAGCTCTCAGACATTGGCAATATACTCAAATCACCAACGCGCTGCATACCGTGAGAGATAGGATGTTAAATCTCATTTACCCAGTAAAAACGCTGCCAACGGTGCTCTTTAAACCGGAACACAGTAGTGTTTTCACACTACTGCTTTGCGATAGAAACAGACGGTCCCCTATAAAAAGTAGGCCTACCCCCTATTGGCCCAAATTGCTCTAACCAACTAGGAAACAATAGTGAAAATTTTTCGAGTGCCTGCAGTATTCAAACCCACGACCTCCAGTTTCTAAATCACACGCCCTTACCACAAAGCTCCAGAGGCAGTTGTTGTTTATTTATTATACGTATTAATAAGTTACTCTTTATTACAGAATTTCAAACAAGTAATACGAACCCTTTCGTAAGGTGCGCATAGTTCGTCCGCCTGACATGTTCTTTTGATATATTTTTGGGGTTAGTGTTGTTAATAAATGTATGATAGAGACGGAGTCGGTAATAAATTATCTATTTTTTATTTCAAAGAAACGTTTGTAGGAGTAAAAGGAACTACACTACCTGTTCCACTGCTTATTGCTCCATACTCCATATGCTTTTTCTATCACTCTTTGAAATGGATCTAATTACTATTTCTAAAACTACTCTACTTAAGCGTAACCGTTCATTTTAACGAATTTCAATCAAATAAAGCTCGTTAATCCCCTGACCATACAAATCGCTCCTGATTCATTTGCGAATTCGATGCAACGCGTGACTTCACCTCAAAGGGAACAGTTAAATGGGAACCAATACTTGCGGCCGATGCTAATGCCTATCTACATTATGTACTAATTTTATTTTTAATAAGGAAAATGTTTAATATACATTACTAGTCGTATATTTTTTTATATTATTTCTAGCATTTTGCATAACGCTTCAACTTATAATAAATCAGTTCATTTAAATACATACATTGAGTAATTGGTTTGAAATTTAGAAAGAAATGACTTACAATGATTCACATTAATGGCATATAATTTTCCTTAACCGTTCGTTACCGAGGAAAAAATAAAAAGTACCAATGAAGTTATTTCCGATTTGTACGTATTAACTTTGCCTACGAATTTATTGAATTTATTATTGCAATTCTCTTTAATAGCAATTCTTAGGAAAGTATTGAAATGGAGAGTAATAATGATGGATGTTACTGCCCGCGGGCACTGATCTCGTTGAGTTAATTTAAATGGTAATAAACGATAACTTACTCTTATGTATTGGTAAACTCTTTTACGAAAGCGTCGGATTCAATTCTAATTCACAATTGTCGAGTGCGACGTTGTTAGCTTACATTGTTTATAAGCAGCGTTATGTCAGTGATTTACCAGTAAGTACACTGGCTTCGCAACTAGCGTTACAATTTAACAAATTAATATAAAAAAAGCAGTGTTGCCATTACTTCTTCCAGCGGCGTTCCTTTAAAAAGTTAACAACTAAGGTAATGCTTAGTTGTAAAATTGCTATACTTTACTTCGCCTAAACAAAACTACCTAATTTAGGCAAGCGTTTAGTATTTATGACCGAAAAGTAAGTTCTTCATTAGAAAATTTTTAAACCATTCAGTATATATAACGAGAAATTACTTAACTATTATGACTCGTCTATATTATTTTGAGTTATTTGTTTTCTAAGATTTTTATTATAACAAGAGTGTTGTTAACATAAATCTCTAAGAGTCGCAAGGGGCACTAGAAGGTTTTAAAGCTTACGTTACAAGCGCCGAGCAAGTCTCAAGGGATTATAAGCAATCTATATAATAACTAGCTTCAAAATGCTGGCACACCGTAGTCTTACTTTTTTCACGGTGAGTTAATCAGTTAAAATGGTAAAGGCGTCTTGGTATACTTAAGAAATTAATTTATAATTATTTCATAATATAACTAAATCCGAGTCCTTTAAAGTCACTTATCAAATTTCACAAAACAATAGAGAGAAAGGCAGATAAAAATGCTCTTTTTATTGGTATTTTTAATGACATCAAGTCAAGTAAATATCTTTATTTAGTATATAGAAGCCCAAATCAAAAATTAGCAACAGTCCAGCACTTCATCTCTAAAACTCACATATCTAGGCTATGTTTTATGGGCGGATAATATCCAACACTGTATTCTTATATTTCAAGACAAGGTCGTGTATTAGATGTGAAATCTAATGTTAACAAGAGAGACCGCCTTTGACATTGCCATCCGATGTACAGATAAAAATACCTTTTAATGTACAGGGAAAAAAACATTTTTCATAATATTTATTTGGAGATATTAACAAAGCAGAAGGAAAAAGTAGTTTTAACCAAGGAATTTAAAAAAAAGTTATGATCGGTTCATTATTTTCTTTCCTGCATAAAGATGTAAAGAACAGCTAATTTAAATTAAAACAAAATAGTTTCTTTACATGAAAAATTTATAGTTTTTGGACATCAAGATGGCTTTAAAAGAATGTTCGTTTAAGCTAATGTCACCTTTCATGAAATAACTGAAGTTGAAATGTAATATATTGATATAAAAATACATTAATTATTTAACTGAGGCAGTAGAACGTCAAAAAAATTATTATTACATTTGTAATACGGATGGTATTTGACAAAATCATTATTGCAAGAACGTGAGCTTTCTAAATCCGTATTTCCTTTGTGAAAACTTATTCGCGAAGGAATAATTCAAAGCGAGAACTTTCAGATCTGATTTGCTTTTTATAATGAGGTTGCAGAAGACTATTGCATAATGCATTTTCTGTGGGAGAGAATAAATTAAACTAGCGGACAAAGATTTTTTGCAAAGTGTAAATAAACGCGGATAAATCCGTTAACGGTCTTTTCATTTAATAATGTGTAGTGGTCACATAAAAATAAATTAATTAATTAATGAAGAATAAGTTATGAATTATCAAATCCACTTATTTACGGATTTTTCGCGTTACTTAAATATATTTATTACCGACGTTTCGGATTCTTTTCAGCATCCATGATCACGGGCAGACTAAGTTGGTATATGGTAAGTGGATTTGATATGTATAATCGTGTAAATAAAAGAAATAATTAAGTTATGAATTAGTTATAAATTGTAATACATTTGATTAATAACAATCTTTCATTTATTTACTTTTCATCCAGTATTTTTGAGTAAAAACCGTTTCCTATAGCAATATAAGCCGACTAGAATTACTATGGGTAATAAAAATAAAAATCAGAAAACAAAGAAGTTCAACACCACCTGTGTGGCCTAGCGGGATTGGCCATTGCATTATAAATTGGCGGTCGTGGGTTCAAATCGCACGAGGAAATAGCTTTGTGTTAACATTGTTTGCTGGTTAATTAGGGCAATTTTGGAAGAAATTCAATAGTCCGATTCGCGCGCATTTCTATGTCGCCTAACACAGCCGCAAATTGGTTACGCAATAATTTTCCCCTCCCCTTTCTTACTATACTGCTCCTTTCGCCTGCCCCCTTTTTTCCTTTAAATTTTTCCTCATCTCGCGAAGAAAGAAGGGTAAAAGGTAAATACTACGTAAAGCGTTCGGCGGCCAGCGCCGCCGCAGTCAAACAATTGCCTTCGGGAGTTCCTTCGCGACGCATCATATTTCGTAAAGTCACGCGATGCGAATGGCCAACGCTCCGTTCTCATAGTTTTAAGTTTACCGCGAACCCTAACCGCATCACCAAAGACGCCTGCAGCTGTGGTGCCATCAGACAAGGTTTCATAACCACGTTGTCCGAGTCGGATTACGCATACGGTCCTTCGAACCACATCCTCGCTTCTGGTCCTTTATAAGGATCTACAATATCGTCGCCACACGAGCTAGTTGGTCCAATCAAAAATGGCTGACGAAACTTGAGTCAAAGTTCTTAGTATAAATGTCAATAATTTATTAAATTAGAAATTATAATTTCTCAATATTAATCTTGATACGGATAGAATTTTTGGTTTTGTTGCTAATGATTAGGGTAATCATAAGTTTTTTAAGTATTCACTGTTAGGAATGTATTCCAATTTGATGTGTGATTGCGCAAAATTTTATAGAAAACTTTTATATAGCAGGTACTTTATATACGGGAAGTAGTATGGTTTGCAATAAATCGAGAGGAAGATCAAAAATAAGTGCAAAATCTTTTGTCAGTGTTTCAGTCTCATTTTAGATTTTAATATTCAAAGACACCCTTCTTGCTTCGAAAGAAGAGAGTCAATAAGCTCTCGATATGTCCTTAGAGGATTCTCGCCTTTAAAGGATTATATCGGTAAGAGGAGGACGTGTTAGGATTATAATGAAATGTGGATATTGCCCGCGCGACTTAAGACATACTTAAATTTAAAAGTCAACCGGAAACATGGCATTATAGCTAGATTGATACGAAAATTTAGATTCTTTGTTTTATTTGGGAATGCAGTTAAATTGACAATGTTGCTGTTGATGTTGACGATTTAAGGAATAAGTAGACATAAAGTAGACACGATATTACATGATTTGATAATATCGGATTGAAACGATATATCGAGTATTCTGTATCGATATTTTTTAAAATATCTATTTATAACGCCAATACTAATTCATCCCATTTAATTTTATTTTATTTATTAAACTTAATGCAAAAATAAGCACAATGGCGGACTTTTTTCCCTGGCAATTAAAAAAATTACGGCATTAATATACATAGTAAGCCACAGTTATAACATCCATGCTTCATAAATTTCTTAACATCAGTTATCAATAGCACACATTATTTTTTCGTGCTTTATCTACTGCTGTGCGAAAGCTACAGTCCATATTAATTCTATAGGACATATACATAATTAAAAAGGTGTAATTCTAGATTTTAATAATTGCTAGTATTAATAAAATTATCTCATGTAAGTTCATTGTAGCCATTTATACGATGTCAGATACATTCGCTCCACTATCAAAGCAGAATTAATTTCATTAGTACGAGACTGATATGATTGTAATGTATTGATTCAACATTTATACATATAAAAAATATCGTAGAGTTTCTTGCAGGTTCTTATTTAAGTAGGTCAAAACTCCCAAACAGGTAGTACAGCCATTGCAATGACAGCACTGGCCAAAACTGACCGTCATTTTTAAAATCGCTAGATCTCTTTGATCTAGACGAAATGAACCAAGCAGCATATGCATTCGCCGCCGCCGCCGGCGACGCTATGGCTAGGTTTTTACTTCTTGTAAAATACAAGAATTTAATTAACGCCCTTAAGGCATAATAGGTTGTAGCCAAACACACTGTACACTTAGAAGTGTAGGATAACACACAATCATAACATCGGTCCCACCGGTGAGGTCAAACTTACACACGCTTTGTTAAATGACACTTTAGCCTAACACCAAATTAGATAGGAGCGTTACTGGAGTTTCTAGCGCCACTCTTCTCCTAGCGCTAACGCTTAAGGAGTGGTGGTAAAGTAAAGATAAAACTCTTTTAGCTATTAAATTACTCTTAAGAAAGCGTCTGAATCGTGCCGAGGCGTCCCACACCCGATACGTTATAATAGGTTTAATCCACAGAGCACGAGATCCAGTAAAAAAAAATGGAACATCTAAAAGCAGTGGACTAACACAGGCTAATGATGTATGTATACATTCTTATAAAACAACGTTTTCCATAAGAAATTAAAGTTTACGCCTTCAGTAATTTTCATTACAAAAGTTGTTCGATAATATCAGGGCAATTCAAAAGCTCTTAACGTTAACCACAGAACTCGGTGAGTTGAAACAGCACTAAAACCGTTAATTTGCAAAGTTTCCTTTTCATGTTTACCTAAATGTGTTTGTCTATTCACGATGATTTTTTCTTTTAGACTAAATACGTATATTTTTAAATAATATAGATAATCATCTTGAATCAAACAATATAAAAAATATTGAAAATGTCAGACAGTCAATGAATAATGCAACATATTTTTGATCATTTCTTTAAAAGTCTAAGAAGAATCAGCTTTAACAAGTAAGCAAGAATAATTCTAAGGAGAATTGTTTACTTTTTTTCCTTACATAAAAATTCTTATCCTATTGATGTTAATTTGCATCCTAGATAATATAAAATCAAATTTTTATACTGTGTTCTGTAATAGGAACAATGGCAGACCTCGTATTATTTGGCTGGATTTTTAAATCAACATACAGTAACCTTTAATTGTCCCGAAACAAAAGAAAATGGACTCACAACACTTTCAAAATAAACGGTCTATTATTAATGAACATGAAGTTTCCGTAATATATATAATAATAATTTATAAAAATGTAGTACATCAATATATTGTATTGTATTGTATTACATTTACGGTAGAAGCTAGTCTTGTTACTGACACGTCAAAATCAGGGCGAATACTAAAGTTGTTTTCATTCATTGCATGACAAATGTTTTTGATATAGAATTTTAAAAAGATTTGCACGTTTAGAAAACTCACTTCTTATCCTAGGGTAAAGTCCCTAGTCCCTAGGATAAAGTGGGTGGTCTGAAAAGTTTCCGACCTCAACTCAAAGATGGCGCCACTCGTTAATAAAAGCTAGTGAATGTAGTTGCATATTTTAACAGTTACTAACCAAAGTTTCGGCCATTTTGGACGCGCAATTTTTAGTTGACAATCGTTTGTGTGAGTAGAAGTAAGTGTTTTTGTGCATATGAAAAAAAAATGAGTATCGAGCTGAAGAAATTAAATTTTTGTTTTTGAAAGGCAATACGCCTACGCAAATCAAAGATGAGATGGACTCTATGTATGGGGACTCTGCACCATCATTTACCACAGTGAAATTTTGGGCAGCTGATTTTAAACGTGGCGGTAAGAGGTTGGGAGACGATGAACGTTCGGGACGTCCAAAAACTGCAACTACTGACGATAACATTCCTAAAGTTCACAAAATGGTGTTAAACGACCGCCGAATTAAAGTGAGAGAGATAGCAGAGGTTATGAAAATGTCCAAAGAACGTGTTTGTCACATATTAAATCAAGATGAGAAAGCTGTCCGCGCGTCGGGTGCCGCGTTTGCTCACATTAGACCAAAAACATGTTCGAATGAAAATTTCCAAAGCTCTGTTGGCGCAGTTTAGGCGCAATTAATCCTAGTTGTGCCGCCGATTAATAACTGTAGATGAAACTTGAATACAGCATTATACACCCGAAACAAAACTACAGTCAAAACAGTGGACTGCAAAAATATGGACTGCCTGCTCCAAAAAAACCAAAAACTGTTTTTTCGGCTGGGAAAGTGATGGCGACTGTTTTTGGGATAGTCATGGAGTTATCTTTATCGGTCATCTTCAAAAAGGAAAAACCATTACAGTAGCATACTACGCATCATTACTTGACGAGCTGAAGGCACGAATTGGGGAAAAACGGCCACATTTGCAGAAAAAGAAAATCCTGTTTCACCAAGACAACGCGCCGTCTCACACCTCAGCGGTTGCCATGGCAAAAATCCACGAGTTACGGTTTCAACTGCTTGACCATCCGCCTTACTCACCAGATCTGGCCCCAAGCGACTTCTTTTCTTTCCTCATCTAAAAACTGCGCTCGGTGGATAAAGGTTTTCGTCAAATGAGGAGGCAATCACCTTTGTGAACAGTTATTTTGCAGAAAAAAAGGCCAAGTACTATTTGGACGGGTAACAGAGATGGGAGCATCGCTGGGAGAAGTGTGTAGAGTTACAAGGAGGCTATGTAGAAAAATAAATAAAAAAGTAAGAAAAAAAATCTTTTATCATTGTTAGGTCGGAAACTTTTCAGACCACCCACGTAAAACTATTAGAACGGAGCGTTGGCCATTCACGTCGCGTGACTTTAAAATATGATGCGTTGCGTAGGAACTCCCGAAGGCAATCGTCCGACCGCTGCGGTGCTGGCCCCCGACCGCGTCACGAAGTCTTCTTCTTTACCCTCTTTTATTCGCGCGATGAGGACATATTAATGGAAAAAAGGAGGGCAGGCGAAAGGACCGGTAGTTAGAAAGGGATGGACGATTATTGCATAACCAATTTGCGGCTGTGTTAGGCGACATAGAAATGCGTGCGAACAGTGTGATTAAGACGGTATTGTTTTTTATTACTTCATGCTGTTTTGATACAAAACAGAATATTATTTAATATCAGGCCTCACAAATTATTTTCATTTATTTATTAATTTACTACAATTATCATGGGGTCAGTTTTAAATTCGCCTATATTCACCGGAATAACAAATGTTACCCGTAGCAACTGATCTCTAAACTCCACAAACAGAAGGGAAAACAGAATCCCACGGATTGGTTACTTGTCTCTAAATTTTAACTTGGTAAAAATCTCTAATAACGACTGACAAATATGTTTTTGACAGTCCTGATCCGCTTTTTTTCAGGCTGTATATTATCATCTTGTTTTATTTTTGTTTGAAGCAAAGTGGTTTCTGCACTACTATAATAAACATGGATTACCTATAAATTAGACTTCTTCAAATGCAGCTAATTTATCATCTTTGGCTGTGTAGCAGTATATTATAACAGAATATTTTTTTTTTTAATTTGGTTAAAGCGATGAGACGAGTAGGAAGTCCATAAATGATACCTACACAGCCCTATAGAAAAGCAGCGTAGCGCAGACCATTCAGTAATTATAGTAAAATGTAATCAAAGTTAAAAATATATTCCAGTTATTTTATTTTTATATGTGGTACGTACGCGTTTCTCTTGGGTGGGCATTATTTTTTAACATTTTGTCAACTTTACCTTGGGGACCTTGTACACTCATATTTGAAGAACAATGCATTATCATTATCAGACTGCGATAGTCCACTACTGGACATAGAGGGTTTTTGGAGTTTTTCGACCGTATCCCACCACGCCGTTCCAAAGAGTTGGTGGGTGACTGAACGACTCTCTACATGCCCATCCAACGTATGGATCATCATACTTTTCAGACACTTGGGTGATCGGCCCAAATTGTCCTAACCAATCAGAAAACAACAATAACACGGTTGTTTCCTCGTGGGATTCGAACCCATGACCTCCGACTTATAAAGCATGGGCAAATACCGCTGGACCACGGAGGCGGTTGGTCAAAAAGTTGTTCTTTATTATTTCAACATTGTAATATTAAGTACAATGTTTTATTTGTTATTTCAACGTTGCATCATCGGGGCTTCAATAAAAAACTATGGTATTAATCCTCGCTACCATATTAAGTAAAAATCTCTAGTCTATTAAATAACCATGAAACCGCTCGTATCGAAAATGCTCATCTGAATATTAAAATGTTGAATTACACACATTCATAGTCATTGCAAACCGCGCAGGTACACGCCGATGGCGTTTTACATTTCCATAAAGACCAATAATGATGTCACTATACGATAATTATTGTACTGCATTTTGTATTAAGCAATTTAATAGTGTCGTGTTCACTTTAAAATGATAGTTTACTAAGAGTAACATTTTTTCTGCGTTGCGAGTCAGTATCGGCTATAACTGCCGTAGTCTAGTAGTGGTGGGCGTTTGCTTTAGAAACCGGAGTTCATGGGATCGAATCCTGCGGGGACTCAGATTTCACTGTTTTTTCATAGTTGGTTAGGGCACTTTGGGCCGATCAAGCAATAGTCTAAAAAGTAAAATGATCCAAGATTCGGATGGGCATGTAAAGCGTCGGCCAACCCATCCGCATTGGTGCGAGGTGAGATACGGTCCAAAAACCCACTAACGGACAAGGCGTGCATTAGGGCAGGCCTATGTCCAGCCGTGGACTAACACAGGCTGATAACGATGATGATGATCGGCTATAAGTTTAAAGACAAAACACAATTTTAACATTGTAAGTACTATAATGGTAAGCTTATATAATTCTTTAATTCGTTATATTATAAAATTTATTAGTTACGTAATTTAGAAGGAGCCTACATTTTTCCTAAAAGTCCTTACTATCAGTGCAGTAATTTTATGTTTAGTCAAGTCACACAGAGACCTAAAACGATTTAAAGCTAATGTTGTAAGCCTCTACATTGCGCTAAGGCGGTCTTAATGGTTTATGAACGGATGGTTAAGTAACAAGCTCTAAGACTTGGTTGGCTTTAAAATTTATAGTAAATAAAATTTATAGTATTAGTTTATAGTAACGTATGATACCTATTAGGATTAGAAGAGCTTTTTGATGATTGCACATTATTACCAAATTCCTAATAACTTTATGCCTTGCAAGTCTAACATTTTATACATTAAAACTGATTATAAAACTGCTTGATAATCTCTACGGTGGTAGGTCCCCTGTTTACAGGAGACCGTCTGTGGGTATACCACGCGGTGCCTATTTCTGCATGGAAGCAGTAGTGTGAAAACACTTCTGTGTTCCGGTTTGAAGGGCACCTAGCAGCGTATGTTACTGGGTAAACGAGACTTAACACCATATGTCTCACGAGGCAGCGCGTTGGCGATACCACTGATATTGCCAATGTCTATGGGCGTCGGTGACCACTTCCCATCAGGTGGGCCGACTGCTCGTCTGCCTGCGTATGCCATTAAAAAGACGTAAAATATTACGCTTTGCTGACAATATTATTTCATAGCTTTAGAACCCTAGAAGCCAGAACACAGTAGTGTTAGCAAACAGCCGATTTGTGGCAGAAACAGATACCGTTGTTAGTGTTATTTTAAGTAATTCTTGTTGCTTCAAGAAATAAGTTTAAAAGGTTATATGAATTTAACAATGATCTAAATATAATAGTGGTGGTTGTACTATCTAATAAATTTATGTTAAAATCACCACAGGCTACTATATTTTTATTAGATTCAGATATTTTTATTAACATTTGTTCCAATATAATTTCAAAAGATTCATATAACGCACTGGGAGGTCTGTATACACATACAATTATGAAATTCTCAAGCTCTGCACAGGCTATTTCAATAGTCTGTTGAACTGAGCGGCTCACTATATCAGTACAATTTTTTATATTTTTTTCAAAAATTATTGAGACACCGCGTATAGCTTTTTCTCTGTTGAACAGGCTAGGAACCTGGTAATATCAAAAAAAAATTTAATTTCTAGTTCCTTACCGGCTATTCCTTGAATGTTTTGATGTACCAGGCTATTACAATGGATCTTGTTTTTATTTCGTAATTTGTCTTGTGAATTTATTGTTTTCTTATAAATAAATAGATTATTACAATTAAATATGCTAGAGACAGCCTCTGTCGTCTTAAAATTCAATTTAAATTTTTTGGAACATATTTCAAGTCATTACATGTCACAGTATTTCCCTGCTCAAAAGAAGCAGAGGACTTTATAGCCAAATATTTGGCTGTATTAATAATACAATAATATAGCAGCTGTGCTAACTGTTTTTATAACAGTTTGATAGGTTAAACCTATCACAAGTCAGGTTTCAGTTTCTATAATTGATTATTTGATTTATGTCAATTAGTTGTATTTTATTTACAACGTCAGAATAGGCTAAGGATATACAATTATTCTTATATAGCATTGATAAATGACTATTTAACTTATGCCTATAGTAATTTTCCTGTGGCAACTCCCTTAAATAAGGAAATGTAAACAGAATAATTTTCTTTACATTAAGACTATAAAGTTTTGTATGAATTAATTTTAAATAGTTACTGTTTACATCTCCCCGTCTCCCAATGAGAATAATTAGGACAGTGTTGGGGCAATGAATATAAGTTACTACTTTATTCATTATCTTTGTATTGCTCCTGACAAGCAGTGGTTTGATACCAATTCCCCCATACACCTGCATTCATTGCTTGTTTGCTTCATTTAGCAACAAACCCATATTCCTTCCCATTTCATCGCTATAAATTTTGATTATATCATAGGAAGAGACATGTCATGTCTTGTCCAGTCCAGTGTTGACCTGAGTCACTTCAGTCTGGGATGTAGGTATAGAATTGATATTAATATTAAGCTATGGAGGACCAGAACTTAGACACTCGCATGTACATGCTTTAGTTAACGAGTCAAAGCGATCATTGTTATATTTAGCCAATTCAAGCAGGTCATTCACAGCTCATATGCGTTCCGTTATTTCTAATTGAGTTGCTTCATACTTTTTTGTTATTAAATCCAAGGTTAGGGATGAGATCTCACTCTGTAGCGACTCAATATCAGCCTCATGAGTCAGATGAGCCTTTTTTGCCTGATTATAACATAATAACATTTTTGATTTTAATAAAATTGTCTCTGCACATATCTTTTTAAGATTTCTACCTAGTTTGAATTTATTGATTTTCCTTAATTTTTTTAACTTGTTTCTACTATGAACTGGGAGGGGGGTTTCCTGAGTCATCACCAGCCAGATCAATTGTACTTAAGTTATTATTATAGGCAGTGACTAAGGGAGGCATGGCGGCCATTGTCCCAACAAATTCTGTGTATAGACTTTGGGTCTTCTTCTTACTTTAGGCTTTTGATATTAAAACTATTATTTTCCAGAGTTTTAATAGTTTCATTTAGTTTCGCTCTCAGCACAGAGGTGAGACTGAGGGCCACCTCATACTCATCCCTGCACTGATCAAACCCATCGACTATACTTTGCAGATTATCTTTACTTTCTTGTAAGTGGACATATTAACTATGTAATTCAGCTAGTGCCCTTTCAAATAGCGTTTTTTATTGATAATCTGCAAAGCTACCCTTTCATTATCGCCTCGCTCCCTTAGCAATTGCACACACTGATTCTTTGCGCCTTTTAACTCCTGGAGCGCCAAATGGAGCTGTTCCTCTACCTGGCGCGTCTTGGTGTTACAGGTCATCATAATTAATTAATTAATGAAAATAAACGAAACCGGCAACAATTAAGTGCAATCAAAAAGGGAAAGGAGAACAAAAATTGTTTTTAATTTGAATACAAAGTTGTTACCTAGTTGTTAAAAAAAATTACAATACGATGGCGGGTGTAATCGTTGACTAGCACAAAGTAACTTAATGCCGCACACGACCCACGACCTGTTAGATAATCGAATGTTTGTTATTCGATTGTCTAGCTCATAGGTCAAGATCGACCCGGGTTGCTATAAATGATCGACTGACACAGCCCTAGTTTTAAGCCCTTGTTACGCATCAATTTGTCTGTACGAGACATTTCGTAACTGTTGATGAGGTCACGTGAGCTATTTCAATGTTTTAAAGTATTAGAGATGTTGAATGGTTGTAATAATTTTTACTTCTTGGAAAATCCCTGAGACATTTCTAAAAATATCTATAGTTTTTCACAGCCAAAATTTCCATCAATCGTATATAAATAAATTGTGTAGGTTAAAAGAACAAAACTCTCCAACAGCAATTTAGTTCAGCGATGTAATATGTTATAATAAGTTTCAACTTTATGTTAAGTTTCGCGCGAATTCTGCAATTTCGTTGTCACACGTCTTTGTTTCATTTCTCAAAGGTTAAAAAGCTAAACACGAATGTTGAAACACGTTTTGCCTGTTATTTATTATTTAATATTGTCGGAGAGCTATAAATACTAAAATGTTTTTTAAAAAAGGGAGGCAGAAGTTTAAATAATTCAGGTATTATTTTTTTTAATTTCCATTATGAATTATACGATTTTATGGATTTTATCGCGTTACTTTACAAATATTCAGGGTCCATGGTTCCGTGACCATCGATCTTGATCTTGATGAAAGGTCGGAAGTAGTTTTAAATATTTGCAAAGTCAACAAGTCATTAAATGCGGTAAAATCCGTGAAAAATGTATTATTTATCAAGTATAGTATTAATTTTATCGACAGAAACTAATTTTCATTAAATTTATTATTATTAGTATGAAAATATTACTATATTGCAATTTATAAAGATTACTTAAGCATAGCATAATTTACGAAACTAAAGACACAATATCTAGATAATCTTCATCATAAAAAACCGAACTTAAATTAAATAATTTAACTCATTGTTCGTAAAAATGTATAAATACTTAAAAAATATTGTTTTGTTTTTCTAAATATTAGAAATTGTAAACTATATGTCTAAATGAAATTTATAACAAAATTTTAATTGAAAGAAGTTTTTGAATAGTTTTACTCGCATTTATATTTTTCTTTTGTTATAAAAATGGATCGTTCGGTTATAATAGTGTCACTGAAAATTGTATTGATGAAAGTTTAAAATTGTTTAATGATACCCTTGACTTTGATAAGCGGTCAGATCTGCTCATAAAAGGCGTTTAGAATTCTTACAGTACCTTGAGACATGGGATTTTAAACTTTATTTACCAAGTAGTAATAATAATAATAATTATTATAATATAAACCTTTATTTAAACTAAGGGTACAGCATTCATACACAGTAAGCAAGATACGTACAATACGATAAAAACATGTATATATTGTTTAATTTGAGTGAGCAATAAACATTTTGATCCCGATTTGCGTTCGATCAATGACCCTGCACTAGATCTGTAACCTGTCTTGCAGGGATCAATATTAATGATTTCCTGGTCCTTAAGCGTTGGATTGATTAATATATTTAAGTAAATTACAATATGGTAAAAAGTTGGAATGTATATAAGTTTTTGTAATGATGGGACAGTGTACTGCATGTGTTAGTGGGGTCATTTATTCAAGTGTCATAAGTAGATTTTCAGACTGCTGATAGTTTAGCTGCATTAAATATCTTTTTAGAGACATAGTTGTTAAGAGGGAAAATATTTAACATTTTATGAAGTCTATTGTACAAATTAGGCGATAAAGAAAAATAAAAGCGATGAGCGAAAGTGGTACAACATTTGACGTTAGGGCAGATATTTTTGGCTTTTCTTTTTATTTTGTAAAGCTTCGGGTTGAATTTAAGATAGCAATGGTAACGAAGTATGCAGTGAAGTATAAAAAGTTTACGCACTGAGAGTAGTTGGCAGTCCGCATAAAGTTGGTTAGTGGGGTATAGGTAGGGTTTCTTTATCATTACTTTGAGTACAGATCTCTGCGCCCGCTCTAAGGGGATCATAGTTGATTTGTGTGCGCCTCCCCAAGCTGAGATACAGTAAGTGAGTAACGATTGACATATTGAAAAATAGACTGTTTTGAGAAGTTTCGGGTCACAAATATTTCTTAATCTCCTAAATACCCATACGAGTTTACGTATACGGCCTGATACAGCATTTAAATGGTGGTGCCAATTTAGGTTAGTGTCGAGGTGTATTCCAAGATACTTTATCACTTTAACTTTTTGTTACAGGGGGCAAGCACAATCATTTCTGGTGTAACAATATCAAACAAAGAACATACATGAGCCCTAATATCCTTAAGTCGGTCAAGAGTTTTATCTCTTCGTGTATAAAGTTGAATAAATTTTGTTTTATCGACATTTAACGTTAATAAGTTTTCTTTTGAGCCATCTTGAGACATTAGCGAATTTCTTTCAGCAATCTGAAACACTTCATCCTAAGTGTCTCCGTAGAATATCGATAACGCAGTATCATCGGCGAATGCAAAATTTTTCTATTACACAAATGTAGTTTGCAGAGTTAATTAAATATATTAGAATCAAAGTCCAAAACCAAAACCAAAACACTGCCTTGAGGAACACCATATAAAACATTAGCTTCGGTACTTAAATAGTTACCTATTTTAATTCTATGCTTACGTTCTGAAAGGTAACTTGAGAAGAGATCCAAAGTTGTGCCGCGAACACCAATCTGTTCTAGTTTCGAGATTAGTATAGGAATTGATACCGTGTCAAAGGTTTTAGAAAGGTTTAGGTGAAGAAAATACCCAGACATTTTCGTTTGATGTCAAGATTTTTGACAACATACTCAGTTAGGGTGATAACTGCATCCTCAGTTGACCTACGATTCCTAAAACCGTATTGTGAGTCTGCCAGAATTTAATTATGTTCCAAAAAGCAAGTCAGACGTTTGTTAATAATTTTTGAAATATTTTAGACAAAGTCAAAGTCAAAGTCAAAGTCAAAATCATTTATTCAATTTAGGCTCTACTGAGCACTTATGAACGTCAAAATTATCCATTTACCACCGGTTCACAAACTCAGACCCGTCCAGAGAAGAACCGGCAAGAAACTCTGGCCTTTTTTTTTAAATATTAGCATTTACAAAATTTGACCAATAAATTTTTGTTTAAGTTACTAGGGATTTGTAAGCGCAGAATATAAACTATTTCACACATCTTGGTCCTCAATATAATTTATTACAGAATAGTAAGCTTTTTTCTATAAGCGTTGTTTTGACAACTTTACGAAAGCTCGAATCATTCAGTTGCGTTTGGCACGCATTTAATTTATTATACATTCTTATACTATTATACATGAAAGATTTTTGGTTCGGGTCAGTCTAAATCTGGGTAGCTCTAGGGGCTCAATTCGACCCTGCGCGGCCTAATATCTTTTTAAGCAAATATATGAATATTTTGACGCGCGTACATAATATTTTCAAATATGTATAACGCGGGTAAAATTAAAATTTCAGTTTTATTAAAAACATTACGTAAAGATTCCCGTGAACCCAGATTGTAGATTGCCCTAACAGCCTGTTTTTGTAGTATAAATATTGTGTTCAAACCGGCTGCAGATCCCCATAATAATAATCCATAGGACATAAGGCTGTGAAAGTACGCGTAATAAACTAGTTTTGCAGTTGCCTCGTCAGTTAGCTGCCTAATCTTGCGTATGGCAAAGATTGCTGAACTTAGCTTTTAGAAAGTTTGTCAAATGAGCTCCCCACTGCATCTTGGAATCAAACTTGGTAGTACAGATATAGGACGTAGTTGCTTATGTCGTTTCCATCACCTCCTTTATGCATTAGACTTACGGTTGCGATCTTAAATGGCTTAGGAAAAGTATCAGTTTCAATTGCAAGGTTAAAAAGATTAGTCAATATGGAGCGATGCTATATTTTGCCAGTTTTAATATCGTAGGGGTATGTTGTCCCCCCCAGCAGCCGAGTCGATAATGATGTTGTTAATAATTGATATAATTTCCGAGTAATCAGTGGGTAGTAATACTAAAGAGTGGAGAGAATGCGACATTCCTAGTAATGGTAACTTTACTGCCCTTTCAATAACAAACTAGCGTCTGTTCACTACAAAAACAAAGCAAAGCATTAGCATTTCACTAAGCATTATTATTAAGGATGTATGGTATCGGTAATACTTTGTCGACTGATTTTTTAAATGGATGAGATACACAACTCAGTGCTAATTAATTGCAAATGCTGGCTCAAGCTTATCAGATAGACTTAAACTATGTTCTACATAGTTTACTCCTTGAATGGCGCTAAAATAAAGTTAGTTTTAACCCATGATAAACATTTTAATGTTAACAATTTCAAGATTTGCATGTGGCATATACAAAGCTCATTTAAAGTAACACACTGCAAGTTTACGCAAAGCATATTTTATTGAAAAGAATTGTCTTTTTATGCCCATAAAACGTGTCGTCAGTTTGCACAAATAAATACGTTAAAAGATATCAGAGATCTGAAATACTGTGGTAGAAATAGAAATAGAAATAGCGAGGCTATTTCGTACAGACTCCACGTTATTACCTACTTATATTACGTAAAACAGATATTAGTGTTGGCCGTCGTTTCCAGTGCATTTAGTTTAGTATAATATTAGTAGTATTTATCGCCCTACTACTGCTGTATTTAGGGATTTTACATTAGGATTTTGGACCGTATCCCATCACGCTGGTCCGATGCGGGTTGGTGGGTGGACCGACTTTTTACATGCCCATCCGACCTAGGACCATCTTACTTTTCAGACAATTGGGTGATCCCACGAATTTACGATCCCACTATGAATTTTAACCCACTACCGCCGGTTTATAAAGGACACGCCCTTATCACTAGGCTACGGAGGCAGTAACTGTTTATAGTTTGATAATATTTAACGCTCTTATATATTGGCCTCTCTCTGGTGTTACATTCTCGCTACAACTGCCTGTTTGTTGGTGTCGTTGTAATGTATTTAATTCCGCTTATAGATAAGCACTGGCTTCACTGAACTTAAACGAGTTGCAGATAATGTAATTAATGCTAGCAATTATTAAATCTTAAATTATACCTTTTAAATTTATGTATGTGTCCTATAGAAATACAACGGTTTATTTCTTTTTTACAATCTTTGCGTTATATTGTGGGAGATACGAAAGGTACTTTTTAGGTTTCATCTTGAAAATTATAGGGCTAAGAATTTAAGTCAGAAAACAACTTCTATTGCGGGTACTTTGAGAAAAGTAGTCTCGATATCGACGCTTGGTCTCCCTTCGATCGTGTATAAAAGACGGGCCTGAAATATAGCGACCATAGCGGTCGCAATTTGTTTAATTCAAGATAAATATAAGCAAGTTTTAGAAATCTCAAAGAGTAAAAAAGGTGACAACAACTGATCATCTCTTATATTTAAAAAAAACATTGAAATGGCTCACGTGACTCCGACAACAGCCACGATGTCTCGTACGGATGACTCGATGCATAACACCACACTTATCACACATGAGGAGAGTTCCGTTTTGTGTAGCGGCCTATTGGAAACTGTTTCGTTATATTTCACACCCTCTTTTATACACGGTCTCGGACAGACAAAACGTCAATGTCGAGACTTCTTTTCTCTAAATACCCGCTTTAGAAATAGTGTTCTGACTCAAGTTTATTACACGTGTATATTAAATTAAATTTTACACCTATAGCTTGAAAAAATAATGCATGTTATTAATAACCGATGTTAATTGTCATACACTTTGTGAAGCACTTATGTCACTGTAGCTTAGACATGAAAGCAATTAGTACTGAACGTAGTAATGAATAATTTAAAGTAAATATTGCAACCAAAAAGCCACATATTTACTTTATCAGCTAGAACTCCATGTTTCTAATTTTTTAATTTTAAGTATAGTCACGCTGGTAATATCCATATTTCGTTATACTCCTAACACGTCCTCCACGTTCCGTTATAATCCTTTTAAGGCGGCAATCCTTACTCATTGACGCTTTTCTTCAAAACAAGAAGGATGTTCTTGAATATTTTAATCAGAAATGAGACTACAACAGTTGCGTTTATTATTTATTAATGATAAGCCTAAATTCATCATTCATCATCATCAGCCTTTGATAGTCCACTGATGGACGTAGGCCTCCCCTAATACACCCCTATCCATTAGGGTGTTTTGGACCGTATCCACCACGCTGGTCCAATGCGGGTTGGTGGGTGAACTGACTTTACATACCCATCCGACGCATGGATCATCTTTCTTTTCAGACAATTGGGTGATCGGCCCATATTACCCTAACCAACTAGGAAACAACAATGAAAATTTGTTGAGTCCCCGCAGGATTCGTACCCACGACCTCCGGTTTCTAAAGCAAACGCCTATACCACTAGGCTACGGAGGCAGTCAGCAGCCTAAATTCATTATTTATTAATGATGAGCCTTAATTAAATATAGTCCATACTTCAGTAGGAAATGGTCTTAATAAATCGGAAATCGTGGTTCTAGTCCCGCGAGACATACCGGCCGACAATGTCGGCTTATCAACCAACTGTGTGGACAATACAATAATACATGTGTAGGGCATGTGAACAGTCGGTACAGGTTCATCAAATACCTTCTGAAAACAGTTGTTATAGGATGTGGGTGCCTCTAAAGTAATCTGATAACTAATTCATCCATCGAAAGCAGTTTACACTTCGGGCGGTGGAGGTCAGATACTAATCTCTTCGCGTTTAAACTATTGCTCAGGTAAATCTGGTTGAATTAGAAGCCATCCCCGTGATAACTTTGGAAAATTGCTAGGTAAAAGGGTTGTCTTTTTTTATTCTCTTACCCTTTTTTAATACAAAGTTTGCATTGGCGTAAATTAACCATAATTCAGAAAGACATAACTTACTTATTCCATACAGAATGGCAACGACACTCTTTGCTAATATAAACCAAAACTAAAAAAAAATATCAGAAGCATTTAACAAATATATTTAAATTTATTACTTGGTCATAACTTATACTTGCTTGGCTTTGTGCAACAAAAACATTGTTCCCTAGTTAATTTTTTTTCTTTGCCACATGAAATGCATTATGCAAAAGTCTTCTACAACCTCATTTTAAAAAGCAAATCAGATCTTAAAGTTCTCGCTTTGAACTAAACCCTTGCGAATAAGAATGTTTCCACAAAAGAAATGGCGATGTTGGTAGCTCACGTTCTTCTAATTATGGTTTTGTAAATAAGAATGTTTTATGTGGTGATTGCATAAATGTTTAATAGTTAAGTTAATATTTATGAAAACCTTTCAGTGTTGGATAGGCAAAAGGTTAATCAGAATAGAGTGCCTATCTCCAGATAAATACGAGTAAGATATCATTAAAGCTCTAGAAAATAAGCTCAAACTGAAGCTACATTATTAGTAATTCGTTGTAAAGTGACGTTTCTCGATTTTAAACATACAGAAACAATGTAATGTTTTTTTGAAATATATTCTTCACCGAAAAAAAGTGTTAGATAGGCAGGTCAATGTCGGTTTCAACGTTGCAACGTCATATTTAACATCAACTTCGGACCTTGGCACCATGAAACAAAATGATAAAATATCCGATCATATTAACAAAATGTAGATTAGATATTTGGATTATATAGTATTTATGATTGGTAATAGGAAATTACTAAAATAGAAGCATTTTTCTGCTCTGGCATTTCTGTCCTGTGTATTATAAAACAAAATTTTTCAGACATGTCAAAAGAAATTGGGATAAGCTATCTGATTAAAGGTGTATAATTTTAAACCGTTTTTTCTGTGTTCCTGTTTAATGGGCACTAGGGCCAACGTATTTACCGAAGTAACGAGACCCAACATCCTATATCTCACGGTAGGCAGCGCGTTAGTGATACCACTGGTATTGCTCATGTTCATAGGCGTCGTGACCACTTTCTATTAGGTGGCCTGATTGCTCGTCTGTCTACGTATGCAAAAACACTTTAGCTTAACTTAATATGGAATATGTAATTTGTCACCGTGGAAGCATTTTGAAGCTGGTTATAAAATGGATCGCTTATAAGCCCTTGAGACAGTCTCGGTGCTTGTAACATAAGCTTTGAAGCGTTTTAGTGTTCCTTGAGGCTAATAGAGATTTATATTCACTACATGGTTAGCGTAAACGAAGTATTTAACTGCAAATATTTTCGGCAACAGATAAGTAATAATTGTTAGGTAATTTGATATCAAATATTTAACTTTAATAAAATTTTTTTAATAAAAGTACTAACACAATTTAAGATCTTTTGTGCAATTGAAACCGATTATTTCGAATCGGTGTATCGATATAGTGACAAAGGTTATAGTAAAACATCGTCCGTACCCTAGTCGCAAGAACGTGTACTTTAAACAGGAGATAGTGGGTTCGAATCCTGCGGGGACTCAACAAATTTTCATTGTTGTTTCTAATTGGTTACGGTAATTTGGGCCGATCACCCAAATGTCTGAAAAGTAAGATGATCCATGCGTTGGATGGGCATGAAAAAAGTGGGTCTACCCACCTACCGGCACTGGACCAGCGTGGTGGGATACGGTCCAGAAACCCCCTAATGGAGGTCGAGGAAAGCCTGTGTCCAGCAGTGAACTAACACAGGCTGATAATCAATCCAAATAAAATAACAAATGTTAATAAACTACAAATACATGTCATGACTGCAACTATGCTATGCAAATTGATACAGAATTTATAGAGATCATTGTTTGATAACTTGAAGAGCTTAAACTTATATTTCCTACGAATTTTAAAGCGATGGCACTAGTTAAATGCCAACAAAAATCCTATTTAATATATATTAAATTGTACTTAGTTAGTGCTATAATTAAAGTACCTAATCACCTTCACTAGTGTTTAAAATGCTACAAATGGGACACCAACAAATTCACTCGTCAGTAACAAATTATTTTAAAACTAGATACACGATAAGTTACAGAGTTAATTCACTGTTGTTACGATAACTGCTAATAAAGTATGTTTTTGGTAAATCATGATTGAGTTCAGTACCATTTCTAAAGTCAAGTTCTATATCCAGTAAAACTACCAGAGCTTGAGATTATCTTTTATTCTGAAATAAATGATTTCCACTTACATTTGCTGGACGGTGAAAAAATTTTTGGAGGTAAACGTCGGTAACCACTGTCCATCAGGTAACCCAACTGTTCATCTACCATCGTAGCCAATAAATGATTAAAAAAAATATTAAATACTAATAAATTATATTTCCTGTAAGTCAAGATTGAATGTACCACTTTTTGTAAAAGCGTCATATTCAACTCAATACTTACCCAGTACCCGGTTAACGTTTATTACAATTTGAATGAACTCAAAGGGAACAGCGCCCGCGGGCGGCCGTCCACCATAATTACTCCCCATTTCAATCCAACCCTTTGAAGTGCAGTCGCTCGTTCGAATTCATTCGCAAATAAATCCGAAGCAATTTACACGAAGCTAGGATTATCAAGTTAACTACCATTTTCATTACAGACGATTTTGAAATAATCATTTTGTATATGATCATTGCATATATATAGTTCATTATTTAGTTCAAAGTGATAATTTTGTTTTAAAATCTAAACAAAGCGAAAAAGTTATTGAAACTAATGTCAGATATACTTTTCGCATTGTTGTAACCAACAGCTAAGACTATTTAGATAGAATTTTATTTGTTGCTTATTAACATAGCCGAGTGCAGTTTAAAAGCTATAAAAGTAAACTATAACATTATAACAAATGGATTAGTAATGTTTAACCCCATTCGTTGAATTTAAATATTTTTTTTTATGAATTGGTTCTACCTATTGCTTTAAATCATTAATATACATTTTATTTATATTTCAATTTTATACCACTAAAAGACTTATAGACCTATTACAAACTGACAACATATACTGTGGTTCATTGCATTTATTAAATCGTTGATACACTAGCCAAATAAAATAAACTTCTGATAGTGACCCTTCAAATAGTCTTAATTCTGTCCTTTTGGTTAATAGATATATCATAGAACACGGGAAGTCTGTGATAAAGATATTTGGAAGACTAGAACTCATCATTTTCTAATAAGTTGCCTTTATTAATAAAACAAACACTGTAAAAAAAGTCATAGACGGATCTAAAACAATTGATAAAGTTATTGTAAACATAATACAGACAATTTAAACACTAACTTTTAAGGTGTCAGGAAAACAGATAAAAGATCTATTAGTTTTCGTATACCGTGCAAAAAGCGTATAATGCAGTTTTAACCTAGTACCATCTTGCTTCAGTGAATTTGAGTGAAATTTAAATTTTTGTTTTATTGACTGTCGTCCCAATAAAATAATTTTGTGATAAGTAGTTTAATAGTTATGTGAGAAATTCAGAAAATTAGATTAGATTGCTAACGCTGGCTTAACCTTAAGAAATAGACTGAAACTATGTTTTACATAATTATAGTACAACCAATTTAGTCTACCATAAGGTCCGCGATAGCGTATATGTATTTATGTTTTAGGAATAACCCACAATAAGTTAACTAAAATGCTTATCGAATGTGCTCTCATTTATGTGTTAATTAACACTCTTAAAACACGTCGCTAAAATATTATACGTCAAATGATGATGATACAAAAACATACAAACACTTTATCTTAAACTCAATTGTTTAAATACAGAATTAGATTTATAATTCAAAAACATCTTATTTTAGCGTCAATTTACCGCAATAAACAAATTTACATCTTAGCTGGTCTGATATTTAAAGTACGGAGTCTCACTCGGGTATTAGAACTATAACTTAATCCATTTATGTATAAACATAATAATGAATATGTACGTATGAAGTTCTCCTATTACATATATACAGTGATTAATAATCAATTCGACTGGTAGTTCTTTTTAGTATCCTTTTCGCTTATTTAAAATCAAATTAGTAGGTACATTATTTCCATAGGCATTTGTATTGGTTTCCATTCAACTGTTCTCTTTGAGGTGAAGTCACGCGTTGCATCAAGTTCGCAAATGAATTGGGAGCGATTTGTTTTGACAAGGGATTAACAAGCTTTCCATATATTGATAGAAATTTCTTAACACGAGGGGCGATCAAGTATGGTGAGATTTTGCTACGATTTAAATATAATGTAATCGGAGACAGATGCGAGAATGGAAGGGACTTTAGTTGGTGATACTGTGATGTATTGCTTTGGTTTTTTTAGGGATACTTGTAGCTTTAGAGTTAAATAAAAAGATTAGTTAAAATATTAAAAACAATGATGTGAAGGACAGTCGAATAATCTTACTAGACGAAGTAGGCCTGCCGTATGTATGATTTTTAGCGATAGTGATAGGACATAAGTGGGTTAAACGCACCGTAAAACGTGTTTTCGGGACAATAAATAGAAAATAATAGATAACATTTCTGGACAAATTCCACAACACCTTCTAGTCAACAACTGTGTATTAAATAGACACTAACACCCAGACATGAGATAAACACAATGTTTGTCACACAATATTTTTCACGATATTTATTTCACAATACTTATCCCACAATATTTTTCCCAACTGCCTCCGTAGCCTAGTGGTATGGGCGTGTGCTTTAGAAACCGGAGGTCGTGGGTTCAAATCCTGCGGGACTCAACAAATTTTCATTGTTGTTTCCTAGTTGGTTAGGGCAATCTGGGCCGATCACCCAATTGTCTAAAAATTAAGATAATCCATGCGTCGGATGGGCATGTAAAAAGTCGGTCTACTCACCAACCCGCATTGGAAAAGCTTGGTGGGATACGGTCCAAAACTCCGTAATGGATAAGAGTGTAGTAGCTAGGGTGTATTGACTATGTCCAGTAGTGAACTATCACAGGCTGATAATGTAAAATGTAATTTTTCCCGTGGTGGGAATCAAGAACCCACACCCTTCAGTGTTGTTTCATGCCACTACTTAGCAAATCGTCAAATCTAAAGTATGAATATATATATTTATGCCTGAAGAAAAGTAAAAAATATTTTTTTTTTAAACAAGAAGCCAGTTCGTAATCATTTTTTTCTAGTCTCGTATTAAATAAAAGATACGTTAAGATAATGCTTAATGTCGTTCACTGTGAATAATGGCATTTTACACGTATAAAGTTATATTTTCCATGTTTTAAGTCAACGTCAAGTCCAAATCACGTAAAAGTTATAAATGATATGCGTGACGTAGCGCAGCAAAAAATCTGAATAACATTGAAAAATTTGTGTGAACAAAAACTAATTTTTAAATAAACAATCAAAAGTAGCTATGAAAGATATTTTAAAATGATGGAAAGTTTTAGCGGAAGTTTTTAATTAAATTGATCGACTCAAATGGTTAAAATTATATGAATGCCTTAATATCTGTCAATGCAATTAAAGACCCATTAAGCCGCATTGGACCAGCGTCGTGGGTTACGGTCCAAAAACCCTCAAAATGGAGGAGGCGCGCATTAGGGGAGGCATATGTCCACCAGTGGACTGAAACAGGCTGATTATGAATTCAAGAATGTGATAGTTTGAACGGCAAAGTGTTAAATAATTACATTAGTTACGATTCATAAAATTATCCAGATGCACTATCTGAGAGTGCTGGAAATCAAAACTAGTAGTTCTAAGCAGTCTTACACTTAGCCATTTACCCAAATCATCATAGGGTCGGCTTCTAATCTATCGAGATTCACCTAAATAACAGTTTTACGCAAAGCGGCTAACATTCGACCTACGCAACCCAGAGGGTAAACCAAACTCCATGAATGAATTACTTATCATTAAGTTAGAACAGATCTTTTAAATTCGTCCTATCACGACTGTCAAACATGATGATGACAACCGGGACGTTTGTTTGGACGTTTTAGTTGATATTCCACAGCTGGACATGGCCTCCCCTAACGCTCGCCTTCTTCATCAGGGGGATTTAGGACCGTATCCCACCACGCTGGTCCAAGTTGGAGGGTCGACCGACTTTTTACATGCGCATCCGACGCATAGATCATCTTACTATTTAGACAATTGAGTGATCGGCCCATATTATCCTGAGCAACGAGAAAACAACATTATTACATAGCAAATCTAAATTGTATTATTTATTATGTAATTATTATTATTAGAATAAGAACAAACTACGTCTACTAAAAATAATGATCAAGAAATCTGCTACTGTATCGTTAATGTTCTATACTCCCCTTTTCTTGTCTTAGCTAGCACACATATTTCTATATTAATAGAAATTTGGGTACTTAGCTTTTAAAAACTCTATAAGATAATCAAATTTATTTATTTAAAACAGCAAAAATTTAAGTATTAAATGAAGTTACGATAATAGAATTATTACAATCACTTATATTAACAACTGAAATTTTAATTTAAAAAAATGACCCATCCGAAACATTATATAACGATCTTGTACAAAAAACCGGATAACAATGTGCTCTTTGCACTTATTGCCCCCGGATTTCTGCCAATGCATTTTAAATTTCCTATTTCTCTCAAGATAATGTGTAATCAAAATATTATATATGGTACGTTTTACGAGGGCTGCACTAAAAGTATCGAGAACGGAATGTTTCCACTATTATTAAAATCTTTTAATTGCGAACTCCTTGGGTTGGTTGGTTTTGAAAATCAAATACTATTTATTTATTTGATTACTATTTATTTATTTAAAGAAGATTCAAACTTTTTTAGTCGTTAATAAAATGAAATTGACTTGAGGGCGCCACTTTAAGTAGAAGCATCGTCTCCGCAAACTAAATTAGAATAAATAAAAATACTGTTTATAATAACTTAATAAACACAAAGTGCAAATATGACGTAGAAGTGTGGATACTTCGAAGTTCGTTGAATTAAAAGTAATTATTATGAAAATTCAACGAATCATTGACATTTCCTGTATAAATTACGTATTTGTGTAAGTGATAATTTTATTGTGTATAATACAATACTAAAACAAGTGAAATAAGTGAGATAGTGAAATAAGTGGATAGTATAAAAAAATTGATTCAAATAAATTTCTTCTGATTTTTAAGAATCAATGTAGGTAGTCTAAAATTATCAAAGGGATGTAACAGACTTGTATGAAAAGGCATATGGAAGCTAAGCTATACAAAAGACAAATTCAATCGCTACGTAAACGGAGGAATAGCTCAATGTTCTAAGTATTAGACTCTAAAGGCGGTGACGGCTAGACGGCTATAACCTTGAGATCGATTCCCGCTCCTACCCGAGACTTTTTGTTATTAATTAAAAATAATACACCATGTATTATGTGTTTTTCTTTTTTTAATGTTAGTGTAATAAGGGTCTGAATAAAGGGCTATATTATTATTATTATAAAATTAAATTGACTCGAGAAAATTCAAGAGCGATGATTTATTATGTCTTTCGAAGTGGTTTAACCAAAACAGTGTGTTTACCGGATGTCTCTGCATTTGGTGATGAAGCCCTATCCAAAACCACAATCTATCGCTAGTTTGCTGAATTTCAACGTGGACGTGTCAAGCTCAGTAATGAACCCTGTCAAGGTCGTCCAAAAAACTGCAGTTACGCAAGAAAACGTTGATACAGCATCAACGTTAAGCTTATTGAGGAAGATCGACATGTGACATAACACGAAATTCAAGCAACTTTAGACATTGGCATGAGACAAATACAAATAATCTTGCATGAACAACGAAGTGTTAAAAAGTTGTTTCCCGATGGATACCGCATTCGATCTGTGAAGAGCAAAAAGTGGCTCGCGTTACTTGGTGCGTCAGAACTCTCGAAAGATTCCAGGCAGGGTTCGTATACAATATCATATCAGGTGACGAATCCTGGATATGCGCGTACGAACCCGAAACTAAAAACTAATCACGAACAACAAAAATAGTTCGTTCCCAGAGTGTTGCAAAAAAATGATGGCCACGTTTGTCTCCAAAACCGGACATATTGCGACTATTCCTCTTGAAGAATAAAAAAAACGGTTAATGCAGAATGGTATGCTAACTTTTGTTTGCCACAGGTCGTTACTGAACTCTACTGCAACCGCCACATCATTCTCCATCACGACAATGCGAGTTCTCACACCGCGCACAGAGCAAAAGAGTTTTTAGAGCAAGAAAACAGAATTATTAGACCATCCCCCGTACAGCTCAAACTGAGCCCTAATGATTTCTATACTTTCCCTTAAATTAAGAATAAATTGCGTGGTCAGAGATTCTTATCACCTATAGAAGCTATGGACGACTACGAAACGGCCATTTGGGAGACCGAATTTTCCGAATGGAATCGTTGCTTCAATGACTGGTTCCGTATAAAAAAATGTGTGAAATTTCGCAAGGATTACTTCGAAAAGCAATAAATATATTTTTAAATTATAATGTTGTATCACCCTCGTATCTAGCCGACTTTCCACCCCCCGAACAAGTTGAAAAAGAAAATTTCGAAAAGGCTTTAGTACCATAGGCCACATACTTAGGCTTCGGCAGATTATACACAAGACCGAGGAGTATAATCTGCCTTAATGCTTGGCTTTGGTGAACAGTGAGAAAGCCTCTGATTCTGTTAAGATTTGTGCTGTGTTGTAGGCCCTTCAGCGTTTTCAACTTGTTAGCTTGAGAATTAAAAATAATGGATTAATGATTCAAAGGGCATTTTTGATTGACTTCCGTAAAGAAGGAGGTACTCGATCGATGTGTATTTATTTTTTTAATAAAAAAGCACCAAAATCACAACCTCGTGCGGTTCAACCGCAAACGCTGCCGAAACCGTAATAGATAGATCCTTAAATTGTCTATAATATGCGAGCGCATATATCTACGTTTTAAGAATAACGCACAGTATGCATTTTAATGTACATTCTCTTAAAAATTGAGATCAGGCATATTCAAAGCTTATTTAAGATAAAACAGTTTAAGTTCACATAAAAGTTATTGCTTAAAAAATCTTCATTCTATGTATATAAAACGTGTCATAGTAGTCAATGGACATTTTATGAAATAAATACCTTAAAGGTAATTGGTTATCGGTTCTAAGACCTATATGGCACTTCCAGCATGCTGACTCTGCGAGCTATGTCGGTCACCATCGTTCTGCTACGGATGTCTGCATTACGCACTCTATCAAGCAGAGAAATTCAAAGCATAGCTCGCTCCATAGCTCGCTGAGTGACTTGGAGTTTCATCTGTAAATCTGTATAGATTATAAGCCTAACCCAATATAAAGGCCTTCAAGGGGACCCTTTTATCAGTAGTGGAACGTACTTATTTAATCAAGTTATTCTGTGCATTTTCGATATATGTACTAGGTTTTACTAACAACACTTATTTAATTACTTTGTCAAAATTTAAACATACTCTTAAATGATAAATTACATCATACATAACATTTTATTTGTTTTGCAGAAATTTACTGCTAAATTTATTAAGTTAGTGAAAATATTATCGTTATATGAGTGAACTGTAAACTAAGAGAAAAACTTTAAAAATATTTTTTTTTTTACTTTCCTCTTATCTATTTGTCTAATTTAAAGAAAAATGTAAGTTTCTTAGTTCAAGGGCTCTATAATTTATTAAGAAAATGATTAAAATGCTTTATGACTTAATATAAAATTCAATATACCTCTAACTTATTGAATGACTGAGTTTGTCGTGATAACAAAGTTATATCAGCCTTAAAATTACATTTATTTTTAACTTAAACTCGTTACCCGTCCTATTATTTTGAATAATCATGTATTTATTAAGCAAAGTGATACCAATGCCATTCTTTTGAACTAAGCATGCTTAATTAAAAAACTTCAAAATGCTTCGGTTTTTTGTGATGTTGTAGTTATATCAACTATGCCATGCTTAAATATTTATGAAAATATCATAAAAATCATCATCACTATCAACCGGTGATAGTCCACTGCTGAAATAGGCCTCCCCTAATGCATTTTCGACTGCCAGGCCGTCCAGGAGTCGTCAGTTTAGTGACTTATCTGACCGGTACACTGCCATTTGAGCTTCTAATTCGGTGGGCTAATTTGTATGAAAATTAATTTTTTAATTTCAATATTTTATTTTTAAAAATCTCAAAGAGTCAAGAACATAAAATGGCTCACGTGACCACGACAACAGCCACGATGTCTTTTTTTTCTTTTTTTATGGCATACGCAGGCAGACGAGCAGTCGGGCCACCTGATGGGAAGTGGTCACCGACACCCATAGACGTTGACAATACCAGTGGTATCGCCGACGCGCTGCCTACCGTGAGACATAGGGTGTTAAGTCTTGTTTACCCAGTAAATACGCTGGCTACGGTGCCCTTCAAACCGGAACGCAGTAATGTTTTCACACTACTGCTTCGCGACAGAAATAGGCACCGCGGTGGTACCCACCCAGACGGTCTCCTGTAAACAGGGGACCTACCATCGTACGGACGAGTCGATGCATTACACCACTCATCACACTAACGCTGTCACAGATGCACAACACTAATCACACACGAAGCGAGTTCCGTTCCGGGTAGCGGCTCACAAGGATCCCTCCGTTTCTATATTTAAGACCCTTCTTTAATACACGACCTCAACTATTAGATACTTCATTTCTTCTAAATATCCACTATAGAAATAGTATTTTGACTGTAGATACTCTTATAGGTCATTCCTGTAGAAAAATATCACTCGAATAAACTTATTTGTAACTCTCACACTTAATAAAAAGTCTATTTAGAGCTGAGTTATTATATATATATATTAAAAATAACGCTTTGCATTTCTTTTGGGAAGTCGGTGAAAAATGATTCATTATTTCTGCCAGTCTCTTATTTTTATTCCTAAAATTTCTCAAAGATTAATAAAATGTTTCCTAATAATTTTTAATTTTCGTCTTTAACAGATGGATAGCCCAATATCAGGAATTGCCTAATACTGTGCAATCCATCAAAACAGCTACCTTCATTAAAGCTAATAAGTTACAATCAACCAACAGTTTTGAAGCTTACCAAGATTCAAGGCTTGTTACTCAACCATCCGTTCATAAACCCTTAAGACCCTCTCGGCGAAGTCTAGAGGCTTAAAACATTAGGTTTAAAGCGTTTTAGGTCTCTTTATGGCTTAAATAAACATAAAATGACTACAGTGTACTGATAGCAAGGACTTTGTAGCTAAATTTAAGCTTGTTAAATAAGTTAACACATGAACCATAGATCTAAGAATTACCTTGATTTAAAAAAAAGTTCGTTTATATCTAATGGAGTTTTTCCTGATTAGGAAAGATAAATGGCTGTATATTTAATATGCATATTTATACAAATAAATATACATAGTGTATTTATATATAATAAACTATATGTGTATTACCGTTTTCGTGGCTTAGCGGTATTGGCCCTTTTTTTATAAACCAGAGGTCATGGGTTCGAATCGCGCGGGAAACATTATTTAAAAAAAAATTAGAAGTTTAAATCTTTTACTACAATTTCAAAGTGCAAAAAGCTTTTAAATTAGGGAGAGGGAACCGTTAAGCGTTGCATTTTATTTCGGTGCTAGTTTTAATGCTTTGACCCCGAGATCAGAGAAAGGGCAACATGCAGAAGAAAATAAAATATATTCTGGAAAAAATTTACCTCCTTTTTTTAGTCCAAACATCTTTACAATTTATTTTATTATGTTAAACCGGCAGTGATCACCGACTTGTAAGAGGACATTAAATCTTAACATCAGGCTGGAAAGGTCTCGTCTCGATAAAGTCCACGCTACGTCCGTCTCGTGCCCATATCCTAAATGCCGAAAGCTTTCAGCTCGAGCTTAATAATCACTTCCAATGCCTAGACACTTGCAGCACTGTGGACGAAATTAACGCTAAGCTCGTGGAAACTGTCCGTACTGTGGGTACTAGGTTCTACAAGGCGCACTGCAATCCTAGAACCCAAAAACTCTCTGATCACACTCTGAACCTTATGGAAACAAGACGGAAGATGCGGCTACAGTCTTCTTCTGACATGTTAGGCTACAGGCAGCTAAATAGACAGATCTCCAAGTGTATGCGGCGTGACTTGCGCATCTTTAATACATGTCGTATTAAAGAGGCGATTGAACGGAACCAAGGTTCTAAAGTCTTCGCTAGAGATCTGTCTGTTGGGCAAAGCCAGCTAACCTAGTTGAAGACCGATCGTGGGGCCTCATCTCCAGTAGACCAAAGTTTTGAGTGAGATCGAGAGATTCTATGGACAGTGTACACATCGTCGTCGGAACCGCTTACTGAAGCGAGTGACGACCCAAGAGCAAAGCATACCCGGCAATCTCCGAAAATATCCGAAGTCAGTCTGAGCGAGATACGAATGGCTCTCGCAAACTTAAGAACGGCAAAGCACCTGGTGAGGACGGAATTACAGCGAGCTTCTGAAAGCGGGTGGAGAACGATACTTGTAGTCCTTCAGAGGCTCTTTAATTTCGTCCCACAGGATGGTATTACGCCAGAAGCGTGGAGCAGAAGTTTGGGGTGCTGTTTCTTCAAGAAAGGTGATAATAGCCTCTTGAAGAACTACAGACCGATTTCCTTCTGAGCCGCGTTTATGTCCTGTTCTCGAGGTCATCTTGAATCGTCTCGCTTCCAGACTAGACGACTTCCAGCCACCCGAACAAGCTGGATTTCGAAAAGGTTTAGTACCATAGACCACATATTTTACGCTGCGGCAGATTACAGAAGACCGAGGAGTATATTCTGCCTTTATGCTGGGCGTTTGTGGACTATGAGAAAGCTTTTGACTCTGTCGAAATTTGGGCAGTGTGCAGGCCCTTCAGCGTTGCCAAATTGACGAGTCGGTATATCGAGGTTCTGAGGTGTTTATACAGCAAAGCCACGATGTCCGTCCGAGTACAATCTAGTAGCACGAAGCTCTATCCAATTGCAGAGAGGTGAAGACAGGGTGATGTTATATCCCCGAAGCTCTTCACCGCTGCATTGGAAGACGCCTTCAAACTTATGAAATGGAAAGGACGAGGTATAAGCATCAACGGCGAGTGTATTACCCACCTTAGATTTGCCGACGATATAGTCATCATGGCGGAGTCGCTGGAGGACCTAAATGCTATGCTCAATGACCTCAACAGGGTCTCTCAACACGTGGGCCTTAGGATGCACATGGACAAGACGAAAGTTATGTCTAACTTTAGTTAAGTTGTTGGGAGTGCTGTGCTCGAAGTTGTTGACGAATATATTTACCTGGGACAAGTAGTCCGATTAGGTAAGTCCAACTTCGATGCCGAGGTCCATCGACGAATCCAGCTCGGAGGGGCAGCGTTCGGGAAGCTGCGACATATCCTCTCGTCCAATATTCCTCAATGCCTAAAGACTAAGGTCTTTGACCAATGTGTTGCCAGTGATGACCTATGGCACTGAGACATGGTCCTTCACTGCAGGCCGTATGAGGAAGCTCCAAGTCACTCACGAGCTATGGAGCGGGCTATGCTTCGGTATTTCTCTGCGTGATAAAGTGCGTAACGCAGCCATCCGCAGAAGAACCATGGTAACCGACATAGCCCGCAAAATTAGCAAAGCTGAAGTGGCAATGGGCCGGCCACTTAGCTCGGAGAATCGATAACTGTTGGGGAAGAAAGGTTCTCGAGTGGCAGCCTCGTACTGGCCATCGTAGTGTCGGACGACCCCCACCAGATGGAGTGACGACCTGTGCAAATGTGCAGGAGGTCGGTGGATGCGGTGGCACAGGATCGTGCCTCTTGGCGACTTATGGGGGAGGCCTATGCTCAACAGTGGGCTTTGACAGGCTGAAACGACGAACGACGACGATGTTAAACTAAGTCTATTTTATTTTCTGAAAGTTTAATTTTCATGTAACTAAAATTTACTTTGCTATTATTTTTACAAATGGTTATAAAAAAAATAATGAAAGGTTGATATTTTATGTGAGTTCATTTATTTACAATTATTATTATATAATAAATTAATATTATAAGGTACCAACGCGGTGCCTGTTTCTGCGCAAAAGAGTGTGTGAGGTTTGAGGGGCCCTGAGCCAGGTAATTACTGGCTAAGAACTAAGTCTTACTATCCAATGTCAAAGTTGCCTAAAAAAGGCTGCTCGACCGCAATATCGGCCTGCATATATTGCGCCATTTTAGTCAAAATTAATTGCAATTAGTCACGTTTAAAGCTCAATAACGTTGTAATATAGTGTAAGTTCAATAAAAGCTATATTTACATTTTTAAAAATTCAAGTTCTATTAGCCTAAATCATGTCATACAAGCATTTTGATTAAAAGAATATCATTTAAAGTGACAATGGTGACCGATTCTCAAGCAGCGTATAATAGTAAGTTAGCCGCATACATAGGCTAGGTAACAAGTGCTTCTCGTAATGGTAAGTCTCGTCGCTTTTCGCCTGCATTTGAACCTAATTTTATCAAAAATGAATATGACCGACTTAAAACAAGTAATGAAGATTACGATAAGCTAACATTTAAAAATTCATTCATAGCTAAATTGTCATCATGAATTTCAGATTTCTGCTCCCGCATTTTTAATCTTTTTTCCAAAAGAGGAGGTACTAAATTTGGAGCGTGTTTTTTTTTATATATTACTTCGTTGCTTCACTCTTAGAGCTGCGATTTCGTTCATTCTTTTTCTAAATGATATGTCTGCTGTCTTCGGTCCCGTTTTTTCATGATTTTGTTAACTTTAATAGATATTTGAGTATTATAAAACGATGGCATCAAAACTCACAACCTCTTGCAATTAAATTGCCAACGGTTGCGAAACCGAAAGATAGACTTTAAGATGTCCTACATTATTGTACTTCTTAAGATTGTCAATGAGGTTGCAGTACAATCCTAGGGGTCTCTGGTTGCATAACTCTCCGTATCTTTATTTTCGAAACCCAATAATAGCTCTGACTGCCTGAGCCTAGTGGTAAGGCCGTGTGCATTTAGAAACCGGAGGTCGGGCAAATCTCTGGGGACTCAACAAATTTTTAATGTTGTTTCCTAGTTAGTTAGGGCAATTGGGGCCAATCAACCATTTGTTTAAAAAGTAAGATGATCCATGCGTCGGATGGGCATGTAAAAAATTGGTCCACCAACCCGCATTGGACCAGCGTGTTAGCTATACAGTCCTAACCCTCTAATGAAGAAGGCGTGCATTAGGGGAGGCCTTTCAATAGACTAACCTAGGCATGATATGATAACACAGGTTACTACTTGCAGTTAGACCAATATTGTTCATGCCATCATATGATCTCTCTTTAACAAATGAGTATTAAGTCCTAACTATGAAATAAGCTCTATGACTCCAGTTCCCTTTTTAAATTAATGGTTATTTCCTGTAAGAAGACCTTCAGCAGAGTTACATAATTGTTACAAAAATCTCGTGAAAACGATTGATGACTGATATAATATTTATAGAAATTATGTAATACGCTTATATACTAAAACTTTGACAAGAACTATATAGCACTCTCAACAAAATGCTTTTAAGTTAAAAGTATAGTTTTGTAAAACAGCAATATATTTGAGTCACAAGTAATGAGTTACAATAAGTTTCAACTAGAAGTAGCATTTGGCAAGAATTTTCCAATTTTATTGTCCTGAGAACTTTAAAAGAAAAAACACTAGATTGTGTTTGAATTTATATCTTGCTTGTTATTTAAGATTAAAACCTTAGTGAGTTTATTAAGTTTCTTTAATTACTCATATATTTATATGATTCGTTAAATTTATTTGCAATATTGTTCTTGATCAATTAAATTGATGATATTACATTGTAACATTGGTTGACTCGACATCCGATTTCTATTGCACGATGGATTTGTACAAGTTGGTCAAATCGTACGTATTGATTAGACTCTCCAAAATATAATTATAAATTGCTGACCTATTCGGCACCGTTGCTTCACATGAGGTATGAGTTCATTAAATGAGACTTGGCCAACAACGTCTGATTACATTGAGTGACAGAAATACTTAAGACTAAAAGACAATCATTTATAATATTTGTTACAATATGAGATATAACGCACTAAAATCCATCTTTCAAGACTTGCATGCAACGATCTTTCATTTAAGGACAGACATATAAGGGGAAACTAAAATACTTGTGATCATACTCTGCTACCTCAATATTCACACTGTTTCGTAGTCTTCATAAATCATTTCACTACTTTTGCTGTTGTTTTCATTCTACCTTTGTTTACTATAAGAACTATCTCAAGAAGTTACAAAACTAAATGGGATAATTTTTAATTATAAATTTTGGTGTATGAGAATGATTGAATGTGGTTAAGACCATTAATTTTTATTCAATATTTATTCCTTAATTTGTAATTATTAATGTTGAAATTGTAGTTTAACTTATATGAATTTACTAAAATAATGACTATATTTTAATAGAATAAAGACTATGATACCGTGAAAAGTTGCTGTTCAAAGCTCTTATAAATCCTGCTTATCTACAAAATTTTATCAAAATATTTCTCATGCAATGAATGAAAGCAGCTTTAATCCAGTATTAAATGCATATGACATTTCAGTAACAAGACTAGCTTGTTGCTTGCCGTAATTGTAACATAACATACATTTATATTAATTATACTTAATTTTTCTAGAAAATTTAAAATAATTTTTAGCCAAAATTTATTAAATATTTTATGAATAATAAACGTATCCCAGTTGCAGAAATTTTAACGCAAGATATACACAATTTTGTCATTATTGATCGAATGCACATTTGACGAATTTTTATAATTATTCTTCAGACCTTGCAGCATTTGAGTTAAATAGTTGTTAAAATCTCTGACAGCGATTGATACGATATGATATTATTTAAGAATTCCATCCTCAAAGTGGTTTCGAGAGTCGTTTTCTAGGGCAAACTCTCTACCTAGGTAGAAACAACGTTTAAGGAAGAAGCCAACAGTAGGATTCGGCTGACTAGGACAGCTTTTATACGCTTTGTCGAGTTTCCTCGTTACCCATTCCACAGTGCCTCAAATCGAAAGTCTCTATCAGTGCGCCCTACCTGTCATGACCTACGGTGCCGAGACTTGACTAAACAACGTTGCTCCATTTATCATGTCGGTCAGCAGCATGGAGAGGGCTATGCCTCGAGTATCGTCTTGCCGAACAGGACGGGCCCTCAGACATGTTCTCCAGTGGTTGAGGCACCTGACCGTCGTTAGTCGTGCCGAGCAAAGCATCACGGCACTTCTCTTGGCCTTCGATGCTCTAGTGTCGGGAAAGATGGCGCGTGCGCTTGGCACTCTGGCGCTGTAAACCACCTGTCTCCCTTTTCGCGGCTTTAGTTCCGGGCCATCGTCTCGCCGACAGGGCGTGACGCTCCACGACCTTTCGCTCTGTGAACATCCTCGCGCACTTCTCGGCGTGTAGCGAGCTGCCGACCTACGCAGCGTTCTCAGTGCGGGCTGGAGCAAACTTCCAGCGCGTGTTGCATCCTCCGCCTATAGCCTAAAGTGGTAGTGTCAGGCAGTGAGTTTCTGCATGCTAGGTCCCGGGCATGGGCCAGCCGTCCACACGCGCTGTCCGCTCTCCTGAGGAGGATGGTCCGAAGTGAGGCCCGCACTACGTAGCCCGGATTGCCAACAGCTGGCCCTCCAGGGTGCGTCGCTCCCACATACAGTGGTGAGAGGTCCTAGCTGACGCCCATTATAGGCAGGTAGACGTGTGATATTGACAACATTCGCAAAGTGCCGTGTGGCTGGTGAGAATAGCTGTAGATCTGGTAGCGGTGGCGTGCATTAGGAGGCCTATGTCGATGTAGTTATTCGTCGTTAATTAGCTTAGGATTTTTATAAATTTTAATACTGCATCTCTCTTATTAAATTTCGAATATTACGAAGTTATTAAATCTGTTTTTGATATGATTTTTTTAATAACAAAAATAATCTTAAATATGTTGTATTGCTTATTGACTGTATGATAAGTGCAATAGTCTTCTATATTGTTTAATTGAAGATGTATATCTATATCATAAATTTATATATATATCTATATATTCATAAGTCTAAATTCTGGTTAAACTCACCGAGTTCTGTGGTTGACGTTAATAGCTTTTGAATTGCCCTCCACCCTGTTATTATCGTACAAGTTTTGTAATTAAAGATACTGAAGGCGTTACTTTTGATTCCTAGAAAAAAATTGTTTTGATCGAAATTGCTGATTTTTCAAATTTTAAAAATACTAGTAAGTCTAAGTATACAGTGATTATCGTATTATGTCCATAAATCAATTAAGTGTAGTAACCGTTCCTGTGCAATAACTAAATTAAGAAAAGTCTTCAAATTCAAATACTTTATTCTAAATAGAGAATACACTGACTAATTGATTGTCCAAATACTGCTACCGGTTCGGAGAGAACGATTCTTCTCAGGTCAGACTGAAAAGAATCGGCGAAAGAAACTTGGCGTTACTTTTTTGTCCTCTTTACAATCATATTAAATCGATAAACATCAATTTCAAGCTTAAAATATAATTTATTTAAAAAAACCTAAAGCGGCCATCCCATTACCAGTGTGTTTTCATTTTAAAACTCTTTTACATTTAGAACTTCAAACGAACATTCCTCGAAACAAATTAGGCTAAATGTTATGTTACCAAGGTTGTTTCCTAGGACTTTGTTGTTAAAGCGAATACATTGTCCGATGAAAGATTTAGATATTCTTTGCAGTCAAACTGGAAGAATTAGTCTATGTATTTTTGTTAACATTACAATGCCTTAGAGATATTTTTTGATCTCATGTTTGTCATCATCATCATCATCATCAGCCTGTAATAGTCCACTGCTGGACATAGGCCTCCCCTAATACACCCCTATTCATTAGGGGGTTTTTGGACCGTATCCCACCCCGCTGGTCCGATGCGGGTTGGTGGGTGGACCGACTTTTTACGTGCCCATCGGACGCATGGATCATCTTATTTTTCAGACAATTGGGTGATCAGCCCAAATTGCCCTAACCAACTGGGAAACAACAATGAAAATTTGTTGAGTCCGCGCAGATATCGAACCCACCACCTCCAGTTTCTAAAGCACACGCCCATACCACTAGGCTACGGAGGCAGTTATGTTTGTACATTACACATACAATTAGGTGCAACAACAACAAATTTTTCAGATTCTTTCATAAATTTAATTTCATTGATATTAAAATGACACCAAAGTATTCCCAAAGCGCCATTACTGAAATAATTTTCGTTTATAGCACCGTTAGTTGTAACGACTTGCACATTTCCTAAAATAAATCGCAACATTTATTAATTTGAATAACAATTTTTGCATCTACCTAAGCAAGTATGAGATTTTGAATGAGTGTTTCAATATTCTCTCTTAATAGTCAGACAATCTTTATTAAAAAGGACCACCTTTTAAGTATAATTGTAGCATTAAGAATTAAAGTTGGGTATATCTTGATTTTAAAACTACACTAAAAACTTGGCAATTTAAAAATATATGAAATTAATATAGAAAACCTTAACAATGTTTAAGCCTAGACGTTGATATGAAAACAAATAACAAAATAACTTTTTTAATGTTTCCGCCCGGGGTCGAACCGGGGACCTTCTGCGTGTTAGGCAGATGTGATAACCGCTACACAGCATAAAGCAAAAGACGCAAAAAAAAATGAGCTTAAGTAACATCCAACAATCGAACAAACAATACTTTATTCTAAGTTAACTAAATGGGTAAGTTTTAATTAATTAAAATTTAGATATTTTTAAAAATTATGTTCCGTATGCTTTATATTATTCTTACCTGGTAGCAGTTCTATCAGAGTTTTGGTCTTCAGAACAATTTAGCTAAGTTAACTATGGAAAAGTAAATATTTACATAAAGTAAAGTTTACATATATTAAGTAATTACTTTATCAGCAAGAGTGGCATGTTTTAAGATTATCCTAGCATTTTAGTACGTCAAAAGAGACGCGCGTTTAGCCACATCTCATTATAATCCTAACACGTCCTCCTCGTTCCTATATAATCCTTTAAAGGCGGCACTTCTTCCCGGAGAGCGAGAGCTTATTGACGCTCTCCTTTTGAACTACAAGAATGTTCTCGAATATTTAAATCTGAAATGAGACTAAATCATTGACGTTATTGTGTGTCATATAAGGTTTGGGATGATTAGTTATATACATTGGTTAAATAACGACAGAAAAAAATGTAAATTTATTAAGAACTAGTTTTAATTTCTTGGAGATCGTGGATTGAATACAGCGGAAAAAAACTTTGTGTTATCGTTGTTTTTTAGTTGGTTCGGATAATATCGGCCGATACCTTACTGTGTGAAAAGTATATTAATCCTACTTCAGATGGTCGTGTAAACATTCAGTCCTAGTAGTAGTAAGTAATATAGTATTGCCAAAATACTATCATTAAGAGTCGTTGTAGGATATTGGAGCCTTCAAATTTACTGACGGCTAGTTCATCTTTATAATACAGTTTACCCAAAGGGTTATGGAGATCGGATACCAATACAGCTCTACGCAAAAAAATATTTAAATCCGGGATGGATAAGAAGCCGACCGTATAACTTGGAAAATGGTTAGATGGAATTTTACAGCTTGTCTTCCGATAAAAAGGCAAGATGGCGTTTGATTAAATCTTGATAGCATAGAGGTTTTACTTATGTGACAGTATACCACATACATAAACTAAAAACTTTTGCACATAAATGCATTATAAAAAGTCTTCCCAACCTCATTATTAAAAAGTAAATTAGATCTATAAGTTTTTCTTTGACTTATTCCCTCGCAAATAAGAATGCTGCAAAATAAATGGCGATTTCGAAAGACTACGTTCTTGTAATCATAATTTGTGAAATAAGGATGTTTATAATCGTAATAATCATTACTTGAGCATGCTGTCAATATATTTTAAGAAGAGCCATATTGACTAAAATAATTGGTGGACCGACTTTTACATGGTCATCCGAAAATTTGTTGAGCCCTTGCAGGATTCGGACCCCATACCACTAGGCTACGGAGGCAGTCATACGCTAGGACGGTTGCTAATAAATATTGTTTAAGTAAATAAAGATTGAATTGGCCACCTTTTCTAAAAAAGTCCAGTTCTGTTCCCCGTGAACCAATAAGAGTTGGAGAGTAAGTTAGCGTTTAATACAATTTAAATGAACTCAAGGGGAACAGCGCCCGCGGGCAGCCAACCATTATAATTACTCCACATTTTCATCCATCCCTTTGAAGTGCAGTCGTTAGTTCGACATAATTCGCAAGTAAATCCAAAGCAATTCATACGGAGCTGTAATTGTCAAGTTAACTATGTATCAACTTCATTATATAGGATTCTGCAATAATCATGCAGAACACGATCGTTGCAATCGATATAAAATAAAATTACAGTGTCATTTTGTTGTTACAAATGATGAGTGTGGGATCTTAGTTTTCTTTTTTAAAGAAAAAAATATATTTATTTAAAATATACACACGCAGACAAGAATAATATTACAAGGAGCTTTATCACTAACACACTTGTATTCGTCTCTCGTATAGAATAAGCGACACGTTAAGGTTACATTTTATGTCATTCACAGTGAATAATTGCTTTGCAAATTACGCATATAAAATATATTTTATGTATTTTCAGTCAAATTCTAAGTAATAAACAATTCGTGACATAATGTGCAGAAGCAAAATAACACGTCAAATTGTTTGTGAAAGCAAAATCAAAAATCAAAATTTACAAAATTTTTAATTAAGGAAAATCTTTGGTTACAATTACATTAAACAAATAGTTAAAATTTTGAATGTTTGTTTTACTTCAACTGCCTCGCAGCTAGTTTTGTTTAAAAAACCAGGTCATGGGATCGAATATCAGTAGAAGAAATTTTTAACTAAAATTACAGTAAATAAACAAAATAAGAAATATTGCCCTTTAAACTGTGGTCTCATTTACTTATTAGAGTCAATTCTTTAGTATGTCCCTTTAACCAAATGTACTAATCTACTTCTGAATTTCAGATTCAGACATTAAAATATCAGGTGAAATTCTCCTTATAATTTTTTTTATTGAATACGCAGGCAGACGAGAGTCGGGCACCTGATGGAATGTGGTCACCGACGCCCAAGACATTGGCCATACAGGTATCACCAACGCGTTGCCTACCGCGAGCACAGGATGTTAAGTCTCGTTTACCCAGTAATTCAGCTGGCTACATTCTTCAACGGAAACAGTAGTTTTCACACTACTGCTTTGTGGAGAAATAGCACCGTGGTGGTACTCCACTCAGACGGTCCCTTGTGAAAAGGGGACCTACCACCTTAAGTAATAAGCTTAAAATTCAAATTCAAATACTTTATTCAATATAGAAGTTCACATTGCTTATTGATTGTCAAAACACACTACCACCGGTTCGGAAAAGGACGCTCAGAACTGAGAAGAACCAGCGAAAGAAACTCAGTGGGCTATTTTTTATGGCATCTTTTAAAAATAACAAAAATTGAAGGCATAACATATTGTCAATTTTGAAACAAGACCTGGAGCGAGATTCCATTACCAGGCTGTGTTATCATTAAAAATTCATTAACAGCGTAATAACTTTAACAAATAAACGTTCCTGACCACCTTTTTAAATTTGAAGTAAATTTGAACGTTTACTGGATTTTGTTGTTAAAACGTATACATTGTCTCATAAAGACTCATTTATTCTTCCAGTCTAGTTGCTGGAAAATTAAATTATGTTTGTTCCGTATCTATGTCATGTGCATGACAATGTTAGGAAATCAGCTATTTTCTTGCACATACATTAAATTTTCAAAATTGTATTGAGACTAAGTTATTATTTTATTTCTGTAGACAACTTTCTTAATGAGTCTTTGGTGCCCAGGAATTGCATTTCCCACAGTAGAAGATTAAGACATAATACTATGAAAATAGCTGAAATATACTAAACGAGCTGTTCTCCAACATCAGTTAATAATCTAATCTTTCACTGGTAAGCTGCAGAGCTTAGTTTATTTGCTAGCCTATTAATATGGGGGCCCCATTGGTTTTTGCATCACAGTTATTCTTAGAAATACAGTTGATTCAACTACCAAAGCCTCCCCATTCATAACCACTTCAAATTTACCATGCTTCACATTAAAAGACATGAGTCTAATACATTTGTTTTCCTTGGTTTAATAGCAGTTATTAATACTAAATTAATTCACTATTCAGAGAGTACATTACAGTTAATCGTCATTTATTGACGGTGTCGTTTAATTTTAAAAATCAAAGGGAAAGAATAACATTAAATATTGCGGCTAGATGAGGTGATATGACATCGATAAAAGAACTATCACCTTAACAGAGATCCCCATAGGTACGTAGTTTTATATCTAGAGTTTTAAATGTACAGTTCAAGTTATGTTATCAATAACTTTGTTCAACTATTGTACAGTAACCACTGCCTAAATTCAATTAAAAAATATCCATTCCATCTATTCCGTTCTGTTGCATTGAATGCAAGACATCATGTCTTGCGGTTGTCAATATTTTTTCATTGCACCCTAGGCCTACGCTGAAAATAGGAGTTTAAATCATATTGATTTCATATCACGAACTATAATCACGTGGTTTGTCCGATAATGACATATCACGCATTATCCGCGTATGAAATTAAATTCCTGTTGTATGTAAATTTATGATACCAGGACCCTAATATATAAAAGGGACTCAAAAGAAGGAAGTAGGTAGACCTACTACTACCTACTCAACCTTTCAATTCAATACAAAAACTGTACATAACAATCTCTCGAAATACAGGAAATGTTGTTTTACGAATATCCTTAATAACAACTCTTTCGAAAATGCAATATACTCGTAATTCGTAGGACGTGATAAGTTAGAAGTTTTAACTTTTATGATTAAGCTCCAGACAACGATTTGCGATGTTCCTGACTCTTTCAAAACTTAATATTCGAGTGTTGCAAATGTTGTCGACTCATGTTTTAAGTTTAAAATACATTAAGAATATCCATAACTCCCAGCTGTGCTTTTTGATAGTGTAGAGATAAATGATATGCCATTTTAAAATCAATTATAGTTGCCTTTCATTTAATTCAAAATAAAGAATGGCTTAACATTACCTGTTTGAATTAAGTTTGGTTAATTTTAGTTTAAATGACATACATAACACATGCAAATGATTGTTGATTTTATGTTACAATTTTTTACTTTAGAATATATATTTTATTAATTGTCTTTTCTGTTCGACGGCAGGCAAGCGGTCGGGCTACCTGACGGAAAGTGGTCATCGACGCCCATGGGCATGATATAACCAACGCAGACCGTGCGTTCGTGAGAAGTGGGTGAACAAGACGTGAGAATGATACGTCTCGTTAGAAATGTAACAGAAACGAAAATCGGAGAATTCTCACGAAACTTAACAAATTCAAATTCATATTCAAATATCTTTATTCAATATAGAAGTGTAACACTCGCTTATTGATTGTCAAGGACGCTACCACCGGTTCGGAATAGGACGCCTCCGACCTGAGAAGAACCGGCGAAAGAAACTCAGCGGGCCTATTTTGTCATCTTTTAAAATAATCAAATATATACATATAAATTTTCTTATGAGCGACATACAGTTCTATACGTATATTATACTTGAAAAAGCCTGGAACGAGCATTCCATTACCAGGCTGTGTTATCATTTATAAATTAATTTATATTATAATAACCTTTAACACATAAACGTTCCTTTACTACTTTTTTAAATTTATTAACAGTTAAATTCTGAACGTTTACTGGGATTTTATTGTAAAAGCAGTCTAGTTGCTGGAAGAATTAAATTATGTTTGTTTCTAGTATTTATGTTATGTGCATCACAATGTCTACGAAAATCATTTCTATTTTTTTGCATCATAAAGTTAAAACTAATTATAACTTATTACATGTCACTGTAATAAATCGCTGTTGGCGAATATTATTTTTTTAACCTTTACATTTTTTATGATATACGTTTAATGAAATTTTTGACAAAAAAAAAAACAAATTGCTATTAAATTGAGAAATTTCTTATTGATTTAATCAAAATGACATGTATTATATGTTTTATGCACATAGAATGAAGATTTTTTTTTAATGCAGTAACCTTAATATAAACGTACACTATATTAATTTTAAAAAATGCTTATAGTAAATGCTTATTGTGGCTTACATGTAAAACATATATACATACGCTTGCGCTTTTACTATTTTAGAAGTACAATTATGTAGGACAAACCTTAAGTCTACTTTTACGGTTTCGGCAGCGTTTGCAATTTAATCGCACCAGGTTGTTTTTTTTGACGCCAAAATTTTAATAATTTCTTTAATATTTACTAAAGTACTTATTATAGAATTATGAAAAAAAACCAAATGACAACTAATACCTATAATTTGAAAAGCGCAATGAGAAAAATCCAAGCACAAGGAACGGAGCAACAAGGTAACATGTTAACGTTATTTTTTATATATATGTTAACTGTTATATATATATATATATATAAAAATAACGCTTTGCATTTCTTTTGGGAAGTCGGTGAAAAATTATTCGTTATGTCTGCCAGTCTCTTATTTTTATTCCTAAAATTTCTAAAAGATTAATAAAATGTTTCCTAATAATCTTTAATTTTCGTCTTTAACAGATAGATAGCCCAATATCAGGAATTGTCTAATACTGTGCAATCCATCAAAACAGCTAACTTCATTAAAGCTAATAAGTTATAATCAACCAACAGTTTTGAAGCTTACCAAGATTCAAGGCTTGTTACTCAACCATCCGTTCATAAACCCTTAAGACCCTCTCAGCGAAGTCTAGAGGCTTATAACATTAGATTTGAAGCGTTTCAGGTCTCTTTATGGCTTGAATAAACATAAAATGACTACAGTGTACTGATAGCAAGGACTTTTTAGCTAAACTTAAGCTTGTTAAATAAGTTAACATATGAACCATAGATCTAAGAATTACCTTGATTTAAAAAAAAATCGTTTATATCTAATGGAGTTTTTCCTGATTAGGAAAGATAAATGGATGTATATTTAATATGCATATTTATACAAATATATATACATAGTGTATTTATATATAATAAACTATTTGTGTATTACCGTTTTCGTGGCCTAGCGGTATTGGCCCTTATTTTGTAAACCAGAGATCAAGGGTTCGAATCGCGCGGGGAACATTATTTAAAAAAAATTTAGGAGTTTCAATCTTGTACTACAATTTCAAAGTGCAAAAAGCTTTTAAATACGGGTGAAGGAACCTTTAAGCGTTGCTTTTTATTTCGGTGCTAGTTTTAATGCTTTGACCCCTTGATCAGAGAAAGGGCGACATGCAGAAAAAAATAAAATATGTTCTGGAAAAAATTTACCTCCTTTTTTAGTCCAAACATCTTTACAATTTATTTTATTATGTTAAACTAAGTTTATTTTACTGTCTGAAAGTTTAATTTTCATGTAACTAAAGTTTACTTTGCTATTATTTTTACTATTATTTAAAAAAAATTATGAAAGGTTGACATTTTTATGTGAGTTCATATTTTTTACAATTATTATTACATAATAATATTAATATTATATAAGGTACCAACGAGGTGCCTGTTTCTGCCGCAAAGCAGAGTGTGTAAGGTTTGAGGGCCCCCGTAGCCAGCGTAATTACTGGCTAAACAAGTCTTACATCCAATGTCAAAGGTAGCTCGACCGCTAGTCGGCCTGCATATATACGCCAATAGTAAAAAAATGCAATTAGTCATGTTTAAAGCTCAATAATGATAATATAGTGTAAGTTCACATAAAAGCTAATACATTTTTAAAAATTCATTCTATTAGCATAAAACATGTCATACAAGACATTTTGATTAAATGAATATCTTACAAGTGAAATTGTGACCGATTCCTAACATCGCATAATAGTAAATTTATGCATTACAAGGCTAGGTAACAACGTGCTCTCCGTACGAAATTCCGTCGCGTTTTCTGCCCCCGCATTTTGAACCTAATTTTATCAAAAAAAAATATGACCGACTTAAAACAGTACTGAAGCATTTTACGCCATAAGCAACAACAAGGTAACAAAGCCAAATTGCCCCATGATTTCTGCATTTAAAATCTTCTTTCCAAAAGAGGAGGTACTAAATTTGGAGCGTGTTTTTTTTATATATTACCTCGTTGCTTCACTTTTAGAGCTGCGATTTCGTCCATTCTTTTTCCAAATGACATGTCTGCTGTCCTTTGGTCCCGTTTTTTTCATAATTTTGTGTACTTTAATAGATATTTGAGTATTATAAAAACGATGGCACCAAAATCACAACCTCGTGCAATTAAATTGCCAACGGTTGCGAAACCGTAAAAGATAGACTTTAAGTATGTCCTACATAGTTGTACTTCTTAAGATTGTCAATGAGGTCTGCGAGTACAATCCTAGGGTACTCTGGTTGCATAACTCTCCGTATCTTTATTTTCGGAAACCCAATAATAGTCTGACTGCCTCCGTAGCCTAGTGGTAAGGCCGTGTGATTTAGAAACCGGAGGTCGGGCAAATCTGCGGGGCTCAACAAATTTTAATTGTCTAGTTAGTTTAATCAATTCAACATTTGTTTAGTGAAGATGATCTCGCGGATAGATGAAAAATTTGGTGCTCCAACCCGCATTGGACCAGCGTGTTAGCCAATACAGTCCAACCCCCTAATGAAGAAGGCATGCATTAGGGGAGGCCTTTATCTAGCAGTAGACTAACACAGGCTGATGATGATGATAGCAATAGTGTTAGCACATAACTCTCTTGCAAGGGTTGGAGTACAAATTTTTTCATGCCCATCCGATGCATGGATCATCTTACTTTTTAAACAAATGGTTGATTGGCCCAAATTACCCTAACTAACTAGAAAAAACTCAAAGTCTCTATTGACGCTCTCCAAGTTCCCCTTTTTTAAATTAATTGTTATTTCCTGAAGTAGACCTTTAGCAGAGTTAACATAATCGTTACAAAAATCTCGTGAACAGCGATTGATGACTGATATGTATATTTATAGAAATTATGTAATACGCTTTTATACTAAAAACTTTGAACAAGAACTATATAGCACTCTCAACAAAATGCTTTTAAGTTAAAAGTATAGTTTTGTAAAACAGCAATATATTTGAGTCACAAGTAATGAGTTACAATAAGTTTCAACTGGAAGTAGCATTTGGCAAGAATTTTTCCAATTATATTGTCCTGAGAACTTTAAAAAGAAAAAAAACACTAGATTGTGTTAGAATTTATATCTCGTTTGTTATTTAGATTAAAACCTGAGTGTAGTTTATTAAGTTTCTTTAAATACTCATTACTTATATGATTCGTTAAATTTATATGCAATATTGTTCTTGATCAATATTAAATTACATTACATTGGTTGACTCCGACATCCGATTTCTATTGCACGACGGATTCGTACGGAGTTGGTCAAATCGTACGTATTGATTAGACTCCTCCAAAATATAATTATAAATTGGTGACCTATTCGGCACGGTTGCTTCACATGAGGTATGAGTTCATTAAAATGAGACTTGGCCAACAACGTCTGATTACATGACGACTAAATACTTAAGACTAAAAGACAATCATTTCTTATATTTGTTACAATATTGAGATATAACGCACTAAAATCCATCTTTTCAAGACTTGCATGCAACGATCTTTCTTTTAAGGGAACAGACATATAAGGGGAAAGTAAAATACTTGTGTCATACCATCTGCTACCTCAATATTCGCCGGTCGTGAGTCATATCATAAATCGATTTCACTACTTTTTCTGTTGTTTTCATTCTACCTTTGTTTACTATAAGAACTATCTCAAGAAGTTACAAAACTTAAAAGGGATAATTTTAAACATAAATTTTGGTGTATGAGAATGATGTGTATGTGGTTAAGACCAATAATTTTTATGTCAATATTTATTCCTTTATTTGTAATTATTTATGTTGAAATTGTAGCTTAAGTTATATGAATTTACTAAAATAATGACTATATATTTAATAGAATAAAGACTATGATACCGTGAAAAGTTCCTGTTCAAAGCTTCATAAATCCTGCTTATCTACAAAATTTTATCAAAATATTTCTGATGCAATGAATGAAAGCAGCTTTAATCCAGTATTAAATGCATATGACATTTCAGTAACAAGACTAGCTCGTTGCTTGCCGTAATTGTAACATAACATACATTTATATTAATTATACTTCAATTTTTCTAGAAAATTTTAAATAATTTTTTTAGCAAAATTTATTAAATATTTTATGAATAAAAAACGTATCCCAGTTGCAGAAATTTTAACCAAGCACATTTGACGCAGATATTTTTATAATTATCTCATTTAAGGTGAATCCCTCAAAGTGGTTTCAGAGTTCGTTTTTCAAGGGCAAACTCTCTACCTAGGTAGAAACAATTTTAAAGAAGATGCCAACAGTAGGATTCGGCTGGACTGGGCAGCTTTTTATAAGCTTCGTCGAGTTTCCTCGTTACCCATTCCACAGTGCCTCAAATCGAAAGTCTTCGATCAGTGCGCCCTACCTGTCATGACCTACGGTGCCGAGACTTGCACAATAACGCTTCGACTGGTAGAGGGCTATGCTCGGATTATCTCTAAAGGACCGCTTCAGAAATGATGTGATCCATTAGTGAACCCGAGTCACCGATAAAGTCCACTTTTTTTTTTTTGCCGTTGGAAAAATCTGTGGGGCTCCCCGGACCAAAATGGAGCGGCCGGTATACCCACTAAAAACCAACGGTTGCTCCTTTATCATGTCGCTGTAGCCGGGGGCGCTGGCGCTGATGACAGTCTTGCGCGACCCCAGCGGACGTAAACCATCTCATCATCAAGCGACGGTCCATCACCTGGACCGTCGCTATAGGTGCCGTGCCGGAGCAAACAGCACGGCACTCCCTCTTGAGCCCTTCAGTGCTCAGTGTCAGGGGGAAAGTTGCGCGCGTACGCGTCTTCGGCACTCTGGCGCTGTAAGCCTCCCTGTCTCCTGTCTCCCTTTCCGCGGCTTGCTTTCGGGCCATCACGTCCTCGCAGAACGCAAGGACGGCGCCCCACGACCTTTCGCTCTGTAACATCCTGCGCACTACGGCAGGAAGCGAAAGGTCGTGCTCAAACAGCTCTCAACCTAGGCTGGGCACTCTTCCAGCGCGTGTTGGGTCATCTCCTCCGCACATACGCCAAAGTGGTGGCTAGGCAGTGATTTCTGCATCTAGGTCCCAGGGCAAGGAGACAGCCAACAGGCACGCCACCGCGCCGGAGATGGTCCGGTAGCCCCGTACGGCCGGGATTGCCAACACCCTCTGGGCGTCGGCCCACATGGGGGGTAGGACGCCCTATGGCAAGATGGAATGACAACATTCGCAAAGTGACCGGTGTGGGCTGGTTGAGAATAGCTGTAGATAGGTAGCGGTGGCGTGCATTAAGGAAGGCCTATGTAAGTTATTCGTCGTTAATTATTGCATCTCTCTTATTAAATTTCGAATGTTTCGAATTTATCAAATCTGTTTTTGATATGATTTTTTTAATAAAATTAACAAATCAAATAATCTTAAATGTAGTTTGTTTGCTATTGACTGTATGATAAGTGCAAAAGTCTTCTAAATTATTTAATTGAAGATGAATGATATCTATATCATATATATATATATACAACGAGGCATCTGGTCCAATGGGATTTTTAGAAACAGTGACGCCAGCCGGACTGACGTCACTTATCTCTTTATCAGGGTCACTCATCGGCAATCAACGAAACTAAACAACTTATAATGAAATCTATAATAAAACAAATACACTAACAAGAATATCCTGCCTCGCGACAGCTCACAACACAATGTGTTTTTACTCATGTCTTATGTCTTATGTATTCAAGTTACGCTTCTAGACCTGTGTCTGTGTGAAGCTTCATCTATTACTGAGTTCGGAGGATTGCGAGATCCCTCGAACTTGGTGACCAAAACTTTAAAGAAATGGCCACACGCATTAAGGATACTTGTGTTTGTAGTATCTTGTGGAGGGACCCTTGAGGGTCCAGAATTCCTAAGCCCCCTTCTTCATCTGGGTCTAAGAGTATATTACGGGGACGACGTTTCCTACTAGAGGCATCTGGGTCTGCGTGATAATTTGCAGCGCTTACCATCAGAGGGTTATTTTGCGTTTCTATTCTTTCAAAGAACTTTTTGATAATTTTTTAAAAATGAGGGTAATGTCGGCTCTTGCAATCGCTGTGCAATCGACATTTCTTTGACATTTATTTTTAATACGGTCTGGGAGGTGCCGACGGGGTTTAAGACCCTTTATCTTTGTCCTCCTCCGGGGTCACTCTTTTTAAGCGTTCGCCCTCGGGGGTAAGAGTGCCCTACCATTTTCACGGTCCCCTCCGCAAGATGGAAATGCGGTGTGTCGCGAGATGGCGTATTGTAACTCTAGTGTCCGCCATTCGGCTTTTCAAAATCATCGGGTAATGCCACCGTTGGACGGGATGCGGCGGTTGAATCCGGAACCTAATTTTGGGTTTCGGGCCTTGCCATAGGCAAATGCGATGCCTAATTCTTCCCTTAGGTTTTCCACGAAGTTTCCGGGTGAGTCTTCGCGGTCTCTAACCTGAAGTTTAAATATCAAATAATGCGCGGTTTGTTTCGGACCGATTTACTCGCCGTTGTGCGGCATTTTGTTCTTATCGACATCGAATGCGAAAGGGAAGGCCAAAGTTCCGGTCGGCGAACCCGTTCCCGGACCAATGGCCGATGGATGTGCGACTTTATGTTTTAATGGCATTTTTGGCCGTCTAGATTATAAACCAATCTGGGATGCACAATTGTGAGGGTTTTTTGAGTTTAACCTCAAGGCCTGCCAATCCACCACGGTTTTAGCAAGGGACCGAACCGGCGTCTTGGCCCAATTTACAAAAACCGGCCTGTGGTCAGTCGTGCAGTGTCTCTACGATCGACATCGGTGGCACCTTTAGAATAAATAGATTATTAACGGCGACCCTCATATCGTGGATATCAATGGGGTCTCGGGGCTTTATATTAATTTGGGCTGACCCCAATATTGTGATTTGGGTTGTTTCTGCGTCGTTCAGTCCGGGTGTTTGAATTAAAATCGCCAGCGGAATATTGATGGACCCAGGCAAAACGCTCAAGGTCATTTAAAATAGTTTTTGGGCGAGAATACACTGAGGCAAATGGTCTTATGGCCCGGTGGGTGCGATCATGCACGCCAAACTTCTAAATTTGTGTAAAGGGGCATTATTGATGTTTGTCAGAATCTTTTATAATAGATTAGGTACCCCCGGGGGCAACAGTCTTCGTGTCTAATAATATTTATCCGCTTATCTTGGGATCGCATTGCTGGTTTTAAGATGGCCTTGTCCAAAATAGTCTATTTATAATCTTTATGAATTTAGTAATTTCTGCCTTCTGATCTGTAAAACCGTTTCGTTATAGCGAAACGACTAGTGAATGCGGTTTGGCCCATCTATACGAGGTTGCCATCTTTATCTACGGTAACCTACTTTTGTTGCGTTTATTTAATTTTTTAGATTGCCCCTGTAAGGGCGCACATGCTGCGATGTGCGAATTTTTTGACCCGTCTTTGGCGGCGCAAGTTTTATCGCAAAATACGCCCTAATTCCGATATCTATTTTTGCTTACAAGAGCCAGATTAAATTATCCTCTTTGGGTATTACTAAAACCGCCTGGAGACAATAGGCGTCGTTATCGGAAACCCATTGTTTTTGCAGGTGCAAGATTTTGCCCCTCCGCGCCCTTGGTAATTTGTTTTGAATGGGCCGCATCTGTTTGGGATGGATTATTAATTTTAATTACCGGGGAACCCAGCATTTTTGGTCCCGATGCCCAAAAAAAGCAATTTTCCACCCGTTTGTATTTCAAAAATTTTCGGAAAGGAAATTTTTTTAGAGGTTTAGGGCTTTTTCCAGCCCTTTAACTTGCTGGGTGACCTTTTTTCCAATTTACGCATGACGGAGGTTTTGTATCCGGACGGGACACTCCGGATCTATTTCAAAACATTTAACGCAACGCGGGTTCATAAATTGCGCGCGGTATGGCCGAAATTTTGGCAGTTTAACCCCAAACGATGCCTTCTTGTAAGGAATTCTTTCGATGGATGGCTGCAAAGGTTTACCCCTTACCTCGGGGTAAGGTCTAATTCCAACTAAACTCCATGACGACCTTTGACCCGGGGGGTGAAGCCCCACGTTTCACGGGATATCCTGAGATAGGATATCGGCCTTTCGGTTCGATATCCCCTCTTTAGGATACCCGGCAACTCCTAATTTCGATCCTCCGGGAGGTATAAGGTTGTAATTAATGCGGCATTCCCAGAAAGGTGTGAGTTCACGAAGTCATCTACCGTTGCGTTTGCTTCCCTGTCGCGATCTTTAGACCCTGACATCATAATATTTATTATTGTTCGAATTTATTTTGGCCCAGCTCTTTACGTGGATGAAATTTGGGGTGGGGCTTTGGCCTTGTTCAAATAAATGTTGGGTTTCAACCTGCTCGGTAGCGGGCCCGCCTAATTTTTGGAGTTGGTGAGGGAAGGCGGTATTTTCGGGTTTTCAGGGGGCAGCCCCTTTTACGGAAAACGGTTTCGAAACCGTCGTCATCATTTCGTCCCGCGTTTGTCGCCTTTAAGCGGGTCGATATCCGGGGTAAGTTCTCCGATTCCGAGTCGGAGATTTCTGTAGGCGAAATCTGCGTCAGAGGTAGATAGGTCGAACGGGGCCCAAAGTCGGCCGTCTGGCGAGTGGGGCGGGGCCGCGGCTGCGGCGTTTTCAGGTTGTTAAAGTTCTTATCTTATTGTTTACTGTAATATGTCGGGCATGTCGGCAACCCTCGGGGAGACGTCCATGATTTTTCAGGCCTTCGGGGGGTGATCCTCCTTGTGGAACAAATCTAGTCCTCCCCACCTGTGTGGGAGGTGTGTCTTTAAGCTATTGAACACTTTAAGAGCGCTGGTGGTCCTACGCCCCTTTGAGGCGAGCAAAAGTAAAATGAAATAAAATATTGGTGTAAAGTATATAAAAACTTACTGGGAACCTGCCTAGGAGCATACACCTACCACATTAGGTCCGTGACACAGCACAATTTGCTGGGATTATTTTGCGGACCAGGTTGCGTCCGTTCCGGCGCTGCTCGTTTATATATATATTATATATATTCATAAACCTAAAGAAAAGAACACATGATTAAATATACCTTAATAGGGGCAAAAATCCTTCCCAAATTAACAGTTTTAATTTGGAAAACTCACCGGAGTTCTGTGGTTGACGTTAAACTTTGAATTGCCCTCCGCCCTGTTATTATTACAAGTTTTGTAATTAAAGTTACGAAGGCGTTTTTGATTCCGGAAAAATTTCTTTGATGAATGTCGATTTTCAAATTTTAAAATACTTATACAGTGAATCGTTATTATTCCAAAATCGAGCTCAGATCAGTCGATTTTAGTTCAGACAAACATTCCCAGTTTGACAAAAGAAATTTAGGAGGAACAAATAGTAGTGAGATCAAAATATATATTCTAATTCAAATATCTTTATTCAATATTTGAAGTTTACACTTGCTTATTGATTGTCAAACACACTAGCACCGGTTCGGAAAGGACGCCTCAGACCTGAGAAGAACCAGGGAAAGAAACTCAGCGGCTATTTTATGTCATCTTTTAAAAATAACAAACAATTTGATAATTCGGCATTACATATTATGCAATTTTGAATGAAGACCTAAAGCGAGCATTCCATTACCAGGCTGTGTTATCATTTAAAAATTCATTAATATCGTAATAACCTTTAACACATAAACGTTCCTTGACTACCTTTTTAAATTTATTAATAGTTAAATTCTGAACGTTTACTGGGGTTTTGTTTTAAAAACGTATACATTGTCCCATAAAAGACGAAGAATAAGTAATTATTCTGCGCAGTCTAGTTGCTGGAAGAATTAAATTATGTTATACTCCTTGGTAAGCAAAAAATAAATACAAATAATACTGGAAAGTGTAGCTCAGAATTTTGTTGTGTTAATAAAAAAATCTTCTAGCCTCTTTACTTTTTTTCTGAATGTAGTCATTTGTTTGCTATGTGTGGCGAAATATTCTCGAAAAAAGAAAAAACCCAAGAGTGACCTTGTCATTAAAAACCACTGTTATAAAATGTTAACAACGCAAGAGATTTATTGCGGCTCAAAGGAAACATGAGAAGAGACTGCTCTGTCATAATCAATTGTCGCAAAGTGGGCTTCTCAATTTCGAGTAGGGAGAACGTACACGGAAGACGAACATGGTTGTAGACGTCCATCGAAGCCAGTAATCAACAAGAAAAAATAAGAATACGCTGCCATATTTGAAAAACTGTTTTAGTGATTAAAGAATTACCATCCGATACCTAATGCCAGAAACGAGCATTTCATATGAGGTATTTAACGCATATTGACACAAATTTTGAATATGAGAAAAGTCTCCGCAAGATTTGTGCCTAGAATCAGAAACAAAATCGAATTCGAAGATATCGTTGGACAAGTTTTAAGAAGATTCTAAAACTTTAAATCTAGTTTTGTGGCAGTGGATGAAACACGGGTTTATCCGAAGGATCTTCATGCCGTGGCCGTGGTATATAGCCTGGCTGGGGTATGGCCTCAATATTTTGGGACTCAGAAGTGATATTGTTGTTAGATTACCTGGAGCATGGAACCATCATTACAGATTATGAGCTTTGATACCGAGGTTGAGAAATGCCGTCAATGATAAAAAGAGGCAAACTTTGAACGGGCGAGCTGTTTCATCTTGACAACGTACCTGGCGCATAGGTTGGCATTAGCGATGGCCACCGTTCAGCATGCTAGCGTACAATTGGTTGAGCACCCCTCTTCACCAGATCTGGCGCCTAGCTATTTTTCATCTTCTTTTAAAATTGATACAATACTTAAGAGGAAACATGTGTTAAAGCTATATATAACAAGTAAACGATGCCGTGGTGACCTTTTGCAGGACCAAGACAATCCTTTTTAAAGGAATTGAAGCATTAAAACTTGGAAAGCTGGACTTGGTGTTTAGGTGGACTTGGAGACTATGTAGAAAAATAAATATTTAAGCTATCATAGTCACTATATTCTATCTCATTTTTACAACTTTTGATCCCTCCTCGAACTACAAATACAAACTAAAGTATTAATTAGTAAGAACTCAAAATACCTATGCTTAGTATTTAATGCAACAGTCACAATTATTAATTTATTTATTAATAACTCATATTGCTATAAGAAATTTATTTGAAAAGAAATAAATAAATTTTTAATATTTTGTTACATAAAAATATTATTAGCAACTGAAATAAACGATTACACACGTTTAATATACTGTCTCCATTCCATGACTAAAATAAAGCAAAATAATAGGCATAAAAGCTCCATATTTTAGTATTTTAAGAATTTTTATACTTGAATAATGGCTTTGCAAATTACGCATATAAAATATATTTTATGTGTTTTCATTCAAATTCTAAGTAATAAATAATTCGTGACATAATATGCAGCAGCGAAATAACACGTCAAATTGTTTGTGAAAGCACAAATCAAGAACCATTTAAAGGAATTTACAAATTATATATAATTTTTTTTTAAATAAGCGAAAATCTTTGGTTACAATTACATTAAACAAATAGTTAAAATTCTTGAATGTCTTAATATTTGTTTTACTTGAACTGCCTCCGCAGCTTAGTTGTAAGAATTTTTGCTTTAGAAACCTATGGTGATGGAATCGAATACTCAGTGAGAAGAAATTCTTGTTACTAAAAATCACAGTAAATAAACAAAATAAGAAATATTGCCCCTTGAAACTGTTGTCTCATTTACATATTACGAGTAAATTTTTTAGTGTTCCTTTAACCAAATGTACTAATCAACTCTGAATTTCAGATTCAGACATTAAAATATCAGGTGAAATCCTCCTAATAATTTTTTTTATTGCATACGCAGGCAGACGAGCAGTCGGGGCCACCTGATGGAAAGTGGTCACCGACGCTCATAGACATTGGCCATACAGGTATTACCAACACGCTGCTTACCGCGAGACATAGGATGTTAAGTCTCGTTTACCCAGTAATTACGTGGCTACAGTGCCCTTCAAACGGAACACAGTAGTGTTTTCACACTACTGCTTTGCGGTAGAAATAGGCACCCACCCAGAAGATCCTTTGTAAAAGGGGACCTACCATCGGTAAATAATAAGCTTAAAAATTCAAATTCAAATACTTTATTCAATATAGAAGTTCACACTTGCTTATTGATTTTCAAACACTCTACCACCGGTTCGGAAAAGGACGCCTCAGACCTGAGGAGAACCAGCGAAAGAAACTCAGTGGGCTATTTTTATGGAATCTTTTAAAATGACAAAAATTAGAAGGCATAACATATTGTGAATTTTGAAACAAGACCTGGAGCGAGCATTCCATTACCAGGCAGTGTTATCATTTAAAAATTCATTGATAGCGTAATAACCTTTAATAAATAAACGTTCCTTGACTACCTTTTTAAATTTGTTAATAGTTAAATTCTGAACGTTTACTGGGATTTTGTTGTAAAAACGTATACATTCTCTCATAAAAGACTTACTTATTCTTCGCAGTCTAGTTGCTGGAAGAATTAAATTATGTTTGTTCCTTGTATCTATGTCATGTGCATGGCAATGTGTTAGGAAATCATGCCTATTTTCTTGCACATACATAAAATTTTCAAATATGTATTGAAAACTTACGGTTATTATTTTTATTTCTGTGAACAACTTTCTTAATGATTATTTGGTGCCCAGGTAATTCCCCGTATTTCCCCACGGTAGAATGCCATAAGACATAATACTATGAAAATAGCTGAAATATACTAAACGAGCAGTCTCCACATCAGTTAATAATCTAATTCTTATCACTGCGTAAGCTGCAGAGCTTAGTTTATTTGCTAACCTATTAATATGGGGACCCTATTGTAGTTTTGCATCTAGTTATTCCTAGAAATACAGTTGATTCAACTACGTCTAAAGCCTCCCCATTCATAACCACTTCAAATTTACCATGCTTCACATTAGAAGTCATGAATCTAAAACATTTTGTTTTCCTTTGGTTTAATAGCAAGTTATGAACACTAAATTAATTCACTACTCTAGAGAGAGTACATTACGAGATTACATCGTCATTTATTGACGTGTGTCGTTTAATTTTAAAAATCAAAGAGGAATAGAATAACATTAAATATTGCTGCTATATGAGGTGATATGACATCGATAAAAGAACTTATCACCTTAACAGAGATCCCCATAGTTTTGTAGTTTTTATATCTAGAGTTTTAAATGTTATGTTATCAAGTAACTTTGTTCAACTATTGTACAGTAACAACTGCCTAAATTCAATTAAAAAATATCCATTCCATCTATTCCCGTTCTGTTGCATTGAATGCAAGTACATCATGTCTTGCGGTTGTCAATAATTTTTTCATTGCACTCAGGCCTACGCTGAAAATAGGAGTTTAAATCATATTGATTTCATATCACGGAAACTATAAATCACGTGGTTTGTCCGATAATGACATATCACGCATTATACGCGTATAAAATTAATATTTCCGTGTGTTGTATGTAAATTTATGTAATACTCGAGACTCCCAAATATAAAAACGACTATCAAGAACTCCTAGCTGTATTTTGGACCGACTTCCCAAAAAGAAAAGTAGGTCCTTTCAATTCAAAACAAAAACTGTACATAACAATCTCTCGAAACACAGGAAATGTTGTTTTACGAATATCCATAATAACAACTCGGACGTGATAAGTTAGAAGTTTTAACTTTTATGATTAAGCTCCAGACTTGCAATGACAGATTTGCAATGTTCCTGACTCTTTCAAAACTTAATATTCGAGTGTTGCAAATGTTGTCGACTCATGTTTTAAGTTTAAAATACATTAAGAATATCCATAACTCCCAGCTGTGCTTTTTGATAGTGTAGAGATAAATGATATGCCATTTTAAAATCAATTATAGTTGCCTTTCATTTAATTCAAAATAAGGAATGGCTTAACATTACCTGTTTGAATGAAGTTTGGTTAATTTTAGCTTAAATGACATACAAAACACATGCAAATGATTGTTGATGTTATGTTACAATTTTTTACGTTAGAATTGACTAAATGAGTTTTATTAATTGTCCTTTCTGTTCTCTATTAGAATATATAGTTTTATTTTAGTTAACTCATTATAAGTTACACTCATAAATATAGTCCATTGAAGTGTTAAAATTTAATGATAAATGAATTTTAATTAAAATTAATTTTGGGAATTACGTAGGGGTCAATAGGAACTTAACCAGTTTGCAGGATTTCTATCCCGAACACCATCGTGGAAACAGGGTTGCAAACATCACTTTCGTGAAATCTGGGAAAGTATGTGCGCTAAAAATTGTAATGAAATAATTTTTTAACAAATCGTATTGCCTACAAATATGTTAGCAATATTTTGTGTCCAAAATTACAAATCAAAGAAATTATGAGCAAAAACGTGAGAAATATTTTATATTCCTTTTTATCGCATACGAAGGCTGGCAAGCAGTCGGGTTACCTGAAGAAAAGTGGTCATCGACGTTTTATATGATATAACTAACGCAGACCGTGCGTTCGTGAGAAGTGGGTGAACAAGACGTGAGAATGATACGTCTCGTTAACCTAGTAAATACGTAGGCTGTAATGCCCTTAAAACCGAAACACACTAGTGTTTCCTACTACTGCTATACGGCAGAAAAAGAAACTGCGGTGTTACCACCTCAGACGCTTTCCTATAAAAAGGGGACCTACAACCTAGTAAATTTATAACTTTATTTCGATTTCGAAAAGCGTCTGAAAAAGTGATTTATTCAACTCTCACAAATTCAATGGAGTATTAAAATAATATTATAAGTTATTCGGAATTAAAAAGCATTCAATGTGCTCTCATTTATGTATAATTAACAGTCTAAAATATGTATCTCCAAAATATTAGATGTTAGTTATTTCTTGTATCAAGAAAATGAGTATTGAATTTGAATTAAAAATATTTTAAAAAGTATGTTACAACAAGGATAACTTTGTCGGTCATTAAAAAACACATATGGACTGTTAAGACTGTGAATAATGATAATGATGCAAAAACATACGGGAATTTTTACTTTAACTAGGTAACTATTTGAACACTAGAAGAATTAAACGCCAAAAATTTACCAAAGTTTGACAATTTAGCTAATCTGATTTTTAAAATACGGAGTTTAACTCGGTTCTTTTTATTATAACATTATCTATTTATATCCATTTAGGTATATTATTACATAGAAGGTAGGTATAAACTAGCCCTATTGCATACATAGAATGATTAATAATCAATAAAAGCATTGAACTAAATAGAAGCAATTACATTTAAGAAACAGTTTGACTAGTAGTATTTCTTTAATATTTTTTACTAATTTAAAAATAAATTAGTACGTAGTGTCCATAGGCATTTGTATCACCCCAAGTATTGGTTCCCATTCAACTGTTTCCTTTGAGGTGATGTCACGCGTTGTATCGAATTCGCAAATGAATCGAGAGCGATTTGTATGGACAGGGGATTAACGAGCTTTACATGTATTTGATCGAAGGTCGTTAACACAAGGGGAAACGGTCAACCAGGGTGAGGTTCTGTTACGATTTAAACGTACGAATTCAGATTTTTAAAAGAGATAAGGAAATTAAAGGAATGCAATTTTGGTTCGGTGGCATTGTAATAGACGTAATAATATTATTGACATTATGCAGAACACATCGTCGGCTAAATTTAAAAACCTTTTACTATGATGTTTGAACAATAACGAGGAAATAATTGCTATTCCCATCCATCATCATCATCATCATCAGCCTGTGTAAGTCCAATTTTCTGATCTACAGCTATTTTTATCCTGTCTACACCGGCCACTCTTGCGAATGTCGTCATTCCATCTTGCTGCAAGGCGTCCAACTCCTAGTTCTCCGAGTCTTCGTTCCGAGTGTTTTAAGTAAAATTCGAAATTATGTGTAAGAAGTAAATAATGCGTGATATAAAAGACCGATATATTAAAAGAACACGTCTAAAATGCCTGTGAAAAATCAAATATTTGTAAAAATTATTAATACCTTTAAAAAGAAGTTATAAAACATAATGTATCATCATAGTTTTATCGTCAAAAATTGTTTAAAACATTAAGCGAATGGTCATTGGTTGCAATGAAATGAAATAAATAGTTAAAATTATTGAATGTCTTGATGTCCGTATTACTTTTTATTAACCGCCTCTGGTCAGCTTAGATGTGAGAATTTGTGCTTTATAAAGTGACTGTCATTAGTTCAAATCCTGCGAAGACTTATAAACTTCTTCATCGCTGTTTTCTAGTTGACGGACTGATCATCCAATTGTCTACATAATCAGATGATCTACTTCCAGTTGCACCGGTTATCCATCCCATCAGCCTACGAGAGAGAAGGGAAGGAAGTGGGAGTGTGTTTGCGCTTACATAATAGCATAAAAGCACATATAATATATAACTCCTGCGCAGTTGGCTCATCTCGGCCGCCGTAGTCGAAATGTGCTCGGAGAACGTTATTAATGTTTTTCACACCTAAACATCTTGCAAACATAGACGATACTTGTAGACACTTTTGTACAGATATGTCGGTGATAGTTTAAATAACAATGGTGATAAAAACTCAGTAACTGTTTCCTACCACATAAAAGTTTATTTTTCATTCAAAAAACATTACAAATATATAAAGTGAGAAATGTTGTTTATTACCTGTAAAATTCTGCTCTCATTTACTTGTAAAAAGTATTTCCTTTAACCGGATTTACCAACCAACTTGGAATAATATCAAAATCGAGTGCAATCCTCGTAATAAGCTTCCGTTAAAATAACGAAGGATATCCGCTCGGAGCAAACGAGGATCGAAATGCGACAAGAGAGCTCTTTAATTAAGCTCGACACATTGTTAGCTTTGAGAAAGATTCTTTATTTATAGACGGAATACTGAAACTGCAATTCAATAGACATTTTCTGTGGTTTGTATGTATATTGTGTATTAATAAACGCAAAATATAACTATAAATTATGTAAAAAAATCTCATATAGATGAAGACTAACAAAAATATTAATATTTACAGGAATTAAACGAAATAATGTTCTGAAATTTTTATACTATACTGATGAAATTACTCTAATGTAAGCAAAGTTTAATATCCGTTTTTTTTTTAAATATTAATATGATGAAATATAAAGTAAATTAATGAATAGTATATTTCTAAGATTAAGACTTTTTTTTATTTTTATATTGGCTATGCAGGCAGACGAGCAGGCGGGCCACTCGATGATAAGTGGTCACCGACGTCCATAGACATTTGCAATACCAATGGTATCATCAACGCGCTGAATACCGTGTGACATAGGATGTTAGATCTCCTTTTCCCAGTAAATGCGAGGGCTACGGTGCCCTTCAAACCGGAACATGGTAGTGTTTTCACACGACTACCCAGACGATTCCCTGTAAAAAGGGGACCTACCATTTATACCTACATATATACATACACCTAGTTGAAAACAATAGCCATGATTGTTCTGTTTTAAAACCGAAAATAATAATTCATGATTTTAAACTGAGAAAAGTAAAATTAAATTTAAATTATAAGTTTGTATCTAGGAAAGCTCATGTGATATTTTTTGTGTAAATGATTAATTTTATTGACATCCACGATACACTTACTGCCAAAATACGGGGTTAGTAGGTTCTACTGTGTCAGTTTAAAGACAACTCAGTTTATTTGTTGAAAAACGGGACTTAAAACTTCACAGAGAGTAAGGATGCATATGAATTACTACTAGAATATTGGCAGCCCACATCGGTAACCATCAAGTTAGCGTAACAGTACGCTTACTTAATAGTTACTGGTGTGGGCTTGGTACTAGTTAGTTGCAAAGTCATCATCAACCTGGTTAACTGCTGGAAATAGGCTTCGCCTAATAAACACTTTTTCCCTCAGGGGTTTTTAGACCGTATCCCATCACGCTGCGGGTTGGTGGGTGGACCGACTTTTTACATGCCTGTCCGACGCTTCGATCATCTTAATTTTTGGGCAGTTGGATGTTCAGCCCAAATTGTCCTAACCAACTAGAAAATATCGATAATACAAAGTTGTTTCCTCCGATATATAAAGCAAAGGCCAATACCACTAGGCCACGGAGGCGGTTAATGTTATAGTTGCTAAGTAACTTTGTTCCACTATGCTATAGTAATAATTGCCCGAATTCAATTTAACAGTATCCATTCAATTTATTCCCGTTCTGTTACACGGATTGCAATCGAATTATGTCGTGCGGTTGTCAATAATTTTATCATTGTACTCGAGCCTTCGTTGAAAATAGAAGTTTAAATTAAATTGCTATTGTATTACGGATACTATAAATCATGATGTTTGTCCAATAATATTTTATCAGACATTACATACATCATTTATTAACGTTACCGTTCGTTCTGTGTAAATGCATGAAATAAAAGCATCAATTAGGCACACTGCATTGTTATTGTTAACAAGATTATTTTAAATTAATTCTTCATAATTTTTTATAATTTTATTCGACTATAATATAAGAGTGGAAGTGCACTTGTAATTGAGTGTACACTTATACATCTTTAAGGTAAATAAATGATCGACTGCCGTTGTAGGAAGATACTTATACTATAGTTTAAATTGTAACTTATTACTAAAATATCATTCATCTCTTGTCGAAGCCTATAATAGAAACAGAGACAACATTGTGCGCCTTGTTAACTGATCTATAATATATATAAGCAGTTCGGGCATTGAACAAAAAAAAACGTTTTGTCCAAAAAGATTAATTTTAAATGACTGTACTTTTCATAAAATTGTTACTCTAAAAAGACCACGAATTAAAACTTTTATTCCCTACACTGGCAGACGAACAGTCGGGCACGTGTTTGATAAAATCTTCAGAAATTACTGATATACGTCAGACATTGTTTCTTGACATCGCGAAGTTATAAGCAATAATGTGAGAAATTTTCAATATTTTTTTGTATCGCATTCGACAGAAGTCAAGGTGTCGGGCTTCCTGGTAAGTTAAGAAAGTGGTCACCGACACCCATGGTTATCGGTGATACCAAAGGTACCAACGCGCTCTATACCATAAGAAATGAGTAAATAAGACGCATGACGGCCCCCTGCAAAAAGGGGACATATCATATGTGTAGAAATTAGACCGATCTTATGGATCGTCTTTCGAGTATTTAGTTTTATTTCATTTATTTAAAACGTTGTTGCCCCCCTCCGTAGTTAAATCGAGTTAAGGTTTGTCAATGCTCATGAGCGTCCGGCCAAAACGAAATGTCAAACGTAGCAATAACGTTTGCTTTTACTTCAATAACGTTCAACTAAGTTTCATGATCCTCCATCCTTTTATATTTTTTGGTAAATGAATGTAAATATTTAGGAAATGATAGTAGTTAAAATTAGATGCAAGTTGGCCGACGAGTACGCGTGGGCTTCCGTTTTAGCAAAAAGTGTCGGCAGTTTGTGGAGACGGGAGCTTCCCGAACTCTATAAACAGGTGTCGTAACATCCGTGTCAAAATAAAACCTGCGATTTTTTTCTTTCATAAACTTCGATATATCCATTATGTTGCTATGATTTTTTGTGTTTGGCGAAATGTCGTGAAAAATTGATTGCATCTCTTTTTAAGATGGCACTCGGGGTCGTTTGTTCGGGGTTGTTTGTTATAGTGCGATTACCCATGTAAGCCTTACAAGAATATAATCCACCTTCGACACAACTTACTTACAACTTTAACGAAAAAAATTTAAAAATATGGTTCTTTTATTTCAATATCTACCTAATATACGCTTCAATGGGCTTCTATAAATATCGTTACGATTTGGCGACGTTTGCTGGGCCCCAGGCTCTAGTAAATTTATGTCTTAAAGTTCCTAAGTTAGGGGAAGTATTGTCAAGAAACAATTTTTTATCAATATCTTTTGTTTTATTTCCTTTTGACACAAAGAATAAGTTGGGCGAACAAGATAAATCATAAAAGTTCATTCGAAAAGTCACAAATGAGATATATTGAATTACCCTATCGTTTATATTAAGTAATTATTTTATACTCGGAAACCAGTCGTCTTTTCTTAAAATTTTGTTCTAAGAAAAAAATTATTTAATTGTATACTTAGCTCAATTACAGCTTACATATAATTCATATCATGTGAATAGGTAAATAAATAAAGTAGGAAATAAGACAAAAAATATTATAATGTAGTATCTGAAAATGCTAAAAACTACTAGAAAGAAACCAGCAGACATATTGATTTTGATCTAACCGCTATATAAGATTACTTTAAAGAGAAATGCGATCCGTCAGAGAACCATAATCACCGATGTATCCCACCGGATTATTAAGCAGAAGTGGTTGAGGGCTGGTCACATAAGCCGCAAAACTAACGACCGCCTGAGTCGGAAAGGCTGGAGGACCGAGGCTCGGCAAACGAAGTGTGGGTATCAGCAGTGTGACATTCTGCGGCAAGATGGAGTGACGACAAAGCAAAGTGGCCGGTCTGGAATGGTTGATAAAAGCCGAAGATCGATGCCTTATATCCAGCAGTGGACTGAAACAGGCTGATGATGATGAAGATTCTAAATGTAAAAAGTATTTGTTTTGGATAGGTTGTGACGAAACTATCTGTGATAATGTCATCAGTACCAAAAAGTGCGGCCTTTTGAAATGAAAAAGTTTGTAAAAATAAATTAATAAAAATTCCGAGATTTGGAAGTTCACATAATTAAAACCTTCAAATCGTGAACCTTATTAAAAAGAGCTTGTGCTAGTCTTAGCACATAAAAATACTCTTTATTGTCTAACTCGGCTGTGTTAAAAGGGAAATTATTTCGGCAAATAAGTTTAATGAAGTCACTAAAATCTTTTAAGATTACAAATTGAATCAACTTCTCATTGCAATCTGAATTAAGGTGTTCATTTTCTTTGCTTTAGAAACCGGAGGTCGTGGGTTCGAATCCTGCGGGGACTCAACAAATTTTCGTTGTTGTTTCCTAGTTGGTTAGGACAGTTTGGGCCGATCACCCAATTGTCTGAAAAGTAAGATGATCCATGCGTCGGATGGGCATGTAAAAAGGCGGTCCACCCACCAACCCGCATTGGACCAGCGTGGTGGGATGAGGTCCAAAAACCCCCTAATGGATAGGGGTGTATTAGGGGAGGCCTATGTTCAGCAGTGGACTATCAAAGGCTGATGATGATGATGATGATGATGATATTCAAAAAACTACCACTGTAACACAAAAGTATAAATATTAACTGTAATCCTTTTAAGAAATAGTAAAATATGCTATTTAAAGCTAAGCTTAAACAAACCATAATCCGACGCTAGAATCTCTGCAAATAAAATCATGCAATGCAAAAATAGCTTAATACTTATCTTGTTTAATTGTAATATGCTCCTATAGTTTTCTATGAATTCACAAATATCAATAGCTCACCTGGCTCAGGTACAGATTAAACTGGAACTGTTACGTACGAACGTACAAACGAATAAATCCCTCACTGAAACTGGCAAGGACGTACTCCGATAGGCTTTGCATAATGGCTGTCTACATTCAGACTGTGTACGTGTTTCAATGATAAGTTACTTCAACAAACAATGTTTGTCATATCAGTAACAATGGTTTAGCTGCAACATGAACTCTGTCTGTTCATAAAGTTGCTATTCGGCTTGTTTTATCTCTACATAACGCGTCAATAATTTTCAATTAGTGTAAAATTATATTGAGAGTGCCTTGAATTATTCATTTATTGTTTCTAAAGTGGTTTCAAGAGTTATTTATATCTAATCGGAAATGAACATATGGTTCTATATATAATACCGATGGAATATTAGTCGAAAGCCAGTTTGATGATACGAAGCCTTGCAGCGACAAGACTCCTTGTTTCAACGGACGCTTCGTTATAACAATGTGTAAATTTGGTTTAAAATAACTTATACAAAAACCGAAAAGCAAGGTAACACTCACTTAAAACTTCTTCAATCATAATTTGAACTCGTATCTTACCGTTCATAAAACAAGAGTGGAGACGTAGTAGTCTACAGATGTAGTTTTTATTAATGCAATTCATAAACCACAATTTATAACTTATTATTTGAGAAACGCGAATGAGTTAACACTTTTAGTTTGCTCAACAACGATTTATTTGAATCACAAGTGACATGCAACAATAAGTTTCAACTTGGCGTAACATTTGTTGGAAATTGTTGTCACTCAGCTAAATTTCATTTGTTTTGTCGTTTTGTCTTTTATTAAATTTGAAGCTTTAAATTTATATATATGTGGCGAGAAAGGGATAAATGAAAAAAGTTACTTTTTGAAGACAACAGTCTAAATAATAATTATTTTGTTTGAGTTTATAATATTTTAGATAGATGAAAAATTTTAACTTATTTGTTTTATTATAAAGCCACAAAAAAAACATAGTTTTAGTATGTACTCACATAATTTCGTATAGCCTTCTATTCCTGATATTTAAGAAATAATTTGCTCCGTTAATTTTTCTTAGTAACATAATTATAATAAAAATAAATTTAGCCTCAAGGAATACTAAAACGTTTGTCTCGAGGGTTTTGAAGCGATCATTTCTCTATTTCTCTATGCATCTCTATGCATGACTTTTCTTGTACACAAAATGTAGGGATAATTATTGGACTATAATTTATTAAAGCCAAATATATTTGTTGCTTATTTAAATACTTAGTTACTACTTCGCCACGTCGTTGTAATATTAATTCTCTATATTAATAATTAGAAGCTATTGGTAACAAACATAGCAATTGGTTAACCCCCTTGTTGAATTTGAATCAAATACGGTGCGGTATATTAATTAAATAAACAAAAGTTTTACATTTAAAACGAATCAGCGCTGGAAATTCCCATTTCTTTTCTGGTTCTGTCAATTTCAGATCTGGTTTACTTTTTACAAAAGGTCCTCAACCATTTTAAAATGCAGTTACTGTGAAACAATTTGCATTGTAGAGAACAAATCTTATGTATTGACAGATATCATCATCATCATCATCATCAGCCTGTGATAGTCCACTGCTGGACATAGGCCTCCCCTAATACACCCCTATCCATTAGGGGTTTTGGACGTATCCCACCACGCTGGTCCAATGCGGGTGGTGGGTGGACTGACTTTACATGCCCATCCGACGCATGGATCATCTTTACTTTTCAGACAATTGGGTGATCGGCCCAAATTGCCCTAACCAACTAGGAAACAACAATGAAAATTTGTTGAGTCCCCGCAGAATTCGAACCCACGACCTCCGCTTTTTAAAGCACACGCTCATACCACTAGGCTACGGAGGCAGTATCGACAGATATATATATTATAAATAGTAAGTAGACGATTAGATGTATAATAAAATAGAAGTAAATATGTAAACAGTTTTTATTTATATTACGTAAGAATTTTCAATTAATTATTGTTATAAAGTAGATTTAAAATCAATTATCGGCTCCTTATGATCCTAACTTTGGATAAATAATTAGATAATATATAATACACAATACAGAAATGAAAAGGCCAAGAAAAACTTTGCCTGCCAGACGAATCATACCTAAGCCTGCCCCGCGATCTTGGAACCTACAAAGGATGTGAAATATCTAGACATTGTAAACAAAATTTTACGTGATAGAATCCGTCAAGCTTTTTCTCATCGTCCTGTCATCTGAAGCACGCGAAGTAGTTATCACTTATACCTAAGTCTAAGAAAGTTATTGGTTAGAGTTTTAGAATTTATTCGCAATATAATATATAATAGTCTTTTTAAATAAAATATTGCGGACCTTAGTTAAAATCTTGGTGTAGTTTTTACCCCTGGTTGGATGGAGAAATTTCGAGGAAGTCCTCGTTCGTGAGGAAATCATTTGATAGTCCTAATAAGACTGGTGGTTTACCGGTGGTAGGTCCCCTTTTTTACAAGGGACCGTCTGGGTGGGTACCACCACGGTGCCTATTTCTATCGCAAAGCAGTAGTGTGTAAACACTACTGTGTTCCGTTTTGAAGGGCATCGTAGACAGTGTTATTACTGGCTAAACGAGACTTAACATCTTATATCTCGCGGTAGGCAGCGCGTTGGTGATACCTGTATGGCCAATGTCTATGGGCGTCGGTGACCACTTTCCATCAGGTGGCCCCGACTGCTCGTCTGCCTGCGTATGCAATAAAAAAAAAATTATTAGGAGGACCCTACATACACCTGATATTTTTATGTCTGAATCTGAAATTCAGAATAGATTAGTACATTTGGTTAAAGGGACATACTAAAAAATTTATTATTAATTTATCGTAATAAGTAAATGAGACAACAGTTTCAAAGGGCAATATTTCTTACTTTGTTCATTTACTGTGATTTTTAGTTAAAAGAATTTCTTCTCACTGAGTATTTGATCCCATGACCGTAGGCTTCTAAAGCAAAACTAAGCTGCGGAGGCAGTTCAAGTAAAACAAATATTAAGACACTCAAGAATTTTAACTATTTGTTTAATGTAATTGCAACCAAAGATTTTCGCTTTTAAAAAAAATTATATATAAGGTTATAAGGATCCAATCAAAAGATTCTACCTTTAAGAAGCGGCATACCCAACACCAAAATAATAAAAGCTTTGTAAATGTGAATAGTTAAGTTCAAATTGTTTTTAAAGTTTACAAGTAAAACTAAATGTAAAATAAAAAATAATTGACAAAAAACCATAATTAAACCAAGATATTTAAAGTATACATAGAATCAAACCGACTTGGAGAAATAATTGAGAATACAAAAGCTTTGATAGAAATGCATTAAGAGTTTATTTTTAGTTGGTTGTTCTTCAACGTTTCGTTAAATGGCACTGTATTGGAAGTATGAATTTTCAATTCGATTCATTCGTCATTTTGGTCGAATAATTTCAGACAAAAGACACATATATTCCACTGTCTGATGTCTAAAAAATATTAAATCCGTAAAAAATATTAAAAGTAATATCAGCAGATGGCACTTCCAATAACAAATGCTGACGTAGCTGATTGTTCAATTATCATTGTACTGAAAGGTTTTCTTTTTTTTATTTTATCCTTGCATTTAGAAGTAGGTAAAATATAACTATTTAAGAAAGTTACAATAATATCTATGTTATAATATAAAAAAAAACCCTATATTCAGACCCACTTAATATGTAATTACGATACATTAATTACTAGAGAATGGATTTTTTTTCCTTAATAGTTAATAGAATCTGAATTTATATCTATTTTCGAACTAATTCTCTTTATTATTATTTTTTATCGGTAAATACCCCTTCAAACCATTTCTGCGAAATTTTAGCGAAAATGTGCCTTTTATAATGGCGATTAATAAAACGATTATAGTAATTTTTACAATAAAGGTTACCTTAAGCACCGATTCCTGTCTTAACAATCAGTGAAGAGCTTTATCTTGAATAGGACAATTCAGATCATTATGTGTTCTTACAAAATCGATTATCGTTGTGTTTCTATGACATGGTATTAGAATTTGGAAGTGGTTTAAAGCTTAAGTTAAGATTCTGAGCAACGCTCATATAATTTTTAGTTCTAGAATGTTAACGTGCTGTTAAGTTGTATTTTGGATGCCACAACAAGTTATATCACTCACATTTTTTATCGTTATTTAACTCAAAGATTTATAACTGTTGCCGTTTAGAAGGCATAATGTTAAATTTGCCAAAGAAGGTCTTATATAATGACTTTTTACAATAGACCAGGATAAATATATAATAAAAACATGTTTAAATTTCAAGCTATATGTTCGTTATAATATCGATTGCAAAATATTTTCATTGTCCTTTAGGTACAGTTAAAATCACCGCATTAACAAGTTTATATTAAACTAAGTTACATTGCTTTTGTCTTTATATGTTTTCCTTTTTACACCGTAATTCAATCGGAGCACGGATTACTTCGGATCTTGTATAAAATTCTGTTAAGAACTTTAGTTTGAAAGAAGTAAAAGGATTAAGCCTCATTCAGTAGAAGAGTTATCGACTTTATAGCAACGGTTTGGTAAAAGTGGCCGTCGAAGATTTGGTGAAATGTTTATGAGCAAGTTATATCGCTTAACAAAATACGAATATTCTACTTGTTTCATCATTAAATGAAAATTTAAAAATCAAATGGGTAAACTGGTAACACAATCAAGTGACAGGAATGTTTGATTGATATTATTTTCAATAAAACACTTAGCTTTATTATACAGATCTTAAAGGAAATATTTCATTCGTTATTTCATCGACTGCTTTTAAGGTTTCCGTGGTGTAGCGGTTATCACATCTGCCTAACACGCAGAAGGTCCCCGGTTCGACCCCGGGCGGAAACATATCGCTTAGCATTTTGCGAATTTTTGGTTACATTATTGAACCCCTTTTTCTAATTATCTTTTTCAAAAAAAATTGTGCTAAAAATTATGAAAAAAATAAATATTTTCCGTCTCCATGGCCTCGTGGTCTTTTCTGCTTTGCAAAACGGAGTTCGTGGGTTCGAATCCTGCGGGGAGACAACTTTGAATTTTGTTATTCTTTAAATGTTTATGATAATAAGGGCCGATCACCTAATTGTTTGGAAAGGCTTTGGCGTAAAGGCGTATTTTTTCTTCTTCGATAAAAAAAACGCTTATTAAAAGCCTTATGGCTAGAGACAGCTTTCGATGGACTCTACAAAATTTATAATTTACCAATTTATAATTTTTTTTTCTAAGAAACAACAGGAAAGGTCAAATTAGAAAAGTATCTAACAAGCAAAGAAATAAACCACTGACGGAACATCATCATTCAGTTTGGAACAATTCTTGCCAATAACTTTCCCGCTGTAGTAAGTTCGTCTGACAACATATAACATTTTCTTTTATCTTAAGAGACTCATAAAAATCTCTTAGTAAAATTTTTTAGGTGTAAAAAACTATCTTTTAAATAAAAAAAAATAAAGACCGCTTGTCCACAATTATAAAATCTAAATTTTTGTAATTAAATACGTTGTTGTAATAATAATAATAGTTTAGCTTAATAAAACTTACGGTTATTACTAATAATTTTAATAAGCAAAAAAATAATTAAGTTGTTGTGATTTCAAAAATTGCACTTAAAAGTTAAGTTAATAAAATACACCCAACATTTATAGACTAGACAAACACATATCCACATTGAGGTGAACAATAATACAATGCAGAAATGTTTACGAACACAATTGTTTCCAAACTGACAGTTGTTCTAAGTTTATATACAGCCTGTCCTACCATGCAATGGTATCCACGGAGTGGAAAATAGTTTGTTTTACTGTAAAAATGTTTGCTTCAATTTTATTTGCTCGTTCTCATCTAAAGTTTCTAAAAGCGAAGTTCCTAAAGAAAAGCAATGCAAAGCTCAGCTGAGATCTTATACTACTTAGGAAAGCTAAGACTCTGCTTAATTTTTAAATTATTTTAAAGATAAGTTAATGAGAATTCATATGTTACGTATTGCCGGGATTTGAGATAATTTTTACCCAGTGATTGAATTATTGACAATTCTTAATTAAGAACGCAATGTTGCTACATTATTTAAGTTGACTTTTTTTTACGACTTGGTATGGGTCATTTTAGCTCGGTTCAGCAAGATCAAATAAGAAAATATTGAGAGTTGACATTTAAGTATTATTTCATTTATATTTTTCATTCATTTTGATATCGCAAATTGGATTGAATTATTATGCATTAAACAGACAAAAAAAAAATATTTACATTATTTTTAAACAATTATAAAGGGGTGTATGTACATTCAATAAAGTGGATAAGTTCAAAATGGATTAAGCTTAAAGTGTTTCATAAAAGCTTTAATAGCTAGTAATAAATCAACTTTAACTTACTAAACGTAATTGAATATTGCAACCATATGAAATGATTTACTTTATTACATATATTTTACAATTTACTTTAATTAGTGTCATCGACAGAATTTTGTACATTTTAATTAGCAAGTTAGACTTTTTACCTAACACTTTTTTATTAAACTATTAGACTTTGACCTTCTAAACATAGTGTATTATCGTGATCATCATCAATCTATGTCAGTCCACTGCTGGACATAGGCCTCCCCTAATGCACGCCACCGCTTCCGATCTTCGGCTATTCTCATCCAGCCCATACCGGCAACGTTGCAAATATAGTCATTTTGCGCACGGCGTTCCTCACTACGTTAAACATCGGTCTCCATCGATAATGATGATGAAAATTTTATACAATAAGTATCTGAATCATGTTAATGTTTAAATTTATTACAACGAAGTTTAAAAATAGTCGAAAACAAAAATTCTATTATAATAGAAATAACTTGGTTACAGTTGGTACGTATAATTAATTTTAGCTACAACTACAGTATCAATAAATACATTATTAAACAGATAAATTAAACGAAATAAAACACTTTACACATCCTATGATGTGGAGATATTTGCAATAACAATATTTGGTTAATATATATGTAATAGAACTTGAGTTTTAATCCAATTTTAAACAATCTTGTGTCTTCAAAAGTCTCTTTATTAATTGACTAGAAATAGACCAAAAGTTTTACATGATAGCTTTGAGCTTTTATCCAACTAACAATGTCCTCATTTACGAAAGAAACTCTTCGTAAATATTTATTCAGAAAGCCAACAATACATACACTGATGCTTTTTTATTTATTTTGTAACATTAAACTACTTTACTCAAAGTGAAGTGGTTCAAAATAAATGCAAGAAATGTCAAACATGTTATGTTCTCTTTCTTAGAAAATTTATGACGTTTTCATTAGTATTCCCATTTGTTGTGTAAATTTCATTATTAAAATATCTTTGTTTAATTATTTCAAATAGACTGCGGTAACATTGATTTCGAGTTAAATAGTATTTGACCATATATTTCCTACTGTAATTTAAAAAGAAAATAAGTGAAAAGAAACATCAAGCAATGAGTTTCCGTTAGATACACGTGGGAACGCAAGAGAAACCTACATACTGTTAAGGGTCGACGCGAACCGAAGAATATAAAGGGTCACAAATCCGTACCTATTTATCCATCGTACAATGTCAGATTCCGCTAATAAAAAACTAATAACAGGAATTCTTATTTACATTTGTTTATAATTAGAAAATATTGGTAGTAAAAATACAACATACATGATCTTTGCTATAACATAACCAATGTTACTCATTTAAGCAGTAAATTAGAAAAATAAGTAAATATTTTTGCTTTATTTAAGACTTATAAAGTCTAAAATGTATTATACAACAAGGTTCCTTAGGTTTTAGGCCTAATAAAAAACAACAGTTACTGTGTTGTTTTTTTTCTTGCGCTGTAGTATTACAAACGGAAACTGCAATTTGATTGCTTTGGAATGCAGTTTACCATATAGGATGATAAGGAAAGCAAATGCTTTTTTTTTAGTTAGATATATAATCTAGCCGACCCAAAACGATGACTTCAATTAAAGATAGTAACGTGAAAGGTTTTAGTTTTTTACAAAAATAAATGGTGGTTAAAACCCTATCGAAATTACATATATTACACAAAAATATGTTATCCTGTGTTACTGTCTTAAAACAGTTTCTTTAATTTATTTGAAACCTACATTAAATCTAAAGGAATAACATATATTGTTATTTACTACCACCATACACTAGCAAAAGCAAGTTTTCCTAGATTAAGATTATCTCGATTTACTTGCGTAGTACTCAGCCAGAAACCCGTATAATCTACGCTTTGTTAAACAGAACTCGCATTTAAGAAAGTTTGGTATGTATGTGTCCCGTACAACTAAAGTTGTGCAACTGTAAAGCACTTGTACAATCGAACTTGTAAGTCCTATACATGTTTACTTCGGAGCTTAAATAATGGCTCGGCTTGTTCATTCCATTTTTATTTTACAAGCGTTATTTTATATATTAACTTGCGACCTGCCCTGGCTTCCACTTGGTGTAATACTGATATGGAAAATTTATAGAAATATATAAATTTATCGGCGTTTCTCTACAATATTGTATGAATTATGCATTTAAACCTCCTTCATTGATAGTGTATTATGTAAAAATCATTAAAATCTGTTGCAAAGGTTTAAAGATTTAAGCATATAAGATATAAAAATTTAAGATGGATCAACAATGCACTTAATTTACTCTTGATGGTAATCAAACGCAAATTCGACTACCTAGAGTTATAGAAAAATATGAGTTTAGAAAATCGTCCTTGTCTTTGTATTCTGAAAACATTTTTGCAAAAAATTTTTCCATTTAAACCAACCATTTATTGATATTTATTTGTTGTTAATCGATAATGTCGGCCTCCGTATCTTTGTTTGAAAGGGCGTGTGCTTTAGAAACCGGAGGTCATGGGTTCGAATTCTGCGAGGACTCAACAAATTTTCATTGTTGTTTCCTAGTTGGTTAGCATTAAGGATCACCCAATTGTCTGAAAAGTAAGATGATCCATGCGTCGGATGGGCATGTAAAAAGTCGGTCCACCCCAAACAACCCGCATTGGACCAGCGTGGTTTAGCAAACAATTTATGAATACATATATGTCGATCACAAGTTGTTTGTTCGGATTATTATTATAAATTAAATATTACTGCTATTCATTTGTATAGCAGAGATATTGTTTTGCCTGTAACTAAAAATATAAAAAGAATCTGTAGAATATTTTATCTAATCTAGTAGATAATAGATAAAAGAAATAATACTACATAAATTTAAAAATATGCAACAATTATAATTACTAATCGTAAATTTTTTTCATGACACCAGCAAAGGCTGATTTCAAAAGCTTTCAGGTATGTTGATTGAAAATTATCATTAGCCTTTGTCTTTCTACTGCTGGACATAGGCCTCTCCATTAGGAACCTATTGGACCATATCCCATTAATCTGGTCCAATGCGGGTTGTTGGATGGACCGACATTTTATGTGCCCATCTGACGGGATCATCTTACTTTTCAGTTAATTGATGACATAAAAATAACGTTAAGACGATGGTGTTGTATTTTTTTACTGACGATAAAATACCTTTTAATAACTGCAATAATAATATGTTTATTAATAAATATATGGGAAATAGGTGCGATTGCATATTCTAGATAATAGAACAATATCTAAGTTGGTTGGAAAGATATAAGTCGAGGAATAGTCCGATGAATTCAGTGTGGTTTGATTTCTAGCACGTCTTCAATTGGTAGCGTGCAGCGTCATATCTAAGATGGGTTTCAAGTTTTTGCATAACATTATTTCGTATTAGACCCATATGGAATTATGTCTTAAATCTTTGATATTTTATTCCGCGATATGTTATAACATTATCTACGAAAGCAAAACTTTTATACGAAATTACCATATTCCTTGGTTTTGGTAAATGTAAGTACCAAAGTGTTTGTATCTATCCCGACTTTGGATGGAATCACAGATTCAGAAAAGATTTATAGGTGGTTTATGTCACCTTTTGCGATTATTACTTATTCTTGCCTGAGCGTAACCTTGCAAACCGAAATAGCCTATTCTTTAGTACCTCAAGGGCATCACGCCTTTTCCATATTACGTTTACAATTTCAATGTTTATGTTTTAGCTTACCGCAAAATGAATGCAATTAAATTGCAAATGCTGGCTAATCTTTAAGAGATAGAATTGAACTGTGGTCCTTGTTTATACACTGTTCTTTGTGTACAATAAAATTCGCGAGCGCTTCTTTATTTATTAAATTATTCTTTTAATATAACCTACATTTTATTTTAAACCAACCATTTAACCATTTTAATGTTAATCTTGTTAAAAGGGAATATTTAAGGCTTGCTTAAAGTTATAAATCATGTGCTTCCCATTTTAAGTGTAATAGTTACTTTTTTGAGTGAATTTACTCATAGAGAGCGTAAAAGCAAAGTTTAAGCTCACATCACATCATCAGTCTTTGATAGTCCACAGCTGGACATAGGCCTCGCCTAATACACCCCTATCCATTAATGGGTTTTGGACCGTATCCCACCACGCTGGTCCAACGCGTGTTGATGGGTAGACTGACTTTCTACATGCCTATCCGACACATAGACCATCTTTCTTCTCAGACAATTGGGTGATCGGCCTAAATTGCCCTAACCAACTAGGAAACAACAATGAAAATTTGATTGGATTCGAACCCACGACCTCAGGTTTCTACTGCACACGCCCATACTCCTAGGCTACTGAGGTAAGTTTTACCTCACACAATGATTTTATTATTATAATTTTCTTGCATCTTCTGTCTAAAGATTTAGTAGTACATTTTTATTGCAAACGAAACAAGACGAGCAGTTAGCCTATCAGATGAAAAGTAGTCATCGAAACCAAGTATTTAAACTAAACGAAAGTACTTAAAATTAAAATAATTTACACCCATCGATAATTTATACGTCCCCCTTAAAGCGTGACATACTTTTAAATATCATCATATCGTCATCATTAAATCAGCTTAATCATTAACTGCTGAACATAAGGGAGGCCTCCCTTACGGAAACGGAGGGATTTGCCGTAGTTGCCACGCTGTCTGATTATATATAATATCTATATTTATCTATCTTTCTTTCTGTTCTAACCGAAGAAGAGTAGGATTGGATGTCAGTGTGACAAGAAAAACAAGAACATGGAAAGAGAAGAGATACTGCGCAGACCCCAGACAATGGGATAAGGTGAGAGAGATGAAATAAATTTTATATATTTTTGTACGTAATATCCTGTATAAAATTTATAACAGCAATGCAAGACAAATCATAAATTACATGAAATTTCATAATATTACTCAGGAAAATGAAATATGATTTTCGGTCTTTGTGTAGAAAGAACTTTTGTGTATCGAAATTACAAACTCGAAACTGCAACATTCATGCATTTCATATCGAGTGTAAATTGACTACAAGTTCCACTTGATGAAGCTTTCCGTGATATTTTCAATTTCTCTGTCACTTAATTTTACTTTGAAATGTTGCAAATGCTGTTTCGCATCGCTTTTAAGTTTTAATATCGGTGCAAATGTATAAATTTTCGAAAAAAAAAACGAAATTTATTTAAAATCGATTTATTAGTTTTTTAGTTTGTTTGTTTTATAAAACAATTAAAATATTTCCCCATTACAAGGCTATTCAACATTTCTTATACGTCACTACGTCCAATTATAGGTTTACGTTAAAATGGATACTTTAATCTGTAACTGTGATGTGTGGATCTATATATATAGATAATTGCACTGCCTCCACATCCTAGTGGTATGGGCTTGCGCTTAGAAACCGGTGGTTATGGGTTCGAATTCTGCGGGGTCACATCCACTTTTCTAAGTTATTTGACGATGATACGATGAAGATGTTTGATGATGATAACAGTAAATAAGTGTAACCATAACAACAAACGTATTAACGAAACAAAATAAAACGAAGTCCATATTTTCCTCACCCTCTTAATGTTATTATACGAGATTTTCCTTAATTAATACAAATTGTTAAGCAGTATTATAAAATTTATCATCAATTGTAGATAAAAAGAGAATACTAAAGAGTTCATCCTTCTGATTTTTACTTATTTTTATATATCGTCACAGAATCGGCTCCCGCTACACCTCAAAATAATTACATGAAAACAGATTTTATGTAGAGAGGCTGGCAATTATCATCCACAGCTTAAAAGGATAAACTACTGTCAATAGATGGATTAGAAATAAGTAAACATCCCCTCCAAACTAAACATATATATATATTTAGTTGGCCGTTCCCCGAGACTCTCAATTTAAAGCTCCATTTAACAACTTTAAATAGAAATGAACCCTCATTAATTTGAAAAGCTCAGCATTCAGTTTTATGATCCCCTAAACCAATGGTAAAGCGAAGTCCCAACTTAATTGTCCGATAATGCTGAAACACTAATTTATCAACAAAAAAGACAATATTTAAAAAAATACATTTTGAAGTAATTTTGACGACTCAAAGTCTCTTAATTTTATTTTACTTTGGAAATAAACTAATCTATACGGGTATTTCAAAACTTATATTGATCATTTTAATGTAGATGGGCACGGAGATTTCTATCCCCCCTTTAAAACTCAAAGTTTAATATTTTGTTTTTTTATTACCCTTTTAAAATAATAAAATTACTGTACATTGCAAGTAACATTATTTTAAATTTTAAATTAATCTTAATTATTAAACGTAACTTATAAATTGTATCGGCAAGCATATTGTTTCGATAATTAGCAATAAACAAGCAGTACATTCAATGCTATTCGATATCAAGCAAATTCGTGTGCGATGCAAACAGAGGGAGTTATACGATGGACGTTCATGCTGGAATTAATTGATGCGAGGATAGTTGAGACCCTATTCATAGTATAATTGGAAATGGTGTGTGATATTGGAACATACTGTATATTTATTTCTATAGTAATATATTGGTTTCATTTCTTCCTAGAAAAAAACTAAAAATCTGAACAAATTTTGCCTAAAACCAACTCAAGGTGTACAAAACTTACCTAAAAACCCAATACGATAACGGTCAAACAAAACGTCCACCCGTGGGGTGTAACGGGCTCCAAATAATATCTCCGGTACCTCAGCCAACCTCACCGTGCTGGGTGCAGGCAACGAACACGCTAGTCTGGTAAACCACCCACCAATCCGCATAGGACCAGCGAGGTGGGATACGGTCAAAATCCCCCTAATGGAGTGAAAGCAAAAGCGTGCATTATTAGGATGCCCATGTCCAGCAGTGGATTGACACAGGCTGATGATCCCACCCGTGAAAAGCCGTGACAGACAGTTAATTATTTTCTAAATGGCAAACGAACTTTTGGCATTTTTAATTAAATCAATCACCTTTCATCTATATAATATTAGGATAAAAAACAAATTTGCGCACCTTTCCTCTCAGCCTGCAATACTTGGGAAACAGGCAATACCGATTTTTCCTGTTTTTATGCAATACGTTATATAAGAAACTACCCGTTTCCTGCTGTATTAAAGAAAAGCTTGGAATCTTCAATTGCTCCCGATTGTTAACGAATTAATTTGCACTCAAATATCTGTGCTGAATAATCCATGTTTATGCAGGAATTAATTGCAGCGAGTCTAGTGGGCAAGCTCTCGTGTGAAATAGAATCAAATAAATTGTATAGAATGTTTGAATACAAACCAAACCAGTTTATTTTAACTGAAAATCATAACACATATACATATATATATAAATATATATATATATATATAAGTCTATCTTCATTTTATCCATAACTTTTTAAACCCGAGACCGCCGTTCATACAGAAAAGCTAATATTAATAGTCAGCAGATGTAGTTTGACGACCCGCTTGGCTAAATGGTTAGCGACCCTGAATGCTGCGTTAAACGATGGGTTCCATTCCCACCACCGGAAAAATATTATGTGATAAACATAGTGTTTTTCTCGTGTTTGCTTATTTATACTTATATAATATGCACGAATTTATAAAAAAAATAACAAGCTTAGTATTTATCAATTAAACATTACTTCGTTTAGGTAGAAGTTGCTATGTTAATTGTCCAGAAATATTAAATTATATTACAGTCAGAATACAATTTCTATAGCGGTTACTCGGAGAAAAGAAGTATCGATATTGACATTTTGTCTGTCCGAGTTCGTGTATAAAAGTCGTGCCTGAAATATAGCGAGACAGCTTCTTATATGCCGCAACTGCGAACGGACTCACTCTCCTCATCTGTGACCAGTGTTGTGCATCTGTGAGTATGATGAGGGCTTTACGTTTTATGATTGAATCACGTTGGTGGAGTGAACCGCTACAACCCAACGGAGTTGAGAGGCTGTGCAACTTTAAGTGTGCACAGACTTCACCTCTCATTATGGCTTAGCTCCGAGGGACCCCTGAAGGGAGACCTCAGCTCGGGCTGCTGGGACCTCGGCTCAGGCTGCCAGGACCTCGGCTCGAGCTGCCTGTTGAGTGGTTTGAGGTAGTGTTACGCATTTACTCGTCCGTACGAGACATCGTGGCTGTTAACGGGTAACGTTAGCCATTTCAATGATTTTTAAGTATAAGAGATGTTCGGTTGTTGTCATTATTTTTACATCTTGTATTTCTCTATAAAATTTCTAAAATGACTGCAATTCTTAATCAGTAAAATTTATTATTTGAGATAAACGAATAAGTTAACATTTTTACTTTTGCGCAACAGCGATGTCGCAATTGACAAGTAATAATAAATTTCAACTTGGCGTAACATATATATTTAGAAATTCTGCAATTATGATGTCACTCGGAAAAATTTCACTTCTTATATCTTGAAGACAAGATAGAATGTTCAATATGTGTAAGTTTTGTCTTTTATTAAATTTGCACTTTTTTTTAGATTTAAACTTCAAATCTGTATATATGTGGCGAGGGAGTTAGAGATGAAAAAGGTAAGGTTTTCAAGACCAAAGAGGCACATATTTTTTTCTTAATATTTTTAATAAACGAGTACTTTCTGCAACTGGCATTTAAAAAATACAAAGTGCAAAAGACGTCTCGAAGGTCTCGTAACGATCAGTTCTAGCTTTAAAATGGTTACATGACGCAGAATTACATTTCTTATTCAAAATTAATGAGCTAAGAAGCAAATAATATCGAGGAGACAGCGTATTATTTAGGATTTTAACAAAAAATGTTGCATATTTAAGCGTACTTTGCTGCAATCACCAGTATATATATTTATATAATTAAAATAAAAATAATTTTTCATTCATGTCGTATTAGAATTTCATGTCATATTATTGTTATATTATAAGATTTTCAAAATGGACTGCCCTAGTAACCAAATATTAGTCTTATTAAATAAATTATTTGGGACGTCCGTTGGAAATATAATGTATAATTTTTAGTCCTGATTGGTTAGCGCTAATCAAAAAATTTTCTCTTAAGATATTACGAACTTCAAATATACTTTCTGAAATTTCTCTCCCAAATATAGTGCATACCTTGAGGTTAATTAATACCGTCCTTACTTAATTTTGGTTACTATCGTATTACGTAAATATATACTTACTGGGGAACACTATGTTAATATCAGGTATCTAACTGTCGGGTGGTTACTAGTGGTTTCTGACAGGAAAGATTGGTACAAAACACCTTTTATATTGTATTACTACATGTCGGCGCCTCAATAGAGTGACATCACTCGAACATATTATTTTATAATTCATTTTATAAGTACGTAAATTGATCGTAGCGTTCTAAACGCTACCATCCGTATGTAATTATTAGTTTACAAATAACAATAAACATTGTAATATTCCTACTTATTTATTTAAAGATTTATCACATTGTTAATCTAATTTAATAAGTAAGTTATTGTAAATCTTCTCCAACCCAACGATTTTCGCTCCAACCATATTCGCCCTAGAGGGCGCCACTTCCTGGAGTAATCGTTGGCTTGGAGGGGACCTGGTCATGGGCGAGAATACAAGCAGCCACTTGTGTTCGAGCTTCGGAGCGGACCACACGCTTAATTTGAGTACCTAAGGCTTGTAACTATTTTTAAGCTTATCTATTACTGTGGAAAATAATTCCAATTTATAAAAGTGTTTTGATTTAGGTTTGTTGGGTGAATAAATCGATTAAGTGAAATAGATTGTGTTAATAAGTTGGTTGTTTTGTTTTGTCTTTTACGCAATGAGTTCAACAGATTCACATCGTGGCATCGGCGCTGCTGACACCACTCTTTCAAAAACGTTTCTACAAGCGGCACTTCGTCATACATTATTGCTCTTTAAATCCGATGCGCGTACTAAGCTGTATGTAAACTGTTTCACACGATATTTCTGTAGTATGGGTAGGGCCCTTTTGGATTAAAAATAATTCTTTGCTTTAAAAAAACGTCTGGAGTACAAAGCCCTGTCAGACAGCCTGCAGTTGGCAGCCATTCAAGCCATTCCAATGTACTTCACGTCGTTTTCAGTTTTCATCACTGCGATTTTATAATCATTCCTTTTATTCATGTTACGTGTGGAGTAATTGCCTGATTTATGTTAGTCACCCTGTCTCTTAAATGTTGCTTAGCCTTGAGTTATTTGTCTTCTAAATAGAGGATTGTTGGCGATATTCTTTGTTATAAAATACACTGCTTTGAAATTTCATCCAAGTTTATGTTTACTATTATACTGTATTGTTATTTTTGTTAAAGTAGAAACTTAATTCCAGTGATTAACATTTGAGCATTCGAAATGCACTTATATTGCTGCTCAGTATTCAATACACTACACGATAGAGTGCATAAATATAATTGGAATTATTTTAATATTGAAGATATAAAAAATTCTGTAAAAAAATATTTTAGCTATATTTTAAGTTTTACGGTTTAAATGAAAAGTGATATATGTGAAGATTCTGTTTGACTATCTTATCGTCAATTTTAAGTAAATCAACATTTGTAAAAATAAAATACATTTTTTATACTAGCCGAAAAGAGAAAGTTCAGTACGTAAATTATGAAATGATAAAAAAATCTATATTGAAAGTACAAATAAAGATATATGTAAATAACATACAACTCATGATCCTTAACCGCTTCCGAAATGAAAATACAACCCGTTTAGAACGGAGGGTCGGTTAACTGCGATTTGGGAATCATTTAAAATCCCGTCATGTGTTTTTAATTTGGATAAAGTGACATTAACATGATAAGGGTTACACTGTATTTCATTAATAAAACCATATGGTATGGAAAAATAGAATATTTAGCATTCTTATGTACACCAATCCAATTATAGCTGGTACTGTTAAGCTGAGAAATTAAATGCTAGGTAATAGCACTATTATGCAGTTGCCATTATAAAAAACTTTAAGTAGAACCGGTGAAAGAGACTCAGGGTTGACCCCTGAGTCTCTTTCACCGGTTCTACTATAATTTTTAATTGTATAAATTCTAATATAGTTCTAAGATATTTGAATTTGAATATGTACTAATGACTCGATGCGACATATTTAATTGAGCGATGACTCAATGTGATATATTCAATATTAGCTCATTTTCGCTTTCAAAACACGCTACAACTTCGTCGTTTCAGCCTGTTATAGCACACTGAGTATAGGCCTCCCCCGTAAGTTGCCAAGAGACACGACCCTGTGTCACGAGTATCCACTGACCTCTTGTACGTATGCACTGGTCAGCCATCCCGTGGGGGGGTCGTCCAGCACTACAATGCCAAATTCGAGGCTGCCACTTAAGAACCTATCTTCCCCAACGGTTGTCGGGTAAACAAGCTATGTGGCTGGCCTATAGCCATTTACTAATTCTCCGTGTTATGTCGATTAACGTCGTTCTTTGGCGGATGTCTGCATTACGCAATTTATCACGAAGATAAATATAGAATCAAAGTTCGAAGTTGGACTTACCTTTTTTTTGCGTTGAAAAAATCCAGCTTACGGAATCCCCATAGTGAGGGGACAGCAGGGATATGTAGGGCCAAGATGGAGCGGCTAGTATACCCACTGAAAAACCAACGGTTGCTTCTTTCTCATGTTGGTGTAGCTGGGGCCGCGGGCACTGATAACAGTCTTCAGCGACCCTGCACTGGGCACTGGGGTGCTCCAGCCGCAGCTCCCAATCCTGAATTTTAAGGGAGCGCAATCCATCTCTGCGCACCCTTATTTCTTCTGGGGCTGGCCTCCAGCCCCGTGACCTCGCTTCCTCGCGCTATAAAAACAGTGACGCGAGGATTTCTGCATAAAGGTCCCATAGCAAGGAGCCAGCCAACAGGCGCGCTGCCTCGCCAGAGATGGTCCGGTAGCCCCATACGCCCCGGATCGCCGACACCCTGCTGGGTCCTACAGTATTGGGGAGCAGTCTGCTGAGAGCTGACGCTGCTCTGTTTTCCTTATCTAAGCGGACTCCGAACAACCAATGGCGTAGGCATGACAGGCCACCTTGACTTAGTCCCAAGGCGGAAGATGCGGCTACAGTCTTCTTCTGATATGTCAGATTACAATCAGCTGCATAGACTGATCTCCAAATGTATGCGGCGTGACTTGCGCATCTTTGATTTATCTCGTATTATGGTTCACCCAAGGTTCTAAAATCTTCGTCTGAGATCTATCGATCGAGTAAAGTCTCCTGACTACGTTGAAGATCGATAGAGGGGCCGTCATCTCCAGTAGACCAGAAGTTTTGAGTGAGATTGAGGGATTCTGTGGAAAGCTGTACAAATCGTCGTCATATCATCGGTTACGTGATGCGAGGCGAGTGACGACCCAAGAGAAGATCATTGAGCAAAAATTTTGCGGTCATCCGAAAATTAAAATTTGCAGTAATCCAATTTTAATCAAACGTAGAAATAAGATATAATTGTAATAAATTTAAAAAAATCAATTGAATTAATAAACTTATACAAAACTGGAAAGTTATTGCGAACATTTGATTTTAATTGTAAATATTATTTTTCTTACTGTATATTCTATAGACGACGATAATTATTTAGACAATCTTTTTACACAATCGTTTCTTTTATTTACGCGATTGTCATACATATCAAATCCACTAGTTTACAGATTTTTTGCGTTAATTATATATATAAATTCGAGACATTTCAGATTCTTTCAAGCATCCATGATCACGGGCGGACAAAATTGGTATATGTCTGTATCTGTATACAAGTTTGTATATCTCAATGTTTTTGGAATAACCGACAATACTATTTTAACATATAATTTACGAACTATAGAATATGTTAACTACATGTGTACTGACGTTTCGAATTCTCTGTAGAGACTAACAGAGTTAATACAATTATGATGTAATTTTTTTAATAACTATTAAATTTAATTGGAAACTGTTGGAGTTAATTTTTTAATTTGCTGACCAATATTTAAAATAATTTATTATTCAATGCTATTCAAAATCGATACTAAATTTGTTTACGCTATTTCCAAGCATTTATTGACACCCAATACAAAGCTGTTGGAAGTGAAAGCCTTGAGACAATATCAATATGCTATACAAGCCTCCGTGACTGACTAACGTTAGACATTAGCTATTGGAAACCGTTATTGGACGCGTTACTAACTGTTAATTGGGATCGAATTAAATTGACAATTTAAGCGATAATTTATATTACTATACAAAAAGGTTATAAAGCTTGACGTAGCATTGAAAACTTGTAGGAAAACTTCAAAAACTCATTTCAAGGGCCTAGTGATAATTTAATAATTATGTAGTATTGCTTTTAATTTAATTACCATGCGTAAAAAGTAACCATCCTGTGACGCCTATTCTATTATAGCCCACCTGTTCGTTTATTATATGTCGAATGTACATCATCAGCATCATCATTAGCAACCTTAATCCGTCCACTGCTGGACATAGGCCTCTTTTAATGGACGCCATGTTCCAAGGAATGTACATTTTTTGACCCAAAACTAAATCTGTAGGACATTGTCAGTTTTAACCATAATATTCAATGCATAAGTTTGTAGCCAATGTTACCGAGATTAAACTTAGTCTAGAACATTCTTGGGCATAAATCAGTGTTCAAACTGAAAAGGTTGTAAGCCGTGAATAAATTTTGACACTTTGTTTATAACAGACAATAAACTTTCTAGTTATCAGTATAAATCTAACTGAGGTTGCTGTTTAAAATAACATACAGGTAAGAAAAAAGTAGTCCTGAGGCAAAGAAAATTCTGAGATTCCCATTCAATAGGAGACCGTATGGAGAAGTACGCCGACTGAACTTCAGTGCCCTTCCAACAGGAACATAGATGTTTCACTTCTACTTACCAGCTAAGTCTCATTATTTCTAAAATGCTAGAACAACGCAGAAAAATAATAACTTTCGTTGCAACAATAAAAAAAGTTCCCAGTAAATTTCATTATAATAACACAAATCAAGTTTCATATAAAAAAAACGAATAACTACGTAATATAGGAAACAAGAAAGTTCTCTGTAATATTAGATTTTGTACAATTTGATTATTTTCAAGTTCATTTTCTTAAATGTTTACTGTAATCACAAACAACGCAATTTACTTGCAAATTTCAGCGAAAACCCGAACTTTGTTTTTGTATTGCGCTTGTAAGTTGATTATCTTATAGAGTACTCGTTTTCACTTTTTACAATTAATTATAAATAAAAGATTTAAAGTTTGATTACCTTTTTTTTGCTTTCATTATTTGTTTACCTAATAGCATTGAAAGTAAGACGATCCGTGCGTATGGAAGTACAATGTCATGTATGTATGATGAATTGCATATATTCATAGTATGTGTAAATTTAGTGAAATAATGTTATATTAAACTATCAATAATGTAGTCTTCAGCCTAAATACTTCCTTTAATATTTATTGATTATATCTACTCACCATTCTCTCAACCATCCATTGGTTACTGGTATAGACTGCCGTTATACAGTTTCATCTAACAAATCGTTGAAGAACAGCCCCATAAAAAATCCACTCTAAGTCAGTTTCTGTCAAAGACATTTCCTCCAAGTCGGTTTAATCCTTTTTTTACTTGAACTTTTCTTGTTAATATTATACTTTTTGTCAATTATCATTCATTTTACCAATAATTTCTATAGTGTTAAAACATTTGCAAAGCACTTAATTTAATTTAAATTGAGTGCTTTTATTCCAAGGTCACATTTTTTCTAACTGTAGGACGATTTTATCATTTCGACTTTTTCATTTTCAATACTATGGTATCTTCTTAGATGTAGAATGTAGCTAAATGCTAATTGTTGGTAGCAGTACAGTCGAGCGGGTAGATCTTGTACCGTGGTAGACTGCATTCTATGAATATGCATAGATATTAATATGCATAAGTGTACAATGGATAAGTAACCTAATATTAAATGCTTGTATTGAATTTCGTAGCTTTTCAGCTAGTATTATGTTGGTAGAAAACTAAAAACCATACAAATTTGGTATAAATTTTGAATTTTCTATAATAACCTTAGTTTTACTTCAAAATAACATTCAAGAGATGTTATAAAATAGATAATTATTCTATTTAATTTAACGAGGTTTACTATAGAAATAGAAAGTAAGTTTTTAAAATTTCGTCATGTGCAGAGCATATGTATGCTATTTATTATATATAAAAGAAAAGGTGACATGTCTTGACATCTAAGTTTATGCTATAAACATATAGCATGTATAATAAAATAATAAATTAAAATGCTTACATCAATACTAAGCGATGCATTAACAGGGTTCTATTCAGAATGTAATTGCGAAGCAAGTGAACAATCATTGCCCGATACGCCACACTAATTTGATCGTAAATTGGCGTATAGTTCAGTCGCTGGAAACAATTTCCCCTCGTTATCAGTACATATTATAAAGTCGCTTTCTTTCTCGAGTCCATATATTCCTATGTTTGTTATTAATTAATTAACTCACTGAAGCGACAAGATTTAAGGTATTTTTTATTATTAAAGGAGCAGACTGCCTTGAAGCGATAGTTTGTAAAAAAAAACAATAAATTAAACCTACCGTTTCCGTAAGAATTTATCCTGTGATCTTTTGCTAAAAGGCAAAAGTTTGTTTTGCATCATGGGGAGAATATTATTAAATCTATTTTAAAAATAGAGCAAAGCAAGAAATATTTACACCCAAAAATATATTTAGATCATTTATTGAGAGATGTTTGGTCTTTGATGCTAAAAATTTATACCTTTAAAAGCTACTTTTAATGTTATTTATTAATAAATATACCTACACTTGCTTATTTCTTTAATGCCATAAACATAATATAAAGTCTACGGTATACCATGTTACCATTATAAAACTCGTCGGTGAATTGATCGTTTATATATCCTTGGGATTTCCGAATCATGTAGAATTCAACATAAGACTTAAAACATTTTAATGCTCTATTAATAACAATGGAGGAAGAAATTAAATTTGTAATTGTTTGTTGGACGGTATACCTTACGAAAGAAACAATAATCACAGAAGAAGGTGGATAGATGAATGAAATGTTATTTAAAAGATATAAATTCGTGAAATTGTAATAGTTTACGCTGAGTAAGAGAAAAGAGATAAGGAGGACGTATTTTTCAATGTCATTTTAATTCAATTTGGAGCGTTTGTTTTTTTACATAAAACTCCGCTCTTTTATTTTACCTAAAATAAAAAAAACATGTACTTAAGTTATAAACTGTTCAAAAACTCGTTGCGATATTCACCTCACTCTCTCTCTCAATCAGCAGCAGTTTAAAGGGCACATACTATTCGTGGTTTTAAATTTTTAACCTTTATACAAGTTTGGAACGTGATAAACACAGATGTGAATCTATAAATAATATAAAAACCAGCACCTAAATAAAAAAATACACTACAATAAGTTTCCATTTAGTTAAAAGTGTAAATGTACCTCTCAACTACGGCGTTTAGTTTCACAAAGAAAAATAGAGTAATAATATTTGAAGAATAGAATAACCTATTTCCGTTTTTTCTTTCCTTTGAGTTTTTTATGTGCTTAAGTCAGAAGCTTTAACTTTAAATGAGGTGCTACTTTAATTAATAATCAATAAGAAATATCAAATAAAGATAATTGACATTGATTTATTTGAAAACTGTATAAAATAAAAGACATGGCTGTAAACCAAAATTAACGTTAAACGTACAGATTTATTTTAATCGTTGGAGTCAATTAAGCTTATCTACAAAGCGAAACAGTTGTCGTACGAACGTTCATTTTGTAGTACAGTCGCATATTTTACTCGATCTACAGTTGGAGCAATTTGCACTGCGCGAGTCTTAACAAGCTTCGTCTTTCTAGTTGATTGGTGTTCGTTATCAAGTCGATTTAGGGTAAAGCGTGACGGTAGTTTCAGCCGTTGTTTAATAAAATAGAACCAGATTTCTGATAGAAAGAAGACTAGGTGATTAATTGAAGAAAGTAAAAATAGTTCAATGCAAAGACTCTATTTCACTTAGTTAAATTAGTAAGCTGTAAAGACATGTAAAAAGTCAGTGCACCCACCAACCCGCATTGGACCAGCATGGTAGAATACGGTCCATAAACCCCCTAATGGTAGAAGGAGGCCTACGGCCAGCAGTATTTACACAGGCTGATGATGTATGTAGATTATTAAGCTAAAGTGGCAGTAGGCCGGTCACATAAGCCGCAGACGACCGCTGGATTCGGAGAGTTCTGGCGTGGAGACTGAGGTTCGTGGGAGAGAGGAAGTGGCCGATGTTAACTGGTTGAGATGTAAATGTAATAGCCAAAGATCGGAAGTAGTGGCGTGCATTAGGGGAGGCCTATGTCCAGCAGTGGACTGACACAGGCTGATGATATGGATGATGAATTCGTTTAGATTACTTTAACTTTAATAGCATTGATGATTATGATTATTAACATATTGATAGATAAGGATACGAAAATATACAATTGATATTGATACTTATCACTAAGAGTGAGAAGCATTAAAAGATTCAAAAAATAAGATGAGGCTGTTTTTAATTTTTTTTTAATTAGCTTTTGTTAGATGAAATGACAAATTTTATCCCTCATTTTTGTTATTAAATAAACATTGTATAAAAAATTATTCATAATACATAAAAATTATGAACTCAATCTGTTAGTAAAGTAACTATCTACTAATGATGAGTTAGCTCTTTTTGTCCCATTTTTTTATTATTTCATAATACTTAATTTCTTAGGTTCTTAATAGATATTTAAGGAATTAAGAATACTACGGCGTCAAAAATCACAACCTCATGCGATTAAATTGAAAAGGCTACTGAAACCGTAACAGATAAACTTAATCTTTGTACTACGTAATTACGCTTCTTTAAATAGTCTGTAATAAATTCAACAGCATATCTAAGTTGAGCTCTCTGGAGCACCCTAAGGTTAGCTAGGAGAAATGTCATAACGTGTTAAGTGCTAAGTATAAATAAGTATAAATAAATAAATAAAATAAATGTCTCACATTTTGATGATATTAAAAGCTCATTTAAAGTAATATAGTCTTAGTTTTCATCCGTCTGAATTCAGTCACATTTTTTTATAGTTTAAGTTCCGTTTGAATATTAAAGTAGTTTATGTCTATGAAATTCAGATAGCTAAAATGGCGAACATTCATTACTCAACAAGAAGTCAAAACATTTGTGATACAGTGGTTAACATACATCAGGCGGCAGGATTTTATGAGGAAGGTATTCAAAAACTGGTGATGATGACAAGTGCCTCAATATTTAGGGAAATTATGTGGAAAGTACAATAAAGTACAGGCTGACATGTAAAAATAAAATTCATGCGATATCTTTGCACGTCTTTTTTAAATTCCAAAACGGTACTAATTAAAAAAAAACATGACTCGTGGATACAAATAAATTTTCAATAATTCAACATTGTCCTGACATCAAGAACAAAGTTGTTATGCCACAGTTAAAATTCAATGTTTATAACTTAAAACTAAGCATAAAAGTATTATGTACTTGCTTCTTTAATTTTAGAGTAATCTTCGGTAAACTCTTATATTCTAAACTAACCTGATTTTCTACATCAGTGCAGAGTATAAAAGATTTACTTTAAATAATTCTATTTTAAAATCGGAGCCTTTGCCACTAAGTTATCGACTATGCAACGAATTATTTGAATGTCATAAAGGGTGACGTTTCCAATTAGAGAAATGGTAATTACCTAGTCTTGTTTGAATGGAATTATCTTATTACAGGAATCGTACCCATTGTTATAAGATGGTCATGAAAGTTAACGTTCTTACCTTTATGGTAGGACGCCCAATATCTGCGATTTTATTGGTTATAAGACGATAAGTAACCTAAATGTGTTCCAGGGTTTAATAATACTATTAAATGCTGGTGGCAAGGTTTAAATACAGTGTTTCATATCTTTACTTCTTGTACAATTGTCGTTATCATAATAATCGTTATTGTTACAGGTTGAACAATATTCGAAAATATAATAATAAATATTTTTAATGATATAATTCAAATAAAAACGCTACAGGCTAGGGAAAGGGACGTCTCTGACCTGCGATGAACCGGACGATTGAAACACGGCATCAATGTGTACCAAAATCTGTAGATCAAATCGATGTAAGAACCGATTGCATAAGCATTGATATATATGACACTAACAAGCATAGTAATTAAGTAAGAAGATATGTTGCTTACTTAGTTACTATGATCTATTAAATATACATATGATTACGCGTATTCTTAAAATTGCACAGATTATAATACAGGACATATAAAAAAATGTTATCATGGCAATATTAACTTATTGTTGTGACTCTTTAAAAAAATTTAGAATAACAAAGTCTCGCTAAGAACCTGTAAGTATGCCTCATTCAGTGACTTATTCCATGACTCCGTTGGGATCATGTTACGTTACAAGAACTGAAAGCACGTATTGGATAAGACTCCTCTGACCTGTGCAGTGCCGATTGAAGACGTGATAGGACATAAATGCAGAGAATAGTTTCTCACGGTAATCTTTCCGTCACAAAACTAACTAGGAAATAGTTTTACATACTTTTTAATCTAAACTGAGCAGGTGAAATTTTAAGCAGGTATATTAGTTTACAAAGAAACATATACTTTACCTTTTAATTGAAACTTTAGAATTTTGTTAGTTTTGGACTTTACAAAACGTTTCTTTTGTTACGCTTTATAACACGGTTATCTTTAACTATCATACTTATAAGTTATGTAACAATTATAAATTATGATAGATGATGGATATATGTTTTGTACAATTGAGTTAAATTCAACTCAGAAATAAAACTTATGTAAAGTAAGTTTATGAATTTTAACGAAGCTTATTAAATTACTGATATTGTGTTAGAAATAACAACATTCAGAGCAATTAAACTTTTAACCTGACATAACATGTTACTCTCAGAGTTTAAACCATGCATTCATTTTAAATTAAGTTATAATTATTTCTATTGCTTGCAGCGAATATTATATATTATTAAATAAAATTAGCTTTACGGATTTTATCATTTCAACATTTTTAATTCCTGACGTTTCGAACACTTTCCAGCGGCCGTGGTCACGGGGTAGTCTACCCACCAATTAAAAATGTAAAATAAATGCGATAAAATCCTAAAAGTAATTTTATTTAAATTAAGTTATATTATCCAATCTCTTATTTTAATAGTAAAATTATGTACTCATGCTTAACTTTGAGCGAAAAGAACTCGTGAAATACGGTTGACAAAGTTTGTTAACAGCAAGCGTTATTCGTTCAAACTTTTGCTAGATTATGATGAATGCATAAAATAAGAAATTTAATGGTCTGATTAAAAAGGTCTGAATAACTTTTTCAATATTTAGTTAAATAAAATTAAAGAGTCTGTTCGTAACGTCAAAATAGCCGTTTTAAATGAAGAATTCTAACGCGGTCATACAAAAGTGTTTGAAAAATATCACCTGAATTACTTTTATCACCAATATATCTCCCTGTACCTAGATACAATTCTGAGCAACGCTGAAATCATTTTAGTTTTAGAATAATTTTTTGAACCAACACATTCTACACGTACTGAGTAACATGCTGGTAGGTTATATTTTGAATGCTACAACAAGCTATATCCTTCACATTTTTTATTGTTATGTTATGTTTAGATTTTACTGTTGCCGTTTAGAAGGCACAAACATACTGTTATATTTGCTGTCTTTATAACCGGTATCGACTTTTTACATTCGATCGAGAGCAATATATAGAGAAAACATGTTTAAATTTTAAGCATTATGTTTGTTACTATTTCGATTACAAAATGTTTAACCGAATATTCAATTTAATTCACAAAAACAAGAATAATTTTCGTCATTTTCTTCTAGGAACAGTTAAAAATGCAGTAGTATTAATAATATTATATTAAACTTAATTACTTCTTTATCCCTTAATATGTTTTCCGCCTCTCAGACTCACTCGGAGCACGGATTACTTCGGGTCTTGTGTTGAATTCTATTAAGAACTTTAGTTTCAAAGAAGTAAAAGGATTTACTCGCTTTCAGTAGAAGAATTTTTAAATTTATGATAACGGTTTGGAGAGAGTGGCAGTTGCAGATTTAGTGAAATGCTTATGAGCAAGGTTTATCGCTTACCAATATACGAATATTCTAAGTTTCATCATTATATAAAATTGAAAATTAAAACGGGTAGTCCGGTAACACAATCGAGAGACAGTAATGTCTAAATGAAAAAGAATTGTTTGATTAATATTAGTTTTCATTAAACAGTGTGTTGTAATATAAAAATCTGAAAGGAAATATTTCATTCGATATTTCGTCGGCTGCCTTCAAGGTTTCGAGGTGTAGGTTATCATCTGCTAACACGCAGAAGGTCCTCAGTTCGACACGGCGGAAACATAGCAGCTCAGCATTTTGCAAACTTTAGTTTATATTATTGAACACCTTTTTTATTTATCTATTTCTAAAAAAGTAATGCTGCATATTATATTACAAACAAAATTAAATATTTTTCGTCGCCGTAGCCTAGTGGTATTTTCTGCTTTACAAAACGGAGTTCGAAGCTGCGGGGTAACAACTATGTGTTTTGTTGTTTTTTAGATGGTTATGATCGTTACAGGATGTCTTCAAAATTTCTTTTATAAAAACCACTATTGGTATAAAAAGACTTTGATAGAGAGAGCTTTTGATGTATTCTACAAAAGTTATATTTTAGCGATTTTTTTTTCACGAAACAACAGAGAACTGAAATTAGAAAAGTTTCCTTCAAACAAAGAAACAAACTACGGACAGAACTTCATCATTTAGTTTGGAAAAATTCTTGCGAATAACTTTCTCGCTGTCGTAAGTTTAAGATATAAACATTTTCTTTTATCTTAAGAGTTTCATAAAAGTGTATCATAACCTTGTTTTAGATATAAAAAAAACTTATTTATATTTTTCAATAATTTTGATATCGTATATTGGATTTACTAAACATGCGTTAAACAGACACCAAAATTACCGTTATTTTAAACAATTATAATGGCTTAATCTTTAGCATCGAGGTATGTACATTCAATAAAGTGGATACGTTCAATATCGATTAAGCTTAAAGCTTTTCAAGGAAGTTTTAATAGGAAGTAATAAACCAACTTAAACTTACAAAGTGTAATCGAATATTGCAACAATATGAATAGATTTACTTTGTTAATTATATTTTACAATTTACTTTAATTAGTGTCAATTACAGAATTTTGTACATTTTAATTAACAAGTTAGACTTTTTACCTAGCTTACGTGTTTTATATTTGTCGGATTTCAACACTCAATAAATTTATCTTTGAGTTTTATTAATCTGTAAGACTTTGTGTTGACTATTCAAAACGTATTGTATCATCATCATCATCAGCCTGTGTCAGTCCACTGCTGGACATAGGCCTCCCCTAATGCACGCCACCGCTTTCGATCTTCGGCTATTCTCATCTAGCCCACACCGGCCACTTTGCGAATGTCGTTACTTCATCTTGCCGTAGGGCGTTCCACACTCCTTCCAAACAGGTTCTCGCTTTGTCGCAGCGGTATGGCTCAGTACCTGCGGCCTGCCCAGCCGCGGGAAGCTAAGAGGAACCTGGCCGACCTGTGGTGCAAAGCCGGCCGAGGAGGAGACTGCTCCAAGCTGGCTGAATAAGCCCGTTTTGGATGCCCTTTCGAGGTGCGAGGGACAGGATGCAGGAGGTAGCCGCCATTTCTGTCGTTCGCAACCAAGGAGGAGTTGCGGGGAAGAGGAGTGTTTGTAGTACATGAGGTTGCTTTCCCTATCCTCACGCAACTCGCAGGGGCCGCACCGCCGATGCGGTTGGAGGACCGTAGGAAAGGGACGTTTGGCATAGTGTCGTCGAGCTCTCAACTTTTGTGGCTGAAATGGAGCTAGCGGCGAAGCTTAACATCGGCGACGCTCGCTGGGGCTGGGAGTCTCGTCTATGCGTGAGCTGGGAACTCTTTGCTTCCATGGTCCTGGTAACAGACTCAAAGGGTCTGTTACCCTAACTCAGGGCCGAGACGATGGGTGCATTGTTCTGACGCGCCCAGAGTGAGGCAGATGGCCGTTGGGCCGAGATGGGCAGCTTTGGCGGCCAGCGCTGGTGGGGTTGCAGAATCCTGCGACAGAGTTCGTGTGACCCTATCTATAAAGTGCCAAGAAGGAACAACGTGGTGGTTTTGATCGGTGCGAGTCCGACATAACCAGTTTTTGCCCCCCCAAGGACGGGTATGCGTAGGCATTTCACCGTTAGGCGTTCCACACTACGTTAACTGAGCATCGACATGTTTCTAAACTAAAACAATAATGCAGTAAATATTATTACTTTACTCAATCACTTAATTCAAACCTTTTAAAAAATAAACATATAATATGATAATGATAATTTTAAACGATAAGCTTCTGGAATCAAGTTTATGTTTAAATTTATAGGAACAAAGTTTGAAAATGGTTGATAACAAAAATTATAGTATAATAGAAGCAGCTAGGGTCCATTTGGAATATATTTTTAATATAAGCTTTTACTCCATCATCAATGAAGACCTTTTTTATACATTATTAAACAGAAGAATTAAATAAAAAAACTTTTGCCATTCTTCTATAGATATTTTACAATAATAATATTTGATTACTATTTATATAATAAACACTCTACAAGCTTACCCATATTTTTATTACTAAATACTGCAGTTTTAAGTATGATTTGAAACAATCTAGTGTCTTTAGTTGTCTCGTTGTTAAGACGGTGAGAAATACGACCAACAACAATGTCCTTCAGTCACAAAGTAACTCTTTGTAATGCGAGTCTGAGAAGAGCCAGCAATACACACACTAATACTTTTTATTTATTTTTAATATTGACCTACTTTACTTAAAGCGAAGTGCTATAAAATAAATGCAAGAAATGTTAAACACGTTATGTTCTATTTCTTAGAATAATTATGACGATTTCATTAGGATTCCAGTTCTTATGTTCATTTTATTATTTAAATACCTTTGAATAATTATTTTAAATAGATTGCAGTAACATTGATTTCGAGTTAAATAGTAGCTGAATATATTTTTCTAACTGTAAACAAATAAATTAATTTAAAAAGGAACCAAGGAATGTAGTTTACATATCTTGCCCACATCAAGCAATGACTTCCTGTAAGATACTGTGAAACACGTGGGAACGCGAGAGAAACCTGCACAGCCTAGAGGGTTGACGCGAACCGAAAAATATATTATGTCACAAAATCGTTCCTGTTTCCCCATCTTACAATGCCAAGAAGGAGAACTTATATTATATTCTTAAATTACTTTTGTTTACGATTAGAAATTACGTTTACGTAAAAAATAAACAAACATCATCTTTGTTATAACATAACCAATGCTACCAATTTAAGCACTAAATAAGAATGAAAAACGCAGTGAAAAACAGTAGACGTGGCCAACTAGTGACAAGTTTAGTAACAAATTTACGAATATATTATATGTTATATATATAGAATATACAGATATTACTATTAAGTATATATTTTTGCTATTTAAGTCTAAAATGTATAACACAACAAGGTTACTTATGTTTTAGAGCTCGCAAGGAATAATGCACATCAGCAACTTTTTCAGTGCCCAAACAGTTTATATATTACGTACTTGTAGAATGGTCACCAGCATGAGCGAAGCCTCTTATATTTTATAGATACTGCCTCCGTAGCCTAGTGGTATAGGCGTGTGCCTTAGAAACTGGAGGTCGTGGGTTCGAATCCTGCGGGGACTCAACAAATTTTCACTGCTGTTTCCTAGTTGGTTAGGGCAATTTGGGCTGATCACCCAATTGTCTGAAAAGTAAGATGATCCATGCGTCGGATGGGCATGTAAAAAGTCGGTCCACCCACCAACCCGCATTGGACCAGCGTGGTGGGATACGGTCCAAAATCCCCTAATGAATGGAGGTGTATTAGGAGAGGCCTATGTCCAGCAGTGTACTATCACAGGCTGATGATGATAAGAGGCTTCATGAGCAATAAACAAATTGGTGCGTGGCGCATAAAGAAAAATTCACTTGGGTTTAATATATTTTTATTAAATTTGTTACAACTTACGTGCTTGTTAACACATGGTTTAATTTGTGTGTTTAAAACTCGGTTAGTTATTATATTATTTCACAATAGTCATGTATGATTCTAATAGATGAGGATTTAACTAGGACTTTTCGATTCTAAAAGCATGGTACCGGGCAGGTATTACAGTTACCTGATAGTTAACGGAAGGCCATTTTCATTATCTTAGCATTAAGCTGCCTCTGTACAGCTTGTGCATGAAGAGAAATTAAATAAATTTTGTTTAGATATACGCATCGGTAATATCATATCTGTTCTTTTGATAATACAACGGACACTCTAATTTAATTTGCTTGTCTATAGTATAGTGATTATTCATTGGAATGCAGTTGACCATATAGGATGATGACGAGGCCAGATGCTAGTCACTTTATGTAAAACTATTATTTAGATATTTCTGCATAGATGTATAAACTAGCCGAACCGAAAGTATAACTTGGATTAAAGATTGTAACGTGGATGAAGAGCATATACGCTTATTTAAAAAAAAATCATTTTCAAAACCACATCTAAATTACATATGTATATTATTATAAAACAAGAGCTTGTTTTCTTGTGTTACTTTATTAAGACAGTTTATTAATTTACTTCAAAATATACATTAAATCAAATGGATTAACGGATATTGTTATTTACTACCACCATACACGTCTAGGGAAGATGAAGATTATCTCAATTTACTTGCGAAGTTCTCAAATAGAAACCCGTATAATCTACGCTTTGTTAAATGGAACTAGCATTTAAGAAAGTTCGGTATGTGTGTACCCTGCACAACTAAAGTTGTGCAACTGTAAAGCTCTTGTGCAATCGAACTGTAATTTCCCTACATGTTTGTATGGAGCTTAGAGAATGAGCTTGTTATCTATACTTAAAAATAATTAAAATTTTCCTAAAGTATGAATCATAATTAAGTTAATATCCAAAATCTAGTCTTTTAATCCCAAATTTTCTAATTTAAGAAACAACTAAACTTACTTTTTCTAATTAATAATACAGAGATGATAACTACATCAATTCCATATGGATATTTTTTAAAGATGTAAATTCAGAAAACTGTCTATTTACTTGAAATTTTGCATACCTTTAAACTTGAAAATTCAACTAACGTTTGTCGTAAGGATAAATACATATTACAAGAATAGTAATATAAGTCCGTTCAATAGCAGTGAATGTTTGATCCTTTTTTGAATTAAAGAAGAATCGTGCAGATTCTAAAAAATTCTCTGCTTGGAACTCATCATCACATTTTCTGTACCAATATTATAATAATGAAAAAAATATCCATGACTAACGTTGAAATGGTAGTGGATAACCTAAACTCAATTATATACATGAAATAAGTTTTAATTAGTTTCTCTTCAATAGTCCATGGTGCAGTCTTTCGTCTTGATTCTTAGATTTAAAGTGAAATCTGCCATTTAAACCTCTAAAAAGATTACCTCTGCATAAACTTGGCTATCATATATATTTCATTAATATCGTATGCTATTTCATCATGAAATTAGAGGTGATGAGTATACTTTTTGAAGGGACTCAGTAGTCCTCTGATACACCTTAAACTCGACAATGAGCTTGATGAGTGACATTGTCGAAAAAACTTTAAATTACTTTAACTTGTTTCTCTGCTTTCAACATGTCCATGAGTGACAGTCGGCTCCTTGATATAAGTTTTACGACGCCATTTAAGACGTTGGCAATACCGTGATATCACCGCAACGCGCTGCCTACCGTGAGACTATATAGGTGTTAATCGTCTTGTTCTCCAGTAAATACGCTGGTAGCGGTGTCCACTTCTAAACGGACACCAGTGTTTGCAACCACGTCGCGGCAATGATGCGGTGGAGCTACAGACGGTCTCTGAAACACCACATTGGTCGGACCTACCACACTTATAACTTTCTCTTTTCTATCTTCAGGGCAATTACATCAAAGGACTACTGTAGTAGTAAGTCTTTCTTTACTCAAGAACGTTGTAATAGCCAGTTGGTAACCACTTGCTTGTCACGTTACCTGTAAAGCGTCTATAAAATAATTTCTATAATTGTTTTGGATTTAACCAGTAAATACAACGTGCTTCGTAGACGATACGCAGAAATATTTTATTATCCTGTTCTAACATAAAAAACTATGGGATGAGTTTTATGCACAGACGTCATCAGTACACAAGAATTATTCCAGGTAGGAAGGACTACCACGCTTCATAAATTCAAATTATTACATATATAAATCTATTGTAGATAAACATCAATATGATCTATTGTAGTAAATCAGTCTTGTATGTTTAGATTTCTATCAGCTGAAGTTTAACAGCTCTAATAGGTCTTACATTATATTTTTTGATGCTTTTGTTACACGATTGGCTGGAATGAACATGCCAATTATCAAAATAAATCAATAATTATCTTATGTATAGGATTAAAGTTAAACTATAGGTTGATTGACTATTATTTTTAACATTTGAATACCTAAATTACCAATCCTTATATAACATTAAAAAACTACTGTGTCGCAATATTCTATGTAACTTCATAGTAAAGTTAAATTAATTACTTCCTTTCAAAGTTCCCCGTGAGTTGAACGCTTAAAACTTAATCGATTTTATACTTATCCGTTTAATGAACTTACGGGACTCAATAGTAATTTAGAAGTTTTTGATAGTTATAAATATTTAATAAATAACAGATGAATAAAAGTTTATATGTAAAAATGCATAGATCTTGTATGTTGTTAAGATTTGCTGACATATCCCCACCAAACAAACTGTTTTAAACTATCAAATGGTTACATCATGAAAATATAATTATTTATTATATGCACTTTATTTTAAACTGACAGATGAATGAACATGTCCCGATCCGTATAAAATGTCAAACTTGAGCATGGTCCTTGTCAATGTCAGGATTTCAAATTTACATTGGAGTTATACTCTTCTAACTCACTTCCGGGTGGAAATCTTCATACTAATAACCATTTATTAGTGCTAAATTCCAATCCTCTGATAATTACTATATCATAATCAAAATTTTCACCGGTGCAAATTTTTATTTGCTCAGACTAAAGTCTGAATTCTATTTACAATTGCCATCTCTCAAGTTTTCGTAACCGAAATTGAACCTTAAAACTTAATCGCATTTAAATGTTATTCATCTCTATATCCAGACAGCGGCCACATCCTAATAGTAATTGCAGAATTTGCTGCAACTCAAGCTCCTGATAAAGTGATTTAGAAAGATGTCATCAAATTTCGACGTTAGTGAAACCATCGTGGTATTAAAGCGTTTCAGGTAAATCGATTCTTCTCAATTGTATCACTTAGTTAAAGTCTATGGAACTTGTCCTCCCAGTCCAACACAGCAACGTCGTTGGATCATCACCTATAATATACGAGGCATGAACAAGGATCGATACAATCGAGCCCAACGAAGATATGAATTATAATTCATGAGCTGTAATATAGCTTAAGTTAGATTTTAACAAGGTGACATGATAGTACCATAAAGTGAACTTGAGTGGTGGTCACCGTTGGTAAAGTGACATGAGCTTAAGCAGTAAGGCTTCCCTGTGAGTTTCTCACTATTTCGTTCGACCACCTTGATACTAGGTATTAACTGCTTGCACCGTAAGACCTATTACCTACGAGTTAGGAAAATCTCCTCGACTCAATAACCATGCTGACCATTAGGTTGGCACGTAGTCGTCCTACCTATATATTACTATATCATAACAAAATTTCACCTGGTGCAGAATTTTTTGCATGTGAACCTCTGAGTGATCATCGCGTGCTCTATTTGCCGCTACAAGAGTGTGAACACTGCTTCTGGTTTAGCAGTGAGAGTGTAACCACGGTAACAACTATAACCCATGAACATGTAGGCAAGCTGTTATTCATCACTGTATCCAGTCAGCAGCGGTACCACTCCCTTTATCAGTCTGGAAGAACTCTGCATGCACAATAAACTCAAAAATGTTGTGCGAAAGATGTCATCGATTGTCTCCCGACGCTTACCTTGTAAAAACCATCAAGTTGTTATAAACCTGCGAACTCTATTGCCTCATCCATGATAAAGTCGACTTCTTCTTATATTATCCACCTTTAGCAAGTCCTTTCGAAACTTCGTCACATCAGTCCAACTACCAGGGACAAATGCTGATTATCAACCTTAAATTATAATCAGGGAACTAGCAACCAATGATCAAACAATATGTTGTCGGACATACTTTTTCAGAATGTTCTAATCTATTAAATTAGAATAAAAAATTGCTTTGCATATCTCAGAAGTACGTTTGTTACTAATGGTAACATTGTATTAAAGATACCATAAATAGTGAATACTTTTCATCAAAGTAGTGGTACAATAAGACATTGCAAAAGTTGTGAAACCTTAGTAAGACATGCACACAACGTAGAAGCGCTTCTCTTACGATTTGTTCAGTTCATACCATGATTTCTGTAGTGGCCAGTTGACTTAGATTTCAAGGTAGCCAACGACTTGTGGAACAGATTGAATTATTACTCTACTAAGTTAATGAAGATATAATATCTTATGTCAAATAATAACTAAACGGGCTGTCTCGTTGCTATTTACGCTACGATAGTTTAACACATATACTATACTCTCTAGTATGTAGCGGTGGCAGGAACCTTAGGACCGTCTGGGTTGAACCATCGCGGTGCTACAATTTCTCATGTTTACGGTTAGGTTGAACAATGTGGATCCATTGGTTGAAAGGCACTGATGCCAGCGTCGGATTTGGGCTGGGAAACGGATACACCCATCGTCATTGGCTAGCGTGTATACACTGGTATTCAATGTCCTAATGGTAGCGTCGGTGACAGCTTCCATCAGAGTGGACTAAACAGGCTGATCATACTGACTAAGCCATAAAAGAATTAAAAATTTGGACAGACAAAGGATCCCCTATGTCTACCGCAGACGTCTATCCTGTAACAATGATGTACATCAAACATTGTTTTATAAAAATACCTTCATGGGAACTTCATATTTAGCACTCATCCCATAATAAAGTACTATCTATTATATGTTCCTGCTCTTATCCTTTACAATCACGTATTCGCCAATATCGCTAAGGTCACAGAGGGAACAAATGCCCGAATTTATCAACGCTCGTAAAACTTGAGACATCAAGCGAACCTTAGCATTAACCCACCTCTATTCAAACCAAATTATGGTTGCTTTGAATCATGCTCTTTCAAAAGTTGTTCTAAATGCCATTAAAATTTAAATACAACAATATTTGCTTTTTTGATTTCAAATATTTTATACTATATTATGATATTACATTACCCCCTTCATACGAAAGAAACACTCTTGCATTGAAAATTAAGATCTAAATAAAGACTCATTACAAACGTTGCACAAGCTTAGTACAGAGAACATACTCAAAGAACTTTCTTAAAGATTTGTTCCAAGTTGCATAGCGCAGATTATGCGAGCTGCTGTTACAGTAGTTTTCAGGTAAATTATTATGGAATAAAATTTGTTAAATTAAATTCTACAGACAATGATGCAAAACTGGTAAATACTATTGATTTCGTAACTAAAGTAAAGCAAAAGGGGTGTCTCCGTATCAGCTATTTGTCAAGTTATTAACAGCATAAACTGCCAACTGCCTCCGTAGCCTAGTGGTATGGGCGTGTGCTTTAGAAACCGGAGGTCGTGGGTTCGAATCCTGCGGGGACGCAACAAATTTTCATTGTTGTTTCCTGTTGGTTAGGGCAATTTGGGCCGATCACCCAATTGTCTGAAAAGTAAGATGATCCATGCGTCGGATGGGCATGTAAAGTCGGTCCACCCACCAACCCGCATTGGACCAGCGTGGTGGGATACGGTCCAAACCCTAATGGATATGGGTGTATTAGGAGGCCTATGTCCAGCAGTGGACTAAAACAGGCTGATGATGTAACAGCATAATATGCCACAGAGCTGAGTTTATTTGCGAGTCTATCAATATGTTGGTCCCCACATATTCTACTGTGTCTACTGTTCTTTCCCCTTCTGTAGTCATAAATTTAACACATTTTCTTTTAATTATTTCTATTGTTTACGCGAATATTAAACATTATTAAATAAAATGACTTTACGGATTATATCGGGTTTATTTAACATTTTTAAATTCCCGACGTTTCAATCTTGCTGCGTGCCGGCGTGGTCACGGGGTAGACTGAGATGTCATGCATCTTATTGCCAGTGCTGAAGCAGGGTTTCCAGATCTTAATTTTAATTAATTATTTTTAGTTTTTATGACAAATGAACTGGTTTCATCTTTACAGCCAGCAGTGGGTTTAAATTTTAATTTAAGGTAGAACCCAACCACCTTCTCTATTTAAATTTTGATGTTTTCTAATCTCAATAGCCTCACGGATCATCCTTGGTAGAAATCAGTGTTCTTTAGCGAGGATTTGTGGTCGATCAAATCTGATGCAATGGTTTGGGTGATTTAAAGCATGGTCACACATTGCCGACTTTTTGGGTCTTTATGGTTCTAGGTCTTTATGTTTATTGTCAGCTATATGTTCCTTCACGCGGGTTCTTATTGCTCGCTTTGTCTGTCCAATATAAGACACAGTGACCGAGTGAAGGCAGCCACAGAGGAGCGAGTTCCTGCTGTTCTACCTTTTATGAGAGGCGTAACTGACAAGATAGGCTACATTTTGAGGCGGGCTTCAATCAAAACTTATTTCAAGCCGCTGAAGAAGATTGGGCAATTCCTACCACCTGTCAAGTGCAATATTCCTCTAAAAGATCCAGGAGTGTACAAGCTAGATTGTGACTGCGGCCTCTCTTATATTGGGACGGTAGCTTTCCGCTAACTCTGTGTTGGATGAACCTTACCATTTATAAAAATTTTATCTGATGAATTTTTAATTTTATGGAGGACTACATCCAGCTGTGGACTAGCAATGGCTGATGATGATAATGGTGCATGATATTTCAAAAGCTTTTAGGAAAGTTAATTGAAAAACAAGCTATTTATTTTTTAATATTTCCCGGTGGTTTACACTGCCCCTGTAAAAAGGGGACCTCCCCTTTTTACAGGGGACAGTGTAAAAACACTACTGTATTCCGGTTTGAAATGCACCGTAGCCAGCGTATTTACTGAGTAAACGAGACTTAACATCCTACTTCTCACGGTAGGCAGCGCCTTGGTGATATTAGTATTGCCACTGTCTATGGGCGTCGGTGACCACTTTCCATCAGGTTGCCCCAGACTGCTCGTCTGCCTGCATATTCAATAAAAAAATCTTTGATTAACTGCAATAACAAAATTTTTATTAAAAATTATGAAATATTGTGCATTTGAATGATGCATTGAAAAAGTGTTATGTTATATCTACGTTCTTTTGCAACGTATAATTTAATGTGGTTTGATTCCTAGCACGTTTTCGATTGGTCGGGTGCATCGTTATATCTAACATGGGGTTTCAAGTTTTTGCATAACATCATTTTGTATGCAATCCCCATGGAATTCTGTCATAAATCTTTGAATATTATATGCGCGTAATAATATAACATTATCAGAAAGAAGCAAATATTAATAGTTTTCATTAATTCCTTTAGAGTAGCGAATGTATTATTGTTGTGTAATTAATAATAAAACACAGCATCATCTAGTCCAAAACTAAGCAAAGCTTCTACTGTGGAAACTAGATGAAAAACAAACTTTTTAAACTTTTCTTTGATAAATAAATACACATAGACACGAGAAAAGCACTAAGTTAATCGCACATTTTTTTCCCGTGGTAGAATCGAACCCACACCCTCTGGCGTGCTGCTATGCTAACCACTACACCAAGTGGGTCGTCAATAATTAAACTACGTGTTAGTACCATACTAATCTTTGTTTGCTTCTGTAATATACTTTATTAATGAAACGGCTACATTCCTTGGTTTTGGCAAAAGTAACCAAAATATCTGTATATATGACCGATTTTGGCCGGAATCACAGTTTAAGAAATTATTTATTAGTGGGTGATGTCACCTTTTCCAATATTTATTACTTATTCATGTCCTCGTGTAACCGTCAAAACCCGAAATAGTCTATTCTTTTGTACCTCAAGAGCATCATGCCATTAATATTTTACAAAAAATTTATACTACAAGTATTTTGTTTATCGTTGTAGGGTTATCACAAAATCCATTTTAGGCGAAGTTTCTAATCCCCGTATTTCTTATAAATGTTAGGTATTAAACACCTTGTGCAATTGATTTGTAAAAACTAGTTAAAGTTTAAGAGGTAAAATTTAAAACTTTGTTCCTGAACTGGTGTACAATATCCGCGAGCCCATATCTCTTTATTTTAATAATAGCTCAAAATAACCATTTTACATCAAAATGGACATTTAAGAAAAACTGCTAGAATTTATGTTATTAAAATTTTATTAAAAAAGATAGTGTTTAGTATTTATAATGAAATACAAAATGCTAAGACTATTGACCATGCTACCCGAAATTGCTCTGAAACGTCGGGAATAGGGTCAAAGTATTAAGATAGAAAAAATTGTATATAATTATAAAATATTTTTACAGTACGCAAAAGGCTCGAAATAACATGTTTAGATAGATGAAACGAATTTATATATTGCCAGTCGCAATCACATTAATACAGCGTGGCAAGATGAGCGTAAATTTTGGCGGCAACATCAGGTTTATTTAACATGAGTAGAATTTGTTTAAACTGTACCTAATAATGCAGCATTCTCAATTTTATCAAGATACTTGGAACACTAGGTATTTAAAGTTAAAATAACTTGCACCCACCGATAGTTTATACGTCCAATAAATTGTGACATATCACACACATACATCATCAGCCTATGTTAGTCCACTGCTGGACATAGGCCTCCCTTAATACACCCCGATCCATTAAGGGGTTTGGACCGTATCCCACCAGCTGGTCCAATGCGGTTTAGTGGGTAGGCCGACTTTTTTACATGCAAATCGACGCATGGATCATCTTACTTTTCAGAAAATTGGGTGATCGGCCGAAATTGCCCTAACGAATTAGGAAACAATAATGAAAATTTGTTGCGTCCCCGCAAGATTCGAACCCACGACCTCCAGTTTCTAAAGCACACGCCCATACCACTAGGCTATGGAGGCAGCTTGTGACATAACTTTTAAATATATCTCATCATTATTATATTTCATCATATTATCATTACCGTGATGTTGCCGTTTCAGGTTGGAAGCGAGTAGAAAAATTTTACAGTTTAAATTAGTCTACAGAGTAATCCTGCATAAAATTTGATGACATTAATATGCACGAAAAATATTAAGATCATGAAATTTCTTAATGTTACTAAGGAGAATGGAGAATTAATTTCAGTCTTTGTGTAATAAGAACTTTTGTACCGAAATTACAATTTCGAAACTGCAATATTCGTGCATTTCTGTGTCGAGTGTAAAGTGACTACAAGTTTCCACTTGATGAAGCTTTTTGCGAAAATTTACAATTTCCCTGTCACTTGTAATATTGCAAATGCTGTTACGACTTTTAAATTTGAATAACGGTGTGAATGCATAAAATTTTGGACAAAATACTTTTTCTGATCTTTATTTGAGATTTATTTAACAGTTTTTGTTACATACAAAAATACTTTCCTTTTCACATTTATTACACTACATATATATTACAAAAAAATGTAGTTGACATTTTTTTACACAACATATTTTATAACTTTTCTCTTGTTTATTTACATAAAGATAGTTCAATTTTCAAATGCCAATTTTTTAATAATAATGTTTTAGTGTATTAAAATAAATATCTATTTTCTAATTAGATGATTATTTTTACTTTGCAACTACATTTTTTAAATAATATAAGAAATGGGGCCACATGGGGTAAAGTTTACTGTTTAATACCATTTGGGTACTGAAAAGTTAAACCATGGAATGTAATTAATTAGTTTAAAAGTCAAAGCTTCTAGTTGAAGTGAAAAACCTTAAAATGTTTTAATCCAAAGGCGTTAAAAAAATTAAGTTGCTGTTATCACCATTATTAAATTAGTTTTATATCTTTTTACTAAATTTAGACTAAAGGGTACAATCGTATTTTAATAATACTTGATACATATCATTGAACAAAAGATCTAATCGATCTGGTCATAATAATTAATTTTACAAATTTTAATTGATATTTTGAACAAAATTCTCTAAAAGTTTTTGCGTCTTCGTAGAAGTGATTGAATGTTAACTAAGGCACAATTTGAATTAATAAACTGATAATCAATAAATAGTTCATCTTAAAAAGTTCGCGATTTTATTAAATTACTTGCCTTATCAGTTTCTATTGGTAGATGACGTTATTATTACTTATAAGTTGTACATTTTAGTAAATTACTTTCAATGTTTAGAAACTTTTTGGCGCTTAGCAGTTCGAAATAACATATTTTTAATATGAAGTTAGGACACTACCCGAACTATGTTAGTTTAATTCTAAGCGAAATAAATATTCTATTTCCTTTGTCTAGGTAAATTACTAACAACGGCACCCTTTAAATCAAACAACAGTATCATCATCATCATCAAATCAGCCTAATAAAGTCCACTGCTGGACATAGGCGTCCCCCATGAGTCGCCAAGAGGCACGATTCTTCACCACCTGCATCCACCGACTTCCTCCAACTACAGTATAGTTTGCACTTTTTATTTTGCGGCAGAAATAAGTGCCAAACCTAACTAATTGAATATAGCCCAAACTAATAGTAGTATTTAGGTAGATACTGATGTGTTCTCTAATATTGTAGAACATACTTTTGTTCGGTAATCAATAGTCTACGCAGCGGTTGCGAAAATACACCTTTTAGATCACTTTTTAGACAATGGGTCAAGTTAAGTTTGAGTAAAAAATCCTTATGTATTATGACAACAAATGTAGCCTTATTTTAATAAGGGTAAATGTATCTGTCAAATGGTGAAAGTATTTTCCAAATCGGCACAGGAGAGTTTCAATGCATTTATTACAAAAATTCATACCAATCCTGCCTCTTTATATTTTATTATTACTCTAATAAAATATTATTTATTATTATATTATTGTCATGAGCCTAACGTAGTACTGCCTAAAAGGTAAAAGGACACATTTTCAAACATACATTAACTGTACCAAAAAATGCCAATGCCTTAATGGTGAAATTGTAATTTTGTAGTTAACGCTATTTTGAAATGAAACATTAATAGTTATGATGGCCATTTATAGTTTCGTACAATATTTATTGACAAATTATATGATTATTGGTCTTTATGGGACTCCAATATTACATTTGTCTGTACCTGTTCGTTTTTAATCCACAAATAACGGCTATAAATGGGATCAATTCTAAAATTTAAATAATCCATACAAGCGTTTAGTGCAGGAATAAATATTAAATTATGAATTGATTGAATTCATTGATCTCGCTATTAGAATTATATAAAATTAGTAATATTAAACTTTTGAATTATACTATTTGAAGTAATTGAAGGAAAGGAAGGACACCTTGAGAAGGTGTGTTAAAAACAATTACGCATTTTTTTTTAGTTTTTAAAAAGTGTGTTTGCACTTATGTACACTTTAGAAGTCATACCACTTTGGCATAACATGATAATAATCTTTTAAAAGTTTTATCTTTACGCCTTACTCTGCGTTTGTAGAAAAAAGACACAATAGAAAAAAGGTATTTAATACATTTAAAGTTGTAATATAACGCATTATCTAGCAAAATTAAGTTTATTGAAATAATACAGAAAAAAACTAATAAGTTGACTATAGATAATTTCAGGGTTTTTTGTTTGACGGTATGACTTTTGGCGCGAACGTCGTAAAATTTTATTCCGAAAGATATAACTTCAAAACACCTTTTTATTAAGAATTAAGCTAATAATATCTAGATTTTTAAAAGCCTATATGTCTTCACCATCTATATCACTGAAGTGGATGCCATCCAAAATGTCTATGCCAAAAATACCGATCGCATCGGTGGGAGATGGGTGAGTAAGAGACTTTAACATTATGCTATTACCCAAAAATTTCCCTAGCATAAATATTATGAGCGTTTACTGGGATTTCTTTCTTTCACCTCCTTATAATAATTCGGCATTAATTAACTTGCGTTTATCATCGATGCAGACAAAGAAACCATAAAAATATTTAAATGTATAGAAAACATAATAGTAAAAAGTTGCATCTGTAAGGCTAAACTTAAGTTCACTAAACACATTTCATTTAATTTCGTATGTCACACTCGCTCTGCTCCCGACGTGAGAGTAATGAAACAAGTTTTGAGGTTAATAGCAAAGCTTTTCAGCACTTTAACTCTATTTTAGAGCTTGCTTTATTTCTAAATAGAAGTTCGAAATAATAACTATTATCGACGACTAGAAGTCCACCCGGCTTCGCACGTACTTTTTGACAAAACCCATATTTAAAATGATGAAAATTTTAATATTTCAAATAAGAAACCCTGCCGGTTATTTCAAACACATTAAAATACAGGCATATCTCATCTAAGTCTTTCTGTGATCGTGGACGCTGGAAAGGGTCCGAAACGTCGGGAATAAAATATAAAGAAAAACGTAAAAATAGATACAATGGTGAAAATAAAGATATTTTAGGAGTATTTTCTTTACACCTTGAGTTGATTTCCAGTCCTCTTTTATATAAATGTATGTATTTGTTATTTTATTACCTATTAAGCTAACAGCTATATGATTAAGGTATTACTCGGTTTAAATAACCTAGTAATAATTAATGTTAGATGTTAGAAGTCGTAAATAGTAAACATTATCGTTTGTATTGCTTGTCTTGACCCAGTTAGACATGTTTGATCATTGCGTTTGGTCATTAGTTCCAGAAATTAATTACCCAAATTATTGTAATTGACCATTAGTTGCATGTGTTCCGTCAGACTAATTGATTACAATTGAAGCTGTGTCATTGATTTGAAACGGTTTTACTTCTAACCGGTTTAATGAAAAGAAATGTGCATATAACGTGTATTTCAGTAATATTTTAACTGTAATGAAATTATTTATTTGATGACTACGTGGAAAAGTAACTTATTGGCAATTTGGTCTTTTGTCATTGCCGCCGTAGCCTAGTGGTAAGGGTCCTGCGGTTACTCAACTACTTTTCTAACTCCTTTCCTAGTTGGTTAGGGCAATGCGGGCTGGTCACCCGATTGCCTGTAAAGTAAGATGATTCATGCATCGGAGGGACATACATGCCTTATCTCTCTCCGGTCGTGTCGATTATCCGTCCCATCGGGCTTTGTGTTTCTATTTTTTACAAAAGAATAGGCAGTGCACCTGTGTTTGCGCGTACACTTGGACAATGTAATATCTCCAGCGCAGTTGGCTGATTTCTAATACGACCGCGGTAGTCGGTCATCATTATTTTGTAATAAATCGTTAGTATAACAGTAAATAAGTGTAACACTAATAACAAAAGTATTAATAGATATTAACAAAGCGAAATAAAATGTGATCCATATTTTCCTTACCGTTCCTTTGCGACGCTGTAAGCCACGCCGCATGTCTTCAATTAGAGTCAGTCTTCGACATTGCGCACCGTGTCATGTTGATACTCATATAATAAACTTAATTCGAGAAGCAATGATTGCATACTACATACCTCAGTTGACACCTTGCGGCTATCACTAAATCAACCTTGTGTATACTGTGCCTGATTAACAAACGAATATAAAATTTACCAGGGTGCTCTCCACGATTCTCAATTTAAAGCTTCAGTTAACAACTTTAATTAAAAATGAACCCTCATTAATTTGAAAAGCTCAGCATTTAGTTTAATGATGCCCTAAACCGATCGTTAAGTGAAGTCCAAACTTAATGGTTCGTTAAAGCTGAAACACTAATTTATAGACAAAAAAGAAAATATTTAAAAATATATTTTCAAGAAATTTTGCCTTGATCCAAAGTCTCTTCCGGCTTAAGAGAATTTTTATTTTAATATCGAAATAAACTAATTTATACCGGCATTTCATAACTTATATTGATCATTTTAATGTAAGATGGGCATGGAGATTTTTGTCTTCCCTTTAAAACTAAATGTATATTATATTTTTTAATACCCCATTGTATCATTATTACTCTTTTAAAATAACAAAATTACTGATGATTTTAAACTTTACATTAATTTTAATTTATAAAACGTTAGTTATAAACTGATGCGGCATGAATGTTGTTTCGATAATTAGAAACAAACAAGCAGTACAGTCGATGCTGTTCGATATCAAGCAAATTTGTGTGCGATGCAAACAGAGGGTGTTACACAATGGACGTTCATGCTGGAATTAATTGATGCGAGGATAGTTGAGGCCCTATTCATTGTATAATTGGAAATGGCGTGCGATATTGTAACATACTGTATATTTATTTCTAAACTTATATTATAAAGAAGTATAATACGATTTTTGTATGTAAAATATATATATAATACATAAACCCAAAAAAATAATAGACCAATTTCAAATATTACATTGCATTGTCATTTATGTATGTATTATTATATATTGGCTTCATTTATTCCTACCGGTCACAGAGTTTGTTATTTATCAACGATATTTACAAGTTAAATCCTGAGAGGGCAGCACTGAAATTTTCGGTAATCAAGAAAGTGACAGAACATTACTATTTAAAAATATATTTATTGCTTTTCGAAGTTATCTCCGCGAAATCTGACACATTTTTTCATACGATGAAACCAATCATTGAAGCAACCATTCCATTCGGATGTTTCGGTCTCTGAAATGGCTGTTCTGTAGGAGTCCAGAGCTTCTTCAGTCGATGAAAATCTCTGACAACGCAAGTTATTCTTTATTTTAGGAAACGTATAGACGTCATCAAGGCTCAGGTCGGGGGATGATTTAATAATTATATGTTTCCTTGCTCTAAAAATCTTTTGTTCTGTCCGCGTTGCAGTTCTCTTTACGGAGTTTAGAAACGACCTGTGGCAAACAAATGCTAGCATACCACTTCGAAAGTCATGATAAATATGCTCTTGAATTTTCTCGAGCAAACTTCTTAGTAAGACTCAGACTTGCGAGACGAATCTTTTTAAATAAATAAATGGTATTCGATTATTAAAACCAAGGAGTTTGCGATTAAAAAGATTTTAATATGGCAAACATAATAGAAATATTTCATTCCCGATACTTTTAGTGCAGCTCTCGTAATTACACAAAGGACTGACAGGAGAACGGGGAAGTTTACTTGTACGGTAAAGTAGCAGTATAAAATAAACGCTTGTTATTTGGCTAAAGTCACTTTAGATAGCGTAAGGTGAACAAGAACAAAATAGAACAGAGACGCAACATCTATTGTCTAAAATGGCAAACAAACTTTTGGCATTTTCATAAAAATCACTCACTTTTCCTGTAGGTGATATTAGTATAGAAAGAAGAAATTGGCGCACCTTTACTTTCAGCCTGCAATACTTAGAAAACGGACAATTTCGAATTTTACTGTTTTTTTATGTAATAAGTTATTAAAAAAAACTAAATCATTTTCCAGTGGCTGTCTAAAAATGAAAAGCTTGGAATTTTATATTTTCCTCGATGGTTAACAAATTAAATTTGCTTTCAAAATATTTGTGCTGAAGAATTAATTAGAGCGAGTATGGTGGAGAAGCTCTCATGAATAATTCTATAGAATATGAGTGAATACAAACCAGTCCACTTTACTTTAAATGAAAATTATATATACATATAATGACTTTATTTATTGGTGATGTCTATTAATTGAGCTTAAAAACTAGTGGTATAATTAATCTTTCAGCGTTTCCAGAGGGGTATCCAATAATTTTTATCATCATATATAACACATTTTATAATCATTACGGACAACTGATGGCACAGTGTAAATTTTAAAATAGACTATTTCAAAGAACATTTACCTGCTTTTGCTAGGGTAATTAAAGAGGATTTCTATTTCGGTAAAAATTACTAGACGTGCGAGTACAATGATCAGTTTATGTTTGAAAGTTACCATACCTTGTGTCATTATAAGGAAGGCGTTATAATGTACAGAACATTTCAAATCTAATGAGCAGATTTTTATGCCTAGATCCTTTTTTTAACGTTTTACCACTTCTTGCTTTAAAAAATACTCAGCTCTTTAGTTATAGCAAAAGTCGTTATGTATATCGAACCATTACTTCATACAAATCTTGTTTTTATTATAATGTATTCCTACAGATTACTATATATACACCAACTCAAAGCTAACCTGGCTAAGGCACATATGAAACTGGAACTGTTACGTGCGAACATATATTCGAATAAATCCCTCACTGAAACTGACAAGGACGCACTCCGTTAGGCTTTGTATAAAGGCTGTCTATATTCAGAATGTATACGTGTTACAATGATAAGTCAATATCAGTAACAATGGTTTAGGCTGCAATACAAAGACCTCAACGATTTAACACCTAAGTTACAAATACCTATCAGCTTATTTATTAAACTAACTGGAGCAATTATTATCTAAAGATTTAGTTATTAATAAGTATGACTTATTTCATACTTAAGTTTAATACATAAAAATAATAATGACAGCAATAGGAAAATGATTGTTCCTATTGCCTGGTAGATTATCCCATCGGCCACACCACACACCTCCACCTTTGCACAATTTTTTTGAGCATGAAGAATAAGTTATTCATTTAAACATCATTTATACGTTGCTAAGCTTTGTCGCTTTAAGTTGCCAATATAAGTTAAAAGACGTAGTTTGAAAATCCGCTTGGCACAATGGTTAGCGACCCTGAATGCTGCGCCAAACGGCATGGGTTCGATTCCCACCACCGGAAAAATATTATGTAACGAACATAGTTTTTTTCTCGTGTCTCGGTGTTTTACATATTAAATATGTAATTATAAAAAAATACAAGTCAATGTATTTATCAGAGAACTGCCTCCGTAGCCTAGTGGTATAGGCGTGTGCCTTAGAAACTGGAGGTCGTGGGTACGAATCCTGAGGGGACTCAACAAGTTTTCATTGTTGTTTCCTAGTTGGTTTGGGCAATTAGGGCCGATCACCCAATTGTCTGAAAAGTAAGATGATCCATGCGTCGGATGGGCATGTAAAAAGTCGGTCCACCCACCAACCCGCATTGGACCAGCGTGGTGGGATACGGTCCAAAATCCCCTAATGGATGGAGGTGTATTAGGGGAGGCCTATGTGTAGGGGTCCAGCAGTGGACTAACACAGGCTGATGATGAGTATTTATCAGTCATCCAATTTTGGGGCTAGATGATGCTGTAATTGTCCTGAACTATTAAATTATATTACAGTCAGAATACTATTTCTAAAAAGGGTACTCGGAAAAAAAAAGTATCGATATTGACGTTTTGTCTGTCCAAGTTCGTGTATAAAAGTCGGGCCTAAAATATAGCGAGATAGCTTCCTATAAACCGCTACCAGAAGGAACTTCACCTCATTTTCACTCTTAGAAATTTGTAAAATTGCTGTAATTCTTAAATCAGTATAAATTATCAACGGAGAAACGCAAATGAGATATATTTTACTTAATGCAACAGCGATTTATTTGAATCACAAGTTACATGTAACAATTTGTTTCAACTTGGCGTTACATTTGTTGGAAATTCTGCAATTTTGTTGTCGCTTGGCTGAATTTCGTTTGTTATAAGTTGAAGACAAGACAGAACGTTTAGTATGTGTAGGTTTTGTCTTTTATTAAATGTAAAAATTTAAATCTGTTTATACGTAGCGAGTTAATTAAAGATGGAAAAGGTTAGTTTTGAAGACAAAAGAAGCTTATATTTTTTCTATTATTATCTTTAATAAACAAGTTATTTCAACTTGTTTGTAAAATAAAAGTTTAAATTAGTGGTGGAGTTAATTATAACTTAAATATTTTTATTGTTATTTCTAACTACCTTTGGCACCTAACGTTTAAAAAACAATTTGCGACAATAATTTTTCATTATATCCACATAATAGTAAATATAAACTTATAAAATCCTCAAGGAACACAAAAACGTTTAAAAAAGTCATGTTACAAGCTTTATATATTTAGAAATAAAATGTTATTTTTAATAAACATAGCGAAAGATTAAGCCTTTTGAATTTTAATCAAATAGGGTACGACTTGAAAAACAAGAGCAAATAAGTGGTATTAAGCTGTGCAGGCAGATTAGATACGGGTATATCCTAACTCCTAATATGGTTTACAGTTCAACCTCCAACGATTTATTTTTAAAATAAATAATTACGGAACAAAGTTCATTCTATGACGAGAAAAGAATACTAAAGAACAACATTTTTGAATCATAAGTTTGATTACGATATATTTATAATAATTATAATTTTTCATTTGTGTTATATAACAATTTCTGTTTTAGGATTTTTATATTGTAAGATTTTCAAAATAGACAAATATTAATCTTATTAAAGAAAGTTAGGTATTAGTCGGCCCTCATAAGATCTTACGACCTTCAAATATTCCTTCTTGTAATTACCCTCCCGAATATAGTGCATCCCTTGAGGTTTATGAATACCGTACTTCCTTAATTTCGGTTAATACCGTAGTGAGTAAAATATATATAACAGAGGAATACTATGTACTTGTCAGGTATCTAACCATCAGGTGGTGACTAGTGGTTTCTGACAAGAATGATTGGTACAAACACTTTTTCATTTCATTATTACATTGTTGCTCTTCAAATCCTATGCGCATACTAACTTGTATGTAAACTGTTGCATACGACATGTTTAAAGTATGGGTAGAACTCGCTCACTAACTCTTCGGATCCAATTAAGATTTAAAAATAATTCTTTGCTCTCCTTTAAAATATCTAAATAAAACAAAATATTGCGTATTCTTTAAATGTAAAATACGTCTGGAGTACAAAACCCCGTCTTAATGTACTTTACGTCGTTTTCATTTTTAATTACTGCGCTTTTAGATTTATTTCTTGTAATCTTGTTACAAGAGGAGTATTTGCCTGATTTATGTAACTCACCCTATCTGCTAAATGACGCTAGACCTAAAGTTATTTGTCTTCTTCTATAGAGGGGATAATTTGTTATAAAGTACAATGTTCTGATATTTCATCTCAGTTTTTTTCATGTTTTTGTAATATTGTATTGATGATTTTGTTGAAGTAGACACTTAATTCCGTTATTCACACTTGATATATAAGATAAGTAAAGCGATTAATGTATATGGGAAATATTTTAAAGTGAAAGATATGACATCATCTGTTAAAAAAATATTTTAATTAAAATAAAAGTTTAGGTTTAATCAAAAACTGACATATTTTATGACTAGCTGTTAGCCGTGACTTCGTCCGCGTGAAATAGGAGAAATGGCCGCAAGGCGAATAAAAAATATACTGTATAGTATAATATAAATGAGGTGTTTTTATTGTATAAGTCTGTCATTAGACACAAAGTTGTATGGCTTTTACTTTACTGATGACGAATTTCCATATTGTCTTATATTCCTAGTTCATCCTCGTACAATATGAAAGTAGATAATTGCTAGAACACCACAAGGACGATTTCTATCCTAATTATTCTAAGTATTTACTAGCTTATTTATTAGCTTAGACAGTAAAGACGGACAGACGAACAGACAGACTGAGTTACTTTCGCGTTTATAATATTTCTATAGATTCTATTTATTATTTCATCATCAACCTTAAGATCATCATCATCAGCCTGTGATAGTCCAATGCTGGACATAGGCCTCCCTTAATACACCTCCATCCAATAGGGGATTTTGGACCGTATCCCACCACGCTGGTCCAATGTGGGTTGGTGGGTGGACCGACTTTTTACGTGCCCATCCGACGCATGGATCATCTTACTTTTCAGACAATTGGGTGATCGGCCCAAATTGCCCTAACCAACTAGGAAACAACAATGAAAATTTATTGAGTCCCCGCAGGATTTGAACCCACACGACCTCCAGTTTCTAAGGCACACGCCTATACCACTAGGCTACGGAGGCAGTTCTTAAGATCATGTGAGTGGGAAAATCAAGTTTTCTTAAAATAAAATATATTTTTTATACTAGCCGTTAGAATGGCGTTTTTGTAGTGTACTTAATACTAATAGAAAATACATAACTTAATTATTAAAATTGTCTCAATTGAAACTAGAAATAAAATTTAATGTTATTTACATACAACTCATGGAAGCGATTAAGGATCGCTTCCATGAGTTGTAATAAAACCCATTCAGAGTGGAGGGTCGGTTAGCTGCGATTTGGTAATCATTTAAAATCCTGTCATGTCTTTTTAGTTAGGATCAAGTGACATTTCATTGATAAGGGTTAAAATGAAATATCAAGAAAAACTTAAGGTACAGAAAATATGACCTATTTAGTATTTTCTATGTATCAATGCGTGAGGACCAACGGGCCGAAACGCCCTTTGACTGTAGGTCTAGTCCACAAGTGTGCCGTTAATAGCGGTGCTATGAAACGCGCTATGCTTGGAGTTTCTTTTTCAGATGAAATTCATAATAAAAAATCCGGCAAATGACTAAAGTCATCGATATAGTGCATAGGATTAGCTCGTTGAAGTGGCAGTGGGTCAATTATGTGATCAGAAAAATCTCTGGTACCAATAAGGTTCTACAGTGGAGGCTGTGTTCGAGAAGGCGGAGCGTTGTCATGCCCCATTCCAGATGGGATGCCGATCTCCGTGCATTAATTTTTTTTGCCCTTGGTAAAATCCAGCTTACGGATTCCTCGCTGCCAGACTGAGAAGCAGTAGGGATATGTCGGGCTCCCCGGAACTAGATGAAACGGCCGGTATACTCACTAAAAACCAACGGTTTCTCCTTTCTCATGTCACTGTAGTCAGGGCTGTGGGCGCTGATGAGAGTGTTCAGCGACCCCAGCGCGACTTGGCCCTTGCGGGCCTCTTCCCTTCGGGCGTGTTGGGACACCCAGACCGTCGCTTAAGGTGCCGTGCCGGAGCAAACTGCACACCCAAACACCCCAGATATTGCCTCCACGTAGCACCCAATCAAACCCAACGTTCCATAGAAGCGTTCCCGACACCGACCCCTGTGGAACTCCACATGACATCTCGATGGTCCGGAGCCCATCTCAGAACTCGACACGTCGATGCGACAGGCAGGCCCCAATCACTTTTTGTAAGTAGGTAGGCACCACGTGGTATCGGAGCGCCTCCTTTATACAAGCAAGGGCAGAGGGTTGAAAGCGTTGGCGATGTCGAGTGACACTTCCAAAACGCCCTCACCCCGGGATACCGCATCCTACGTTAGTGACCTGACCCGCAGCACCGCGTGGCCGGTCGACCGGCCCTTTTTTTTTTGGCGTTGGAAAAATCCAGCTTACGGATTCCCCGCCGCCAAAGTGAGGGGGCAGCGGAGATATGTGGGGCTCCCTGGAACAAGATGGAGCAGCCGGTATACCCACTAAAAACCAACGGTTGTTCCTTTCTCGTGTCGCTGTAGCAGGGGCCGCGGGCGCTGATGACAGTCTTCGGCGACCCCAGCGCGACGTGGCCCTCTCACCGGGTGTGTTGGGACACCCGGATCGTCACTTTAGGCGCCGTGCCGGAACAAACAGCACGGCACTCCCTCTTGAGCCCTTCTCTGGGCGGCGGGCACCCTCTTGCCGGCCGCCCAGGGTCCCAGTGTCAAGGGGAAAGTTTGCACGCGTACGCCACTCTTCGGCTCCCTGGCCTTCATCTGCGGATAGCCAGGACGCTCAAGGCCTCCCTATCTCTTCCCGCGGCCTCCTTCCGGGCCATCACTTCCTCGCAGAAAGCAAGGATGGCGCCCCACGACCTTTCGCTCTCTAGGCATCCTGCGCACCGGCAGGAAGCAAAGGTCGTGCCCCACATTTCGCAGCTCTCGGCGTTTCTCACGCAGGCTGGGCACTCTTCCAGCGCGTGTTGGGCCGTCTCTTCGGCCATACGCCACAGTGGTGGCACTCCTCTGTAGGCTCCCTACCGGCCATGCGGCTTTGGGTACCTCCAAAACAGCGTGTCCCGGAGAACCTGCGTCGCGCAGGAATGTTAGGGAGTCGTGTCCTCTTTCTAGCCACCACTTAAGAACGGGACGTATGGCTTCTACTATTTGAAGGCCGACCCTGGGGTGCTCCAGCCGCAGCTCCCACTCCTGTATTGCAAGGGAGCGCAATTCGTCTCTGCGCCCCCTTATCTCTTCTGGAGCCCCGAGACCTCGCCTCCTCGCGCCAGAAGAAGAGTGACGCGAGAATTTCTGCGTCTAGGTCCCAGGGCAAAGAGCCATCAGGCACGCCGCCTTGCCAGAGATGGTCTGGTAGCCCCGTAAGGCCCGGATCGCCAATACCCTCTGGGTTCTCCTTAGTACGGCAGTACTCTCCTTTTGGAGGGTGTCGGCCCACACGGGTGCCCCATACAGGACCATGGACCTAACGACTTCGGCGTACAGGCCTCGACAGGAACTGCTGGGTCCTCCGGTGTTGGGGAGCAGTCTGCCGAGAGCTGCCGCTGCTCTCGCCACTGCTGCCAGGTGCTGGACGATACGGGCCGCCACGATTCTCTCAAAGAGTTTTCCCACATCGTCCAACAGCACGTTTGGCCTATAGGCGGAGGGTGAGTCCGCAGATCACCCCTCCTTTTGGATGAGGACGTGTCTGCTTGTCTTTCATTTAGTTTTTTATTATTTTTAATTAATTTATTTATTTGCACAGTGTGGTTATAAAAATGATTATCTCCTCTGTGGTATTAAGGCTTGACTCAGACAGGCAGAAAACATCGCCCTCACTCTAGGCTCCAGGCTCCGTGCATTCCTTTGGTTCAAGATGGAAGTGAGTAGCACGGGATCGACCATTAACTACCCAACGTGAGTCGAACGTAAAAAAAACTGTTTCATACAGACATGGTTAAGTATGCAGGTGAACTGCGCTTTTAGATTTATTTTGTATTCTTGTTACAAGAGGAGTATTTGACTGATTTATGTAACTCACCCTATCTGCTAATTGAAGCTAGACCTTAGTTATTTGTCTTCTTCTATAGAGGGATTATTTACTATAAAGTACAATGTTTTGATATTTCATCCCAGTCTTTTTCATGTTTTGTAATATTGTATCGATGATTTTGTTGAAGTAGAAACTTAATTCCGTTATTCACCTCGATCGTTTGAAATGGACGCATGTAGCTGCACAATATTTAATACACTACTTGATAGATAAAGCGATTAATGTATATTGGAAATATTTTAAAGTGAAAGATATGACATCATCTGTTAAAAAAATATTTTAATTAAAATAAAAGTTTAGGTTTAATCAAAAACTGACATATTTTATGACTAGCTGTTAGCCGTAACTTCGTCCGCGTCAAATAGGAGAAATATCCGCAAGGCGAATAAAAAATATACTGTATAATACAATATAAATGAGGTGTTTTTAGTGTATAAGCCTATCATTAGACACAAAGTTGTATGGCTTTTACTTTACTGATGACGAATTTCCATATTGTCTTATATTCCTAGTTCATCCTCGTACAATATGAAACTAGATAATTGCTAGAACACACAAGGACGATTTCCATCCTAATTATTCTAAGTATTTACCAAATTTAATCGATATCAGTTTAATAGCTTAGGCAGTAAAGACGGACAGACGGACAGACAGACTGAGTTACTTTCGCGTTAATAATATTTTTATAGATTCTTTTTTATTATTTCATCATCAACCTTAAGATCATGTTAGTAGTAAAATCAAGTTTTGTTAAAATAAAATATATTTTTTATACTAGCCGTTAGAATGGCGTTTTTGTAGTGTACTTAATACAAATAGAAAATTCATAACTTAATTATTAAAATTGTCTCGATTGAAACTAAAAATAAAATTGAATGTTATTTACATACAACTCATGGAAGCGGTTAAGGATCGCTTCCGAAATGATGATAAAACCCATTCAGAGTGGAGGGTCGGTTAGCTGCGATTTGGGAATCATTTAAAATCCCGTCATGTCTTTTTAGTTAGGATCAAGTGACATTTCATTGATAAGAGTTAAACCGAAATATCAAGGAAAAACTTAAGGTACAGAAAATATGACCTATGTAGTATTTTCAATGTATCTGCGTTTTCCCGTGAGGACCAACGGGGCCAAAACGCCCTTGACTGAGGTCTAGTCCACAAGTGTGCTGTTAATCGCGTGCTGAACGCGCTATGCTTGGAGTTTCTTTGCCAGATGAAATTAATAATAAAAATCCGAGATGTCGATCTCCGTGCATTATTTTTTTGCCGTTGGAAAAATCCAGCTTACGGATTCCTCGCTGCCAGAGTGAGGGGCAGCAGTGATATGGGGCTCCCCGGAACTAGATGAAACGGCCGGTATACACCTAAAACCAACGGTTTCTCCTTTCTCTGTCGCTGTAGTCAGGGTTGTGGGCGCTGATGTGAGTGTTCCAGCGACCCGTCACGACGTGGCCCTCGCGGGCCTCTTCCCTTCTGGCGTGTTGGGACACCCAGACCGTCGCTTAGGTGCTGTGCCGGAGTAAACAGCACACCGAAACACCCGATATTGCCACCACGTAGCACCCAATCAAGCCAACGTTCCATAGAAGCGTTCCCAACACCGACCCCTGTGGAACTCCACATGACACCTCGATGGTCCGGAGCCCATCTCGGCCGGGAACTCGACACGTCGATGCGACAGGTAGGCCCAATCACTTTTGCAGTAGGGAGGCAACCGTGGTATCGGAGCGCCTCCTTTATACAGGCAAGGGCAGAGTGTTGAAAGCGTTGGCGATGTCGAGTGACACCGCCAAAACACCCTCACCCGGGATACCGCACCTGCGTTAGGGACCTGACCGCAGCACCGCGTGGACGGTCGACCGGTCCTTGCGGAACCCATACTGCCACTCCGCCAGCTTTGGACCGACGTGCTCCAGGTGCTGGACGATGCGGCCGCCACGATTCTCTCAAAGAGTTTTCCCACATTGTCCAACAGCACGTTCGGCCTATAGGCGGAGGTGAGTCCGCTGGTCGCCCCTCCTTTTGGATGAGGACGTGTCTGCTTGCCTTGCATTTATTTTTATAATTTTTTTATTTATTTATTTGCACAGTGTGGTTATAAAAATGATTATCTCCTCTGTGGTATTAAGGCTTGACTCAGACAGGCAGAAAACATCGCCCTCACTCTAGGCTCCAGGGCTCCGTGCATTCGCTGGTTCAAGATGGAAGCGAGTAGCACGGGATCGGCCGCTATGTCCTTCATTGAAAAAGGCCTATGTCCAGCAGCCGACGAATAAAGGTACGACACTAATACGCAGTAGCTTCCAATATGTACTACCATACCTAACCCAAGTTACAGATGGAAATTAAGTTAACAACGTCAAATGTCAAACACAATTGGCGCCAAGGGATTCATAATGTCCGCGGTTCACAAATAAGAACACGCCCGCTTCTGGCGCCATTTGTTTTTGACACTTCATTTTTTCACATAAATTCCAGATTTAAGTTGGATTGACAATAGACGATGTTACATAAATTAGCTTTAAGAATACCTGCTATAGATACTTATTAACGCCTCATTGCTATCAGTTTACTTTTTGGACATAGACACTAGTTTTATTGGTTATAGTTTTTTTACTTTAATCAAGTCTCCAATTTTTTACTATTTTATATATAGTATTTATTAATGGCTTATTTTGCGACCCTTTTATAACTTAACAGGCGTACGTGATTCACAATCTACATGCCGTAGTGAAACTAGTCATGAGTTCAAATCCCGCGAAACAATTTTTTGCTATCAGTAAGTTCACACTTCACATAAACATTACACCTAAAACAGCGATGAAAAACTTAGTTATAGATTTTATATGTATATTTATCATCTATATTATTGCATTTCAGACACAGGTTTATATAAGATAGTTGACCTAATTCTGTTTATATTACGTTGTCATATCTGGTTTATGAATATTCTCTTCATTTGAATAGTGATTTATATGCATGAATGTTTGACCAAAGCAGTCAAGTTTAATAGCAATGTTCTACATTTGGTGTTAGTAATCAATAAACGAAGATTATTTTTTTACTTAAACAAATATCAATACCTAGTGATTGTCACTTTTTTGTTTTTATTTTTTTTTATAGCAATGGGCAACATCATATACATTTGACATTTTAAAATACTTGAAGCAATTGCATTCATATGCTAGTGTCGTGCTATAACAAAAAAATGATTATATTTTAATTTTGTTAAGGAAATCCTGACCTTCCATTGTTATATTGTTAATTGTTATTATCCTTCTATTGTTAATATTTAACGAAAACAAGTCATTGCGATACTCTTAAACGTTTCAACCTTTTAATATTCTTTTACCAATAACTTTGCATATGACAATTTTCAAGACGTTATTTACTGTAGCAATGATATCTTTAGGTTATTTATATATCGTACGGTATCAAAATGATTATAATTTATTATTATCCATCATAATAATCAATATAAGCTGCAAGATGTTGTTCTTGTAATTGCAGTAATTTTTCTATGTCAGGACAAGCAGCACTGAATAGAGACTGACAGATTGTGAGCTCAAACTCATTAATTGTTCTGTTATATCAAAATCTGTTACATATAGGATAACTTACTTAAAATTTAGTATGTGAGCTATGCCTAGGACATTTTGTCTTAAATCATTTAAAAAGTTATTAAGACAGTAATTTGAATCATTAATCACAGAAGTTTCGAGTTTGTACACTTATGTCTTCTTGTATATACAACTTTCAATAGGTGGTTCTCTACATAAGTATTATATACAGTAATAGTCACTGTAATCTTTAAACTATAGGAAATTATAAAAACAATATAACAGATGTAATTGGTCAGGGTGTGATGTGCTCGTAGATAAAGAAGCGCTAGACCACGAGATTCCACTGTATTTCTCGGCATCACAATAAATTCTAAACTGCAATGGGGCCCTCATATTAATAGACTGGCGAGTAAACTGAAATCGGCGGCTTATGCAGTCAAAAAGATTGGACAACTAACCGATGTTGAGACCGCCCGTTCAGTATATTTTAGTTATCTTCTCAGTAAAATGTGTTATAGCATTCTACTGTGAGGAGATGCGGCTGTTATAAATACTATTTTCGTAATTCAAAAGAGAGCGATTCGAGCAGTCTATATATAACCTGGACCCCAAAGAATTGACGACAAAAATATTTACAGAAATTAATGAAATGATTGTTTTTTTTTCAATAGATATTTGAAAATATTATGTATGCTTATTAGCATAAAAACGATTTCGTAAAACATTGTGACACACATAATATAAATACAAGGAATAAGCATAATTTTGTTGCTCCAAAAACTAGGCTCCGAAGAACAATGAAATCTTTCATGGGACAATGTAAACTCTTCTCCAACAAAATCCCAGAAATGTTTAGCTTTTATCTGTAAATAAATTTTAAAAGTTGTAATGAACGTTTGTATGTTAAAGGATACTATTGTTGTAATGGCACCTTGGTAATGAACTGTTCGCTCTGGGCTATTTTAAAGTATTAAAATGCGATGTATTATGTAAAAATTTTGTAAATTTATTGGAAAAAAAGAAAAAAGTCTCGCTGCGGTTCTTCTTAGGTCAGAGGCTTCCATTTCCGAACCGGTGGTAGATTATTTGACAATCAATAAGAAAGTGTAATGCTTCCATATTGAATAAAGATATTTGACTTTGAGTTATGACATGATGAAAACGAAAAGGATTAGTATGTAAAACCCGAATATAATTTATAATTACCAAAACTATTCTAATCAGTAAAGAGCAAGTCACGAAAGAAGTAATTATGATTGCAACGTCTGCATTTAACGGCTATGTTTTCATTATTATATAGAAAAAAAATGTTTGAAGCATAAAGAGAAATCAGTAAAACACATTTAATTTTAAATAGAAAAGTTAAAGAATATATAATTTTAAGGGTCAGTCACAAATATGATCACTCTTTTTTTAATTAATCGTGATAAGAAATCAAACAAAAAGACTCGACGAGAATAATTGCCAAGATACTCCTAAACCTGTTCGAACATGAATCCAAATAACATGCACATTTCACATGGACCAAAACAAGCCACGATATTAATTGGGGACTGCTCAAATGCCCGCTATATTCATGGGGAAACTTGGCAGCAGCTTTGAGGCAATTAGTGTTTGTGGTGCTCAATATCAGGAATAAAAACGCAGTGCGCTGCATTTTTATTTCTCCAACCCGCATTGTGCGGGTTGATGGGTGGTCCGACTTTTCGATGATCGGCCCAAATTGCCCTAACCGACTAGGAAACAATAATAAAAATTTGTTAAATTCCCGTAAGATTTGATGCCACCGACCTCTGGTTTCTAAAGCACACCCCATACTACCTAATGACTAATGAGGCACATGTACTGACTAAAAACATAAAGTATGTTAAAAAATAAACTGTTATGAATTCAAAATGAATGTTAACTAATTTAACCAAGTCAGTATTTTTTCCTTATCGCTAAATCTTTCGCAATTGTATAAAGTTGATTATTTCACCTTGTTTAATGTCTATTTGAGTGGTCGGTTCGCAATTCACACTAAGCTAGATTTCACCCGTTCTTTGTACTTTAACTTATCACAGGCTTTGTCCAGGAAACTTTGAAATAAACTTCTTCAACATTTACATTTTACTTTCATATAAACTGTTATAAAATCGTGTGTTTTTGTTGAAAGTGATTGAAGTGTGTAAACTGTATACAGTTTTCATGAATTCTGAGCAAAAACAATAAAAGCTTTCTTTATTTGCAACGAAGACAAATGAGCAGTCCGACGACCTGATTGAATTTGGTCACCGTCAATTTCGTATATGATGGTATACGTCAGTAGTAAGCAAAGAGTACATATGTGATTTAGAATATTTAATAGATATATTTACAGTAAAATTCTACAAGACGTAAAGGTAAATCGCGTATTGTATAGGATGTCACCGCAGGAACGATTTAAGACGTGCTAGTGCAACAAAGAACTTGTCGACCTACAATAAATTGAAAAAAATATTTAGTTCTTGTTGTACGCTTTAATGTGTGTTTCAAGTCAAAAAGCTCATTTCTTTCCAATACCTTTTAATAATATATACGTTTAAATACGCTTTTATTTCATCATCATCATCATCCGCCTGTGTTAGTACACTGCTAGGCATTAGTCTTCCCTACTGCACGCCTCCTACTTTAGGGGGTTTTGGACCGTATCCCACGCTGGTTCAATGCGGGTTGGTGGGTGGATCAAATTTTTTTGTTCCTGCGGGATTCGAACCGGTTTCAATAGCTCAATTTAATCATTCAATTTGAGGCAGTTGCAATAAATTACCAATTGGTTACAAATTGTGGGGTCCGCTGGGATCACTGAGCAGAAATTCCATTGTTATTTGCTAACACCATTTTTTTTTACTTTTGTGTGTTGTTAAATTACAAAATATCTTATTCACTGTCAATATCCTTAACCTCATTATAAAATAATATTTTTATTGTGGTAAAATATTAGCTGACTCTACGTTTAACGAACGACTAATAAATATATACTTTTAAATTATTCATTACTTGGTGAAAAATACAAAATTTGTTTAAACAAATGTCCATGCATTTATTGATATGCACTACAACGCCGCCAATCAAATAATGAAAGCCTCGACACAAAATCAAAATGCAATACAAGCCTCCGTGAGTGGCGAACGTCAGATATCAGCTGTTGGAAACCGTTTGGTATTAAGACTTGGCGTTGGATTGAAAACATGTACGAATACTTTAAACGTTCATTCTAAGAGCCAAGAGGTAATTTAACACATGCTTATCACCGGTTTTTATTTGATTACCATGCGTGTAATCAAATAAAAATCGGTAAGGTAACCATTCTGTTAGATCTGTTCTAAAATAAAAAAAACCGAACCTAGTTTATTGAAAAAACTTTTGTTTATTTCATAGCTAATGTACGTAGGTTACTCAAAAATTTTACAAAATGTTTACCTACATGTGTGGGGCATTGACAGTGTTACCGAGATTAAACTTAATCTAGAACATTCTTGCGCATAGATCAGTGTTTAAAGTAACAGGGTAAAAGCCCTGAATAAACACTAACCCATAATTTATATCAGGCAATAAACTTTCTAGTTCACAATATGAATCTTTTTAAAATTTATATTGTGAATTATTAATTACATACAGGAAAAGAGAAAGTCGTAAATGCAGCGTGTAAAAAAGCATTCTGAGGTACTGCAGATTCTGTGATTTCCTTCCAACAGGAGGCCGTATGGGAAAGTACACCGATAGTTCTGTTTTGGAATTACCCTAACTTCAGTGCCCTTCCAGTCAGAACATAGTTGTATCTAATCATTTCTGCTATCCTGCCTGAAGAGTCATCCTAACATGCTTGACACAAGATATTAAAAGTTGCAACTTCTGTCGAAATATTGAAACAAAGATATGTACCCAAACAAAAAGTTTAATATAATACTACTAATAAAATCAAACAATGTTAACACAAAAGGCCTTCGTAATTCAGAAAACATGAAAGATATATGTAAGATTATATTTGGTGAAATTTCATTATGTTCCAATTCATTTCCTGAAATGTATACGGTAATCACAAACATCGCAATTCACTTGCAAATCTTAGTGGCCACCCAAAGTCATTACTTGATTTTTGTATTTTGCAGATTGATTATATTTCAAGCTTAATGGGATACTAGTTTTCTATTTCATTTTAGTAATCACAATAAAAATAATAATATAAACATTATTTTCTTTGGCCTTATTTGAACTTTTATAACGCAATTCTACTACTTGACGAATGGCAATTTGAATTATTTAAGATAATAAAATGTGCATTGTAAACGGTTCAAAGTAGAGATATTTTAATAGAAGTTATAAGAAATAAATATAAAGCTAGGATTTAATTACTTTCATTGGTAAAACAATGCTGACTAGAATTGATAAAATACACTTAATCTAACTTTATTTATGACAAACTATTTATGGGATTCTAAATGTTTACTTCCAGTTCCAATTTCCTATTCTGATAGTAATTATGAAAGCTAAATATTTTTATTGCTTACTTTTTTAATTGTAACTAGAGAAATCACTTTATTTCCTTGTCTATTGAGATGTTCTGTTTTAGATCGAAGTAGAATAATGATTTTACAATTGTTAATGTACTTGTTAACTAAATATTAGGGCATAAAAATAGTTTTTGTGAAAACGTTTTGAAATTCGTCAAATCTCACTCACTGTTAAAGTATCTTTTAGCCATCTGAATTTGCTATAGATTGATACATGAGTCTTTTGTCTAAAGTTATTCGAGCGAAATGACGAACGAGGAAGTGAGTTGAGAATTTAAACTCCCGAAACAGTTCCATTTAACGAAACGTTGAAAAACAGCCAACTGGAAAAATCAATTCTTAACGCAGTTCTAGCAAAGATTTTGCATCTCTAAATTTTTCTTGCTGATAGGTTTATTCAGTTCATACTAAAAATTATCGATAAATTTTGATTTTGTTTTAGTGAAACATTTTTTTATATCACTTTCAATTTAGATAGTAATCATTAGAAATTACTTACATTCAACTATTTACACATCAAGTGTTTTTATTTCTAGGCCTTTCTTTTCTTGTTCGCATACTGCTTCTCAAAAGTAGCTAATTATTTTTTAGGTCTTGATGATCCGCTTTTATTTTTCGAAAAAATCCTTTTTGCTTCTAAAATCAATCTTATTAATTAATTTATATAATTATCTGCAGTATGTTGTACATGTCGGGTATGTAAAAATTCCATCCACCCACCAACCGGCATTGGGCCAGCGTGGTAAGATACGGTCCGAAACCTCCTAATGGATAGATCTGTGTTATGGGAGGCCTTTGTCCAGCAGTGGACTATCACAGGCTGATTATGTATGATGATGTTGTACAAAAAACTCTATATCAAAAACCTCATTCTTATTTATTTAGGTTTATGTACGAATACCTACTCATTGAACTATTACAACTTTTTAAACTTCAGTTTTGCGGGTAGGTCTTGTACCGAGGTAGAATGCACTCTATGAAAATTCATAACTATGGAGTCTACAGTGAATAAGTAACACCGTACAATAAACGCTTGTATTAATTTTCGAAACGTTTTGGTAGTATCATGAGTTTTTAAAAATAATTTTTAAAACGTACAACTTTATTGTGAAGTTCTAATTAATTACTTACTTGCTTCATAATTCATGTATATATTATTTAATTAACAAGGTTTACAATGCCCAGAACATTTTTAGTACACAAATATAATAAAAAGCATACATTGCATATGTTATTTAATTTGTATTTTTTAATTCTATCTATAAAAGACATAACATTGTTATTTACATGTCTTCACATCACATAACAATCATTGGTACTATGTCTTTTGTGTTATAATTAGTGAATAAAAATTGTTACTGTGATATTAATGGATGCATAAACAGTGTTCTATTTAAAATGTATTTGCGAAACGAATGAACAATCATTGCCTGATACGCCACACTAATTTGATCGTGAATTGGAGTATAGTTCAGTCAACTACAGCGTTTATTTATACAAAGAAAAATGGACTACAATATTTGGACCACAGCATAACCTTTTTCAGTTTTTTTCTTTCCGCTTCTTATCTGCTTTTGCTAAGGCACCTATTGTAAAAGAGGTAATGGTTTAATCGATAATTAATAAAAATGTGTTACGCTTTCATTAATTTAAAACGAAATAAAGTTTATTTACTTTGACTTATTTTAAAACCGTATAAAATAAAAGCCGTCGCTATAAACCAATTAACGTTCAAGGTACAGATTTATTTTAATCGTGGGAGTCATTTAAACTTTTCTACAGAGCGAAATAGTCGTCATTTGAATGTCCATTTTGTATAACAGTCGCATATTTAACTCAACGTACAGTTGGAGCAATTTGCACTGCGCTAGTCTTAACAAGCTTCGTCTTTCTATTTGATTGGTATTCGTTAACAAGTTCATGTGCGGTGAAGCTCGACGTTAAATTCTGCAGTTGTCTTGTAAAATAGAACCAGATTTCTTCTAGATTTAAATCAATGTAATGACTGTTCTTTCTAATAACATGTTTGAAAATATAATGTACGTTCATAAAATAAAAATAAATTCAGAAACATAAAAAATTGTGACTCAATATAAATACTAGAAATAAGCATCATTTTGTTCGTCCAAAAACAGACTCCGAAGAACAATGAAATCTTTCAGGGACAATCCCTTTCTTCTACAACAAAATCCCAGAAAACGTTCAGCCATTATATGTAAATAAATTAAATAACGTTGTAAAGAAACGTTTGTCTTAAAGGATATTATTGTTGTAATGACTACGTGATAGATATAATGCATCCTGGTAATGAACTGTTAGCTCCAGTCTCAAACAAATTTTTAATTTTTTTTTTCTATGTAAAGAAAATTTTTTGAATAAAAGAAAAAAAAGTCTAGCTAAGTTTCGTCCGCCGATTTTTCGCTGGTACCTAGCTTCCATTTCCGAATCTGAAAGTGTACTTGGTTGCGCGGGCGCGTGGTCACTCAAGTATTGTCAGCCAATTTGATTGGACCAACTAGCTCGTGACGGCGATATGGTAGATCCTATTAAAGGACCAGAAGCTAGGATGCGGTTTGAAGGACCGTATGCTTAATCCGGCTCGGACAACGTAATAGTAAGGATAAATACCTCGTATGATGGCGGCGCAGCTGCAGGCGTCTTTGTTGATGCAGTTGGGGTTCGCGCTAAACTTAAAACTATTAGAACGGAGCGTTGGCCATTCGCGTCGCGTGACTATAAAATATGATGCGCTGCGTAGGAACTCCCGAAGGCAAGTTCGACTGCGGCGGCGATGGCCGCCGTCCGCGTCACGAAGCTTACCCTCCTTTATTCGCGAGATGAGGAAAAATTAAAGGAAAAAGGAGGGCTGGCGAAAGGAACGGTACAGTAAAAAAGGGAAGGAAGATTATAGCGTAACCAATTTGCGAAAATGCGCGCGAACAGTACTCTATGACTAGCATTTAAATGTTTAAAAAAATAGTTTTACTGTTTTTTACATTTTTAAAAATTGCGCTTATTACAAAATATTTCAGAAATTGAGTAACTTATATAAATTTTAATAAAAAACACAAGTTTCGATTTCGAGATGATTAAGTTATTATATTTAAATTATTATAGACTTTAACTTAAATATAAATTATTGTTATCAAGTTTTCGACCGTCATGAAAAAGGAATACTTAAACCTAGTTGATCTATGTATTTTATTTTTTTTAACAATCAAATTGTGAAACAAAGAATACAATTTTTTGTTTGATTAAACAAATATTAGTACAAAAATATGACTGATGAATGTACAACGAAATTTATTTAACGACATACCTATTAACAATATTTATGCAAAGCAACTGTTTTTTTTTCAAACTGGACGCGTTTTGCAGAAGTTTCCAAATAGAAATATTCCTCATATCTTATTATTTACCGAAAAGTTGCAAACTCTTCGCCGAGTGAAACTGAATTACTTCAACTTTGTCTAGCAAGTAAACACCGAACACCACAATGTTTCACGTCATTGTGGAAATTTAGCTAAAGAAGATGAGATAAAATCCATACATAACAATAAAACGAAAGATATATTGATGGATCCTAATATTGTAGCATAAAATAAATCACAATAAAATTTTTAACGGTTAAAAGGGTGTTTGAAAAACAAAACGCCGTCCTTCTTTTTGAGATTACTAAGAAAATCTTTCTTAAATGTCAAAACTGGTTATTAACCTGGTTTTAATAGAATACAGGGTTTGAAGCACCTGGCAGTAGGCAGGTTACTATAATTTTACTGACGATCATGGCAATTAACTTATTTGCTTAAGTATAAATCACTAGTAATGACTATTTAGAGGCATTGTCCCGCTGCCTACATAGACTCAAATTTTACACATGAGAAACAGAGTTATTGTGCCCCAGTTAACACTCATTTATTATGTGCTTATCTGCAAACTTACATTTAAACTACACACCTAATTTTAAAGAAATCTTCGTTAATCCTTTATGACCTGATATTCTAGATAATTGCTGGGTGTAAAAGTTTTTGTGTAACCCTTATGTTAGTAACCAACTTTACCGACGTCTTTTAGCAACCCTTTGGAGCGAGTGAATACAACAACGAGCTGAATCGTAACTTTTTACTATATTAGCCCCACTATCGTGCAAAACAACGTGTATTTTTTCAGAGAAATGTTCCTGCGCGCGGCAATAACGTTGTGTTCGTTCGCTATATTTTACCCGGTTTTTTTATTGATTCGGTCATAAATATACGACTGAGGATTTTGTACTGCCTTATGCATAAGCCTGTTAAAACCAATTCTGTCCACCGCTGATAGTGGTTCTTTATCTAACTCAATCACTTCACCAAATAAGTAATGATATTCCTTACATTTTAAGTCATTGATACCTCAATGCTGTTTTTCTACTGTCTCTGCCAAAGTTATTTGTTTATGTAGAGCCAGCTGCGTGGGAGCGCTCGTACTCGCAAATGAACTCGTATAAGAAAAAGTTCTGCTTGCGCCGCAAGAAGTTGAAGATGGACCACTGTAAATTTCGGAGGATTGGTCATGATGTTTGCTTTGCAAATCGTTTTTTAAATCCCCGCCTTTTTCCTTCGCCGCCACAAGATAATTTTAATTTGCAAATTAAACGCACTACAAATTTTACATCGTCTTCTTCTTTTTCAAAATAGTTTCAGAACAATGAGAAACAGTTTAAAACCTGCACGACGCGCCCAACGGCAAAATATAATGCAGGTATCGTTTGGCCAGCCGAATATTCGACGGCCGGATACCGGATATTCGGCCGGTGATGAAGCCGAATATCTAGTATCCGGTATACGGCTCGATAAAAGAAAGATATTTTCTTTGGATAATTTTTCCTCAAATGCATTGGGATCATATCTCATATATTGTTACAAAATCTGGAAGCACGTATTTGATAAGATGTCGCAGGGCCAATCGAACAATTGCTAGGAATGAAAAAGAGTGAATAATTTATTTACCTATTCGCACGAAAATAATTAATTAACAGGCATATGAATAGTAAGAATTTAAATCAAGTTTAAATAATCCAACGTAAGTAAAATAAATATTTTTCCAGTGTAATTGCGGCCATGCCTATTGGTACCATAAAAAATTCACATTTATCTGCTACCTCAATATTTAACGGTCGTGAGACATCCCATAGATCTATTTACCACTTTAGTTTTTATTCTACTTTTGTTTAGTATAAAAATTACTTGAGTGAGTAATAAAAAACTAAACAAAACTTATATGGGATCCAACAAATCATGTTAAATGAAATTCACTAATAGTTAAAGCCTATAAAAATCCGCACTTTTCTTTGAATATTTTACAATATTATTTAGACGTCCAACTCTTGTAAACGCTATTGTTGATAGAAAATATTCTTATTTGGCCCTTAAACGTAGCTTAATTTCAAATTTTTGTTTTGCAATCAGGCCTTTAAAAAATATTAATGTGCGCTGGTTTTATCATTCTTTAGACAAGCCGGGAAGATTATTTATCGCTTTAATTTAGAATTGCCATTATTTGCCGCTTAAATTAAGCTAGAAATCTTTTTTTTTTCCCGTCAGTTACCATACGAAAGTCTGAGCAAAACATTCCAAAGCATTCAGTTATGAACCTATGTTTCGAATTGTTCAACTAGTTCTAAATAGTTTAAATGCGGATTTCTATTTTTGCATTAAATATAAGTCAAATATTTGATAACAAAGACCTACCACCGGTAAAAAGAGGACCTACCAACGGTTCTTTTTATCTTTCTTTGTAATTTGTAATGTTAATACTTTGGTTCAAATCACATTAACAGATGCTGGACGAAAATAATGAGTATATGTACATAAAATGAGAAAAAAAACTGTAACATCATTATCATATAGTAGCTGTTTATACACTATAGACATCCTGCTTATTTACAAATTTAGCAATCGCTTTAAATCCTGTTTGCGTAAAAGTTATACATTGCAGTTCATTTCAATAGTGCAAGACGGATAAACCAAACCTAACAGTAAAACTTTAGTTAAATAATATATGTTAGAACCCGCTACCATAGTCTTTAAATTCATCTTCAAAACATCTGGACTTAAATAAGAAATTAATTTCAAGTGTTCAAAACCTGCAAATCTTTTTAAAATTCTATGTCATAAATATTTCTCATGCAATGAATGGAAGAAACTTTAAAGCAACATATGACGTCAGAACAAGAGTAGCTTGTACCGTAAATGTAATACAACGTGTATTGAAGTACTACATTTTTTGTGGAAATTTGAAATAAATTTTGTCCAAAATTTAATGCATATTTTACGAATGAAAAAATGTTCTTGGTCGCAGACATTTTAATCAAGCACAGAAATTTAACACTCGATTTGTTGTCCACGTCTTGCTTATTTAAGGCAGATAATTCTTTAAAAGTCTCTACTTGTAGGACTTAATAGGAGATCAATTAGAAAAATTTTACCATGCTGCCTAGTCTTCCACATAACAGTTGGGCAAACACTTGTGTATTCTGATTTCAAGAGCACCATCTCCAGTGTGGTGAAGACGTGAATAAGATATAACGTCTAATGTGACAGTGAGGGGAGCGACGTGTTGTATCATTCGATGTATTTTTTTGGGCGGCTATCACTTGCGTCTCGTAAACGTTCCATTCGTTTCATTTAATAAAAAAATTAAAGGTGACCTTTCAAAATGCTCAAGTTATAACTTCATGATTTTTAGTTAGTTTAAAAGGAACAAACATCATCAATCAAACAGTTTCACAATTAGTACGTTTAAACTTTTAAGATTGTCTCGGCCCTATTCAATAGTACTTACTTATTAATTTTTGTCTTTTACTTTTTTCTACCTTCAGGAGTTGCGCAATAATTTATTGTGCTTAACAAATGTTTAGTAAAAGTTATTATTTTGTCTAACAACTAAGTAAGTTAGCAAATTCTGCTTTCGAAATTCGACAAAAGTAATGTTCCCGCCCGGGGTCGAACCGGGGACCTTCTGCGTGTTAGGCAGATGTGATAACCGCTACACCACGGAAACTTGAGAGTTTATTTCAAAATACCAGCCAGATAGAGCGGCTGTATTATTTGAGGACAATTTTTCTTTTCATTGAGTGTCGGACATACCTACACAACACTCTTTTAAATTGTTTGACTGAAGCTGAATCAATATTACTCAAAAAAAATATATTTATAAGTCTAAAGAAAACAAAACATCATGTATAGATAGACACATTCTGGTATACATGAAAAGGAAACTTCCCAAATTAACGGTTTTCAATGCTGTTTCATCTCACCGAGTTCTGTGGTTGACACTAATAGCTTTTAAATTGCCCTTCACCCTGTTATTATAGAACAAAATTTGTAATAAAAGTTACTGATGACGTTACTTTTAAATTCTTATGGAAAACGTTGTTTTATAAGAATGTGTTGGCATTAAAATACATAGGTAGGTAATAGTACTAAAATACGTAAAGATCATCGTTATTATTTATCTCTCGGCAAATTATTGTAGAGTAGAAACTGTTCCTACGTAATAAATAAATCTGCAAAAGACTGAATGGAAATTAAATATTAACACAATATGAAAATCCATTGCAATTTTCATATTTTGTCAATATTTAATATACAATTTTAGTATTATACACTTTATATGTCTACACAATATTTATGTCTTTATCATCATCACTATCATCCTGAGTCCACGGCTGGACATAGAACTCCAAATTCTAAAAATTCTGCTTTCGAAATTCGACAAACCGGCGTCGGGGTCAAACCGGGGACCTTCAGCGTGTTAGGCAGATGTGATGTAAAGGCAGATAACATGTACAAATGATGTTTTTATGACCTTAATCGAGATATTTTCAAAAAATTATGCACCATGTTACTTGCACTGTTTACTTTCTATTATCGTTTCTTAATAACTGTTCTTTGTTTTCATTGTTTTTGGCATAAAAGCATCTCGAGCTAATTAACTTTAAAAATGAGAAAATTGCAACCAAAGTCCATATTTTCATATTATTAATTATTATAAAGTTAGAATGCCTTGTTTCCTGCTTACTTTTAAATTTAATTACGTCTCAAGTCACGCGGTCAATATCGACATTTGATTATAATGCTAACACGTCTTCCTCGTTCCGATATTATCCTTAAAGTCGGCACTCCTACCCAGAATTTATCAAGAGCTTATTAACCGTCTTCCGTTGAAGCAAGAAGGATGTCCTTGAATATTAAAATCTAAGATGAGACTGAAACACTGACAAAATGATGTCCCCACCATATATCTACTTAGGGCCACAAAATTTTATACCATGATTTTTGTTTCAAAACATTCATATAGGATTACGTTACAAGCAAACATAATTCGTAACAGTGAACACATAATAAACTTATTATTACAGTAGTCATTAACAATTAAACCAAAAATACTATAAATATCAAGAACAATATTGAGATATTATAATTAACAATTCAATAAATAATTGATATTTATACTAAGTACAATTGAATTTCTTCCCAAATTGTCCTAACCAACCAGAAAACAACGATATCACAAAGCTGTTTCCCCGCGGGATTCGAAACCACGACCTCCGATTTATAAAGAAAGGCCAATGCCGCTAGGCCACGGAGGCGGTATTAAATTGTTTTCTGCTTTTTATTCCTTATACCTAAAGTAATTCTAGTCGGCTTCTAATCTAAACACGTTGCTGTAGAATACAGTTTTTACTCAAAAATACGCGATGACAAAGTAAATAAATGAAAGATTGTATGTAATTAAATGTATTATAATTAATAACTAATTCGTAACTTATTCTTTATCAAATAATTAATTTAATTTCATGTGATCACTACACATTTTGAATAATTGGGTCGTATACGGATTTTCACACTTTGTTAAAAAAATCTTTGTCCACTAGTTTACTTTATTCTTTGCCACAGAAAATGCATTATGAAATAGTCTTCTACAACGTCATTATAAAAAGCAAATCCGATCTAAAAATTCTCGCTTTGAATTATTCCTCCGCGTATAAAGTTTCCACAAAGGAAATGCGGATTTTGAAAGCTCAAGTTCTTGTAGTTATCTTATTGTCAAATACCATCCGTATTAAAAGGTAATAACCATAAACTGGACTTTCTACTGCCTCAGTTAAATATAAATATATTCCTAAATCAATACATTTCAACTTCAATAATTTTTAAATTGTTTCAAAGGTCACTTTAGCTTAAACTAAAGAAGTCCAAAAACTATAAATATTCAATTAAAGAAGCTATTTTGTTTTAATTTAGATTTGCGATTCTTTCCATCTTTATGCAGGAAAGAAAAATAAATGAACTGATTATATTTTTTTATTATTAACTAAACGCAGATAAAACCTTGATCAAACATTGATTTCTGTCCAAAAAGGTAAAAATTTTAATTTTTGTCGAGTCGAACGACATATCAAAGTAGAAGTGATCATAGTACTTTAAATGCAATGTGTTGCAAATAGATTTTTTATATACTCTAACTGTTGTGCTGAATGCGATAGTATTTACGTTTCTTGTGTTAGAAGAGTAGAAGCAGTTTACACTTACACGGACTTCGCAAAGAGGATGTCGATCCATTGTACTAGGACATAATAAAATTTTATTAGTCCTATTTACACATCACATCATCAGCCTTTGTTAGTCCACTGCTGGACATAGGCCTCCCTAATACACCACTATCCATTATGGGGTTTTTGGACCATAACCCACCACGCTGGTCCAATGTGGGTTGGTGGTTTTTACATGCCCATCTGACACATGGATTATCTTACTTTTCAGACGATTGGGTGATCGGCACAAATTGCCCTAACCAACTAGGAAACAACAATGAAAATTTGTTGAGTTCCGCAGGATTCGAACCTACGACCTCCGGTTTCTAAAGCACACGCCCCATGCCACTAGGCTACGGAGGCAGTTCCTATTTATTATTACTTATTTCTTTATTAAAGCTTTATGCACAATAAGGTTCAAGGGCGGACTTAATACCAAAGGATATTATGTACCATTCAACACAGTATTGAGAAAATTAAGAGAAAATTCGGTTATCTAAAAGTAACATAAATTAATAGTAGATTATTTATAAGCAAGTAGTAAGTGTCTAAAACTATTATGCAAAAGTAAAATGTATATTAATAAGAATTAAAATATTTAATCCAATATATTTGAATGAAAACCTGCGTATGCACAAATTTAAAGAAATTTCTTAAAAAAATAATTATGTTGCTCGGGAATAAGCAGATCATCAAAGCAAATAACGACTTCACATCATTGTAAAGTTCTTAAAAATCTTATTGTAAAGTGCAACTTATTTACTCGATGTATTTATAACACAAGGATTTAATAATAGTTAAAGCATTAAGCAAAACACTTGACGTAAAATATCATAAAACTGTACGACAAGGGATTTTTAATTAAAACTTTTTGGTAATTGCAAATGCTAATTCATTTGCACGTACTGTATACATAGTGTATATAGGAATAAAAATCGCCCGCAAGTACTGGTATCCACTAAACTGTTCCCTTTGAGGTGAAGTCACGCGTTGCATCGAATTTGCAAATGAATCGGGAGCAATTTGAATAGACAGGGGATTTTACAGTAAAGTCTGTGAGCATATATCACTCTCTTAAGCAAATTAAGGTAAACTTTTCAAAATTGCAATTAGCACATTTAAGATCATACAATTTATGTACACATAAAAGTTATAATAGTAAAATAAAATTACATAAAACATCTCACGTGAGACATTTTGATTATATGACCTTAAAGCATATCAGAGATTTAAAACGCAGAGGCAGAAATCGTGGCAGATTTATGCGAGAGCAAATTGTCCTTCTTATATTGGTTAAAAAGTTAACTTGTTTTTCTTTTTCATGCATAAATATTACATTTTTACACACACTGACATTGAACTACATGGTGTACGATTAATATATTTTTTTACAACCCTGTATGGTAAAAAAATAACAATCTCAGATCAGGTTTGGTGTTCAAACTTAAGAAGTATGTAAAAGGTTAAATAATGGGAATTTATGCTGAAATATACTAGTAGAAGTTCAGCGTAGCTAACTTGTAGTACTGGGGCCTACAATACATAGTGCATAGCTAACAATTCATCGGCCAACTACATTATTATTGTCCAAGAATGTAAACAATAAAATTTTTGTCACGTCAAATGTTATATTAAATTAAAAGCAATATGACCACGCCAAATTCAATGCATTGCAAAAACAAAATTTATTCATATCTGATTTCACGAACTTTGCCACGAGGATGTCCATCCATTTTACTAGCCTAACTTGTTACATTAAATAATTCATTCATTTCATTCATTTCATTCATTTCATTTGTCATATTGATAAATATTTGCTAATTATATTGTTTTTTAAATCGTTTGTGTATCAAATCTTATATTTGAGTTATTAGTAATTTTTCTCATTTGACTGCCTCTGTAGCCTAGTGATAAGGGCGTGTGCTTTACAAACCGGAGGTCGCGGGTTCGAATCTGACGGGGATTCAACTAATTTTCATTGTTGACCCATGTGTTGACCCATGTGTTGAATGGGCATGTAAAAAGTCGGTTCACCCACCAACCCTCATTTGACCAGCGTATTGAGATACGGTCAAAAAACTACCTAAAGGGGAAGGCGTGCATTATGGGAGGCCTTTGTCCAGCAGTGGAATAATACAGGCTGCTGATGTATGATGATGTATTTCTCATGATGAGAACAGTGATGGCTAGTCCAGCTTTATCTTTATCGAGAAGTAAAAGGACTAAAAATAATAAGTATCTATTCTAAAATCTTAAGGTACTTCACGATGTAACGTACGGTTAACAACTTTGAAAATTTATGAAAGTTTTCGGTCCGTAAATGTGTTACAAGTGTTACTTACACTCCAAATTTTAAATTATGTCAGTATTGTGAAGAGTTTATTGATAATTATATTTATAAAAATCACAATACAGAATTGAATTCGCGACAAAATAAAATCAATTCACCGTCATTACCTGAACTGCAGAGTGCTCGACAAAAACGCGTAAGCACGGCGCTTACGACGTCCTTTCCACAACCTTTTGAACATAGGATTACTTCGGCTGCAGTGGCGATCTTAAGTTAATATTTTCGAGTTTTGCAACAAATAACAAGGAGTTAAAAATAAAACGATGAGTAAAGGTAAGAAAGATTCTGAAAAGGGATATAGTAATAACAAAGGAGTTAATTTTTTCTATTTTAATTTATTAAGCGAGTGATTATCTCTCAACATGATTAGATCACCCCCAAGGACTCAATCTAACCCTGACTTAACTAAAGCCGCTAACACAGGCGGCATTAACGAAAATGTTAGAAAGCGTAAACAACCAGAGCATGAACTTACAGTTGCTTTCAGTTCATAAGAAGTGACCTCGAATTATACACGTTAGAAATAAAAAGGAAATAAATGAAACTCGTTTGGAAAATGCTTCGTTAAAGTGTTGCCGGAATAACGGACGACATCGAGTCCTTGAAAAAATCTTCTGAATTTAACTAGTCCACAAGTTTGCTGTTATTCGCCGCGCTATGGAACGCGCTAAGCTGGAAGTTTCTTTGTCGGATAAAATTCGTAATGAAAAAATGCGGCAATACAAAAAAAGTCACTAGACCAGTCACAATAACTTTGCTATTTGCCGCAGTGTTTGAAATTTTGTATGTTCTCGTATATTCCAGATCTAAGTTGGTTAAACTATAGACGATGTTACATAAATTAGCTTTAAGAGTACCTTCTATAGAGAATTATTAACGCTTCATTATTATTAGTTTACTTTTTGGAAGATAGATACTAGTTTGTTTAAGAAACAAAAAAAAATCTTTATTACTTGTATTTTTTTTTACTTAAATCAAAGGTGTCACTTATTCTTAATTGTTTTTAAAATAGTTTTTATTAACTGCATATTTTGCGATATATTCATAATTTAACATCTATGGACTATGATAATCTTCATCGCTATTATAACCTATTCGAGTTTTATTGAAAAACTCAGTAGTACGTGAGCATGCCGTGGTTGAATTGGTCATGGGTTCAAAACCCACGACACATTTGTTTGCTATCAGTGAGTTTTAGTTGGCAAGGACGTAATGGACCGATCACCCAATAGTGTAGAAAGAAAGATATTACATGCGCTGTATGAGCATGGTACTTATAGTGAATGTAGCTTTCTAAAGGTATAAGAGGTTTTTTAATCAGCACTCACTAGTCTTTAAGTTTATCTTTTATAATACAGATCTTTCCTCTTTATAAAATGAGTATACACTAGTTATAAATAATACCTCTGCTAATTTACTTTTAAAGCGTCAGATAAAAACCTGACGAAGAGCAATTTAAAAGCTATTAACGTCAGCTACAAAAGTCAGTGAGTTGTTAAAGCATTGAAGACCGTTCATTTGGCAAGTTTTGTTTTTGTATAAACCTAGTTACATAAAATATAAGGTAACATTAAACTTTTTTAGTGCAGTATTCAATTATTTTTTCGTAACTGCCTCAATTTCACATTTTATTCGTACATTAATTCCAGTTTCATGAGTGATCGTTTGGTATTTCTTGTAAGAAATATGTTTTATTACCATAGCTTTTAACACGATTGCTATAGCATGATTTAAAAAAAAAATCCAAACGAACCAAATATATTGCTTATTTGGTTTGGTTGCGTTCCATTTCATCCAGTTATCTTCGCTATTTTTCATGTAAAAGCTAAACATCTTTTTAGAAGAAAATTTGACAGTGATTTAAATGTTAGTTATAGATTTTAGTATCTGTATTTGTCATCTATATTAATGTCTAAATTGATGCATTTCAGACACAGGTTTAAATAAGACAGTTGACCTGATTCTGTCAATATTACATGGTTATATTAGGTTTATTTATATTCTCACACTCTCTCGTACTTGTCACTTTGAACACTGATTTATGTGCATAAATGTTTGACCAAAGGACATACTGTCTAATATAGTATAAAGGCGATTGTCTAGATTAGTAATATTAATCTGTACATAGAGGTATAATAACAATAATAGTTACATAATAATAATAATACTTGCGCTAATATCCCTAAGGTGATTGTTTCATGTTATAACAAAATTTGCCTTGTTAAAAACATATCAAGGATTATTTAGATCATATTTTTCTATGAGGAAATTCAATACCAAACCTACCGGCGAAAGTATTAAGCTCACTAACCACTACACCGTACGGGTCTTTCAGCTACTAGCATTGTTAATATTAAACGAAAATATGTCATTGTGATACACTTACACTTTCACCTTTTAACATTCTTTTACCAATAAATATGCATCCGACAATTTTCAAGACGTTATTTACTGTAGCAATGATATCTTTAAGTTATTTATATTTCATTCGGTATTAAAATAAATAATATAGATTATTATCCATCATCATAATCAATATAAGCTGCAAGATGTTGTTCTTGTAATTGCAGTAATTGTTTCATGTCAGGACAAGCAGGACTGAACAGAGCCTGACAGAATGCGAGCAATAATCAACTCATTAATTGTTTTGATATATCATACCCTGTTACATATAGTATCACTTACTTAGAATATAGTATGTGAGCTACGTTTAGGACATTTTGTCAGTAAATTGAATCATACATCACAGAAGTATTGTGTTTTTACACTTTGTCTTCTTGTATATACAACTTTCAATAGGTGGTCCTATTCATAAGTTTTATTACGGTAATTGTTTCTGTAATCTGAAAACTATAGCAATTCATAAAAACAATATAACAGATGTAATTACGACGTGATGTAAGCTAATAGAAATCCTATGTATAACCTGAATATAGTTTATAATTACCGAAACTATTTGTTAGGGTATTCAGAATTGTACTTCATCCTTCGAGAGCAAACAACGCTACGCCACATTAATTCGATCATTAATTATTGTTATTGTTCTATCGAGAGCAAAGTTTCTTAATAAGTTAGCTATAAATTATGACATTAGCCACCATTAAAAAACCAGACTTGAAGCTAATAATGTAACATGCAATTTTTTATTAAACAAAATCGTTTGAAACTACCAATTACTATTCTAATCAGTAAAGAGCAAGTCACGAAAGAAATAATTATGATTGCAAAGTAACGGCACTTAGCTATGTTTTCATTATAATATAGAAAAAAATGTTTGAAGCATAAAAACAAACCAGTAAAACACTTACTTTAATATAGAAAAGTTAAAAAATAAATAATTTTTAATAACAGTCACAAATATAACTATTTTTTTTAATTGAATGTTCAAATTCACAGCGAATTAATTGTGATAAGAAATCAAATAAAAAGAATTAACAAGAATAATCGCTTAGGAAATTCCAAACCTGTTTAAACATGAATCCAAATAGCATACACATTTCACATGTACCAAACCAATCCTCGAGTTTAATAGAGGACTGCTCACATGCCCGCAATATTTAGGGGCATCAGCAAACCTTGCTGATGCAAGTTGAAGGTTCATGTCGTAAGACAATCACAGTTACCAGCAATAATTTTCGTACTCTTATAGTATAGACGCATTTTAAGCTTATAGCTTTTCTATAACTTTTTTGTTAAAAAGTACTATCGCACTTATAATGAGCTAAATAATTATGTATTGCTTTTGTAAGCTTGTACCGATATTAGTCTAAAGAAAAATAACAAAACTTTCATGTCAATCATGCTGATTATGGTTTCTTTAATGCGAATATTATATGATATAACTAGCAGATAATTATTTATTTATGAAAAAAATGCAAGAAGTAGGAACCATAAACAAAGAGAACTAATGCGTGAATTGGACTACAATCTTAACTTGTCTATGGCAATATTGTTTATCAAAAACATTTTTGCGGGAGTTACCTCTAAAAATTCACAAGTATAGTACTATGTGGGAACTACTGCCATAATTACATATTAGATTCTTCTTGAAGCTGCACAATAGGCATCAAAACTATCCTTAAAAATTTTGAGATACCAGCAACGCCTTTACTGACTTCTATTACAAAAGTCGTTTGATAAAAACCGGAAGAAGAGCATTTAAAAGCTATTAACATCAGCTACAAAACTCAGTGAGTTGATACAGCATTGAAAACCATTAACTGGAGTATCTTGGCTTTTTTATAAACATAATTATATAAAAAAATATTAAACTTTAAAAGTTATGCGATAAGTATTAAAGTTATGATGTATAATTGTTTCTTTGTAGCTTGTTTGTATATTGTACCCATAATTTTTTATAAAATTCTACGTAACCAATTACTAATTTTGGTTATATTGTTTTAAAAATTGATCTTATGATTGCTGATTTAGTATTTCGTTTGCTGGAAATAAATGCATAGAAGTGGTACAGTTAAAAATTATTTTTTACGATTGCTAAACAGAAAAGCATTACTACCGAACCGAACCTCGATTCTACTTAATATACTCGAAAATTGCAAGGCGTTTTACGTACACTACACAAATATTACCAAAATATAGTTTCACTAACATGGAGAAGTTTTTTCTGAATCAAAACGTAACTTTATAAAGCTTCGTTTACAAATATTTTTTTCTCTTTTTCTTTTGTATATTGACAAAAAGGAAAATAGATTACTCACTATTCCAATTATGTTATCCTCATACATTGACTTGCTTTAATATTGATATTAAAGCAAGTCACTATATACTTATAGTTCAACTATAATTGAACTTTAACGACTGCTTTCTAAACCGATTTGCATTATTGTCAAAGATGTATGTTGGACAGTTGGCCTGATTGTGTTAATAATACATGGTTATACAAGGTTTATCAATGCTCTCAGAGCTCACGTGCTTGTCACTTTGAATACAGATTTATGTGCATAAATGTTTGAAGAAAGGCGATTTAGTATTAAAGCAATAGCATACATTCAAAATCTATACATAGAGAATATTTATTTACTATAAAACCACCATTTAATTATTACTTCTCAGGGAAGCAATATTTTCAATGATCTGCAAGCCAATAAATAAGAGGTCTTTTTTGTTTTAATTTTATTTTATAGCAATATGCAATGACAAAGCCATGGAGCATTATATTTAAATTTTGCAAATACTATTTATTGATAGGCAAGAAACAACATAAAAAAATAAATCCTTCTAATAATAATATTTCTCGATAAAAATTGATCCCATACCTGCCAACTTATAGTCAAGCTCACTAACCATTAAGCCAAGCGGTCATCTAGCTGCTAGCATTTCAATTTATTGATAATATTAAACCATAATAATAGTCTTAGTTTTAGAATCAATCGAAAATCGGTATTCGGCACCAAAACTATTTACATTTTCATACATCATTACAAGCACTAAAAGCTACAAGATGTTGTTCATGTAATTGCAGTAATTGTTTAATGTCAGGACAAGCAGCACTGAACAGAGCTTGACAGATTGCGAGTAATAATAACCTCATTAATCGCTTTGACACATCGTAATCTAGAACCTATAGTATAACTTGCTATAAATAAATTTCACTTTTAGGTCTTATTATTTAAAATAAATAATAAAAGTTATTTAGGCAGTAATTTGCATCTATAATCAAAGAAGTTTACAAGAGTTTGTCTACTATTGTCTTCTCGTGCATACAAGTTTCGATAGATGGTTCTCTACAGTAGTATAATACACAAAAATAGTCACGGTAATCATACAACTATTAATAAGTAATGTAGTAGTAACACGTAATGAAAACAATATTACAGATGTAATTATGACATGATGTAAACAAATAGAAATCCAACGTATAATCTAAATATAATTCATAGTCATTGAAACTTTTTGTCCGATATCAAATCTACTATTTTACGTTTGAATCATCATTTTTCATCATTAGCAGCCTCTATCCGTCCACTGCTGGACATAGGCCTTTCTCATTGAATTCCAAAGCGGCGGATCTCTAGCTACTCGCTGCCAACTTGAGCCGGCTACTACATGGAGATCGGCATCCCACCTAGTCGGGGGTCTACCAACGCTCCGTCTTCCCGAACGCGGCCTCCACTTTAGAACCTTTTTGGCCCATCGACCATCGGTTCTTCTGACCACATAACCGGCTCACTGCCACTTCAACGAGCTAACCATTTGCACTATGTCGGTGATTTTAGTTCTTTGCCAGATTAATTTATTACGAATTTTGTCCGACAAAGAATCTCCGAGCAAAGCGCGTTCGATGGCGCGTAGAGCAACGACAAATTTGTGGACCAGTCCTTTAGTCAAAGGCCACGTTTCGGGCCCGTAGGTCATCACAGGAGAACGCATTGATTAAAGACTTTCGTCTTCAAACATTGCGGTATTGGCGGCGACGTGAGAACGTGGCTCAGCTTCCTAAAAGCTGCCCAGCCCATCTGAATCCTCCTGTCGGCTTCCCTCTCGAATTTGTGTCTTTCGCACTTCAATATATGCCCAAGGTATACATACTCATTGACAACTTCGAGAGTAACGCTATCGACACTGTTCGTTGAACATGACTTTTGTCTTGTCCAAGTTCATCGCGAGACCAACACGTCGGGAGGACTCATTTAGGCTGTGCAACATATCCTGCAAGCACTCGCAATATTTAAAAAAAACAGTTTAAGCGTAAAAAGATGAAATAAATAAGAGTTATTAAGTTTTTTAAAGGGCATTTCCAAGTATAGCCATAAATTTTGATTCAGTATTAAATTACACGTTTATTAAATTTTGTATAAATAATATGTTATTATAATTTTAATCATGGGTATAATAAATAGAATCAGAGGAAATAATAGCTAAGAAACTCTTTTAGATATTAAACCAACTTCCATGCACATTTCATGTGTACCAAACCAAATCGCGATTTTAATTGGGGACTGCTCAAATGCCCGCAATATTCAGGAAAAAACTTGGCAGCAACTTGAAGGCAATTAGTGTACCTGCTTAATGTCTTGAATAAAAGCTTCTAACTAACAAAAATAAAGACAGAAACTAATATTAAAAAAAAAATTAGAAAGCATATATTATTTCCACTTAAATGGATAAAATAAAAAAATATTTAAATATTTATTTAATCAAAAATATATTAGACTTATACTCATTACATACGTTAAAAAATACTCTTCAAAATATTATTCAACATAAGAGTCCATTATAAATTATACTTAAAATAATACTATACTCGGCATTATCATCATCATCAGCCTGTGTTAGTCCACTGCTGGACATAGGCCTCACCTAATGCACGCCTTCTCCATTAGGGGGTTTTTGGACTGTATGCCACCACGCTGGCCTAAATAACCCTAACCAAGTAGGAAACAACAATGAAAATTTACTGAGTCCCCTGCAGGATTCGTACCCACGACCTTCGGTTTCTAAAGCACCCGCCCATAACACTAGGCTACGGAAGCAGTAAAAACTTTAAAGAGTTCAATTTCAAAGTTTCAAAACACCAACAACTAATGAAGGTAAATTACTTTATGGAATAGATAAAATCGCTGTGGCAAAGAGATAATTGTTTATATTGTAATCAATTCTTTGAATCGATTAACTTACCTACTGTGACCGTGACCGCAGGGAGACGTTATTTGAAATTAAAATTATCCAATCTCTGCAATTTTAGTCGTTCTTTTGACTTTATTTTCAAAAAAATCCAAGACAATTTGTGTAAAGCAAGGATTAGCAGCCTAACTGCCTCCGTAGCCTAGTGGTATAGGCGTTTGCTTTAGAAACCGGAGGTCGTGGGTTCAAATCCTGCGGAGACTCAACAAATTTTCACTGTTGTTTCCTAGTTTGTTAGGACAATTTGGGCCGATCACCCAATTGTCTGAAAAGCAAGATGATCCATGCGTCGGATGGGCATGTAAAAAGTCGGTCCACCCACCAACCCGCATTGGACTAGCGTGGTGGGATACGGTCCAAAACCCCCTAATGGATAGGGGTGTATTAGGGGAGGCCTATGTCCAGCAGTGGACTATTAAAGGCTGATAATGATGATGATGATGATGAAGGATTAGCAGACTTCTCTTCTCAGACGAAATTTCTTTATTTTCTTATGATCCCATTTGTTAAAATTTTTCCGAAAGTTCTACATTGATTGTAAATGCTTAACTAAATTTGCTATTAAAATACTAATGACTAAGGACTCAATTTGACGAATTCAATGATCACATATTCTCGCTTTTCAAACATGTATGTATAATAATGGCTTGACTAATGGAAATCGGAAAACGGAAAACTACAATGGTAATAATTGTCACGTAGAATGACAGGCAATTTAGGATACTTCATACAGCCAAACGAACTTCATTAAATAACTAGGTAGTTTCAATATCGAATGATGAAGTGTAAAAATATTTAAGATGTTAGATATTGTTGCGTAGTCATTTACAATCAAAGGTTCAAAATTGAAATCGGCAATTTCACTGATGACACATCAGATTGGAATAATTTTATCACGAAAATTGCAATTACAGCGAATGCCCTCACAAAATGTAAATTATTCTCATAATCAATACAATTAGCAATCATTGTATTTTGTCACTGTCTTCTTTAAAGACATAAAAATATTTTTTTTAGAGATTTGCTACATTTTGACAGAACTGGACATTAACTAATAATAAAAAACTCAGTAGACGGCTTATGCTTAGAAACACCTAATGATAATACTTTAATGGTTATAAATGCTAAATGATAATTTGAATCGTTATTTTACGCCGAGCTAACGTCATCATTTTTTTTTGTCTGAAAACAAAACAAATGCATTAATCTTTGCGATAACATTTACTTTGAGGTTTTAACTAACAATTAAATGCTGTACCACAAATATTTCCGCGTGATAATAGAATGAACATTATTAAATTAAGACGTTTTATACAGTATGCGGACATTACCAATAATACTTATATAATCAACTGGTATGCTATAAAATATTTTTTATTTTAGTCGAATAAGACCTTGGCTATGGAAAGAATACATAAAAGTCCATAGCATTACTGTCCTAAATTATGTGTTCATTATCATTAGCCTAATTATAACAAAAGTGTTTGGAAGAAGTTTTTGCGGAAAAGGAGAAAATAACACACTAGTAGCAACGGTACAGTAACTTTTCTTGACATCATCATAAACGCAGTAGTGAATAAGATAATGATCGTAATTTCGTCACATTATGAGAATGTATGAAGATAAATTGATGACATTTATGATTTTTTTCTCTTTGCCTCTTTCTAAACCTTAAAATGTACAAAATATATAATAAATATAAATATATTATTTAACTTATTCATATGTTCTATATTAACAAATGCAATAACTGTTTTAAAGATTCATTATTATCGTAACAATAACATTGGTTACGTTACGGTAAATTTATAGACGAATGGAACTAAATCCATTCCATTTTAATTGGAAATTGCTCGAGTGCTGGTTGTGTTATTTAGCTGAAGAACTTGGCAACGGTTAAAACGCAATTAGTTTACGTAGTATTCAATTTCCGAAAAACTAGTTACTTTTTTCTTTTTTTATTTCTTTATTGTAATCATCCGTATTTAATCGTAAATAAACATCGTCTAAATGTCCATTTTGCATTACAGTGGCCTATATTTCTCTCCATTTACATTTGAGCAAATTGCGCTATAGAAATCTTAACACGCTTCGTCTTTCTATTTGATTGGTATTCGTTAACAAGTGGATTTGCGGTAGAGCCTGGCAGTTGATTTTGCAGTAGTCTAGTAGAGTAGATCAATACTAAACGAGTATAAAATACACCATATGTTTTTAATATAAATATCGAATAACATTACTTAATATACGCTAATAATACTCAATATAATAACGTATCATGTTCAGATTTTTGAAATCTATTTTTGAGGGGTAAAACTATGTCATTCAAACGCTTGTTGCATTATGGTATCGGATAGAAATTTCTAATTGGCACAGAATTTTTGAGGTATATCGTTACTAACTTAATCATCTTTTGTCACATAAAGTACTATTTTGTACAAATTAAAGCGACTAAAGGAGCGAAAATTCACCAAATATAAAGTTATGCGCCCTGTCTATAGAAATATCCGCTCTTTCCGACAAATAAGTACAAGATAGCACACACATCTAAATCTTGGCCATTAATTTACCAATTCTATCATGAAAGTGCTCAAGGTGTAGTGCAGCGCATTCGTCAAATTTCTTTTTATTTTTACCTTCCTTTTCACGCTTGCCATCAAAAAAGTATATAATCTGTCAAAATATCTCAATAACATCATCAGGCTACAATACATAGGTAATATATAAATTCTAAAATACTAGTAATATATTAATATATAATATATAAATTTATAAGCGTTGTATTTAACTTCAAAGCTACTTCTATTACTTTGTTGACAAGAGCAAAGCAAACTTGACACGCGGAAGGAAATTTAATGAATTTATGGAACTTTAGTATAAATGCACGCGTTACTTACGCTACTTTCTATTTTTGTTACTTACGCTACATTCTTCAGCCACCTGATGGGAAGTGGTCACCGTCGCCCATAGACATTGGCAATACCAGTGGTATCGCCATTGCGCTGCCTACCGTGAGACATAGGGTGTTAAGTCCTGTTTACCCAGTAAATACGCTGGCTACGGTGCCTTTCAAACCGGAACACAGCAGTGTTTTCACACTACTGCTTCGCGGCAGAAATAAGCACCGCGGTGGTACCCACCCAAACGGTCTCCTATAAAAAGGGGACCTACCACCAGTCTAAATAAAAATATAAATTTTCCACAACGTCTACTTTATATGCAACGTCAAAAAGCGTAAATTATTATTGAATTACCGTTTAATTACGATTTAAATACTGAACAAGGAACTTTTTAATCCTTTTTTACTACAATGTTTTATGATGATTAACTAGAGCTGTAGAAGCCTTCCTCATGATAATTAGGGAAAACGGCCGAGCTTAAGCAAACTATAACTTTTTATTATTACTTTCATATAAAATCCATCGTAATTTGTCCAAATTTTTACCTCTTTTATGCGTATTTAAAAAAAAAATATCTATATTTGATTACATTTTTACATTTAAAATTATTTGGTACACTACAAAAAAGAAAATGGTAAAAAGACAATCAGGAGAACCATTAAAAACGTCACTCATTATTCTAAGCTTACGAGCATTACCCTTCGCAATCAACTGTACTTTTATAACCAACCACAAATAAAGCCAATATTTCAAACTACACCTAATGACTGTTTCTTGCTCAAACACTTTTCAAATGTCAGAATAATAGTTTCATTTAGCATAAAAATAAGCCCTATTAGTTTCTTTTGCCGGTTCATTTTAGGCCAGAATCGTCCTATTCTGATCCCGTGGACGCGTTTGATCGAAGCCATTTTCTTTTCTTTGAATATGTATTTTTTCTCAAGGCGAGGAATAGTAATAATTTACTACCACGGCTACACTTAATTAAGTATGAACATCTTCTAATTAACCCATTTGTAGTAAATGTTATCCTATTAGTACCGGGCACGAAAATACCTCCGTAGATTAATGATAAGGTTGTGTGCTTTGGAAACCGGAGGTCGTAGGTTTGGATACTGTGGGGACTCAACAATTTTGAGAAAAATATTATACTGAACTGCCTCCGTACCCTAGTGGTATCCTGCGGGGACTCAACAAATTTTCATTGTTGTTTCCTAGTTGGTTAGGACAATTTGGGCCAATCACCCAATTGTCTAAAAAGTAAGATGATCCATGCGTCGGATGGGCATGTAAAAAGTCGGTCGACCCACCAACCCGCATTGGACCAACGTGGTGGGATACGGTCCAAAAACCCTCTTATGGATAGGGGTGTATTAGGGGAGGCCTATGTCCAGCAGTGGTCTATCACAGGCTGATGATGTGATGTATATACTGCACTTTATATTACTAACGTAACTTTTAAGTGCTCAAAACATTTGTGTTTCATTTAAAATGATATTATCCACAAACAGATTTTTACAAAATTGATGATTATTTCTGACAATTTCAATTAAATTGTTATTTTATTAGGCATATTTTTTGTATGTTAAAAGAGTCTTACTTATATTAACTAAATTTTGTTTATGAACTTATGGATGAAACTTATGGTGCGTGTTTTTTCAAGCAATAACTACGTAACTACGTAACTTTTACGATATTCCTAGAGGTTGAAAGAAAGAGGCCACATAAAAGCTAAGTATGTATAAATCGGAATGAAATATGATAGGAGAAAGTGATATTTATCCATAAAATTTTCCCAAGTATCATATTTCCCAAACTGGACATGTCAAGTTTGTAGGTATGTCAGTTTCATGTCTTATTCTTCGAGTCGGAAAAGTTAGAAACTTATCGTCGAGCGTAACTGAATAATATCAACTTGATCACATAAGTAAATAACAAGCACCTAAATGTTATTATTTATCTTATTGTTCAAGCCCCATTATAAGTATACTTACTTTGTGTAGGTTGTCATGGTGTTTCTTACCGATATTTCTATTCTCTTTGGCATAATTTAATTTCAACTTTTTTTTTTCATCCTCTATTTTTCTGAATCTTAACGAACTAAGACATTGAAAGAGGTTGAAACCTTGCCGTCATGACTAGTATGCTAAGGAATTACGAAGATCTGTTGTGGTGTTATATTTCTATAAGATGTTAATAATGATAAGAACGAGATAAAATAATAATGACTTTGAAAAGAATTATCTTATATCAGTTTGTTTTTCATTTTTAAAATGGAACAAATAAGGCTTAATGATATCACCTATATTGTGATACGCTTGTTATCTGTGATGACATTTGTCATGTCAGTTTCTATGTTACGTAACTGTGTTCTTCAGGGTTTAATTACGCTATTGATGAAGCTTATAATTGGTATCTTAAATGTTTGTGTTTGTTTCATGTCGGTAATCAGTCATTTTATTGTCGAGGTTGGCATTATAATCGCTAGTTAAATTGGTCTTTATTATTGTACACTATATTCTAAAATTCGTTAACCATTTCATTTGATATAAAATTTAAGAATACCTATAAATTATAAATTTAAAGTATATTTAATTATAAAATTACCAATGGGATTTTTATATATATACCAAAACTCAATATTTGCTCATTAGCTCCAAACAAAACATCAAAAGTAATTTAGTAGCAACAATATTATATATTCAAAATTTAGTAATTGTAAAGAATTAAATACACGACCCATCTTAAAATGAAGAAACGTACAGTCAATAGTAAAATAAACGTACTCTATCTTAAATGTGTGACGATGATTAAATTCGACAAGATCTCAGTAGTTTCGGGTAAAAGTGTCTATTAACGGACCCTCGTGTCAGCAGAGGCACTTCCAATAACAAATGCTGACGTAAAAGCTGATCGGCAAATGATCATTGTACTAAAAGTCTTTTCTTTTAGTTACTTTTGTGGTTTCAGGAGTACGAGTAAATTAAATATTCCTTTGTATGTAACTATTTCAAAATAATAATAACAATATTTCCGGACGAATAACACAAGATCATTTAGTTTCAAATTACAAGCTTTACCTATGGAAAAAGAATAGAATGACTAATAAATACGTAGATTTTATTTTTTCCAAAAGTACAGCAGAACACTACTTTTATTGCGGGTACTTAAAAACACAAGTATCGAGAGCATCACAGTCTCTCCGGAGATCGTGTATAAAAGATGTCTGAAATTAAAGAGAAGATCCTTATGGGACCGCTATTCGGAACGGAACTCTCCGTGTGTCATAAGTGTTAGTCATCATGATAATATTAGTGTTGGGGTCGCGTGAGTTATTTCAATGTTTTTAAGTATAAGAGATGTTCAGTTGTTGGCATAATTTTTACTTTATGGAACTCTCTTTAAAATTTGTAAAAATTCTCTCAGCCGACACAAAAAAAAAGATTATGTTCATCACATAATGTTTAGCCTGATGTGAGAATAGAACCCGCACCCTCTGGCGTAACAGTAAGGGTCACCAACCACTACGGTGAGCAGGTCATCAACATGTCGTCATATGCTCGACATGTTATACATGTGTATGTAATAAGTCACCCATATATAATATTATAAAAATTTATATTTTCGTTTGTAATGGATTTATTTAAAAACAGTTAACAATTGTAATGTGTTCAAATTTTCAACCAACATCTCATGTGATTTCAAAGATGACATTAATATTTTTATATTTAGCTTTGTAATTTATAATTTAATTATATATTATGACGTGAATTTTAAATAAGCTGTTCTTAATTTTGAATTAAATAAAAACTTACGAACTAACAAAAAGCTCTGTGAAGTGAAAACGTAATTGATATCAAGGAACTTTGGCATGTAATGAATAAAATATTCACATTCAGGCTCTGATTAACTAAAGTCTGAATAACTTTCACAGGAGATAACAGATGAGTATTTTTATGCTGCTGAAATACTAACTGAAATTAATTAAACATAATGAAAAAAATACTGATCTATCCTAATTTAAATAAAATCCATAAAATTAAAACTAGTTCTATCTAAAGCCAGCCTGGTAACATCAAATTCTTTACATTTATTCATGGTTGTTAAATTCTTTACATTTATTCCGAATCTCGTTTGTCTGAACTATAATACTATTATATGTAGAAAATAAATTGTCAAGTCCCTTGCAATATCTCTAATAAATTAAGAAGCAAATTTAAAAACCATTACTAAAAGTAGTGCCTTAGGTGATTTATGACTCCGTCTGCTTTTCAATATTCATTGGCGTACGATCATTCATCAAAATACCTTTTCTTAAGCGATCTAAATTTGTCTACTTTTTGCGACAGGTACTAAAATAAATTAGTCTAAATTAGAAAAACATTTCAGTTTGTCGTAAGTACTGGATAAGATTTTCAAATCAAATAAATTTTTCAATTCAACTTTTAATTTATGGCCTATTTATGAAAGGAAGAAAACAGATTTAAATCGTTAATAAATACAGAAACCTAATAACAAAACAATATAATCGAACAATGCATCAAATATGTAATAATTTGGCTTTTTATTGAAAAAAACCTTTTATGTTAAGCTTTGCGGAACCTAATTTTCACTGAAACTATAAGAACGTTAAACGTGACAATACGTTAGTTGATAAAATTTTTAATTTAAATTTAAAGATAAAAAGGAATGGAACTTTTATTCCACGTGATCAAACACACACACATGCACACACATATTTAATTTTTTTGGCCTTTACAAAGTTTCATTGTCACAGTAGATAGACTACATACTACAAAACAACGAGGTAACATAAACTGGATAATAAAAAATGCATAATCGAAACTCGTATGTAAGTACGCCAATGATAGTTCCTTTTTACGCCGAAAATAGTTATTTTATGAAATAAATTAAAAAACTCTATTCATGTGAAATCGGGTTGGTCTGCTAGTTTTATATAAATTAACAACTTTAAATTTAAATATGATCAAAAACTCTCTCATTTTGAAAAAAGTTATAAGATCTTTTCTCTAAGTTACTCTTAAAGCATTAACACGTCTCGTTTAAACGAACTTTAATTTGAATTTAAACGAAACTTTCCCACCTCTCGGGCCGCAATTCACTCGGAGCACTGATTACTACGGGTCTTGTGTGAAATTGTATAAAGAATTTTTGTTTCGCAAAATCAACTTTTACATTAATTTATTTTCAATAGAAGATTGTGTCCTTAGTATATTGACTAATAACACCTCATTCAGTAAAGAACATAAAACCTCTTTGGTTTGAATAAGAACTTGCTGTGCCTCATGAAAAATATTTTTAACTTTTCATTTGTTGCAAAGCTATATTTTCTTGATCCATTTTTCTTGTAACAAAACAGCAAATGGTTAATTAGAAGTATCCAACAATCCATAAAACAAACTACGGACAGAATTTATTCACTTAGGAAAAATTCTCTTGAATAAATTTACGCTGTCTCAAGTTCATGTATTATAATATACTAATGGAATCAATCAAACTAAACCATCAGGAGACATATTTGAAAAATCCTTTTAGACAACCTTGTAGTGTTATGACTTACTAGCTAACTAGACATGGATTCAGATCAACTAGAAACAATCATGTGATCTAGACTATTATATGAAAAATAATCGTTATTTCAGAATGACAAAGTTGTGTATGTATGTTATCATTGACCTAGAGTGATTGATTATGAAAAATAGATAACTAAGTGGTCTATGTTATTGAAATATGTATTTTATTTCAACAAATTCAAAAATTATAAGTATGTATCAGTTATGGGACCAGTCTTTTTACAAAAAATTGAAACCTCACATGACCGTAAGTCTAAGATGTTGGACTAGTATTGTTAGCACATTTCAACACTCGAACCAAAAATATCAAAGATGCACAAACTTATCAAACGAGGAATTCCGTTCGGCTTATACTAAAGCTATTTCGCTGTATTCAGTCCAGCTTATGACCGATCTAGCAGACAAATCGTCAATATCGAGACCGTTTTTCTAACACGCGCATTTGATATAAGCAAAATCATTACGTTGGAGAATGGCAGAGACTTGCACCACGCATCGAGACTCTCGTCTTCTGGTCGACTTCACCTATGCGGAGGATGTGTTCTGCTATTCCGCAGGAAGCCAGCTTTTAACTCATCGTGAGTGAAAATCGTCATACGAGACTCTCTCTTCCAAGAGGATTTGAATACCACATATGGCGAACTCGACAACGTTGGGAGCAATATGATGCAGCGATGCCTGGGATCCTTGTCTAAGTTGGCTCTCGCTGCGTTCTAGGTCGAATTCGACACCTTATGCTCGCGTGTCGTCAGGAGGTTCATTGGCCGATCTCACGCAAGGGAAAGATCGTGCAACTACAGGCCTATCGCTATCACCTCCTTACTCTCAAAATTATGGAATCCATATTAACCGCCAGCTCATCGGCTACCTGGAAGAGCACCAGCTCATCAGCAACCGCCAATATGGCTTCCGTAAAGGCCGATCAGCTGGTGATCACTGGCTTTATTAACTTACCGTGGGTCGCAGGCGATTGAGAGTAGGGTGAGGCGTTAGTCGTCAGTTTGGACATAGCGAGCCTTCGATCGGGTTTGGCATAAAGCCTTCTTCAAAGCTTCCTTCCATGGGCTTCCTAGAGACTTTGTAGGTGGATCGGCAGTTTCCTTGCGGAACGGAGATTACAGTCGTCGTAGACGTTTCATGCTCGTCCCCGGACGGTAAACGCTGGTGTTCCCCAAGGCTGCGTGTTATCCCTGACATTGTTCATTCTGCATATCAATGATTTGTTGCATACCAGTGGCATTCATTGCTATGCGGATGACAGTACCGTGGATGCACTGTATTTCGGCCGCAGCAATATCTCTCGGGATCACGTCGATGAGTGTCGGAACAAACCAACACCTAAATACGAAGCAAAACATTGGCATTCTGGCCGTCGACATTTCGAGTGTTGTCCACTTTGGCGGTAATAAACTGTAGATGGCGCAGGTGCGGCCTCATATGGAGTATTGCTGCCACCTTTGGGCCGGGGCTCCGGGCTATCAGCTATCTCCATTTGACCGAATCCAGCGAAGGGCATCTCGGATTGTCGACGATCCTGAACTTGCCGATCGGCTTGATCCTTTGGCACTGCGTAGGAATCTATCTTCCCTATGCATACTTTACAGAATTTACAATGGGGAGTGTTCGAGGGTTATTCAACTAATAGAAGTCGCTGATTTTCGCAACCGATCGTCTCGCCGGAACTATCATCCGCACCATCTGGATGGTTGGCGTTCCTCCACAATGCGTTTTAAAAACAGCTTTCTGCCACGCACAGTAATTCTCTGGAATTCGTTGCCACCAGCGGTCTTCCCCAACAACTGCAAGATTCAAGCATATTCTTATCTGAAGGGTAGGCAACGCACTGACGTCGCTGGTGACCATGGGCGGCGGTGAATCACTTCCATCAGGTGACCCGTCTTGCTCGTTTGCCTATTAGATGTTATTATATTCAGGCTTAGGATCCAACACTATATACAAAAGCAATGAATTAAAATCATTGAGTTATTTAATTAAACACAACCTATTTTTTTTAATATATCTAGTATTTTTCCAGTTATATATTTCGACACCAAATTTGCAAGTAGCGAATGAACAAATACACTTTAGCCTTTATTATATTAGTAAAAGATCTCATGTTCATTGTGCATTAAAACCTTCCGTTGACCAGAGGCCAGCCATGGGTTTAAATTGACTGAGTCTCAGTTTATTTTTTTTTTCTCGGTTGCCTACCGAGTATTTTGTTATAGTTATTTGAGATCTCAAAGAAAAACTCAAATACGCACAATGCAGAATTGTTTGCGAACACAATTGTTTTGTTACAGATAGGTGTTTTCTGTAAAATTTATGTACAATTGTTTTATACAATGCAATGGCGTCACCGGAAAGAGGAATAGTTTGTTTCAGTCTATAAATGTTTACTATTTTTTTTCATTTAGATTTTTTTTAAATGAAAAGTTTTAAAAGTAAAGCAAACCCAATAGCAACGCTAGGAGCTATAAGGGGATCTACTGTATTACCTTTCCTTATACAATATTTATATAATAGAACTTTTATTTAAAAAATAATGCTATAAAAGATCAAGATAATCAGAAAACACCATTGTTTAAATTATTTCATCCATTAGTAATTCTATTTTATTAACAAGACGTTGAACATATGGTTGAATGCAGAAATCTTTTGGCCCTTAGAGAAATATTATTAAAAGCCCCGTTTGTTATATCAAGTTCTGTACTTTAAATACAGCGAATAAGTTGGAAATCGATTAAGCTTCAATCATTTAACTTAAAAAAAATATAATAAGTAGCAACTTAATTCCAACTTTAGCCTAGAGCTAAAGCACTAGTCTACCCCGTGACCACAGCCACTGGAAAGTGTTCGAAACGTCGGCAATTTTAAAAATGTAAAATAAACGCGATAAAATCCGTAAAGTAATTTTTTATTTAATTATGTATAATATTCGCGTAAGCAATAGAAATATTTATAAAGTAACATATTTTATAGTACTACTTTACAGACGCATAATATCACATAGTTCTAGAAAGAATATCTCAAATTGCAAAAATACAGCTTTATGCTAAATAAAATGAAAGCTTAGAGGCTTTGAAACGTCCTTTTTATTAGTAACCAAGAGTGATATTACTTTGTTGTTAAGTAATAAGATTTGCTTCTCTTGTTATACAATTTATTATTTCCACAAATATACTTATCCGAACAATTGCTGTGTACATATATACACTAAATAAGTCTTTCAAGGTACTTCACGACCAGACCAAATGGGCGAGTAGGTTCAAAAACTAAATATTTTGACCTAGAAACACATCATGAATAAATAGTCATGTTTAAATTTTAATTAAAAATTAAAGTATTTAATTCATTGAAGTCTTTAACATTCCGTGTAATTTCAATCGTTTGTTAAATTACCAAATAGTTTGCGACTAATTTATATCTACGTTTGTTTTTTTAATATATGTTTTTCTTTATCATCACTTTCTTATCAGTCCACTGCTGGACATAGGCCTTTATCAATGAACGCCAAGACGGCCAATCCCCTGCTACTCGCTGCCAACTTGCCACCTTGCAACTGCACGGAGATCGCCATCCCACCAGGTCAGGGGTGGACCAACACTACGTTTTTCTAAACGTGGCTTCCACTCCAGAACCTTATGGGCCCATCGGCCATCCGTTCTTCGGACCACGGGATCGGCCCACTGCCACTTCAACGAACTTATCCTTTGCGCTATGTCGGTAACTGTCGTTCTTTGCCGGATGAATTCATTGATGCATAATGATAAATACAAATAAGTAGTTGTAAAACCTTTGTGTTTAACTAATTCTTAATTTTAAGTTCATGGATGCTTTATGTAAATAATACGTTTGTAATTTTAAATTGGTTTTCCATTATTTATAGAACAAGTTCTATGCAATCAACTGTGAAGGGAGAATAGTAAATTAAGCATTTTAAATATATTAAAAACTCTTTTAAAAGTATTTTCAACTTGAGACAACAATGATTCATTAAATACTTTAGTATTCAAGAAATTAATAGAAAAATAGTGTTAAAACATCAGAAGTAAATCTTTTTTCATTAAGATAAAGATTAATTATTTATCTTTTAACCGATACTGTTAAGTCCAAGACCTTAAAATGCAGCCACCATTATGGGCAGACTTGGGTCAGCTCTTGAGTCAAAAAGTTCTTATAAGAAGAGTCATCCTTTCGAGAGGTCCCGTAATTGATACGCCTAAAACCGCTGAAATCTATCCTTACTGTTTAAGCAAAAAATCAGTTTCTGCTTTATCACACATATAACATAAATAAAAAAAATATTGTTTGCAGCTTAACAATTGGTTATCATTATTTTTAATATTTTGAGAGAGATTAGAAAGTCATAAATGAATTGAGCATTGCTTAAATTATGTTCACCAACTAGTGCACTTCTGCACATAACTCGGATATGATTAACAACACGGAAACTATTCAGGCAACTGGTGAAGTTATAAGTAATCCATAATTGATTAAAAAGACATTTACGCATTTCATTTACTTAATCTAAATATAACATCGGAGCACCTGAAACCGACTACGACCACTGGAAAGTAAAAATGTCATGAGTAAAATATAATCTAGATTATGTTTTGCTATCTTCAATAAAATACTTCATTTGTAGTATCAAAGAATTAAAACTGCATTGTATTAAGCGAAAAATATATCTACAAAAATTGTAACGCATCTTTGATGTTTCAACTATTATACATATGTATATGTCGGAATAATACTCTCCTAAAAATTTTTATAAAGCGTGACATGCACGTTGCAGACGTCACTTTTGTTAACTTCTAATGTTTGAGTGAGGTCTTAAAAGAAAACGTCAAAATAGTATAAGTTTAATTTATTTAACTAACTGCGTAACGACTTATCAAAGAAATTTTCATACAGTACGGCGGAGCATACTCGAACCCGAATTGCCCAAGGACGTATTTGCGCCGATAAATATAAAAAAACTACGATATTTTATAACAATGATTTTTTATTGATTTGTTATTTAACTTATTGTATCTCCAACTGTCTAAAAGTATATCATTAATTACTAATTTTATTAAGTTTGTGTTTTCATTACATTCGATGACTAAATGAATAATTCTATTCAGATGATGGTTGAAGTAATTAATTTTGTTGTAAATAAAATAAAATTACTTGTGCTTGTAAAGGTGATGAACAAACGGTTAAATATTAATGAAATGTGTTGAAAGCATTGATTGATTACCGTAAATAACCGTTCATGGTTTTTAATAAAACTATTTTATACGTTTTGTAGTATTTTATCACACTAAACTGTTCCTGTAGGCCCACGAAAGCAGGTCAGATCGATTGGAGCTTGAATTTAATCACGGACTAAATTTTGCGTACTATAAAAACTTTATCAAATTTCTATAAGGAATATCGGAAGAAAATTCAAAAACAATATTTTACATATGCATTAAATACATTTTTAATATTTTTGTTCATTTTTATATTTCATTGGTTAATAAAAGATAAAAAAAGGTATACTTTTTTATCTTTTATTAACTTGAGGTGTCAAAATTTATATATTAAAAAAGTTTTAGTTGTAGTGCATTTTAAAATTATTAGAAAACGATTTTTATTTAAAATGAAAATTTTCTTTAAATTGCCAGCTAAGTTTTATAATCTTGTGTTGTATTTAAAGTTATTTTACGATAGAACATTTTTATTATTAAAAAAAAGTAGATATATCTGTAATTGTCAAGGTTTGACACTAAGACTTTCACCAAGACTTTATAAAACAAATTAAGACAATTAAAATAAATAAACTTGTGCCTTTTTTCATATGATTTACGTGAATTTTTTTTACGACTAATCTTGCGTTAAATGAGCTTTAGACTAGGTACGCAACGGAGAACTAGTCCAACTGAACCCGATGAAGGACCTCCAATAACACCACCTACGCAAATTTTACATCAATTAAATACGTATTTTACTTAAATTAAATTTATTACTAAACAATTAATGCAATATTAATTATCATCAACATTATAAGAGTCTTTCTATATCCAAAGCCCCCACCAAAAGGTTCGTCCTGCGCCACCTGCGTCCATTGTCTGACATTTGTACAGGTAGACGCTTCATTTTCTGGGGGATACCAACCGTATGTCTCCAACGTTTGTCGGTTCTATTAGCTAAGTCTGTCACTCTATGAGTGGATGGTATATACTGTTTTTGCAAGTTTCATCTTACACAGAGTTTACAGGAAGCTAACACGAAGTAGGTGGCCGACACTTTTTGCTAAAAGTGAAGGGCACATGCACAGAAGATACATGAGTTAGGCCTTTGTTATGTCTCCTAAGTATCGTCCGCGATCGGTGTACGGACCGGGACGCCGATGGTCTGAACCGAGGGCGAACTACAGGTGAGTGTGTGCTATACCTACTTGGGTTGTGCGTAAGGTTGAATAACGGAAAGTTAATGACTCAACAATGGAATAGATTAATTCCTAAAAAATTGGGTAAAATTTTGTTTTGATAAAGTATGGATATAAATTATTGGGATATGTATTAAAAATAAATATAAAGGTAATAAAGTTAGTTAATAGATGCTTGCTTTTTATTTCTAAACCACATACATATTTAGCTTAAAGAAAAACAATCGATGTGTAGAAAACATCGATGCAACATTTCGATGCATTCAATCGAAAGACATCGATGTTTTATTTAATATCCATCCCTATGTCACATTCAAGTAAAATAACAATCACCATCATCATCAGCCTTTGATAGTCCACTGCTGGACATAGGCCTCCTATTACATTTAGTCTATCCATTAGGGACCGTATCCCACCACGCTGGTCCAATGCGGGTTGTTGGGTGATCGACTTTTACATGCCCATCCGACGCATGGATCATCTTATTTTTCAGACAATTGGGTGATCGGCCCAAATTGTCCTAACCAACTAGAAAACGACAATGAAATTTTGTCGAGTCCCCGCAGGATTCGAACCCACGACCTCCGGTTTCTAAAGCAAACGCCTATACCACTAGGCTACGGAGGCAGTTCAAATTACAATGGGCTGGCCCATTGTTACTATAGTATTAGATTCGACCTCATATAGACGTCTGGACGGCATATATGCATAAAACATTTAGCAGAGCTTGCACCCTTTGGTTGATCAATGCTTTGACGCTTAGTTTAGCATTTGTTAGGCTACTTGTAATAATTAATATTGTAACCAGGGAACTGGTTCATGTAGAGTTATTTTGCTTTTGTATACATGTCTCTTAGTATTTTACCATTAGTCCCTATATAATAACTTTACAAAGCTCTTCCAAGCTCCCGATAACTTGGCTATATTCATACATCCTAATTAGCTCTAGTTATTGGACTCAAGCCTTTCATAACGTAAACAAATATCTTAAAACACAGCCATCATTATAAACAAACTTGGGTCAGCCATTGAGTCAAAAGTTTTAGACAAAAGTGAAAATGCTAACGAGAGAGTGCCTTATTCGACCCTCTTGCCTAAAACTGTTGAAATGTTCCCTGATTTGTGGTTGCTTTTTGCCTAATTTAGGCAATAAAGTTAACGGAAACTACCATATAGATTTGCAACCCAAAACCTATAAGCTACCACCATATGACCTAAATAAATGAATTTCTATAAAAATAAGGCCTCTTTTTCAAAAGCAAGGGCTTACCCTTGCTTTTGAAAAAAAGCACTAGTAGGAGTTACAAGTATATAGTCATTTGGTAACAACTGCCTCCGTAGCCTAGTGGTATGGGCGTGTGCTTTAGAAGCCGGAGGTCGTGGGTTTGAATCCTGCGGGGGACTAAACAAATATTCATTGTTGTTTCCTAGTTGGTTAGGGCAATTTATGCCGATCACCCAATTGTCCGAAAAGTAAGATGATCCATGCGTCGGATGGGCATGTAAAAAGTCGGTCCACCCACGAACCCGCATTGGTCCAGCGTGATGGGATTCGGTCTTAAACACCCTAATTGATAGGGGTGTATTAGGGAGGCCTTGGCCAGCAGTGGACTATCACAGGCTGATGATGATGAGAGTCATTTTGTCCCATTTCTTTACAATTTTGTTATACTACTTATCAGTAAGATAGATATTAAAAAAATAAAGTAAATTTCGGGGTCAAAAATCACAACCTCGTGCAATTCATTTGCAAACGCTGGCAAAACCATAAAAGATAGACTTAAATGATGTTCAACATAATTGTACTTCTTTTAATGGTCTATAAGAAAGGCCGCGAGCGAGCGCATTTGTATGTATATTTTAAAAATAACCATTTCAATGTAAAACATTGTAAAAATTGCAATGAGACATTTTCAGCATATTCACCTAGGTAGGTAATAAAAGGTAAGTTTACTTAATTGTAAAGCTATAAAAAAACATTCATTCTATGTGTATAAAACGTGCAATATATGTTGTTATGATTAAATGAATACCTTCAAAGATATTACAGATTTAAAATTCAGTGGCGGCAACCGCGGCTTTTAATGCCCAAAATGGTTTTTTTCTGTTTGTTAAAGTCAGTCACATTGTTTTTGGTAAAATTCCACTTTTCTTCTTTTATAACGGCTCATACTCAACTTTCTTTTAACCAGGCATCTTTTAACCATGGTTGTCCGATAGAGAATGCCATTGGCATTAAATCCGTGAATAAAGTGTGAATGAATAAATATCTTTGTATTATGATGAAGTTTTGCTTCTAGACTTGCCATTTTTGTAAAACCTCATAGAATACAGAAGACATAAAGAAAAAATAACAGAAAAGAAACTTTAGGATGTCTAAATTTATTTACATAATTTAATAGTTTTTGTCTCTTTGATTTTATACGCTGATTCCTACTGACGGCGTCGTAAAACCTCAGAATTTTATATCAATTATATTTTGTAGGTCCAACTGTTGCTGAGAAAATTGGCGGTGACTCAATGACAGATAAATGAACAGATTGATAAAAGAGTCCTTTTGAGGTTGGGAACCCTAAAGTTAAGTAACTTATATTTATGTAACTCAATTTAATACCTAAATAATAATCAAACAAATATTTATTTAAAAAAATATTCAATATAAATGTATAGAATTCCAGGAGTTTTAAGCTGAATAAATAAAACAGACTTTTGAGCTGAAATAATCAGAGCAGAAAGTTAAGTAATTCGTTCATAACGAGTAGAAGCCATTCAAATTTGAATTAAAATGCTTTCTCTCTCCAAAGCTTTGTAGACTGTTTTACACGAATTAAGTTTTTTAAACTAACCAGATTTATTTAAATAAACTTTGTGATGCAAAGTAAATGGGCACTTTTAACAGTTTTTTATAAATAACCCAAATTTCTAACTTCTGATAAATTTGTTTTATAAATGCTGTTATCATAATACTGCTAGTTTATCAATTCATTACATTTCCATTCAAGTCTTTTTAAGAAGAATTGACATAAAAAGCGTTCAAAAGCTTTAGTAAAATATATGATGAACAGTTTTTATTTTATAGTAATTATAATACATTTAAATGTTTGTAAATTTATAAATGCAAACACACATTCAAATATCTTATTTTCAAAGGCTTTAATTCCAGGGAAAAAGGTAGGTAAAAGTACGAAAATATCTACAATAACATATCGAATAAAAATATATAGTGTTGGGTGCATACTTTATGTACCGACAGACCCACTATTGATTTCGTTATAACTGAACATTGCATGATCGAAGACCTGTCAATATTTATGATTCTGCTATTCTTCTATTGATGGGGTCTTATTGATAACGTATGCATAGGTTTGTACGTAATATCGCGGGTCGATTTCTTTAATTCTCCAAACTTTATGGGAAAACGACGGGAATCTTCACAATGTTTCATGTCACTAGTGTAATTATTTTCTCTTATAATGATCATATCTAAGAAAATAACTTTGTTCACATTCTTGATTAAAACATGTTATTTATTCTTTTGTAATATAAAATACTAGCGACCCACCCCAGGTCCGCACGAGTGCAATACTGATATTTGTTAAAATATTGCAGAGAAATATTTTGCATGAATTATACATATAAATCTTCCTCTTTTATTATTATATCTAACTAAAAAAAAACTCATCAAAAACCGTAGCGTGGCTTAAAAAAATTAAGCATACATAGGAACATAGGTTCAGAGAAAGCGACTTTGTTTTATACTATGTAGTGATTTGATTAGCTACAATAATTCCATGTTGGTTACGAATTAAAATAGTAATCTCTAAGATTACGAAACTAAATGACGTGAAATGGTAACAAAATATGTTTCATAATTGATTACAGCTTTCATCTGAATAATTTAGGTCAAAGAATATTGCGGTTCATTTGATTTCTAGCACGTCTTCGATTTGTGCGGCGCAGTGTCCTATCGAAGATGTAGTTTTAGCTTTTGCATAATTATTAAAAAATATTATGCAAATTAAATATTTATTATATAATTTAAAAGAAAACATTCAAATTAAGGGTTTAAATTTGGGATTTATTTTGAGGGTTATAAAAAATATCCGCAGATTTTGCTAAAAGTTGCACGTAATTGGTAATATAAATTAGTAAGTTACTAAGATAAATGTACCAAAATAATGAATAAATGGTTTAGTAAATAATTAAATAGCCATTGTATCGAAAAATTTTACCTCTACATATTGTTTACTAAAAGTTATTTTTCTAAACATTGATCTGTAATTAAACTTTGCGAAATTACACTATTGTTAGGTAGGCTCCGTTGATACCGCTATTAAACAAAATACTTATGTACGCGCGGAGAAGTTATACTTCTTGGCATTATTAAAAATAGTTTTTAATTGCATGCAAATAATTAATTACAATAAAATAATAGAAGGATTGGAAAAGGATAATCAACAAAGTTCAGTTTAAATTTGAAAATTAAATAAATAAATATTTATTTTCTTACATTAAGTCCTAAATAAATTGTCTTATTATTCGAATTGTATTTTTAGTTAAATGATGTCCACTTCCATAGTATCTTCCCTAATGTCTGAATCGGAACTTCAGTTATCATTTTTATCAAAAGTTCTCATTAAATTTATTTAGTTATTTTATAAATATTTATTATTTATTCAATTTAATAGCAAATATTAAAAATATATTATAATTTGATGTTCAATATTAATTTTATCACAAACTTTGTATTTAATGTTTTATTAAAATTATTTCTTTATTTTGTGAATATTTAATAATAAATTTAATATATAATTTAATATAAATTTAAATAATATAAAAATAAACGCAACCAAAAACGAACCTTAATCCCAACTCATAGAGCACTTATGCAACAACTATCGCAAATAAAAACGACAACTCCATTATCACTATTAAAAAATCAACCTTATCACTATGTAATAAGGTCCATTTCACCGTTTTCATTATAAACGTTACATTTGTAGTCGCGCATCTTAAAATTTCACCTCATCATTTTTTCATAACGCGCCTCAAAGAAGTATAACTTCAAAAACCGTCTTTTTTTTTTTTTTTTTTTTATGGCATACGCAGGCAGACGAGCAGTCGGGCCACCTGATGGGAAGTGGTCACCGACGCCCATAGACATTGGCAATATCAGTGGTATCGCCAACGCGCTGCCCACCTTGAGACATAGGGTGTTAAGTCTCGCTTTACCCAGTAACATACAGTGCTACGGTGTCCTTCAAACTGGAACACAGAAGTGTTTTCTACCACTGCTTCTGCGGCAGAAATAGGCACCGGGTGGTATTCACCAGACGGTCTCCTGTAAACAGGGGACCTACCACCGAGTCTTTGGCTTTGGCAAAGGTGAGTACCTAAATATATGTATTCCTTTCTGAATTTAGACGAAATCTCAGTTTTACATAAGATTTATGGCCGGATTATGTCACCTCTTGCGATATTTATTGCTTATTCGTGCCCAAGCGTAACCTTAAAAAGCGTAAAAACCCTATTATTCTGAAACGCATCATGCTATTAATACATTTTACTAGAATTTTATGTTTAAGTAATATATAATTAAATATTTTGTAGTTTTAGATATAGCCCTAAATCGAATTGAGTCGAGTCTACAACAACTAAAATTGTCCAATATCTTGATAATCAGATAATAAATAATATACACAAACTCAAAATTTTAAATGAAATCTTTTATATGACTTTAAGAATTCTTACATAATCATATCTTATACGAAACTAAACACTTCTACGATAATAATCCAAAATATAAGTGAAAATTCCTCTTTCCTTTTTTTTATACATATATCCAAACCACGATGTGTTGTAAAATAAATACAAATGTTATTAGTACGTACATATTTGTACATATTAGTACGTATATATTCTACAACAAACAAAAATGCTAGTATTTAAAATATAAAGAATATTAATTATTGTCTAAGAGACGCTCGAGTTTCATAAAACAAAAGCAAAGATATTTCAGATGTGAACAAGTTTCCACACTAGTAATGAAATCCCATAAATTTACAGACTTATCTTAACCTTATAGTACTAATACAAGTAATAACTTGATAAACAATACAATTTTACAGATTTAATAGTGTTTAATTACTTTACAAATATTGAAAATTATACCCAACGTTTCGCAGCAGAAAGTATTAACTTAGAAAAAGTAATTGACTACAAAATTTTACGAAATAAGATTATTATTTGTACCGCACCATCGTGTAGATTAAAATTGTATAATATTAAATGTAAAGGATCTTAATAAATCAAATGAAAAAAATGTATAGATTCATATTATTAAGCGACTTTAACTATACTTATTACAACATTTCCCTTGCTTCCAAATTCCCTCGATGCTAACAAATGAGCCTTTTTTAAAGAGACTTTGCAAAATGTTTAATCTAATTAAAAAGGATAACGTTGGATTTATGTTCCCAACAAAAGCTGACCAAAACTAGATTATAATTATGCGATTTCGCCTACGCTCGCTTAAACATTTTGTAAGCAATTTAATTAGTAATGTCTTTTGTGCAACAAGTTTGCTAAAAACTTTGGGAAATACTCGAGAACCTTCACATCGCTCCGATTATAAATAAATTTCTTTAAATTTTATTTTGATACTTAGTAGCATTAACATCTTTTACTTCTGCTTAAATTTTTCCTACAGAATCTAAGAAAAATATAAGACGCCTCTCCTGGTAAAAGCCTTCCTAACTTTAAATAAAACTTAACGGTGTTTAGTATTTTCTACGGAAATGGCTTTCAGTTTGTAAATTAAAGTACTAATTGAGTTTCAGCTTAACTTTGACCGCAAAGTTAAGAAACCATCGTTTATAAGCACGAAGTTAGACCCTTGTAGCAAGTAATTAGTTCTTTTTTTTGTGCCTAGGATCAAAACCAGTTTAAAACGTATTAGTTGTCATCCGTGAATATATCTGCGTAGAGTAGCATATAAATGAGGTGTTACAATTTTAATTAGAAACTAAGTTTCATGGCTTTATCTTCGACAATGACAAAATTCCTTATTGACTTCCATCCCTATTTCAATGCCTTGTTCATCCCCGTACGGTTTAAAGTATGACAAAATTCAAGCAATATATAACAATTTTGCGCAATTTAAGACGGTGATAACGTGCCCTCTGCAAGAAAGTACCCTGCGGTTTCTGCCACTCTATTTTAAATCTGTAATATTTTATTAAATAAAATGACTTTACGGATTTTATCGCGTTTATTTTTACATTTTAAATTCCCGACGTTTCGAACACTTTCCAGCGTATCCGTAAAGTCATTTTATTTAATAATGTATAATATTCGCGCAAACAATAGAAATAATTATCTGTAATATTTTTGTAATAGTTATACGCTGCTTAAAGTGGTCATATTTTTTTATATAAAAAAAATAATTTTTTCACTAATTCCGAGTCTACGTTGGCTAAAATTTGATAAAATTTATCACCTACTGATTTTGTTTCAAGCATATTGTACTGTAATTTAACACTCGAATTGTCCATTCGACTCAACACCAATTAATCGGTTGTCACGATTCCCTTTAGCTGATATCTGACGTTCGCCACTCACTGTTTATTGCGTATATCACTGTTTATTTTCTGTCGGGTTCCATAATTTAACAAGCAAAAACCGTTTTATTGAAGTCTAAATTCGCTTAACTAGTAAACTCCAGTGAAACACATTAAGAAAATTCGAGCGTTTATTTTACAGCGCCTGAGCCAAAGCCTGTGAAATAGGTTTCCACACAATAAATGTGTAATCCTCACTCGGACTAGATTGCTTCACGACCACTGCAATAGACTTTTACACGAGAAACCAATCTTATTAAGCGAACCAGTAGTTCTAAAAGTGTTGCGAAACAGCGCATTAAGAGTAAATTAAATTGCGTTAAAACTATTTGATATTGATTCCCATCTATATAAGACAGTATTAATGATGTATTAAAGGGCAAAGTTTTAGGTATGGTGTGCAGCGTTGTGTGCTGTTACTATGTTAATATCTTGTCACAAAGTTGTGATTTTTGGTGCCGTATTTTTTTTATTTCTCAAATATCTATTAATCTACTTGACACAAAATTCTTAAAAATAAATGGGACCAATAGGAAGCTAATATATATCATTTATAAAAAAGAATGAATTTAATCGGAGCCCTAAGAGCGGAGCAACGAGGTAACATATATAAAAAAATTCTTTTGGGAAGTCGGTCAAAATTAATACTGGCTACAACACAATATACTTTTATTACGCCTGAAATGTCACACTGTTGACTACGTTAGAAGTGATAAAACAGAAAGAGAATCATAAGTAATATAAAGTTTCTACACATAAAAGTTTATTAAAAGCAAAAATTTATATTTGTGATTTGTATATATCAAATGTTGTAGTAATAGTGACCACTTTTACCCACAATCAAAGTATATTCTTATACTTTATGTCACAATTATGTTTCTTCACGCATTTTACTGTGGGTCGCTTTGATTGCTCAATAAATATCGATAGAGAAACAGAAAATACGCACTCAATTGTGTAATCAGTTTTAGCTAATAATATTTTTAGTGTTGTTGTTATCATAAATATGGTATATGACGTAATGTAAATAATAAATTAAATTTACTGTGTCCTTTCTTATTTTATACTGCTTATTACTCTATAACATGAAAAGCATGTCAGGGTTTGACGATTGACGTACCACAGTATTTCAACAAAGCCACATTTCAGTATAAAATAAAAACAAATACAATGTTTATTGTATATATAATAATAATAGGCCTGGGATATAAATATCGAATGGAATAGTCATCTTTGTGTTGTATTAATTACTAAAGGCAAAACGTGTGACTCAGCCAATCGAAATTAATAAAACTTAAATTTTTTGAACGTATTGTGGAATAATAATAGCACAGACTTATTAAAAATTCAGCTCTCTTTTTAACATTAATGATACCGTCTATTGGAATAGATGTCCAACAGTTGGAACCGACTTTAGTACACTCTAAATACCGTTTCATCACAACACTTTCAGAATTAACTGTTTCGCTTAATATAGATAGCTATAGATATAATTAGGTGCACCGAATTGATTATTCCTTGAAGTTAAAGAAAAAAGATATTCCGACCTTCCTGTGTAATATGAAATATGTTTATTTTAGCCCTTGTCGTTTACGTAACAATAATATTGTAATTTAGTCTTAATTATAGAAGTGCCAACTAGGCAAGAAAAATATAGTGCACAAGTGTATGTGCAAACACAGGTGCAATCGCTCTTCCTTTTTCTTCTCATAGCCCGATGGGACGGATAACTGACACGATCGGAAAGAGATCCGGCGCTGGACTGATTTTACATGCTCATTTGACGCATGGATCATCTTACTTTACAGGCAATTGGGTGATCGGCCCAAATTGCCATAACCAACTAGATAGAACGTAGAGTAATTCTGCTTTCGTATATGACATGTATACAAAAGCAAAATTACTCTATGGTATTTTGCTTTTGTATACATGTCAAATTACAATTAAATACAGCGTTTGTAGACAACTTGCGGTTTCAAAGTTCAACAATATTTTAATGCAATATTAGAAAGGATTGTGTGCATTCTTAAGTGATATAAAATACTAAAAGCGAGGTACCAATAACCAAAGCGAAATTAAATGAACGAAGGGAGATAATATTAATCTTAAGCGATAGCTATAAAAGTAACTAAGTATAAATGAAAACTTTAGTAATAATATTAGAACAATATAGATTATGTAATATGTTATATACCATGGAGAAACAATTAAATACTATTAACTTATTGTATTGGTAATCGCAATGGTGGAATATCGTCCTGGTGTATAATTACCACTGTTTTTACTTGAATAGCATTAGAGTTCTTATCAAGCCATTTATGCCTCACCTGTAAACTGTGTTAATATTCTAAATGCCACATTTTCCAGTAAGATTGCACCATTTGGTGAAGTAATAATTTCCGACCACACAAATTACTTAAATCTTTCTTATATAAATTATAAGATGGCAAATATGTAAGCGGAGATGTCAATACAAAATGCGCTGAAGTTAGCGGTTCGGGGAATGGAATCTCTGATGAAGCACAAAGCGGCCTAGAATTTAATATTGTTTATATTTGCGTTAAAACAGTTAGAAAATCTTCATATGTTAAAAATTTAGCACCACCAACCCTATTTAAGTGCGTCTTGAGGCTTCGAATATTTGATTCATATTGAAAGTTATGATTTTGAACTGCGCGAATCAAATAAATTTCCTCTGTGTCCAATTCGAAAGCGTTAAATTAAACGCGTTTAATTAAAGTAATAGAAATTTTTGAATATAAACAATAATGCAGAGCAGCTTATTATAGGGAGAAATTTTAGCGTACACAACATGCAAATATATGACACTGCCATACGCTTTAAGGGTAGCATCTGCGAATGCGATAATATTAACAATTGACCGTTTGAAAACATTTAGATGCGGCGGTATTTTAAGTGAACTAAGAAGCGGCAGTTGCGCTTTGAATTGTTCAAATAACATACATGTATAAACGGGAGGATGACTATCCTATTCAATACGTTCTAGCCACAACTGTTTGATTAATAATTTTGCGAAAAGACTAACTGCAGCTAGCCCTAATACGTCCCATAAGCGGGCCACTAAGCGATCCGATGCTAAACCTAAAATCTCCTGCGTTTCTAATAACAATAAACTACGAAGTGCACCAGCACGCGAATTTCTCAACTCCCGAGGGTTTCTGTTGAAGGGCAAAGCGATACAATAGCAACCCGAATGAATGCGTTTTATAGAAGAAGTAAATATTCTTTCACATTCCTCCTCCTGATGACTTAAAAATATTCGTCGCGGAATCTCTTCGAGTTCAAAAAATTAGGAAGCGATTGATCTAATGAATCTTCACTGCGAATTAAAAAAGAGCTATTAATTTTTCTTAAAGAATTATGTACTATAGGATTGTTCGAAAATTATTATTTTCGAAAGCAATAGGTACTTCACTAGTATGTATCCGAATACGGTTTTAACTAAAGATATGGATAGGTACTAATAATAGATAAATGCGGTGGCCGATAAGCGTTAGGCGAAATAAATGATTAAATATTAATGAAATAAACCCCAACAATATTGAAATAACCTTGAAACAAGTATCATGCGCTTGTATTATATACTACGAGATCAGGTTATATAATATAACTATTGCCGCAATTAAAAGATGCGGTTCGAAGGACCATTTGCGTAATGCCGCTCGGACAACGTGGTTAGAAGCCGGATTGGAATGCGATAATAGGAAGGATAAATACCTTGTATAATGGCGGCACAGCTGGCGTTGATGCGGTTGGGGTTTGCGGTAAACTTAAAACTATTGAAAGGGACGTTGGCCATTCGCGTCGCGTGACTTTAAAATATGATGCGTGGCGTAGGAACTCCCGTAGGCAATAGTCCGGCAGTGGCGGCGCTGGCCGCCAACCGCGTCACGAAGTATTTACCTTATACCCCCTTCTTATCGCGAGATGAGGAAAAGTTGAAAGGAAAAAAGGAGTACAGGCGAAAGGAGCGGTAGTAAGAAAGGGATTGAAGATTATTGCGTAACCAATTTACGGCTGTGTTAGGCGACATAGAAATGCGCGCGAACACTCTACGTAGTATCTATCTCTATCTCTTAGTCTCTATCTCTTAGTCTCTATCTCTTAGTATTTTAGCATTAGTCTCCATATAATAACTTTACAAAGCTCTTTCAAGCTCCTGACAACTTGCTACATTCATACTAAAGGACTAAAGTCTTTATAAAGTAAAAAAAATCATTATAAACGGACTTGGGTCAGCCATTGTGTCAACAGTTCTTAACAGAAGTGCAATTCTAACAAAGCTAATTGTTGTGCTATGCTAGTTTAATACCGATATAATGGAAATAAAAAAATGCACAGTTATTTTTAGAGTTCGAACTGAGAACCTTTCCCTAGTTAGGCATCGTAACTGTTATTCCTTTGTTGAAACTAGAATTAAATCGTATGAATTGTAAAATACGATGTGATTTTTTTTTCTAGTGAGTCAATGCTATACAAATAGTATACAAACAGGTTCTCAACTTCGGGTATTTTATCGTACACATGAGTTAGAATAATATTTCTGTTAAATATACATAAATAAATAAAATACAATGTTTATATCTCCATTTTTTATTAATGACATAACGTTGACACATTATTGATTATGATCTCACTGGCTTACCGGCCAGTAACTTGATAATGAAAGAGGTGATACACCACAGTTTCTCCCCCCTAACTTTGGACCAAGGAAGCAGCTAGGTGCTGGTCAATGTGCCTACGCCAGACAGAGCCGCCGTCAGTTATTATTTTATAGTGTAGTCCCCCTCAATGTTCCTGAATGGTCCCGAAACGCCAGCGCTGCGTGGAGCCGACGGAATCATCACGGGCCTTGATGCGTTCGCCTGGGTTAAACTCGTTCATAAGATGTGGTTGGTGTTTAACTGATGGCGGTCGGAGTTCCCCTCTCAAAAACATCGCATGTAGCGACGTGCGTACCGTCCTACCAAACATAAGCTCGTAGGGGGTCAGGCCGTTAACGTCCGGCATTCGACGAAGTCGTGTTTTAGTCGTGAGGAGCTTTTGATAAATGGTTCCTCCTTCCCCCTCTAAGCTTCCTGGAATCCTTTTCACGGTTTGAACGTATCGTTCGGCTTGTCCGTTCGTTGCTGGATGGTATGGAGCAGAAGTCTTATGAACCATCGTACTGTCTTTGAGGAATGCTTTAAACTCTTCTGAGATAAATTGTCATCTGTTGTCAGAAACTAAATTTCGTGGTATTCAAAAGGTGCAAAATATTTTTTTCAGTTTTCGGACGCACCAAGTAGTTGTTGTAGTTTTGGTAGGTATTATCTCAATCCATTTTGAAAATGCATCTACTATTATAAAAAGTTGGTGACCCTGGAAAGGTCCCGCAAAATCAATGTGCAATCTTTGCCAAGGTGATGGACCTTGGTCGTTCCCAATGGTGAAGTGGTGCCTTTTCAGGTGTTGTAATCTGCAGGTTCTGTACGATCCCACCTTTTCAATGTCGTTATCAATCCCCTTTCAATATACAAAACTGCGCGCCAATAGTTTCATCTTAACTATTTCTGGATGGCCGACATGTAGTTAATTTAGCACGCGTTTGTGAAGTGTTCTAGGGATAAAAACGCGCGCTCCTCTTAGTATACAGCCGTCATGTAATGTAAACTCATTGTCCTCGAAACCGAGTGTTCTTAGCGAGATGCCTGAATTAAGTGCCTGTAGTAGAGGTCTGTGTTCTGAATCATTTCTAGTCTCATTTGCTATCATATTTGAGTTGATGTCTATAGTATTAATTTGCTCTAATTGGAAATTGTAATTCTGGTCTATTTTTTAATCCTTGTAGAATCTATTGGAAATCTTGATAGGTAGTCGGCATTGGAGTTATTTGCTCAAGTTCTATATTCAATATTGTAATCAAATCCGGACAAGAAGTGGGCGTAATGAAATAACATCATAGTGCTCATTGCTGTTAAGGTTTTATTTGGATGAAATATGCTTGTAAATGGCTTGTGGTCTGTTATGAGGGTAAATTTTCGGCTGAAGATATAGTAGAAAAATATTTTTAGTTCCCAGTCAATCGCCGTAGCTTCTTTGTCAAGTGGACTATATCTTTTCTCGCTGTTTGATAATATTCTCGAGGCAAACGCAAAAGGACTCTCTGATCCGTCATTAAGTCTGTGTGATAGGACTGCACCAAGCCCTAGTGGTGAAGCACCAGTGGCCAATATTAGTGATTTTTTTGGATCAAAATGTTTGACACGTTTTGATCCAAAAAATACTCTTTTGCTTAATATTTCTTTTTTTATTTTGGTGGAGGCTTCTACGCACTGTGTAGTCCATTGGAAGCTTGATTCTTTCTTTAATAAGTTGTTCACGGATTTGTGATGGATGCGAGATTGGGTATAAAACGTAAACGTTCTCAATCCTGCATTGTTTACTGGGCGTTCTGTTTTTATTATAGCATTTATTTTGTCTTTGTTTTGTGCAGGCCATCTTTATCAATAGTGTGTCCAAGGTAATTAATTCATCGAAAATTTGACTCCTTTCAGGCCCTCTAAAAGTTCTGTCCATAAATCCTTGTCACAAGCTCGGCGCGACTTTCACACCGAACATATGTCTATTTACTTTGTATGTGCTTGTGTGTACTCAATGCGTCGGAACTACTTACTGAAGCGAGTGACGACCCAAGGGCAAAGCATACCTGGCACATCTCCGAAAATATCCGAAGTCAGTCTGAGCGAGATACGAATGGCCTCGCAAAACTTAAGAACGGCAAACACCTGGTGAGGACGGAATCACAGCAGAGCTTCTGAAAGCGGGTGGAGAACCGATACTTGTAGTCCTTCAGAGGCTCCTTAATTTCGTCCTACAGGATGGTATTACGCTGAAGCGTGGAGTAGAAGTTTGTGGTGCTGTTCTTCAAGAAAGGTGATAAAAGCCTCTTGAAGAACTACAGACCGATTCCCTTCTGAGCCGCGTTTATGTCCTGTTCTCGAGAGTCATCTTGAATCGTCTCGCTTCCAGACTAGACGACTTCCAGCCACCCGAACAAGCTGGATTTCGAAAGGCTTTAGTACCATAGACCACATATTTACGCTGCGGCAGATTATACAGAAGACCGAGGAGTATAATCTGCCTTTATGCTTGGCGTTTGTGGACTTTGAGAAAGTCTTCGATTCAATCTAAACTTGGGCTGTGTAACAGGCAATTCAGCGTTGCCATATTGACAATCGGTATATCGAGGTTCTGAAGTGTTTATATAGCAAAGCCACGATGTCCGTCCGTGTACAATCCAGTAGCAGAAGCCTATCCAATTGCAGAGAGGTGTAAGACAGGGTGAAGTCATATCCCCGAAACTCTTCACAGCTGCAGTTGAAGATGCATTCATACTTTTGAATTGGAAAGGACGAGGTGTAAACATCAATGCCGAATGCATCACCCACCTTAGATTTGCCAACGACATAGTTGTCATGGCGGAGTCACTGAGGACCTAAATGCTATGCTCAATGACCTCAACAGGGTCTCTCAACACGTGGGCCTTAGGATGAACATGGACAAGACGAAAGTTATGTCTAACGGTGCATGTCATGCCTAGGCCGGTGTTTGTTGGGAGTGCTGTGCTCGAAGTTGTTAACGAATATATTTACCTGGGACAAGTAGTCTGATTAGGTAAGTCCAACTTCAAGGCAGAGGTCCATCGACGAATCCAACTCGGATGGGCAGCGTTCGGGAAGCTACGATATATCCTCTCGTCCAATAACCTTCAATGCCTGAAGGCCTTTAACCAATTTGTGTTGCCAGTGATGACCAATGGCACTGAGACATGGTCCTTCACTGCCGGCCGTATGAGGAAGCTCCAAGTCGCTCAGCGAGCTATGGAGCGAGCTGTGCTCGGTATCTCTCTGCGGGATAATATGCGCAACGCAGCCATCCGCAGAAGAACCATGGTAACCTGACATAGCCCGCAAAATTAGTAGGCTGAAGTGGCAATGGCTGGCTACTTAGCTCGGAGAACGATAACCGTTGGGAAGAAAGGTTCCTGAGTGGCAGCCTCGTACTGGCCATAGTAGTGTCGGACGACCCCCACCAGATGGAGTGACGACCTGTGCAAATGAGCAGGAGGTCGGTGGATGCAGGTGGCATAGGATCGACCTCTTGGCGACTTATAGGGAGGCCTATGCTCAACAGTGGGCTTTGACAGGCTGAAACGACGACGACGACGACGAGTGTTTGTAGCATTGCACTTTCGTCGTTCTTTTCCATGACCATATTAAGGTATGCTTGAGTTATGCCGAGTGTACAAAATAGCTTTGCCGCCGTTCATTTCTGAAATGATATCCTCTATCATCGGTATTGGGTATTGTTCATCTAATATAACTTTATTTAGTGTAACTTTGTAGTCTGCGCAAAGTCGGATTGACCTGTTCGACTTGACAACTGGTACCACCGGGTTCCCCACTCAGAGTGGTTAATTTTCGTAATGACCCTAGCTGCAAAGTCGCTCTATTTCTTCATCCACTTTAGCTTTTAAAGCGTAGGGTATTCTACGAGTTTTGATAAAATTGGTTGTATGTTTTCTTTAAGGTTAAAGTGTCCCTTGTAATTAGGTATTTCACCCTTCCTTCGTCATTAGTTCCTTCATCCAATTGCGTCCAAAAATAGAATCTACGTTGCCATTGATTAAATATAGTTTACCAGTAAAACTCTTTCTCTTGGTATTTTGCATTTAACGTAAGTGACTCGACTGGTTTTATTACTTCTCCCTTGTAAGTACGAAGTTTAATATCTGTGTGGAATAGAACATTTTCAATATTCAGTTTTCTATAGTCTCGCATTGATATTGACGTTAATGTTGCTCCAGTATCAAATTCCATTTTCAGCTTTGCGTTCTCGATCTGTACTGATATCATAAATTTCTCAGTTCTTTCGCCAGATATCATATTGATATCGTTATCGCTATTGTCCGGCTCTTCTAGTTGGTGTGAATGGGGTCTTGATGCCTTGTGGAGCAGATTAGAGTTGCGTTGTAGGCAAACGCGGCAAGATGTCCAATTTATTGCATTGTCGGCAAAGTGAATTTCTGGCGTTACATGTTTTGGTTTCTTGAGAAGATCCGCAGCGAAAATATTTACCTAATAAATCTCGACGTTTGATCTGTCTTAGTTGGAAGTTTTAGGTCGATATATGATTGTAGAAACTTTGTCAATACTGCTGTTACTCGTGCTGGCAATACATTTGTAGCATGTAGCTTTCCATTTCGATTGATGTTGCTATTTGAACTAGTTCTTAAAATGTGCATTCTTTTGGTCTTGTAAATTTTTGTCGTGAGTCGTTATCTTTAAGCCTCTTATTAATTGTAATGTTAGCAATTAAATTCTCAGTTTGTTGTTATTTTTTTTTGTTCCGCTGCGAATTGAGCTACAGTTTCGTCAGATTTTTGTATTCTTGATATCAATTTATGTTTTACAGCCCATTTGATAGGTTTTGGATCAAAATATTCATTAAGTATTTCGGTGATGAGATCAATTGGCATATTAATTGGTTCTTCTGGGCATACTTAGTCACAGAGCTTTTCATGGAGCTCTGGTGATAATATAGATCGGACAATGTTGGCTTTTGTTTGATTTTTGGTTACATTATTCAATCGTAGGCTTTTAGTGTTTTCTTAAAGTTGTTGGAAGTTTCTGATGATCCTAGTGGTTGAAATTGTATTTTAGGTATGCTCTCACGTATCTACTGCTGGTCATGCAACTGTTGTTCATTGTGACGTTGCGCTTGCTATTGTTGATCTTGCTGTCGTTGGTTTCGTTTCTTTTTTGTTAATACTTTCGTGATAATTGTTGTGTACAGATCTCGAAATCGTATCTGTACTCCTGTTCTTGCTCGTAAGCGGTCTCGTCATGCTGGTCGACGGTGTGGTCTTCGATCGTTTTCTGAAGCTCTCGCAGAGTCTTTATCGCTGTATTAAGGCTCTCAGAGCGAGAATCGATGTCCTCGTCAGACATTGACCCCCTCGATGTTACATATTTTTCTATTCTAGTGAGTAAGCCTCTTTGGGTACTTCGCTGTTTTTTTACTTTTGCCATCATTATTATCGTTTAAAACTCGTCGCGAATGTTAAATATACATAAAGAAATTAAATACATTGTTTATATCTCCATTATTTTATTAATGACACAACGTTGACACATTGATTATGATCTCACTGGCTTACCGGCCAGTAACTTAATTGTGAAAGAGGTGATACACCACAATTTCTATTGCGGATACTAAGAAAAAGGTATCGATATTGACGGTTTGCCTGTCCGAGATCATATATCTAAGTAATATAATAATAAAAGTCGGGTCTGAAATAAAGGGCAGAGCTTCCTATGATCTGCTGCCCGGAGCGGAACTCTCCTGTGTGTGATACGTGTGAATCTGTGAAATAAAAATTGTGCATCGGTGAAAGTGTTAGTGCGCTGAGTAGTTTAAGGTGGTGTTACGCATAGACATCAGATGGCTGCTGGTGAGCCATTTAAATCATTTAGGTTTCAAAAATGTTTCTCATTATATTTACTTTTTGAAATTATCTTTGAGATTTCTAAAACATTATATTTCTTATTGGTTACTATAATGGGATAGGCAGGGAAGTGGGCTTGGTTGTATGTGTTAGGTACAATTGATAGTTTGTAGTACCCGAGAAGTCCTAGGAACTGTTTAATTTCCTTTGGAGTTTTGGGAATTAGATATTTTTAGATAACAGAAATTTTATCAGGGTTTTGTTTTATATGCTGGCTACTTTCTACTGTCATTTTAATAAGTTCACGGAGAGTTACTAAGAGAGTCATTCTGATGCTTAAAAGAGTTTGGCACCGATCATAAAATTCCTGTGGAGCTTTACAACCCTGATCTGCTATAAAATGAGTATTAGTACGCTTAAATATATTCTAGAACAAACAAAGATGCGAGTATTTAATATATAAATAACATTTTTATGGACATAGTTGAATTGAATCGAATCGCTCGAACTTCATAAAACCAAAGTAAAGATATATCAGATGTGTACAACCTCATATGATTACGATGTAAAGTCAGATAAATTCGACCTATTTACTAATACTATCCAAATATAATAAGTACTAAAAATCTGAATATTTTATCGCATTTAATTTCATTACAATTATGGAAAATTATATCCAACTTTTCGAATAAGCAACAGAAAGTACTTACTTCATTTCACAAAATATGATTATAGTTTGTACCGGGCCATTTGAAAGTTTGAAAATTATAGTACAAAATTCTGAAAAAACCTAAACAAATCATAGCAAATGTAAAAAGTATAAAGGTTCATATTGTAAAGCTACTTTAATTATACATATTACAACATTTCCCTTGCTTCTAAATTCCCTTACTGCTAATAAATGAGCCCGTTTTTAAAGAGACTTTGCAAAATGTTAAATTTATATAAACGTTGGATTTATATTCCCAACAAAAGCTGAGCAAAATAAGAATATAATTATCCGACTTCGGCTACGCTTGCTTAAACATTTTTGAGGCAATTTTAATTAGTAATGCCTTTTTTTGTACAAGTTTGCTAAAAAGTCAAGTAAATACTGGAGAACCTTAATATCAATCAGATTATAAATAAATTTCCTTAAAGAATCCTATCAGTGGTGCAGTGTTAAAAGTTTTTTTTAATAGTCGATAGTATTAAAACCTTTTACTTTTGATTAAATTTTTCCTATACAATCCAAAAAAAAGTAAGGCACCTCTCGTAGTAAAAGCTTTTCTAAATAAAACATAACGGTGATAAGTATATATAATATAACTGAAAGTCCTTTCCGTAGAAAATATTCTACGGAATTAACTTTCAGCTTGTACATTAAAATAATAATTGAGTTTAACCTACTTACCCTAAGCGTAAACTTTAATCGCAAACTTTAGAAACCCATCGTTTATAAGGACAAAGTTAGACCCTGAGCTTTCCAATTTATTGTATTTATCCCAAGTGTACCCGTAAGTAATTAGTTTTTTTTTATTTGAGAGTCAATACCAGTTTATATCGTACTAGTTGTTACCCGCGACTTTATTTGCGTGGAGTAGTGGGATGCATTTAAATATTCTGTAAGTAGTAATATTAATGAGGTGTTCTAATTAGGTACGAGTATGTCTACAGTTGGACACGAAATATCATTTGCTTTATCTTTGACAATGACAAATTTCCACATTAACTTTCATCCCTATTTGAATCCCTAATTGATCCCTGTATAGTTTGTACCATATAACCTTTCATCCTCTATTTTAACTGGGTCAAACACTTTTATCGCTAGAGTTAATAACCTATTCCCTTTCTTGGAATCTATTTTACGCATGTACCTAATTCATAGAAATTGTTTAAATGATTAGGACGCTAAATGCAGACAGACTAACATCCGAACAGAGTTGCTTTTACACTTAAAATACTAGTGTAGTAGTGTGAATTATAGTAGAGAGACGTAAAGTTTTTTGACGAAACAATGAATTTCATTATGTATATATATATTTGTATAGTATCTAAAATCATAATTGCGTTTGAACTTGTTGATTGTTGAGGAAACAGTGATCCTCGTAATTAATTTTAAAAACAAAGCAATAATGTGAAAACGATGTGTTCCGAATTGATGGGCACCGTAGTCAGTGTTTCACTGAGTAAACGAGACTAAACATCCTATTTCTTAATAGAGTTGATGATACATGTCTATGGTCGTCGGTGACTACTTTTCATCAGGTAGCACGACTGTTCGTCTGCCTCCAAAGCGAAGTAAATTAATAATTTCGTTTGCTTAACTCGGTTTCTTTTCTTTGGCTGGGTGAATACACGAAATATATATCTGTCCTTCTTTTGTTATTGCATACGAAGGCAGACGAGTAGCATTTCACACTAGTGCTTTGTACTAGTATGAAAAGGCAAACAGTCATTGCGGTGGTACCACCGCGGACGGCCCACTATAAAAATTCGATAGACACAAAATGGCGTCATAGATGCAGCTTTCTTAATGTTCAATTGACACCAAGTTGTCATCGACTTATGACAATACCGTATATACATCGGCGCTTTATTGTAGATGACACTTTTATTAAAATAATAACTTAACTGATATCAGACATTTAAAATTCGGTGGGAGAAAATTCGTAAAGAGAGCACGATGTTACCTAATTATATTACGTAAAATAGCTATACGCTACTTAAAGTCGGTCATATTTTGTTATAAAAATTTTTTTACGCAAATTCTGAGTCTGCGTTGGCTACAATATGATTAATTTGATCACAGATTGATTTAGTTTCAAGCATAATGTACTGTAATTTAACACTCGAATTGTCCATTTAACTCAACACTAATGAATTGGTTGTCACACGGCCGCTAACGATTCCCTATAGCTGATATCTGATGTTCGCCACTCACGAATGCAAGTATTGCATATTGATTTTCTGTTGGCGTTCCATAATTTACACTTCAAAACGTATTATTGGATTCTAAATTCCAAACCTACTGGTTTAGCGAATTTAGACGGTGAAATACATTAAAAAAACGAGCGTTTATTTTACAGCTTTAAAGCCAGGCCGAGAAATAGATTTCGTAATCCTCACTCGGAGTAGATTGCTTCTCGACCACTTCAATAGACTTTTACACGAGAAACCAAACTTATTAAGCGAACTAGTTAGTTCTAAAAGTCTTGCGATGTAACAGGGGATTTAGAGTAAATTAAATTACGTTAAAACTATTTGATATTGATTCCCATCCATATAAGACAATATCACTGATGTATAAAAGGACAAAGTTTTAGGTATTGTGTGCAGTATGCTGTCACTATGTTCATATCTTGTCACAAATTTTGATTTTTAATGGCACAATTTTTTTTGAACTAATATCTATTAAACTTCTTACAAAAGAACTTGTTTAAAATTAATGGAACCAATAGAAAGCTAATATCAATCATTTAAAAATATTAAAAAAATAGGAGCCCTAGGAGCGGAGCAACGAGTATATGCAAAAAAATACATACGCTCAGAATTGAGTACCTGCTTCTTTTGGGAAGTCAGTCAAAAATGATACTGGCTACAACACAATATACTTTTATTACGCCTGAAATGTCACACTGCCAACTACATTGAAAGTAATAAAACTGTTTGTCCTCGTAAGATATAATGGAAAGAGAATGATAAGTAATAAAAAGTTTCTACATATAAAAGTTAATTCAAATCAAAAGTTATTTTTGCGATTTTTACATATCAAATCTTGTAGTATTAGTGACCACTTTTACCAACAATTATAGTGTACTTCGGTTTAGGATTTTATATTTTATCTTAGAATTATGTTTCTTCACGCAATTAATTGTGGTTCGCTTTGATTGCATGATAAATATCGAAGGTAAAATAAAAAATACGTACTAAATTGCTTTATCAGTTTCCTTCAAAAATATTTTTATTGGTTTTATGAATAATAGTATACAGGATGCAATGTAAATAAGAAGGTAAATTAATTGTGTCCCTCCTTATTTTATCCTGCTAATTGAACTGAAACTGAAAAGTATGTCAGGGTTTGACAATTTATGTACCGCAATATTTTAGTATTTAATGAAAACCACACTTTAATTTTAATTTAAAAAATACAGTGTTGTTTGTTTATATAATTTATAATAGGACTGGGATATAAAAATCGAAACGAGTAGTCGACTTTGTGTTGTATTAATTACTTAAGGCAAAACGTGTGGATCAGCCGATCGAAGTTCATAATGCTTAATTTTTATTAACGTATTGACGAACAATAATAGTACAGTCTTGTAAAAAATTCAGCTCTCTTTTTAACATTAATAATATCGTCTATTGGAATAGATGTCCAACAGTTGAAACCGACTTTAGTACTCTCTAAATACCGTTTCATCGCAACACTTTCAGAATTAACTGTTTTGATTAATCAGATTGGTTTCTCGTGCTAAAGTCTATTGCAGCGGTCGTGAAGCAATTTGCTCTTAGTGAGGATTACACATTTGTAGGGTGGAAACCTATTTCACGGACTTTGGCTTTGGAGCTGTAAAATAAATGCTTTTCTATTCTGCTTTGAGTATTCTACTGAGGTTTATTTAGCTGTTTACAGAATACCATATTTTTATATATAATGGTGAGCATAGAATACTTTTGAATTTTAATGGTAACTCCATAGATTCATAGGTACACCTACTTGATTATTGCTTAATTCGTTAATTAAAAAGGATCTTTGGACTTCTGTGAGTAATAAAAAATTATATTTATTTTAGCCCTTTTCATTTACGTAATAATAACATATGGGCTCATCTAAATTATAGAACAGCTAACTAGGCAGAAACATTATAGTGAATGCGCAAACAAAGATCCGTACACTCCGTCTTGCTTTTCCTTCTCATATCAAGAGATCAGGCGCAGGACTGATTTTTACATGCGCATTCGACGCATGGATTATCTTACTTTACATGCGTTCGAGTGTTCATCCTTAATGCCCTTAACCATTAACAAAATAACAATTCGAGTCTTCGCAGAATTTGAACCCACGACCTCCGGTTTCTATAACGCAAGGTTAAGATACTTGGCTACGGAGGTAATCCAATTTGGTTGGTTTTAACAACAAAAGAAAATATTGTCATCATGGTTATCAGGCTGTGTTAGTCCTCCGCTGGACATAGGCCTCCTCTAATGCACACTTTCACCACCACGCTGGTCTAATGCGGGTTGGTGGGTGGACCACTTTTACGTGAATATATTATATTGGTCTTTATTGGTAAAACTCTGCATTTTATATAAAAACATATATAAAATAAGGTAATCAATTATATTCTAGCGTTTAAAACGTTTTTTTTATTAGATTTTTTTAGAATAGTAAGATGATTCTATGTCGGATAGGCACGTAAAAAATCAGTTCCGGTTGTCAAGACCACCCATGCTATGGCCCATTCAAGATGCTAGTTAAAATTTTCTGAGAACTCAGTGCATTCATAGTAATATGAATGGTTGGAATTCAGATGACAGTATTTCTGCGTTAAAACTGTAATTAAGGTTAATCTAAATTGATTAGAAGCTGACCTCATTTTAATTTAAGTAAAAGTTAGAAGAATAAAGCTAGACGGTTCATTCAAGCTAAATTGATAATGAATGGTTTCTCTTGTCAGCAATGACACTTCGAATACCAACTGCTAACGTAAAATCTTGTCATTGCTGGCTGACAAAAACATTTCTAGAATATTTTATCTGAATACTTAACAATTTAAAATAGTTTAGTGACTATTACTGAACAATTGAAGTATGATGCCCCTGGTATTGGTATATCCATGGGCGTCGGTGACCACTATCCATTAGGTTGCCCAACTGCTCGTCTGCTTTCCAGTAAAAAAATAGAAGCAATTACATATTTGAAAACGCTTTTTATTTCAATATGCACCATAAATGGCGATTGAAGTAAATTGTTAATAATTTTAAAAAGTTGCACTACTTTTATTTATTTTACTTGTGGCAATTGTACAAATTGTACAAAATATAATTAAGATTACAGACAATTTTATAGCATGGCATGTATTATTAAAAGTTAGGGAACATTCATAACACTATCAGTATTAATAGGAGACGACTTGGGTCAACTCTTGTGTCAGGAGTTCTTGTTAGAAGTGTCATTGTTAGAAAGAGGGTTCATTAATTGACACTTGTGATGCTGATCGCTGTTATTTTTATGACAATGGGAAACAAAGTCAAGTGATAAGTGAATTTTATGAATAAACAAAGAAATCGATGAAGATATTAAAAGGAAAACGTGCAAAATATACTTTTACAGTAATAAACACTAGTGTTTATTGACTCGCCTCGGCTTTTTACGGATCGAATGATCCACTACATAAAAGTATTTTAATAATAAACGATAAAAAAATTGTTATTGTGAATTCGCAAATATTAAGTATATACACTCCCAGAATTTTTTGGTGATCTTTTTAAGATTTACAATACTGTAATTATTTTGACTTATCTTGTTGAGTTCATCCAGCGTTTGCAATGCAAGCGCCAAAAATGTAATTATTTACGAGGTCACATTAGAAACATCTGAATTTTCAAATTATGTTTACAGTATTATGCATGTGTAGTAAAATCTTTCCCTTGAATCGTTCTATCCATTACAAAACCGCCTAAATATCTGTCCCGTACTTGCAAAGATTTACGCATAGGGGATGGACGCACAGCAAAACCATTACATTTAAACAAACTTTGATGCCATAACAAACTATGTCAGAAGTTTTTTAATTTAGTAGAAATATATTTCCATGTTATATTAGTTCAAAACTGCATTCATTCACTAATTTAATGTGAAAACGGATAGTTGCGGTCAATAGCACCGTCCGCAATAACTGTTACATAAATTCAATTGTCCCTTTGAAGTGCATTTTCCCCGTTGGAATAAATTGGCAAATGAATTGATTACAATTGGAATCATTAAACTGAGTATTTGCATTTGATTGCTTTTGCTTAACAAGTAAGTTACTACTAGACTGACGATCAAGACCATAATATGCTAATATGCTAACTTGCTTTAAATGGCTAACTTGATTTGAATACACGACTTATAATTTTCAAATTTATAAGTCGTGTATTCAAATATTGTGAACACTTCTATTATTTGTTTTTTGGGACATTAAGTTTTAAGAGACTTTCATTTAAACATCAGTTTTTTGGATAAACATACTTAGGTTTATTTTTATTAATTATAACATTTGTAATTATATAAAGATTACATAGCACAGATTTGTGGTTTATAGAAAAGGAAAATTAAAACCATATAAATTGTTTATATTAATTTTGTATATGTTTTGTAAAATTTTATTATTTTAAAATGATAGCTATACTATATTCAAAGATTAAAAAAGTGAATTAAGCTTTATATGCGATTTTTTTACGTTTAAACCGTTAGAAAGAGATTAAGTTATAAATTTCGCAAGTCCTGAACTATAACTACGCGTGTGTTAATCAGTCCTCGCAGCGCTAAACAGTAATCATAATAGCAATGACAGACTGTGTTCAGACCGAATAAAAACATTCATTATTATAACAATAAATTGCATACACAACTCTGAACTGCTGAAAATAGGTATTTTGGTAAATAAAATTATATTACTGCTATAATCACTCGTTTCGACGGTAAAATGTATTGTAGCGTCCGCAGTCACTGGAAACGCTCTATTGTTAAGGCTTATTCGACAATTAGAATTCGCGATAACAACAAAATGTTATGAAACGTAAACTGTTTCCGAATCATGTAAAGCTATTGGTCTTAGACATAAAATAAGGCAAATGACGTTAGTGCGAGAAGTTCATTATAGGGAACATTACTTTCAGCGTTTTCAGGCACTTTATCAAGGCGGGGCTCAATAAATCGCATCTAAATCAGGTCTGCCCCGCCTCGTTTTTAGATTAAACGGTTATAGCTTATATATATTGGAATAGAAAAATCTATGTATATATCTCGCTATTTGTTTAATACAAATAGCGACTTAGAAACATTTTTTATCGCCGACGAAGGCAGATGAGTAGCCGACCAACCTGATGGGAAGTGGTCACCGACACCCATGGAAAACGCCAATACCAGGGGTATCACCAATACGCTGCATACGACTGAAACATGGATGTAACGTGCTTGTTTAACCCAGAACATACGCTTGCTACGTTGTCATCAGAACTAGGGTCCCCTGTAGGGGACCCATTCTATTGTTACAGTTAATGTTGTAGGTACTCTTAAGTAGTAAAGATCGTAATATTTCATAAAGAAGTAGACAGTAAACAAGAATATATAATTCATAAAGGATATTCATTTTTCAATAAAAACAATTATATTATTCACTTACTATTTTATTAATTATTTTGTAGGATAATAAACGGAATCATAAACAAATTAATAGAAGTAAGTATTTTTTTAGGTCAGGTATGCAATGTGTTGCCTAAGAGCACATAAGACATTGCAGTTAGTTAGTTGAAGTTTGAATTTATGCTATAGTCTATTAGATATATTAATACTTTAATCACCAGTTCAGTATTTAGTACTTTCAGTTTCAGATTCAATACTTTAATCAATCGGTTTTAAATAATTATTATAAATTTATATAATAAACATAAAAAAAAAAACAAATATTTAAAAAACCCATACGAATTATAAACGCGATATAATTAGGAAAGAAACTTTAAAAATAGACAAAGAATGTTACAATTACCCATGTAATCATAATAGATTGCGTTTAGTTTCGTTATTCTTGGCCCCGTCTCTTTTAAAAACAAATTTCATTTTCAGCAAATAAAAACAATTGTATTTTTCCAGTGTCACAAGTCGATCCAAATTAATCGCTTGTCACGCGGCCACCAATGATTTCCAAATTGCTGATATCTGACATCATTCACAGGGTCTTGTATTGCATATTGATTATGTGTCGGGATTCACGTTATGGGCATTAAATTAAAATTTATCGGGTGACAGTTAGTACATACAGTTTTAGTACATGAGTGATTTAATGAAATTATCTCGATCCTCTTCAGGCCGCATCGTCACATGTTAACAAATACTAATCCAATTCAAACATGTTCAACTAAATGACTTCCCCACCACGCCAATTGCAACCCATTCATTCGCCAGTATATTCTTCAAAAGAACGATTGAATTCATAGTCAGATTTTGCGGACGCTGCTGCCGACCGCAGCATGTTTCCAAATTGAATCAGTGAATGAATACAAGTTTAATTTTATACGTTATGGAAATATAGCGGTGCCTAAGCTGGCATGCATTCGCTAGCTTTAAGGCTCTAGTATCATCTATACCCAATGATAGTAAGCGAAGTAACTTATTACACAGTTCCAGACGCCGTTGTACAAAATTTAAGTACTACTATTTTTTTTGTTCTGAATAAATCATACGAGCATTAAATATAAAAAATCATATAATATAAATCTTTATTTTATATAATTAACTATACAACTGCCTCCGTAGCCTAGTGGTATGGGCGTGTGCTTTAGAAACCGGAGGTCGTGGGTTCAAATCCTGCGGGGACGCAACAAATTTTCATTGTTGTTTCTAGTTGGTTAGGCAATTTGGGCCGATCACTCAATTGTCTGAAAAGTAAGATGATCCATGCGTCGGATGACCATGTAAAAAAGTCGGTCCGCCCACCAACCCGCATTAGACCAGCGTGGTGGGATACGGTCCAAACCCCCTAATGGCCCTATCCGTTGTGTATTAGGGGAGGCCTATGTCCAGCAGTGGACTAACAAAGGCCGATGATGTGATGATGTGATACAAATATAGTTGTAAGAACCAATTTATTTCAACATTTATTTGAAAACAGAGAATTATTCGCGTGACTGTCAATTATACTACAATAACGAATATTAATAACAAAAGCTCTCAAACAGCTCATTTCTGATTCATAATATAATTTTAATATCAGTAATTAATACATTTCAGGCGAGGCTCTTTGTCATTTGAAATTCAGTACTTTGACTAAAAGTGCTTTAATGGAAAAGCTTTCATGTCGATGTAAAAGCAATTAACGTGACAAAGGAAGCATTGATTGGCTTTTGACTGAATAATTGGAACAAATTGTATTAAAGTGAAATGAGAAAAAAATGCTCTTTGACGAGACAGTAAAATTGGTTTTTGATTGGTAAGATATTAAACAAAGTCAAATTTTACCGTGAAATAACGGAATTATTGCGAAAAAGTAGATTTCATTGTTAATTTCTCTCATAAAAACTCAATCATTGTTAAAATATTATTTAAACCATTTTAATAACAATAATTATTCAATATGTGTGGTTAGGGTATCCAATAGTAATTCATAATGAGTTTTTATAAAGTTTATGTTATATCGCCTAAGTGGCCTAGCGGTATTTATCATCATCATAATCATCAACAGCAATTATTAGTCCACTGCTAAACATAGGCTTCCCCTAATTCACGCCTACTACATTAGAGGGTTTTTGGACCATATCCCACCACGCTGGTTCAACGCTGGTTGGTGGGTGGACTGATTTATTACATGCCCATCCGACGCATGGATTATCTTTCTCTTTAGACAAAAGGGTGATAGGCCCAAATTGACGTAACCTAACCAAGCACGAATTATAAATCAATGGCCAATACCGAGAGGCCACGGAGGCGGTGTTAGGCCGATCACCCAATTGTCCAAAATTTAAGATGATTCATGCGTTGAATAGGCATGTAAAAAGTTATTCCCGTTTCTCAGAACCATTTTTGCCAGTCGTTATACAATGTCCGATCCTTCAAATTTACTGACAGCTAATTCATTCTTAAAATACAGTTTACCCTTTGAGTTGTGAAGGTCAATTGCCCTGTGTAAAGACTGTTGTTCTGGAAAATCTAGATGCATTACATGCCGATCTCATGATAACTTGGGAAAAAGGCTAGTGCAAGAGAAATAAGTTTTATGAAGTTGTATTTACATAACGATAATAAATCTCATGATATGATTTTGATATTTATCATTATTTACATATGGATACAGATTATTATTAGAAAGAATCAAATTTAGTAGCACCATACATTTTTATTGAAAGTCAAATATCGACATACGGTATAAAAACAAATTCCTGTCTTGAGAAGAACGGTCTGAGACTCGATAAGATTTTTTGTACTTTTTTTATTATAAACTTTATATTTATAAACGCTTTTGACATAACAGTAGGTACAATATATAATTTTATACTCGAAGCAGCCTCTAAAAAAGTTGCTGTAATTTGCTTTATATTTCTTCTGCTGTCCAGCATTGGTGTTGATCAGTTGTTTTTTACCAAATAAATCGTTAGACTGGACTGGACTCGCAAATTATGATTTTTATGGTGAAGGTAATGCCCTGTCCTCGAAATGGAGCATGGAATACCACAAAGCAACTTGTTTTTTTAATGCATTACACTGTACCACCAATTAGTATAACAGTAGAGATTGTACACACCGTTTCTGTGTCCTAGGGGATATGGGCCCTTGCTTAGTGATATCGTTTATTTTTAGTTGTTCAGTACAAAATAGGTTGATCTCTTAATTATGTACGTATTAGGTACGTAAAAAGTCGGCCTTGTTAGTCACTACCTTTGTCTTGTATCTTGTGCCTTCACAATTCCTGATAACTTATCCTCCCATTGAAGGCCTTGTACCTTTTGGGTTGTGGAGGCCAGAAATAAATTGTTATGCATAAAAATTGTTATTCAGGCATATTTAGATGAATTAGATTCCGACTTAATGATAACTTGGAAAAGACTAGAGGAAAGAGAACCTTTTGCATTCTGTTGCAATTCTGGAAGTAAAAGTACCGTGTTGTTAGCTTCTACGTTCTAAGTTGGAAATTGTTATTGAAATGAAAAAAGATATTAAAAGTGAATAATTGAAAAATAGATTGTGTGATATAAAATTAGGATTAAAAAATATTGTAAATAGGTTTCAAACTGTCCTCAATAAAGGCAATATAAAAGGTATCCATTTTACATTTACTTATTTTCGCTTTAACATAAAACCCCTAGTTATACTTAATATACATAAAAGTTAAGGAATCATGAAAGAGGCGAAATAAAACATCCATGTAATTCATATTCCGTATATTTACTGAGTATAATTGTATCCATAAACACATTGCAATGAATACATGGACTCTGTACATTTAATATCAAAGTAAACATTATAATGTATATTAATAAAATGTAAATATATAGATATATATCGTAATTATGATCTATTAAATAATGTATTGGCACCGAACGTGAAACCTGAACGTATCAAATGGACGCTAAACAACTACGATGAATCATACTAACTGATTCGTTGTTGCATTGCATATCTTCGCCAATCGATACTTGCCACGTATGAAGTACGTTATGCAATCAAAATTTTATAGTTATATTAAAGGAAAATTTAAAGTTAATAAGATTAGTTTAAAAGGAACGCCGATTGATTTTAAATTTATATAATTGGCTTTAATAAATAACCCTGGAATTGATCCGCTTACGTAATTAGAAAATTATTTGATATATCTTCCGTTAGTTCATCATATTGTTATTTTTTGTATAATTTTATACATAATGTCTGATATATAAGAAAGATATGAATAAAAAGTTAGTCTTTAATTTCTTACTGTCCAAAATATTATTTTCTAAAAAAGTTTTATTGCAGTTCAATGCAATAAAACTTTTTTAGAAAAGAATATAGTTGGGTATTTAATATTTTGGTACTTTAACAAACTGGCACGTATAACATTAGCAAAGTGTGCAATGCGTTTTAGGGAAGGTAAGACGAGGTGCGGGGGTCGCGGAACTGCGTCTAATGCGGGGTTCAGGAAAGGATATTGTGAAGTTGAAAAGAAACAAGAAAAGTCTAAAACAGGCGAAGAGAGCTCATCACCACAAATCCTGCGAGAGTGGGACACTGAGGAAGGGTACTACGTAGCTCCTTAACTAACAATTCTTCGAATTCCGCAATGGACGGATCGTCACGTTCTCCACAAACAGGTACAAATGAAATGGATCTCATTTAAATATACTCTCAAATTTTTTCACTCATTCATAATCGAAAAAATCATCGCCGAATTGACAGTAAGTTCAGAGACGATACAAAAATATGTACATCTCACTACTAATCTAACTTAATTAACGATCGTTGAGTAATATATTTCTTTTTTAAATTCATCTTTTACGGTAATAAATTTTAACTCTCTTCGAGATTAAGGCCCGCGACGCGCCCGCTCCTCAGTTCATATCACAATTGTCAACAACAACAACACTATATAATGAATCCAGACTAGGCGAAGATGACAGGTGACAGTAAAAGCAAAATAGATGAAAAGAGATACGCAAAACAAAACAAAACAACAGGAGATACCGACTTCGATAACATCGTACATGCGATAAACATTCTTTCACACTTACACTACGGATTGTTGCAAAAATCGTGGTAGCAAATTGTTTTACATACAAAATCCCGCTCGAACTAAACGAGCCTCTAAAATTGACATCGAAATTTACACGATTCCTTTTAAGCTTTGATACATATAATGTTATTAGTCCAATTTAATTACGAATTCCACATCTATATAAAATATATATATGTATATAATAATAGATACGTTATGCCTTTATTCAAGGCTTTACACAATGCCTTACTTATGCACATTCATTATATTACATACGACTAATAGACCTTGCGGTCGGCTTCTACAATACCACATGCATATTCGTTTAGAACAATAAATTCTAAGTTTCATGATCGTATTTTGTGTTCTCATCGCTCACGTGTCTGCTTTGGAACATTTCAAATAATATTTAAAGTATTCAAGATGTTTCATATAAGAAAAATCTACTATGAATATAATAACAATTATTTTTGGCACATTTAAAACCTGTTTTTGAAACATTGTAAAAATACACGACCACAGAAACATTTATTAATCATTGCGTACAGAGAAAAACAGTAAAATAACAAATAATAGAAGACAATAAATTATTAAAAGGTTTTATAGAAGGTTTTTATTCAGATTATATGCTAAATAGTTTAGCAAACTTTGGAAATGATCAAGAATATTGCAGATGAATTTCACCCCAACAGTTACACAAACTGTCTAAAGTGTCAAGATATATAGGTCCACTAATTACATGCGTATAACAGAGTTACAATAGCACTACGAAGACTAGAGATAAGTATAGACGATACGATATTGCCTACATGTAAACACTACTTATAGAGAATATTCAGTTGCCTCCCCCGATCCGCTTACTTGATAAATAACGGTCAAACAATTTTTTCCACAATCTTTCGAAAAATAATCTCAATAAATGTCTCAAGAAAATAACAGCGTCGTACAATTTGATCGACCATGTATCCTTTACATAATTCGTTGGTAAGATAGATTAGGATGGGAATCAATGATAAGTAAAGAAAAAAGCTTCGTATCTTCATAAAATCTTGTTTCGTTGAAAAATAAACAGTAACACGTTACATACGTTTACTGAGTAAGCAAAATTTTTAGGAACGACTACCTTAATACTTTCGCACGATTTTATGAAGCCACGATTCTCAATCAGAAAATTCAAAGAAACAATACGAGAAACGATGTTGTGGAATTGGAAATTTGAATTTCATTGAAAACAAGTATACATTGGTTGACTTTTTTTTCAGAAAGAAATAAAGTATGGATGCGTTTGAAGTTATATATAAGATGGGGGATTAGCCACAAGAGCGGGAATGGCAAAACAAATTGCGATTATGGATAAATATGAGCCTTTATAAAAAGGGGCTGCCCCTGAGAAAGCCCTTCCAGCGTGACGGGCGGGCGCGGGGGATCCCCGACGTGGGAACACTGCCACAGCGCCACCGCTAGTTGTCACCGCTGCACACCACACCTGAGCAACGATTATATGTTTGCAAAATATATTTAAAAGTGATCAAATGAATTTTAAATATAGCCTTGTCATAGCTAATCTTACAAGTATGAATATAACATTATCCTAGTATCAAAAGTGTTTTCATTCATTCATTCATCATCAGCCTGTTTTTAGTCCACTGCTGGACATAGGCCTTCCCTAATACACCCCTTTCCATTAGGGGGTTTGGACCGTATCCCACCACGCTGGTCCAATGCGGGTTGGTTGGTGGACCGACTTTTTACATGCCAAAAGTGTAATGATTTTTAATATTGATCTGTTTTAATTTAGATCAGATCGACAATTATTCTTCATGAAAAGTTGATACAGCACAAAGGATAACACATAATATAGACATAAAAACTACTATAATAGCTGATGTGGTTAGGTAAATTTTGCACTCGTGACTGTCTTAAATCATTTCAGAATTACTTCTTAAGACAGTACTATATCAAGAAGTAACAATTACGATATTTTTGTTAAAAATACCTCATCAGGTTCAGGCACGACCAGTACTGTGCGATGGCAGTGTTGAGCGAGATCCGGCGTCAAGTGGGCGGGGAAGCTCCTAGATCCTCTCATCCACAACACTCGTACATTCCGCCCGCAAACGCCACACTCCAATCGCCAACCACCGTTCACGGCGACAGCGCTCATAGCGGTAGCTGTAGCCCCACCTGCATCCAAATCCAATGCTAGTTTTGTGTGTTTCTATTTAATCAATCTTCTCACTAAACTATCCTTGGTGTGTTGACACTACCCTGCAAATTTAGCTAATACTCGTACATAAAAAAACGTATATCGACACATTTTGTATAAGTAAGTAGGTTCTGAAACGTCTAAAATATTACAAGCGAAAGTTATCACGTAGTATCCGTAAGGCTGTTTCATTAATAGTTGTTACATGTAGTTAATACATCATTTTATCTCATAATTTATCAATATCTTGGAATTATACTGATTTAAACTATTGCAGTTTCCTTTTACCGTTAAGTATAATACCATCGAGTGTCAAACTAATTAAAGCTAGTTTTATGGTATGTAGATGATTTACAAATTCACAACCAGAAAAACCATCACCGAGGCTAGAGGAAAACACTGTTCACTCCATATTTTTTTGCAGTTGCGCCTGGCGCAACAGTCAGTCCACAGTCGTCCGCGTATATAACAATTATTTACAAGTTCCTTTCTATCTATCAAGATAATGTGTACCTGTGACGCGCAGAGTAACCCTTTTAAGGTCTCGCAATTGTTGCATGTCGTTGCCTCTGGTTCCGACGCAACGGTACTCGCCGGCTTCCTGATATAGTGCGCCGCGTATTCCTGCACCGACCATCATCACTTGCTTTAGAATCAAGGTCTTGAGACTTTAGTCTCTTATAAGCTGACGTAAACTTATTTGCAACACATCCATAAGCGTTAAATTTAGAACATATTTGGTCGACAGAAGCAAATTAAGACAGCCAGATGCCGATACCCGAAAGGCGGTAGATTATATGCAAAACTGATAAATATGTGTATTGCTTGTACATTAAATATTACAACGTAATAATCATATTCATGAAAATTTCGATTCGTCGAAACGCATTACAAACTTTGTTCAGGCAATTAAATCTTCAATAGCCAAAAATAATCATTCACATCCCAACGATTACGATAAAAGATTAATACTTTCCTAATAATATTATTAGTAAAGATGAAGAACGTTTTTTTGGGTGATCACACCATCTTACCGAGAACACCATGTGCATGGTGCGAACCCGCTGGTGCCCAAGTGTCGCTACCATTACCTAATACACGCCTCCACCAGCATCCGACGCTTCCTGTAAGACAATTGTATAATAATGCAAACCATCTAAAAGAACTAAATATTGTTATGACTTATGATTTAATAAAAGACTTCATAGATTTTATGGGGTTTAAATCCGTTCACAATTTTTCCGACGTTTCAAATGTGTCGTAAACTGAAAGTAAAGTTACAGCTAGACCTTAAGATACCTTAGCTTGGTATGCGTAAAACGGACTAAAAAATAAAACACAGAAAATGACGGTGGCCAACACCTCAGTCTGTGTTGTTCGTCTGTCAAAGTTTTGTACCCGGCCACGTGATCCGGTCCGTGATCATAGATTTTATAAAGTGTCTGAAAGGTCGGGAAAATTGTAAACCAAATTATACGCGATAAAATCTTTACACATTTTTATTAAATCATGTGTAGTATTCGCTTAAACACAAGAAAGTATTATCATCACTTTTAAACACCTCTAGGTGTTTAGCTCTTACGCGTTAAAATATTCTAAAAGTAGGTAAATTAATTTTACAATTTTCCGAATATCAAGTTTTATTATTTGATTGGAGAATATTTTCGATAAAATGTAAAAGTTTTAAGACTTAAGAGTAAATTTAAATATCTTTATAGGATTAATGAGAACACAGAACGTTACAGGAAATTAGGGCTTCGGAATATTCATAAAAGAAATACCTTTTGGGCAGTGCATTTGAACGTTGCCGCCAAGAGGTACGTCCACTTTCTGATTTTCAGGTTCCTCCTCATTTTCTTCCACATGAGCTTGTATATCTTCCGCAGCTTTTTGTTAAAAGAAAGTTAAAGTTCTATAAATTGGAAAAAAAATCTTTAGATAAAGTTTTAATGTTATAACTGAAAATCCATATCCGTTCATTTTTTTCTTCTTCTTGTTTCTAATCTTACTTCAATATCTAGAATTTTTATTATTCAAATTAAACAAAATATAGCGTAACAAGAAATTTATTAATGAACTTATTATTCTGCCATCGTTGCTATACGTGTACTAATCAATTGCAAGATTAAATTTATTAAAGAAAAAGTAAATAGAATAGAAACACTAGTCTCACAATTATTTAATTCCGAACAAATCACAAACATAAGTATGTAAGTAAACTAACAAAGCACGTTAAGGAAGTAGCCGATGGACGAGTACTCGGCGTCCAGCCAAGAGGCACGGCATCTGTACCATCCAGCATGCCTCTCTTGCAACGCCTCCCAGCGCAAAGTGGCAGAGCCACGCGCCTCAGGACCAGCAGCTTCCGAAGGATCAGGTGAGCTGGCACAACCATCCGTGATTAGATATATTATCAAGTATTTATTTCCACCTACTAACAAAAGTATTAACTATTCTTATTTCTATTAACTTTTCACGGAATTTTTACTTTTTTACATATCTCATTTTGGTCTGCCCGTGATCACGGCTGCTAGAAAGAATTAAAAACTACGGAAATAAGTTTAAAAAATACATGCGAAAAATCCATTGAAAGTGGATTTAATATGTATAGAAATCGCGTTAATAAAATGACCAAACACTGCTTTTTTTTTGCGGAAAATCGAAACAATTTAATTACCGTTTAAACGCATATTCCCATAAAGTTTACAGCGTAGTAGCAGTAAAGGCGAGTTGACATGTTATATGTATATGTAAATTAAATAAAATTTTTTTATCGCACTTAATTACCCTCATAGAACAAAATGAATAACTAGAAATTTAAAAATATATCGACATAAACGAACAAGCTAGTTTACTTTTTACCTCTCAGGTTTATCATCATCTCTCAGCCAGAAGGCACGAGCCGGTGGATTTGCATCTACATCGCACCGCAACGCTACCGGCACTCCTGAACGCAATGAGATCCCGAAACCAGGCCAGCGGGAGATCACGAAAGATGGTGGATCTATAAATACCCAAATTCTATACACTTCTAGGCATTTTTTGTTACTTTTAAATAATGCGAGGAATATCAATCTAGAACTTTTCCCCATTAACAGTACACGGCTATGTTCTCAGTCCTTGAACTTTACTGACAAATTTTCACTTTAAAGAATGCCCTAAGCGTTTTAGGTTTTTATAATTCTTTATGTAATCCCTATATGGGGTAAATCAATTACTCTAAATTCGTATCGCTAGTAATCTATATACCCTGTCCAGGCGAATGCAATGACACGTATCATCATTATCTTTATAGCTGGTTTATCATGCTAACAGCCGCACCACGGTAGAGTTATATACCGCCAAGTCTTTCAAAAATATTTTTACTCAGTTTCATACGGCGTTTAAAATAATAAGCAACAAGTAACCAACCGATATGACAAGTTTTCTGCCAATCCCAATGATCTCCTTTGTACCTATATAACATGGTAGTCAAAGAAAAGTACTTACATGTGACGTGGATTTCAAGTTTAGCTGTAAACTCGTCGTGTTGGACAGGTGCTGGTGTCGAAGGACCGTCACTCAAACCAGTAGTTGCAGGCGCCGGTCGACGTTGTAATGCCGCGCAACGAAGTGTCGCATTGTGTAGCTCTCTTGCTGCAGTTATCACTGCTCGTGACCAGCGTACCCCCTCTGACCATCGAATGGAATATTTTGTAGAAAATACGAATATTAAGATATCTATGTGCTAAAAATTAATATAGAAATTCAAGTAGAAGTACATAATAAAAAAAAGCTTTATAAGCTTACATTAATTAATAAAATATCCCTATATTAACACATAACAATTTTGACTTTAACACGTATAACTATTTAAATGATATTTATAATGCAAATACAATTATTTTATAATACTTAAATCACTGCGAAAAGTATGCATAAATAATTAAAAACAAAGGGAAAAAGTATCGTATCTTCTTAGACAGTAATTAAAATTATATGATAATTATTTATTGTTCTATACAAACCTATAGAGTAGTTAGCCTGAAAGACTCGCAGATAAGGTCGATGGTCTAAAGCTGATTCCAATGATAAAAGGCGCCATGACAACTCGGGAGGCGGTACACCTCCTGGTAGTAAGAATAAAACTTGTAATATTTAGAACACATAAAAGCATAACAGATCTATCTAAATAACCAATACCTTCGGCTACGCAGCGTACTTCAAGAACAGTCTTGTCACGAACTGGTACCCAAGTATTTCCAGCGTCAAGACGTCGTCCATCCACAGCCAAGTACACCGAACGCACCGGTTCTATTCAAACAGAAATTAGGTTAACTTGTCCCTATAAAGCTATAATATTCCTAATGGTTACGGTTTATATATTATGTAGTAGGTCCCCTTTACAGGAGACCGTCTGGGTGGGTACCACCGCGGTGCCTATTTTTGCCGCGAACCAGTAGTGTGAAAACACTGCTGAGTTCAGTTTGAAGGACACCGTACCCAGCGTATTTACTGGTTAAACGAGACTTGACACCGTATGTCTCACGGTAGGCAGCGCGTTGGCGATACCACTGGTATTGCCAATGTCTATGGGCGTCGGTGACCACTTCCCATCAAGTGGCCCAGCTGCTCGTCTGCCTGCATATGCCATAAAAAAATACTAAGATTTCAACTAAATAAACTTAGAAAGTCACTTCAATTTTCCAACATAATATCTTTAAAAAAAGATATTGCCATGTTGTTTCATATCTCCAGTTAAAGCTAACGCTAATGTTATATTATTACAACAGTATTGTAAACTGAATTAAAAAATTTAAAATCTTGTATTCAGTAAGCGATTTATGTATGCAACATAATGTTAAATTACCGTGTACAAGCAGTCTAGTAGGCCGACCAGCCCTTGCTCTTCCTTTAGTGTCGATACCAGCACATCGCCAACGAGCCGCGTGGGGTCGAGCAGCCCTTGCTATATGCAAAGCACCATCGGAACCCGTACCTTCAGCTGCTGGCAGTGTAGAAGACAATACTGCCGCCTGTTTAACGGTATCAATCGTGTCAAAATTAAAAACAAAGAAACAAAATGAATAATTTATAGAGCGCTATCTGATTACCGACCATTACTGAAATGGAGGTTGGTATTATAAGTGGGAAAAATTATTTTATGAAATAGTTTTTTGTCCTCACCTCGTTATCTTTGTACCAGCGTAGATTTGTGATGTTCACGAGATCACAAGGGATACGCACGTAAGAATGCGCGGCCACCAGGAGCTCGCGTTCATGTTTCTAATAATTGAGATGAAAATTATATTCAAATTAGTCATTGACGTTAAGAAAGAAAAAGAAAAGTAAGCGGTTAAGACAAACAGCTAAGACTTATATCATTAATTTCTTAAGGATGAGCATACCGGCGAGGTCGCTGGCTTAGGTTCGGGCGCGGCATCAGCTTGAGGTTCATCCCTCATAGGAGCCCGGGGGACTGGTTCTGGTCGAATTACGAATGCGTCTAGACGAGTTGAAGGTCTAGGCCCGGGTGCAGCTCCTGCGTCCCCGATGGCATCGCGAATAGCACCGCGGATATTGAGAATAGTGTCGCCAGTTTTAACGCGTCGCGACTTCTAGAAAGATCATTATAAATTAAAGAAAAATATGTTAATTATCTATAAATATCATGTATCGATAAATTAATTATCAATTGTGTTTTATTTATCATTTACAATGTATATGTTGTGGTTGCAGAAATTGGCAAAAAGGACAATCAATTATGCAACTGAAATATGGAGCACCTCAATAAATGAACAAACAACAGAATGAACTTGATGTCTAACACCGTTTGCGCTTAGACTTCTATTGAATTCTTTGTATAAAAAGTATTGTAAATTTTACTTCGTAACTGAACTATTTTATGAATCTAGAAAAAATATTTCCTATTATATATTTTTTGTGAAATTTTAATAACATCAAGCAAAACTGAAATATCAACCATATAAGTAACTATTACGAAATAAATAAATAAATGTTATTATTATATTTTCAAACCTTTTCCGGCCTGTCCCAATTTTGGCTGCGTTTAACCCTTTCTTGGGTGGAGTCTGCACTTTCTTTGGGCTCCATCCGATTAGTAACTTTTTTATCAGTTTCCGCTTTGTTATCGGAATCATAGGGTGTATCATATACAACTTCTTCAATCTTAGCCTCTTCGGAGCTCGCAAAAATGGAATCCTTTGACTTCTTACCAAAATCAGGTCCTAATAAAATACCTGGTTCGCCGTTCATATCATGGTCCGCACTCACCAAAATGGTATTTTCGGAATGTTCGTCTGAATTTTGGGCTGCAACTAATATATTATCTCCAATTACATTTTTCGGTAGTCCTCCGATATTGATTGATCTGGCAAGCCTTTTTCAGTTTTTTGTGATACAATTTCATTGAGAATTCGTTTTTAATGTTTTCCTTTATGTCTCTTGCAATCCTATACGGGTTTCCTTTTGGCTTTTCGGAGTCCATCGATGTGAAAAAGCTTATATCTTCAGAATCTTAGTTTCAAACATGTCACTAATTGGATCTTGATAATAAGATTGAGATCGTTTCAGTAAGTTTTTGCTCGGATCATAGTGTTTACGGAATGAAATTTCATCATCGATATCTGAATCAACAGAGTAAACGGTGTCGTCTAAACTATTCTCTTCTCTGACGACTTCATCTAACTGTTTGGAGAAATCAGTAAGCAAGTTAGAATCAGCGGACGTGACGGGTACATTGTTTTCTTCAATACTCGATTCAGTCTCGTATGGGACATTCGTATCCTCAGTTAAATCAGAAGTTTCACGGCGGGAGATATCTTCACGTAGCGGAGGATAGAGAGGACCATCGCGTAGGAGTTCAGCAGCGTCATTTTCGAGTAGGGGAGAGCGATGTGAGCTGCTACGCTCCGCAAAGAGGAAGGGAAGAAAGCCTATGGACAAAAAATTAAAACGTTAAGATTGGCTTTACAAAAAAATGTTTTGTTTATAAAGTTACGTCAATAAGTTAGTTATCATTTAGAAAAAAGCTTATTTTCGAGTAGAGTGTAATGAATAAAATAATCAAAACACATATTTAAACAAATATTTTATGATGCCGATATAACTGCCTTTATAACATATATTAATCATAATACTTCATAATCATATACCAGCACCTTTAAAATGGTATAAAAATCTGTTCTATAATCTCAACATTTGAAGGTTTTAAATATGGAAAGGTAATTTTTTTAAGCCAATTGATAATTAATTGTGTTAAAAAATAATGATATCGTGAAACAATAGCTTTAAACGCTTCGTTTACAAATGTAGAAAAGTGTAAATAATTTTAAGGCAAAAAATACTTCTACAGCGTAACACCACAATAATGATTCAATTCACTGTAGTATTGTGACATCAACTTAGCCGACCGCCTCATTACTGGACCGCAATTTATAAATAATTCCGCATTTTTACAACCACTCCGCTCCAACGTCCTCCGCATTTACAATGCAAAAGACTTCGTTAAACATCACATTCATTTCAAATTACTAGAGGAGAAACCCCAAAGGGAATAAGAAACAGACGGAACGAAAATGTATATTCATAAATACAAAACGCGTCAAATGAGCATTGCGGTTCCGATATCACAACAACGACCTTTTTGTTGTCTGAAAAAAGTTGTAAGCTAACACTTGCTCGTCCAATTTCTTTATTAAAAAAATATTATACCCTTGTTAGGGGCATCGACTTCCGTTCAAGTTGGTGCTTTATTATCATATTGATGGAGCCCCGCCAATAAAATCAGCTTTGCATTATTCATTAGGGTTGCCTCCGCTCTGGGCGGAAGCGGGACGAAGTTTGCTTTGATGTTTGCTTTATTTAGTCAACGCTCTTTATTTTCACTCTCTGTATCAAACATACATAGTGGAAAAACTTTTACAACACATAATACCCTTATCCCATATATAAACACTAGACCATGTTTTTTTACATATTAATAGTTTTTTGTGCGGATGAATGGTGACACTAAAATTGTCTAATATTTTGGTGAAAACTGTAACTCGACGTGCGGTATATGACATTCAACAAAGGTTTGGTTTAAGAGCATGATGTTGAACGAACAGTAAATGTGGTTTAAGACATTTATTCTTTTAGAATTACAATATAATTCACTTACAAAGAAAAGTTGTCTATATCTAACAAGTTATATACAGTACGTGGTCCGATGTTATTATATTTTTCTTTCTTCCTTATGCACCAAAGATAAATGTTGCGCCTTATATTACCATATTTAAAGTACACCACTCTATAGCAATATTGGTAAAACTATTAACTGTCACAAACGAAATTTAAATGATACATGAATAATAGTGAAAACATAAATTAAATTACAACGATGAAAAATCCTTTAATATGTGGTCTTTAACAATCTTTTAAAGATAAATCAGATTTGGCATCTTTTACTTTTGTAGTTTATTAAAATGAGAAACTCCTTCGCATAATAGGCTTTTTTACCATAGTTAGTTCTTGCGTTATTAAGCAGATGTTATTGGCTTGTATAGTTGTACGTTTGTGATGATCTATATGTTTGTGAATTTTATGTCTAGTATGAATCTTATTCTTTAAAATTTTCTTATTAAAGTACAGATACTATATTTATACATCTGAGCAATATTCATTAATTTAGTTTCACTATAGATTATTTTGAGCTGTAAGTAATCATATCCAAATAAAGTTTTAATATAATTATTTTATTATATAATTTAGTTATAAATGCCTTATTTATTATAAAAAAAAGCAAATCTGATGTAAATGTGCTAATAATGCAATCTAAAAATATAATCGTTGCTATTTGTTGAAGTTTTGTTCATTTGTTGATTAGAACTGATGTTTTGGATCATGAGGAGAAATACGATCTATTCAACATTATATTTTAATTGGAATACTATGTTGATAAAATATTTTGAGAATGTGAAATTAAACGTTATTTTATTTGATACGCATAATAATAATATAATACTAGACATGGAAACCACCTTTAAATATACTTGTTATATATCTAGCGCTCTTATTAATGAATTATCAGCGTCATTATCAAATACAGACATCTATTATTATGTGTCAATTGTCAAATAATTACACCGCGAATACGGGGTAATTTTATTGCTGTGAGTAATTATACGGTGCCTTATTATAGCAGGATTATAGGTTTTTATAATGCTTTGTACAAACTTGTTGTTAGGTACAAAGGAACAAAAGATTTTTTTTGAGTTTAAAAATATATATGGACCTTACGAAAAACACACAGCTTTATATAAATAATTAATACTTTTTAAAACTTACGAACAGTCACACTAATATGTAACTCTAAAATATCTTTCTAATTTATTTAGTTTTAAGTAAATATTCAAATTTTATTTGGTCGGCTGTCTGCGAACTTTGATGAAAATTTATTTGTTCAGATCCCAATTTTCTCTATTGCCTCTATAAGTAAACACTCGCTAAATTACACAATTCAATTTCCAGTTCGTAATAAAATGTTATTTGTCTTAATATTTTTTGTGATTATTTAATTTAATGTTCAAATTAAAAAAAGAGAAAAGGTGATAAATTATAAAATTTTGCTTCAAATTTATGTTCATAAAAAATAGTAGAATCAATAAGATTTCAATTTCTAATCGAAACAATACGAATTATAATAATCCTATGCTAAATTTAATTCCTATTAATAGCCTAGTAATCAAGAATAAGATAGAAAAATAGATTTATCCCGGGATTTAAGTACGTAAAGACCTGCCGAGTTTTTAACACCGTTTCTTCTTACGTCACAGGCTTCCATTTTCGATCTCGTGGTAGAATAATTGACATTCAATAAAGAGTTCTAAAGATAGAGTAATATAATAGATACATCTATTCTGCATAAGTGATAGGTAAAAAAACGTAATATTATGAGGTGTTATCGAGTTCAAATGGTATAATCCAAAAATAAGGACTAAATAATTTTATTGGAGTAAAAAAATATTATAATTTTTAAATTAAATGTTCTTGCGTTGTTATACGTTTTATAATTATATATTTCTGGAATTGAAAGAAACTTGTCATAACGGACAGCATACATAAATGTTAGCTGGACTATGTAGAGGGCGCTGTAAAGCCCCGACGACGTTGGGTCATCGCATTATGCAGATTGAAAGGAATTATGTCCATTTACATTTACTCCAGGTAGCCAAGCGTTTCAGCTAACGAGGGCCTTTACGGCGTTGTCTGAAATTATCTTTTCTTATAGAGTAATAATGGCAACCTATTTCCCTTTACGTCCAACTTTGTGCTAACTCTCGTTTAAAAAATTGCCATCGTTGTAACAATCGAGGCGTGAATTTCTGAATTGAGATGAAATTCTGTTCGTGTTAAACGAAAGTATTCGGGTTTTTTTGATAAATTTTTAATTTATTTTTATTTCTACTACACCTTTATAGTCTCTTAAGAAACTTTTTAATTAATGTTCTTTGTTACGCAAACATTTACTTTCTCTAGGTTTTTTATTTACATCCACGTTGCCACATATGAAGACTTGCTTAGTAATTAAAAGGCACTAGCTTTAAAGAGGACAGTGGTTGTCTTGTCTACCGCCACCTTGAGCTAGCGGTAATAGCCCAAAAGGGCAAGAAAAGGCAAAAAGACAAGATCATCTTTGGCAGTGGTTATAGGAAGTCAGTGCCGTCAAATTTACCGACGACTGATTTATCCTTAGAATACAGTTTACTCTTTGCGTAGTAGAGTCACTCTGCGTTAAAACTGTCATTTAGGTAAAGCTGGATGGAATAAAAGGTTGGCTTCTAATAACCTGGGGGAAATAGCTTAGGGAAAAAGTAGTGTTTTATACTGCCTCCTAGCCTAGTGGTATAGGCTGTACTTTAGAATTCGGAGGTCGTGGGTTCGAATCCTGCAGGGACTCTCAACAAATTTTCATTGTTGTTTCCTAGTTGGTTAGGGCAATTTGGGCCGATCACCCATTTGTCTGAAAAGTAAGAGATGATCTATCAGTGGGATGGGCATGCAAGTCAGTCCACCCACCAACCCGCATTGGACCAGCGTGGTGGGATACGGTCCAAAACCCTAATGGATAAGGGTGTATTAGGGAGGCCTATGTCCAGCAGTGGACTATCAAAGGCTGATGATGATGATGATGAGTGTTTTATACAATACATTCAATATACACAAATTATACACCATAATCAAATAACAAGAACAAACTAAACTTTTATTTCCTAACCTTATCCTACTTTAGGCTTTTTCTTCTTTTACGCTTAAATTAAGGATTAAAATAATGATTAGACATTATCTCGATTTATTATCTAGAGATATTTAGTATACTTGAATTTTTAAAATTGAAATCGTTATGTGGGTTAGAGGAAGGCAGGCTTTTCGTATCAAAGCTTTCCCGATCCGTAGGAAACCATTCAGCATAAACCGTTTTCCTGTTTGCTCTCCTTTTAAAACATTCCCGAGCTTATGGTAAACAGTAATTATTTTCATCTTTGCGGTCTTTTTAGCAAAGCTCGGAGGAACATTAAAATAATCGTTTTGTATTCAAATCACCATTTCGAAGCAAATTCAAAATTCTGAATGATAAAAATTCTGAAACATTTTTAACTCATTGTGCCATGACGGTGTTGTCTTTTTTCTCATGCAGAAAGAGGGAAAAATACGTCACAGATTGCCTACAAGTAAAACATTTTAACATACATAAAGTTTTAAGTATAATAGATGAATTACAAGTAATTCATCTATTTTTACATTAGCCTGCTAAAGCGACTGTGTGGCGATTTTATGTTTTAGTTTTATATAGTTCAATATTATTAGAGTCTGCTTTATGTGTAGCTATTACAATAGCTTTATAATATATTGGGTACTGTATTATTCTAACTGTTTGTTATCTCTGTTTATTAAAGCCCTTTACAAATATTTTAGAATAAAAACAATTAATTTCTTATCAAGCTTGTTACACATTCACATTTGCTGGAAATCGATTACGCGATGACCACCCCGATACAACATTCCGATCACATGTTAAACATTCATATTTGCTAGAAATCAATTGCGATTGACCACCCGATGCACATTTCGATCACACGATATGCTTATTCGGCGATGTTCGACATCGCTCGTCCCACGGTTCGGAATGCTTACACAGCAAGCAAGCAAGGACACTGGATGTACTGGATACTACTTATAGTAGATGGCGAACTGGGAGCGTCACTTTTTTCGATCGTCGAGCAATCGTCACGTCTTAGTTTTAATTAGTAATAGTAATTGTAATTGTAAAATTGATTTAATTAAATTACTTTATAAGTTATATCTGCATTTTTTTTGCAACCTTCGGCTGTAGCCTTCGTAATTAGCTTCAATTGTCTCAATAAACATAAACAAGAAAATTGTTTATGCGCAGGATTCAAACCCCTTACATTCTGTTTGTGAAATGTCAAATCAAAATTTATTCATATAAAAAGGTTTCTATCAAGAGAATTAAATGCATTTTATTCAAATGCAATTAAATTCGTAACGTGCTTTTTGTGCAAGTTCAACATCAAATATTACGTTATTCGAAACGAATTTCACCTCATCCATCTTTTAATTTGATACTTTACTAAAGTTAATCTTTGCAACATGCAGTACTCGCAGCAAAATGGAACTTGCGGAGTTGTTTTGCAACAGACAGTGTTGAGTAATTGCCGTAATAAAGTTTAATATCCGGCGCATCGCGCTACAAAAGTGGATGCACTTAATTCCCGTTCGCAGTTAGTGTTGTAACCGTGTTCCGTTTGGTTTCAAATAGACCAAAATCAAATATTTCTATGTAACGGAGAAGCATTACACTAACTTATTGTTTGTCAAGAATGCAATCATGTGATAGTTTGATGCTTATATGATATTTGTATTTATATGTGATAAAAAGATAAAACTTTGTTATAAAATATAATCGCATCTACACCAATAAGGACTGCGACAAAAAGGACAGAAAAATATTTTACTTTTAAGTCGGTGACTTTACAGTACAAATGTGACTCTGTGCATATCACATTCACATATGAAACAAGCACGCGAAGAAACAATAATTATCAATATAAAATATATCTTTTAATAGAAGTGCAAAGTAGTAAAGAACAAAACCATTCTCAACCTACCACTTTCACTAAATACCATATTTTAATATGTGTCAATTTAAATAAAGTTTAAATTACACTCTTGTTGAGAAAAAAAACCCTAAAGGAGAAGGCGTGCATTAGGGGAGGCTTATGTAGTGGTACAGCAGTGGACTTACACAGGCTGATGACGATGTTGAGAAGTACGATATAATAAAATATCGACAACTTCTTTGATTCGATATATGTAATGGTTTGGCTTTAACCCCAACACTAGCCCTCCGAGAAAAGAGGCTCTGAGTTCGTAGTAAGGGCACTTGTTTTTGTCTGTCAGTGCTTATACCACGGGTCAATTGCCAACGAACGGGGTACAGCCAAATTCTTCTTTGTTTAGCTTTAACTACCACTTAGTTTTACAAAATCCAACAACGCAATTATAAATATTTGACCATACAATAGAAAAATGTATAAGGGTATAAAATCAGCCAGAAAGTTTATCTTAGGGCATTTAATTTAAAATAATTATTAAAACTTACGCTTAAAGCCAGGGTTCAACAACAAGATTACATGTTAAGTATTTTTTTAATTTATCGTGGCTTAATAAAATTAATAGCTACAATTTATAAGAGTTTCTTTTGTGGCATTAAAACCGACTTAAATACCTAACCATTACAAAATAGAATTCAATTTAATCAAAATACCGGCATAATAATATCGTCGTTTAGATGTCAATATATTTTACATTTAAGGATATGGATATATCAAAATTAATGACATATAGATGACTATCTAATTTTACAATAAGAATAAGAATCAAATGGGAAACAAACTTTTTGATAAGATGAGCTCCATACGAGGTTTCACATTAGTCGTTATAAAGGAAAGGGATTGACTTTCCGTGTCTGCCTTTACGTGCTTCGTGTCCTAATGTTGTATTACACTGACACTGATGCCTAATAGAGTTTTTTGTCGTCGGCGAGATAAGGCCCTCTGAGCCCCTAATGTTCGCATTGTGCATTCAATCGGCGTCCGACGCCATACGCGTATGGGAGATTCGTGGCAGATTCTAAATATAGCTCGTCTCGTGTCGTTACACTTTTTAGTAATTATAACGGAAGTTATGAATTTCGTCAGTTAATAATTTAAAGAATGATGTGATCACCTTATAATCTAAATGTATATTAATAATTCAACGAGCAAAGATTTGTATTTTCGTATGTAATGAATAAACTCAAAAATTACTAGAATGCTTCTAAATAACTTTTTCAAATTCAAAACTACATTATCTCACAGAGTCATATGGGTTAGATTAGATGCGATAAAAAATCAAATCTTTATAGATTTATTTTTTTGTCCAGCATCTGTGTCAAAACCAATTTCATTTAAAAACATATCATTTCATGGCTTTAGTCTCATTTACTCTCATTTTTCAAGTTTTAAATTTTTAATATCTTTAAGCTAATACGGACTTTTAGTTACAAATATAACTTTTTTAAAGCATACACAGGCAGATGAGCAGTCTGATGGAAAGTGGTCACTGACGCCCATAGACATTGGCAATACAGGTATCACCAACGCGCTCCCTACCGTGAGACATACGATGCTATGTCTCGTTTACCCAGTAAATACGCTGGCTACGGTGCCCTACAAACCGGAACACAGTAGTGTTTTCACGCTAATGCTTTGCGGTATAAATAGGCATCGTGGTGGTACCCACCCAGACGGTCCCCTGCAAAAAGGGGACCTACCACCGTTCTGACTGAACAAAAAAGTGTGTAGGTACTTATGTACACGCCTTAAAATTTTTTAGCGCAACATGATAAAAACTTTTTTATAATTTGATATTTTACCTCATTCTACTTTCATAGAAAAACGACAACAATATTTACAAACGTATTTAAATTTACAATACAAAATCAATACAATAATAATAATTATTATTATAATACTATTTTATTGAAAGTTCTATCTTAACGCATTATCTTGTTAAATTAATTTAAATATCACAAAAATCTAAAATGTTGACTATAGCTAACCTGACCCCCTGAGGTTCTTCGTGAAAATTTACTTATTTAACATATCTCCCTAAAGTGCCAAATAACCAAAAAAGTTGTGTTGTGTTGAAAAATGGTCTATAATTTTCATTCGCAATAATGAATAGAATTAAAATAACTAAAATTGTATAACTAGCTCCACGCTATTTGATCAAAAGCTTCCGTACTCTCAAAAGCTTTTAGAATATGTCTCACTTTAAACGTGGAATCTCGACGGTTCAAAAGATCAGAAAGAGCACTGTAAAGTTGCAAATTAGTTTCCACCGACAACTTTGCATCGTGGACACTGTGTGAGAACATGATTGGATTACAAATTGTTCATACATATAGATTAGCTTAATCAAGTAACTTACTTTGAATGGAGGACAGATTAAGTTACATGAGATTGTAATATAATGCTGTTTTTTTTTGTTTTCCTTATTAGGGGTTGCTTCTACTTATCCTACGATGGTAAGATATTAAGAGATATTGAATGACCCTATCTTATCATGTGATATATTTTATTGTAATTATTCTCATATTGTTTTATCACGAGAAAGAAGAAAATGATCTATGCATTCGTAGAGTTAAAAGTTTTATGGCCAATTCTATTTAAAATAAAGAATTGGTTTTTCAACAACAAGCTGAGTGAGAGAAGGAAAGAAAGTGCAGCTGTGTCTGCGAACATGCATAGCTTGTATAGTGCAATTGTTCACATTTATATATTTAAAATTGACGGATCTGATGACTGATTACTAATACAAATCAGCTTTCATAGTCTTTCATAGGACTTATAAGTCTCTTAAAGAAAAATCTTTTAAACATCTTTATCTTTATTCTTCTTTCTTTTGACTTCATTCTTTTATACTCTTACGCTCGTTAAATCAGTTTAAATCTCTCTGTATCAGTAAAAATGTAATCTTAACAAGTGTAAACCCCATTCTTATTTCGACGTTCAATAATTTATCAAATAAATCTCTAAACTAAAAACGTATTGTCTTTTCAATAAAACTATCTATTTATTTGTATTACAAATGTTCACGAATTTGTGTTATTATTTCAATTTATTTCTTATAAATTTATGTATTTTTTATTATTTCTCTCAACATGTAAATCAACAGTAAAACGGCAGGAAGTATAAAATCATTAATAGTTTGTCATGCTCTTAACATTGATTAATTCTTGTAAATAGTAAATAAAAATCGGAAGGCATCTGAATTTAATTTTTTATGAACGCAAGTTTGTATTTTTACAAGTGCTGGGTTTTATAAGAAGTAAAAAGGTAGTTTGGCTACAAAATGCTGAAATTATCTTCTACAAGTTCGTTCTTTAAACTCACGATGCAGTAAAAACAATTTGAAAATGAAAATATTTTTCATTTCCTTTTTCCCATAATTTTTTTTAGAAGTTATTTTTAAAAGCGAAGTTTTACGTGTAAAGAAAAAAAATAAAACTAAAATGTGTTATTGACCTTCGAAACACGATCACATTAAGTTTAAATTTCGAATTAAATAACAAGCAAATAATTTTTAAATGGACGATCGTACAAAGACGAAAGTAAAATTATATCGTCGTTGAAAAATTGTTTAAAAAACCTTTGTTGATTACAATCAACCAGTGTAGCTAAATTACTTTTTTACTTTTTCCAACCTGCCACTTCTTCACCGAAAAAAGCAAACCTATTTTACCTCTGTAATACAAAGCTGTAAATAAAAACGCAGCGTCAAAGGCGTACACTGAAAAAAATGGAGTACAAACGATAGAAGAGGAATGGCTTCCGGTTCGTATAAACGCCGCAGGTAACAAAGCCAACGCTTGTTAAATGAACGCAAAGAGCTGACGAAAACATCGGCGCTAGTCAATTTCACAACTTGCATTTAATTTTTTTTTTCTTTTTACCAATCCCAGCTTAACAATTAAATCAACGTATTTTTCAACGTATTTATAAATTTATCCATTAATAAATTCAAAAGTTGTAAAGGAACGTTTGTGTGATTAAGGTACATTGCAATGTAAATGACCTTTCAAATGATGACAAGCTGGTACTTAATATTAATAATAATTATAAGATCTATTTTATTTTCTCTTCTACAAAAGTTTATACAAAGTATCTCAAAACTATTACAATAATAGTGTACTTGCTGTAGGTTTTTTTTAATAATATGACATATTATTTCTTAAAACTTATTGTTTACTGTATTAATTTCAATTTAAAAGATGACAAAAATGGTCCCGTTAAATTTCTTTCGTCGGGTCTTTTCAGGTCAGAGGCTTTCTTTTCCGAACCGGTAGTAGCGTTCTTGACGATAAATAAGTAAATATAATGCTTCTATCTTTAAAGTACCTCATCAGAAATGATGTCTTCCGTCAGAGAATCAGAGTCACCGTTATAGCCCACCAGAATAATAAGCTAAAGTGGCAGTTGGTCGGTCATATAAGCCACAGAACTGACAACCGCTGGAGTCGGAAAGTTCTGGAGTAGTGACCGAGGCTTGGCAAACGTAGTGTAGGACGCCCTGTGGCAAGATGGAGGGATGACATTCGCAACGTGGCCGGTGTGGGTGGATAAATATAGCCAAAGATCGGAAGCGTTCCAGCAGTGGACTGACACAGACTGATGATGGTGATGATGAATGCTTCTATGTTGAATAAAGAGTTTGAATATATATATTTAGAAAACTTTTAAAAGCGATGAGTTATCAGATATGAATTGTACAACAGCTTTTATAATTACTGGACGAACAACAACACGACATTACCTAAGGCCGGAGCGTATGGCTTAGCTCATGTACTGCTTATTTCGTCACTTTATTTAAGAAAATAGCTGATTTAGTAATAGTTTTCACTGCAAGGAAAGTTTCAATAACTTACAATACCGCGTATTTTTTTAACTAAGTTAAAACTTGATATCATCTTGACGAACCATTTGGTGTTATGGTTAGTGATCATGACAGTTACGCCAAACTATGTGCGTTGTATTTCCACCACGAGAAAAATATTGTGTAATAAACATAGTGTTTTTCCGCGTCTGAGTGTTTGTATCTATATAATATGTATTTATAGCCGGTATGGGCTGGATGAGAATAGGCGAAAATCGGAAGTGGTGGCGTGCATAAGGGCAGGCCTATATCTAGCAGTGGACTGACATAGGCTGATGATGACGATAATGATATATTCATATACAAAAGAAAACTAAGTCTATGTATTTATCAATCATGTAGTTCTCATAGTACAAGCTTTGCTTAGTGAACTGCCTCCGTAGCCTAGTGGTAATGGCGTGTGCTTTAGAAACCGGAGGGCGTGTGTTCGATATCCAACATATTTTCCTAGTTGGTTACTTGTAGTATGGCAACTTCGGCCGATCACCCAATTGTCTGTAAAGTAAGATGATGCGTCGGATGGGCATGTAAAAAGCAATGCAAAAGCAAAGCACCAAAAAACCCGCATTGTACTAGCATGATGGGATACAATCCAAAAACCCCCTAATGGAGAAGGACAGGCCAATGTCCAGCAGTGGACATACACAGGCTGATGATGATAAAGCATTGGGACCACATAATGCTGTGTAATTCATCTATAACTTTTTTGAATAATATTTATTTATTTAACGTTTCACTTACGAAGTTGATTTCATTTTATATAGGAAAAAAAGTTTCTCTTCATTTGTAATATGCTAGGATGAAGCAATAAACAATATGAAAGGAAAATATGAAATATGTGATAACAGGCAATATGGCAATCATCATCTGGTATATTGTTGACTGATTTTCCTCAAACGTTTTTAACAAATATGAAAATGATACTGAGATTCTAGGACTTCATAGACTTTGTTGCTTATAATGAAAAGACCAGTATATATGTATAGATGTATACATTTTGTCAAGTTTTTGAAGAAACAAATCACATAGTTTATATCGTGACAATGAAATTTATGTGTGACATACCTATTGCATGAATAAGTGTACCAACACATATTTTTGCATAAATATTTTTTTATAAACAGCAAACCTTTTGTATACAATATAAAATCTAGATAAAAACCAGCAAAACCTGACTCCAAAAATAATCTTTCCAAAAAGATAAGTCTTTTAATATACGTAGTAGCCCTAGTAGCAATAAATAAAAACATCGTTTGAAAAAGAACAAAATCTGGGCCCTAGGAGCGGAGCAACAAGGTAATATTTATTAAAACAACATACCCTCCGATTTGGTCCTCCTTCTTTAGGAAGTCAGTCAAAAACATTAAATTGAGTGTGAAATTCGAAAAGGAATCAGTTAACACTGATAAAAAGTCAGAAATGTTTTTGCTTTAAACAAAAGTTTGATTCCTTCTTTTTTCTTATTTCTTCTGAATATAAATGTATGCTTGTATTGAACTGCGTACAAATACATAACTAAATATTCTTTTTATCGCATTCGAAGGCAGAAGAACACTCAGCCCACCTGATGGAAACTGTTCACCAACGCCCATGGACATCGGCATTACTAATGTATGGTTCATACTATTGGTATTCGCGCGTGTATTACGTCTCGCTTACTTAGTAAATACGCTGGCTATGGTGCCCTTCAAACCGGAACACGGCAATGTTTTAACACCACTGCTTTGTGACAGAAAAACTTTTTCCCCAATAAGACATCAACCATTTTTTTCTGTTGTTAATATTTTTACGGCAAATGCGATTGCCCACGACTTAAAAATGTTGCGATCGAAAAGCGTACATCCGTCTATAAACTTTTAGTGAGACCCACTAAGAAAAGAAAAATCTGATTGGATTAGAAGTTTACAAAGAGCTACGGAAACTTGCAAATTAGTTTTCCATTAAATCTGTACGTATTTTTCATGACTGAATATAAATTGTCTTTACGTGCGTTACACGATCAAAATCAATCTACTCTTTTCGCTCCAGACTATTTGAAACTATTAAAATGATGAAACATGTTTTTTGACAGATTATTGATAAAACTGTTCTTCGTAAAAAAAATTTAAACGTATTTAAAAACGAAAAAACGTCCCGCTGAGTTTCTTACGCCTGTTCTTATCAAGTCAAGGGCTTCCAATTTCGAACCGGTGGTAGTTTATTTTGCAATCATTAAGAAAGTATAATGCTTCCATATTGCATAAAGATATTTGACTTGCCTTTGAATCATTACCTGAATTATATATTCAATACTGGGAGCTGAGATCCGACCTCCTGAATTTTCTTTGAATAGTCGATTATTTAATGGTTAGTAGTCAGTAAATTTAAAGATACTGGCCCCTTACATAGCTTTCCAAGATTGTTTTTTGATTTGATCTTGGAAGGACACTGATAGGTAATTGGCTCGCAATGACTCAAACAATGAGAAAAATATTGTTGTGTTGCTACCATTTTGTTTATTTCGGTACGCAAAAAGTTCGGCGTCAAACGGTCACTGCAAAATTGGAATACAAACGGTGCAAAAGAATGGCTTCCTATTCATGTAAACGACGCCGCAGGTAACAAAAGCCAGCGCTCGTTAAACGAACGTAAAGAGCTGACGGGAAAACTACTGTTACTAGTAAATTTTTGGGCTGGAAAATTTTATTCGAATTTTTGCCTTCACATTTTTGTCTATATCTTTTATGTATTAAATAAGAGTTTTAATAAGTTTTGTCGTATATTATATAGCAGAACAGAAATTATGACTATGGATAAGAATATTTCTGAATAATCGTTATCTCTATATATATGTATATGGATATATATAATATGTAATAAATGTTATTTCGACTATGACGGTAAAAGTGCTAATTTCATAGAGAACTCGTAAGCGATCTCGCAAAAAAAACATTTCACTCTCAGCTATGAAAACATTTCAAGCGATAAGGAGTTATTTCAGGTCATTGAATAACTTTAGTTGAACGCAACGATATCTAAACTGTGATCTTTTGTAACAGTCACTGGTAGTGAATGATTGCCGTAATAAATCAGTTTTATAGCGTTCATTGTTCAGTCATGATGCATTGCACGTAACTTTTACTGTCACGATACTATGAAATGCATGTTTGTAAAAAAAATAACAATTTTTATACATATTATTTCTTCATTACTAGTTTTTATCTCTATGCGATTTTTTTATAAACTTATAATTTAAAACAAATCTAGCTCGTCTAATGTGTTCCTGCTTTGTCGTAGAGGTAGACTTTAGTACCTGTGGCCTGCTCGGGAAATTAAGGGAGAACCTCGCCCGACCTAAGGGATAAGGCCTCTAGACAAGCTAGAAAAGTCTTCTTTGACCCCGTGTTGCTTGGTGTGGTGGTCAGATCGAAGATGATAGGTGGCCACCATTTCTCTCCTATCTAGGTAAAATGGAGTCGTGGGGTAAGCCTATCAGCGTTTTGAAGGCTCTTTTGATCTCTTCTGAATTGATCTCTTTTTCTTTCGTGGTTAAAACGGGTATAAGGGAACAACACTGGAGGCTGGAAGTATTGTGCATTTTTTGGGTGGCAGCAAGCCCAAGATGGAGTTACCTCGGTGGCTCATGGGTGGACATGGTAGTTTAAGTCATTGTGAATCCGATATGTTATATCTTTCTTATCGCAAGGACGGGTATACATTGTCATTATCCTACGTAATAAAAGTTGTAAGTGTTCAGCACAAACTATATTAAAAAAATGTCACACTTCGAGAAACTCAGTGACTAGTTCCTTTTTTATTTATATATTTTGTATACTAATATAAATATATACCTAAATGTTGCATGAAAAGTATGCATGTACATATAGAATTAAATAAAAGCACGCCAATGGAACAAAGGAATGCGAGGTTAACATATCTGCATATGAATAAATAAATCTCTATTGCAGAAAGGATCGAATATTATAACTCCTTGCGATCTTCGGTATTTGAATATTTCCGTGCATTTCGATTTCAAAATATAGCGTATAAGCTCAACATGCACGTATTGCGATTCGATATCAGAAAGCTCGACTCTTTATGTTCTTGTTTCACAAATAAGATTAGTTATATGTGTTTGTTTATATTTGTCAGTATTATATATTTCAGCATGCACTATTCAATACAATATTTAAAAACGCTACAGTTTCGTTTATCCAATTTAATATGGGAAACAAATGTTGTTCTATCGTAATTCACCTAATGTTCATGATCCGTTTCATTTAAAATTGATTATTAATGACGTTTGTTGCACCATATGTAAAACCATTCAATATTATCGCAGGGATTTAAAATATGGTGGTAAAAACCGCGACGCAATTTCCAACGGTGAGCACTTTGTTGCATGCATGCATCATCAGCCTTTGATAGTCCACTGTTGGACATAGGCCTCCCCTTATACACCCCTTTCCATTGGGGGGTTTGGACCATCCCACCACGCTGGTCCAATGCGGGTTGGTGGGTGGACCGACTTTTACATGCCCATCCGACGCATGGATCATCTTACTTTTCAGACAATTGGGTGATCGGCCCAAATTGTCCTAACCAACTAGGAAACAACAATGAAAATTTGTTGTGTCCCGCAGGATTGCCCCCACGACCTCCGGTTTCTAAAGCACACGCCCATACCACTAGGCTACGGAGGCAGTTAGCAGCACTTTGTTACCTGCTTTTATTGCGTAAAACAGTTATACGCTGTTAGAAGTCGATCGTAAATTATTGTTGAAATTTCACTTGGATTGTCATCAACCCTTTATTGATACCATGCACCCCACTTTTTTTCTCAACAATGTCACATTTTTTCTTATAATAATTTCAATTCAAGTTTATTTTCTATTTTTCAGTTAGATATTATTAAACAATAACATAAACATAGTCGGTATAAACTAGAACTGTCTTTTAAATTCAATTTTGCGCAAAAAATCAAATAATTATCTGTTATAGTTTAGAAATCGTAACCGTACATAAAAGGTTATACGTTTGACACATTCCATAAAGTTGGTAAGCAAAATACTACGTTAGATTTTGTAAAGGTGTTTTTATAGAATGCTGATCATTATTAAATAAAATGACTTTACGGATTTTATCGCGTTTATTTTACATTTTTAAATTCCGGATCCCCTATCCATGGCCGGCCGTGGTCACGGGGTAGACTTACATTTAAAAATGTAAAATAAACGCGTTAAAATCCGTCAATTCATTTTATTTAATAATGTATAATATTCGCGTAAACAATAGAAATAATTATGAATGCTGATCAGTTGAGGAAATTACACCCAAAAAGTTTGTTTTCCTTTGAGATTACAATTTAAACCCGTACCATCTGAATATGACCCAAATGAATTTGCATAACAATTGAGTAATATAGTCGTTCGTTAATATATTCTCAAGCTATGCTGTTCTTTTGTTTTACATCTAGTATAAATTTTAAGAGTTAAAGCTGTATTACATACAGTTAGGGATAAGATATGTTAGTATTAAATTTTAAGTTAAAAGTATTTTATCCATGACAATGTTAACATGTAGTACAAATAATATTATAGTTACATTAATGCAAAAATATCATATTGAGTAATATAGATAAATAACCAAAGTTACATAGTTAAATAAAACTTGTCACAAATACGAAATGACTCTTAGCCCCTAAATAACTTTTTTTAGTGCTAAAGACGATTGAAGACAATTTAAATTTAAGCAGTATCGAAAAAATTACATCAGTTTTTTCCTAAACACAAAATATATTTCAAATAGCAAACTTACTAAACATTAATGTTTACAAATGGTTAATAGTTTTAATAAACCTTTATATACGAAAAAAGAAACATATAAAGAAATTAAAATATAAACATTAAATTGTACCACAAAAATATTTGGTGAACGACTGTAGCCAAACCGTGAACGGCTTCTGCTATATAAATGGAAGCGAATTGTGGTGTTTCTGCGTCGACTGCGTAATTACTTTGTAAATGACAATCTATTCGAAGCAGAGAGAGTGAAATACTTAAACGGTGATTTAAAAATGTTATATATACAATTTTAAAGTATTCTTTTGGTTTTTCTTTTTTTAGTATTATATCTCATCATCAAAAATCACCTGAGTAAGTATATAATGACTTTAACTTAATACATAATATATACATCGTAATACATTAAGATTTTGTATAATAGCGTTCTTCTTCATTTAATACGTTTCACGTTTCATAAATAATGAACTTTCAGTTATAAATAGTTGTTTGTGAATATTTTTCAATAGCAAAAGTTTGAATCGTTACGAATAAAAGGAAAACTCCTCAATAGATAAAATCTCTTTGGAATATTTACTTCAGTACAATAGATATTCGTGTACAATAGAAATGGGACAGAGTTTTACTAAAGTAATTTGAGCGGGCGTCGGTGTGAGAAAATGTTTATATGATTACGAAAGACGACAACATGTATAAACAAAAGGTGTGCTATATTTCAAAGGGATTCTCAACTTCAATATGATTATAATTACGTACACGTGAATGTAAAAATATATATTAATATCATTGAATTACTACGAATATAAATCAAATTTATACATTGTATTACTTTTGGGGGAGGTATAAGCTTCTACAAGGGAGGACTACAATTAGCCATCGGTTTTAAAAGATCGCTGTGTTGATAAAATGCCGATTTAAATATATTTTTTTACAAGGTTTTCCCCTCGTAACCGAAAACTGAATTTAAATTAATCAGGTAACATATTAGTCGGCATTTGTTTAATTATTTACTATAATATATTATTCACTATAATTTATTATTAAGGAAAAGTTAAGCAAGTTCACATACTGGGGTGTGTATTAATTATGCCTGTTTCAAGTGCATGAAATTTTTAATGAATTAGTTTTAATTATTATTTATGCACCTACAATGCTTCCTTTGAACTACCTGAAGGTTTACTGGTATATAAAAACTATGGCATATATACTATATATATTAGACAGTATAGTCTGTAATGTTAGTCAATTATAGCATTTGTCATCTATACATACCAAAAAAAAAAAAAAAAAACGAGCCGAAACATCGTGTACACCGAAAAGTAAAGTAGACGCGATGGAAAATAAATGGCTTCCGGTTCAAATAAACGTTAACAAAATCCGACGCTTGTTATATAAAATTAAAAAGTAAACGAAAAAATCTAACTTGAAAAGTTTTACAGTTTTTGATAATATATATCCGATAACTGTTATGAATATTGTGACAGCGTGATAATATATTTTACATTATTTTTATAGAAGAACAATAAGTCCGTTATTCGTGCAATTATTATTGGATAGTTTGATATTTGCAGTCATAATCAATGAGAAAGTGTTTTTGATAATTTCCCAACAAAAACTCGAAACTTCCTCTCATTGTTTAAATATTTTTATCAAAATAAATACTTTAATCGCTGTATTGATATTTGAAAAGGCGGTCTATCTTCTTTTACAATGACCTGTCTGAGAGAGAATCACCAGGGTACCTATCTTTGACGAAAAGCAGTAATATATTTAGACTATTGTCTTCCGGTTCACTGCAGCCAGCGTAGTTTACTCGGTAAACGAGACATAACCTCCCATATCACGGTGCATTTCTTACGGGCATAGCGTATAACCTACCATCAGGTGTACTTTAACAAAGGCATGATAAGATAGATAATATAAACGCTACCAGCGATAAAAACACAATTCAACGATGAAAACATTCCAGGTCACTGAATAACTTCAGTTGAACGCAACGATATCTAACTTGAGATCTTCTTTAACAGTCGCCTGTAGTGAATGATTGCGGTGATAAATCAGTTTTATAGCATTCATTGTTCAGTCTTGATGCATCGCACTTAACTTTTAGTGTCGCATCTCTTTGATACTGTAAAACACAGACAAGGGTAAAACTTAATCTACGGTATACTTACAAACAAAAGTTTTTGTAACTTTAACATTTCCTTTTAAATTTTTAATAAGAAAAGATATTTTATATTAAAAAAGATATTTTCGTTTACTTTCAAGAAATAATAAATATTTTTCAAAATTTTTTCTTCTGTGCAATTTTTGCAAAGATTTGCATCGTTGCTTGTGTAAGCAGTATTATTTTATTTTACAGAATTAAATGTATAAATACCAGGTATGTGTTGCCTTGTTCTTAAGGCCATTAATGTCATTTTTATCTGTCTTGATTCCAGGGCATTCTTTTATTTCATCTAACTGGAGCAAAGTTCGAAATTAATGCCTAAAACACAAAACAACTTAGCCGTGCCAACGTGGACTATATATTTTGCTAAGCAAGATTTCTGTATTCAGAATAAACTATGATAATATTTTGTATCCCAGCATAAATTTAATCTTTCAATATACGATCTCTTTGTAAGTAACATCTTTACGTAAGCATTTAAAAGTGAAGAAAAATAAGCCGAGAGAATTTCAAAATACGATCCTAAAATTTTCGCATCTGAATATCTTCCGCATGGACGTTGTGATTCTGTGCAATCTACGGAATTGGAATATTTCCGAGCAACTGGACGTAGAAGCAAGCGATCTGTGTTATGTAAGTTATCGCAAATCGATATTAAAAACTCAACTGTTGTATATGATTATGATAATTAATTATTTTATGTATATACGCTATAATAAAATAGGGAATTCATGTATACAAGTTTCTTGTATTCCCGCCAAAATTATAGATAGTTTAATAAATTTTTATTGTATTTGATGTGGCTTTTGATATTTCAAAATTAAATGTAATTTCTTTCGAATGTACATCTATTTTAAATAGGACGAGCGAAAATTGCTTACAGCTTTCGTGAAGTTTGAAATCTTTTTAATAGTACTCTTTTTTAATATGGTCCTAATTTGGTTAGTTAATGTTCTAGCGAGACATAAAATGTTATAAACATAATTTAACACAACAATAAAAGCACGATAAGTTAGGCTATACAAAAAAGTGCCTTAAAAATGAATTGCTAATGGAACTGCTAATAACCAATTATGACACGAAACTTTAAATATTAACAAAACACCTTTTTATAATATCATTCGACACTCACTCTTTTAATGGAAAAACTAACTGTATGCAGACGGGCAACACTCAGCTAATTTGCGGCTTGAATTAATTCGCAATTTTAAAAACATGCGCTTCTTCACTAAAATTCATCAGGAAATACACGGCCATGCAAAACAACTTTACCGCAACAATTACTCTTAACTTCAACTGCCGGAACGATGTAACAATTTGGAATTTCGCAATACGTACAATATATAGAGTTAAATATACAAAACTATGACGAGCTATTTATATAGTTACCTATAAATGTTATTGAGTATATATTGTATATCTCTGATTTCAAAAGTTCTAGATACATGTAAAAAACCTATACAAATATTGTAAAGAGGATTTGTAGAGGAGATACTTGTTTGTGTCTTTGCTTTGAATAATCTCCGAAGCTACTGTACTACTGTGATTCGATATTAAATAGTGATTATTCTTTTTATTTAGGCGATTGTTATACATATTAACCACTTATTTAAGGACATCGTCATCACAACCAGCTTACAATCTGTAGTAGGCCCGTGCTTCACTCATTCATTTCAGGGTATGGACCCTGGTAAAAGTCCGAAACGTTGGGAATATACATAAAGAATAAAAGCAAATGAGTGGATTTAATACTATTCGATATTACACAGATATATTTACTACTAGAAATCCTTATTGTCCTTCAGCAATAAAGACTACCTTTTACTCGAAAAAGTACTAGAAAAATGAAATGTTAACAATGAACATAGAAACCACCTTTTATGTATATTAATTATGTCTTTATTTAGAATTAATAAAACATTGTGTATATTTTTGTACAGTATACAATCGTGATGAGAAAATGTTTTAAAACAAAAAGATCCTTTTCTTATTCCAATATTATCAACATTGAAAGAGTGTGTAAAGTTTCTTTCGAATGTGAGCTCGAGCACAATAGATTCTCATCCACAATAGAAATAATACTGTGTTTATATCAAAGAAATATGAGAGAACACCAGTACAAGAACTATTTCTATAATTACGAAATACAATACTTGACACGAAATAAACTGAACTATATATCCAGATGAGAGATGGATTAAATATTTTTAAATTAGTCAATAAAATTGGCTATAATTAGAGTCCGACTGAAACTGTTTTCCGGCGAAACCGAAACCGAAACCGAAAGTTGGTTGTGGCTTCAGTTTCGGCCGAAACCGAAACCGAAACTCACGTGATCAAGTATAAAATTCTTAAAATACTAAAATATGGAGCTTTTATGTCTATTATTTTGCTTTATTTAAGTCATGGAATGGAGACAGTATATTAAACGATGCTAATCGTTTTTTCAGTTGCTAATAATATTTTTATGTAACAAAAATTGAAAATATACCACTTTTTCATATAAATTTCTAGAGCAATATGAGTTATTAATTAATAAATTAATAATTGTGACTGTTGCATTAAAGACTAAGTATTGGTATTTAGAAAATCTTACTAATTAATACTTTGGTTTGTGTTTGTAGTTCCGAGGAGGGATCAAAAGTTGTAAAATGAGACTAGAATATAATGACTATGATAGCTTAATTATTTATTTTTCTACATAATCTCCGAGTCCACCTACACACCAAGTACAGCGTTCCAAGTTTCCAATGCTTCAATTTCTTTTAAAAAAGGATTGTCTTGGTCCTGCAAAAAGTTCTCCACGGCATCGTTTACTTGTTATATATAGTTTTAACACATGCTTACTCTTCAGTATTGTATCAATTTGGAGAGAAGCTGAAAAATAGCTAGGCGCCAGATCTGGTGAATAGGATAGTACGCTAGTATGCTGAACGGTGGCCATCGCTAATGCCAACCTATGCGCCGGTACGTTGTCAAGATGAAACAGCTCGTCCGTTCAAAGTTTGCTCTTTTTACCATTGACGGCATTTTCAACCTTGGTATTACAGCTGCACAACCTGTAATGATGGTTCAACGCTCCAGGTAATCAATCAACAATATCACTTCTGAGTCCCAAAACATTGAGGTCATATCTCGGCTAGGCAATATACCATGGCCACGGCATGAAGGTCCTTCGGGTAAACCCATGTTTCGACCACTGTCACAAAACTAGATCTAAAGATTTTAGAATCTTCCTTAAATTTGTCGATCGGAGATCGAAGTCGATTTGTTTCTGATTCTCGGCTCCCATCTTGGGAGACTTTTCTCATTTTCATAATTTGTGTCAAGCGCGTTGAAATGCTCGTTTTTGGATTAGGTATCAAATAGTAATTTTTAATCGCTAAAACAGTTTTTCGAATATGGCAGCATTTTCTTATTGTTTCTTGTTGATTACTGGCTTCGATGGACGGCTGCAACCATGTTCGTCTTCCGTGATGTTCTCCCTACTGAAATTAAGAAGTTCACTTTGCGACTATGACAGAGCAGACGCAATAAATCTCTTGCGTTGGTCGCACTTGGGCTTCTCTTTTTTCGAAAACATTTCGCCACAATAGCAAACAAATGACTACATTCAGAAAAAAATAAAGAGACTAGAAGATTTTTTATTAATATTGCAAATATCTGAGCTACGCCTACAGTATTATTTTATTTATTTTTGGTTACCAAGGAGTATATATTTTGTTCTCACTACTATTTGTTCCTCCTCATCTTTCTAGAAGAATTCAATTTCTTTTGTCAAACTTGGAATGTTTTTCTGAACTAAAATCAGAGCTCGATTGTAGTAATGATACATTTAACTTTCGTTACTATTTTGAAATTGAAAACACTTCTGAAACCAGTTTCGGTTTCGGCAAAAGTTTCGGCAATTTTGGCTGAAACCGAAACTGCGGCCGAAACTTGATTTTGGCCGAAACTCGGCGAAACCGAAACCGAAACCGAAAGTTCGGTCGGACACTACTTATAATATACTTTTATAATAAATAATTTACTTTTCGACCATAAAGCCGTGATAACAAATATATATTTGTAATCACGGCACGTAATAATATTATTACGTTTAATACGTTCCATCTCTACTATAATTGTGCATATAGTCAATATGTGAAAAAGAAGTATTAGAAATTTAGTTAACCAACCACTGTAAATGGTTCAAATGTGTACATAGCTAGAATGCTGTTTTACTCAAATCTAAATAGCTCTGTAATTCTTCTTTGAGCATTCAGCTATAAACTGAAGACAAAAAAAATTCAGCAAGCCGCTATTATGCAAATGGAAACAAATTGTGGTGATTCAGTGTCTACCGCCTGTAATTACTTCGTGCATGTTGACGATCAAGTCGAAATGGAGAGAGCGAAAAACATTCCCTTTGACTACATCCGCGCTTTTCAAATTGCTTGCAAATATTTAATAAACGTCCTTTACCAATTTATTTCCTTTATATCAAACGACACAAAGGCTTTGACTATCTCACTCAATTGATTGAAATGATCATAACACTAAACATTTCTGTGATTTTTTCATCTTTTTAATCAGTTTGCTATTTTATCGTGGGGTTAAAGTAACATATATTTTCGATTTCTTTTTAGTATTATTCTATCTATTAGTGGTGTTCAGTCTATCTATTTTTATATATCTATTTTTGCTTTTTACGTAGGGTAATGCCTACGTTAACCCGTTGGTCGCGGTGATAAAACGAGTTATGGGTTAAACTTAAATTACCACGTTGTTATTTCCTGGCGTCTAAAAGTAATAGGGACATTTTCGTACTCTCCTGTAACACTACCAGCGCTGGTTGCTGAGGTTAAGCAGCTTCCGAATTCATCTTGCGTGGCCTTCGTTCACGGCCCCAATACAAATGGGCAGCAGACTTCCTAATCTGTTACCCTGGGGCCATGGGAGCCAGACGATCCATGCCCCAGAATGAACAATGACGACCTCGATGTTAGGGTCCACCGCTAGCCCCGTTGCGGCCGTAAAAGGAAGAGAAGTCGATTAACCATTACCCCTCCTCCTACGGACCTTCCGGATCCTAGGGAGACCAGCCTACAAAATACCTAAAGTTCTCTTTTGCACACTGCTTTCTTAAACCCATCCCAGCACCTATCTAAGCGCATTCATATTTCAGGCCGCAACCCACCAATAAAATGAGAACCTCTTCGGTGGCAGTCTATATCCCTTAAACTAACTTTAAAAAGAACACGACACACACAAAACTCTTAGACTGAATTCAAATCCACCAACAAAATATATAGGCTAAGCCTACTAACTACTACTTCTTCTGCTTACTACTAAGCCACGGAAACAATTATTCCGTAGTATAAGTATTCTGTTACTTGACTCATACATATTATATTTATATCCAACGTATGATGTTGTTCAAATACCCTTTTATATGACAAAAAGAAATTCGATCATGCTTAATCCAATTTGAAACGAGTCCATTACTCGTCCATTCGATCGGATGGAACTTTCGCCAAATAGGAAACGTGTAATTAAATTTCCCTTGCTCCGGTCCCATTTGTCTGTCCTTGCACATATCATTTTATAGTGGGGTTATTGTGTTTGCATCGTTAACTTGCTCTCAGAAGATCCATCCGTATTAATCGGGAGATTTGATTGGATTCGTGAGTGAATTTCTAATCTCCTTGTTACAGATTAATCACGGTAATTTTTAATTTCATTACTCTGTTATTACACTTATATTCACTGTATTTTGTTACAAAATCTATATATACATATAATCTCTCTCTCTCGCACTATTAAGCTGTTTTTGATTTCAAATACCATAGAAATTATAACGCTACTCGTTTATTATTTTTAAGCACTAATAATACATTCGGTCACCCACCAACTCGCATTGGACCAGCGTGGTGGGATACGGTCCGAACCCCCTAATGGATAGGTGTGTATTAGGGGAGGCCTATTTCCAGCAGTGGACTAACAAAGGCTGATGATGCGTGTGTGAATACATTCGGTAAAAAGTAAAAGAGCTATAAAAAGTATTTCGTACATATTTTCCATAAAATAACCAAATTTTTTTGAACGTCCTTTTTCCATTTAAGCTAATGACTGGCCAAACAAAAGTGTTCAAGTTTCGGCATTCGTTTACAATGGCATTGTTTGCGCCGGGATTATAACTCCATTCCAACGCACCAGACTGTATTGGACACAATCGTATTTGCATAATAATTGTCGTATTTAGTTGTACAAATATAAACTCCAATATTGTGTCGTATTGTTCGCGTCCAATCGGTTGTTTTCAGACTGGGGAGCATCACATTATTTTGTCGTAGATTTAACTGCTAAACCCAATTGAATGTCTGTATTTCTAAATCATTTTCATTGCCAAGTTTTAATATAAAAAGCATACAAAGGATAGTCGGGCTGATAACGGCACTTTGATAAATACATTTTCAATAAAGAACTGGATGGAAAATTTTAATAAATAGAAGTCTTTGGATCACTAAATTTAGATAACTATTTCACTAAAAAAGCAAAATATAGCAGGGCTGAATATACTATAAGTACTATAAAATCACATCAATGTTTTAAATTTTAATTCTGTCAGCTAATAAATTTCAATTTACGCAAATGGAATTTTAACTACCTAGATAGAACAATATTAAATTGCTGAATGAAAATCGGTTTCACTAGAACCAATTTCAAAAAATATTTTAGAGTTATTATCTGATACAACGTGAAATATCGTTTTATTGCTCTACTAGACATGAAAATTTATTTTAAATCCTGATGGTATCGAAATACGGAAAGAAGCTTTAAAATGTTACGCGGTGAATTTCTGAAATCATTGGAATTTTTTTAACTACAGCAGGAAGTATACTTCCTCGTCCCAACGTATACTATAAATAATAATTTCAGGATTTTTTGTTAATTAGTACATTATGGTATTTATTTTCTAAATAACAGTAAAATAATTGTTATCACAAAATTCTAAACGCAATTCAATATAAATAAAAAAGCCAAGACTATAACACTGTTCATAAAAAAAAGTGATCATAAGTTCACGTTCATTATATGAGCAGTTTGAACAACTAAATATAAGAAATAAAAAAACGCGTATCAATAACCACGGAAATATTCTAATATGTTATTGTCAAAGTAAATTTTTAAATCCATACCCAAAGAGAAAGCGCGAACTTCGATGTCGATCACACAGTGGTATCAACGAAACAACTCTAATGTTTTTTCTCTTCTCAAAAAATTGCACATACGCCTAAAGAAGTTTTCACTTCAAAAAGAAAATACATCCGTTTCAAACGAACCATGTCTATCGCGGAGGGTCCAATTTACAAAATGCCGAAGGGGACGAGAAAATCCTATGAGAAAGTGTGGAACAAGGGACTCGTGTTTGTTCAAAGGTCAGAATTTGGGAGTAAATTTGGAATCAATCCCGTGGATTCAGAATTGGTAGGTCGTACTCAAAACACGCATCAGATGACGGAGAAGGACAATTGTTTTCTTTTCAAGGGCAATTGAAGGATTTAATCATACATTTTATTAGCAAATGGCTGCTTCGCGTTTTTGTTGCATCAAGAAGGTACCTTAAAACTGCAAAGTCAATCACAGTTATGAAAAAATTAACATGATTTATAGTATCTAAAAAACTTCATTCGTTTTTAAATACCTTCAAATACAAAAGCTTAAGAGTTTTTAGGTCCTGTCTTTTTTTTTTCTTTACGAAGGTTTGTCGTATTTATTTTCTAAATAAGTGGTGTGGTAAATTCTTCTTGAGATTAATAATATATTAGGTTTCATTTAAGAATTTGCATCTAGTTTTTTAACGGCAAACCATGAATTTTTAAATATGAAATTTAATTGTAATGGTATTACATTAATGATTAAGTGTACGAATATGTCGATGTGCCATTGACGGAAGCCCTAGTAAAAAAGGTAAGTAAAAATACCGATTCATTTAGGAATCCGACCAAACCTTTTTATTAACACCAACAATTTTTGGTTAAAAGTGATAACAAAAAATGCTAATTTATTGCATGAATATATCGTCATACATATACGACTCAATCTGCTGTGTAATTTTTGCCATGGATATCTGCCCCCTTCTTCCTATATTCGGCGAACCTCCTTATGATTTCTTTTTCACATGTTGAACATAAATCGGAGGACCATTTCTAAGCTTTAACACATACAACCTTAATGTCGGTTTTCTTGAAAATTTCTGTCGGATAGAAATTAATAATAGTTGCAGTGTTTGGTACATTTGATACAGAAATATCAAAGCCGAGTCACGGACTGTGTGCAAGATATTGTCTCTACATATCTGAACAGAATTTGATAGAAGCGTCCGCTTTTGACTCAATATCACTAAAGGAAGGAAGAAATAGGTCAATTGTTGATGTCTTTGCCATTTTTAGTATATATTGCTACATTGAATTTTGTTTTCGAAGATTACCAACTATTACGATGCCAGCTTTGTCTAATCTTATAATATAATTCAAGTTTGATTTTGAGTTTGCTTTACAGTCTTTCATAGTTCAATGTGAGTCTATTTGATTGTCATTAAAATTTCATTACTTCTATTATTATTTTTATTGATTGTGACGCTTATTATAAATATGTAAAATAATTTAAATAGTGACAGGCACAAATATAACTTTAAAGAATTACTTAAATTTGTTATAATTGTATATAATATTCGAAGAAAAAATATTTATGTTTACATTTGTATATCAATATTTCTCAAAATAATCCAGGTAAAGTTGATTCAAACAGCAAAGCGCGAGAATCATAACAATTACGAATATTTCAAAGGGAAATATTTCCGTGAAATGGGAGAACATTACGTTCCACTGAAATAACCGTAACTTGCGTGGAGCAGACACGACGATAACGAGCGCGGATAAAATATTAAAGCTGTCTTCATGCGAAATTCTTTCTTATACATCACATAGGAGGTTTATCGATGAACTTACGAATTTGAGAAAACCGGGGAAGCATGAAATCAGGTTAAAATGGTTTTAAGTGTTGTTTATATTTATCTCGATGGTTATATAAGTTATATAGTTTACAATTTTTAGCAAAGTGACTAATGTAGAAAACTGTTTTTTATAAGTAAACACGTAGTGAAACATCGAAGTAAGGTTTTGAAACGTAATTAAACTTGATAAATTGTCTAACTCGAAAAAAATAGTGTTGTTATTTTATATTTTATTCATAATAATAATTGTTTGTTCAAAATCTTCTCCGATTTTGCCAGGTAAAAGATAGATTACGGAGAAAGTAAAGGATCGTACCGAACACTAACATACCACGTCTGTCGCAGTAGTGCAATTTACAAAACATCGCAGAAGGGTACAAGAACCTTATTTTACAAGGTTAGGAACAAGTGACTCGTGTTGGATCGCAAGCCTTACATCGAAAATAAATTCGAATTCAATCTTGAAATTCGTTGTGGGATTCTTAACACGTAGCAGCTGACGCGAAAGGCCAACCCCTTATTCTCAAAGATACACTTATGGATCAACACATACATTTTGTGTACGAATCAATGACTCCACTGCTTTTATTACAAGAACTTTTAATTTTACAAAAAGGGTGTGGACACGGTTAGTTGACTTTGTAATACCTTATTACGCATATATCCTATAAGTATTTGATTATTTTCTTTAAAGTCAGTCCTTCCTATTTATATAAAGGAACAACCCTTAACATCATTTAAACCCTTAGTGAATTTAGACGATTTTTTATCTATTTATCGTATATAATTTTTATCTTAAATATTCTGGTACATATTTTATGTACGATTTTTGGTTTAAATTATTAGATTAAAGCACAGATAGCAATATGTTTTTCTTTAGTTGAAGTATTATGCAGAATCAATGTAATTACCAATTTCGTTAGCAAGTCCAATTAAACCTAGCGAATGAATTTCACATAGGCAACGTAACGATAAAAACGCTTTAGTTCTAAAATCAAATCATCGGTGCAGTAACTTGCAAAAAGAAAGTTATCAAATAAAGTATTTTTTTTCCTACAATGTAACAATTTTAACACAGATTTTTACATGTTTCCGTTAAATTATTAAGTAATAAACATAAGCACACAAATTACCACAATTATAACATAAACATTAAGATTAACGCATGATTAGAATCGAATATATTTCTTTCTACTAAGCTGCTATTTATAAATAATTCTCATGCAGCCTTGCATCAGTCCACTGCTGGACAAAAGCCTCCCCTAATGCACCACTCCATTTAGGGGCTTTTTGGACCGTATCCCACCACGCTGGTCTAATGCGACTTTTTACATGCCCATCCGACGCATGGATCATCTTACTTTTCAGACAATTAGGTAATCGGCCAATATTGCCCTAACCAACTAGGAAACAACAATGAAAATTTGTTGAGTCCCCGCAGGATTCGAACCCACGACCTGCGGTTTCTAAAACACACGCCCTTACCACTAGGCTCTGGAGGCAGTAATAAATAATTATAACGTCCCAGAAAATAGGTCAATGCTTAATTGCAAGGCATATTCTATCGCTCGTCCTATAAAAAGAGCAATGCCTTCACTTTTTTTTTAGAAATATAAGCTATATTTCGATACTGTTCTACGAACTTTATGTGACATACCAATCTTGATGTACTTGAACAGAAATATCCGCTGTGGATTCAATATTGCCACAAACGAGCAAGCGAGTTGGTCAGCTGTGGTACATTTGCCATTTGATCAAAAATTTATTTCATATCGTTGCATGTGTATATATGCCTGATGTTAAATATAAACTAGGATAACTAACTATTAATATTTTGAACATTTAAATTCGGTACTGATTTATAAATCTTGATAGAAATCGGATGAAACTAAATTATTTTATAAAAATATTCAATGCGTTAAGCAATTATGTGTTAAGGTTTTATTTCAAACACGAAATGGCTGACGGAATGGAGAAGTCACAATGTAAATACATATAGGGTTGTAGGGTGAAAAAGCTGACTGAATGAATCAGCCAGTATTTTTTTAAATCAAGGTGCATATAATTTAAAAATAAATCTCACAATTGCCCTGTGCTCTTTAATAAATAATAAGTCACGAAAATAACAGCAAAACCTAAAATGATTTACAACTCAAAAATTTTATTTTAAATAAATAAAAAATTTACGATTAAAATTGTGCGATAAAAATTTAAGTCTTTTTCTGACATCTGGGTTATAATATGTACTTGTTTACAATAGAAAGTGGTTATTAATAAATTCTATGCAATATTTAAGTGTAATTGAAAATAAAACTTAAAATAATAAACTTATGTATCCATTCTAACTTTATAATCGGATTTTTAGGTAAAAACTTCGAAATTACTTTCGGTCGAGATAATCGAATCTTTTACGAGACAAACGCGACTATAGAAGGCTCATTTAATATTAAAGCTATGTTCGAGAACTTTATTTAATATTACGCATTGAACTTGCGAAAGTGAGAAAATCGTAATGGAAAAAATCATAAAAAATTGAATTTAACACCATAAACTTTTATTGTAACTTTTAAATGTAATAGTATATTACAATATGTAATTAACGATAGTAACAATATATTAATTGTTTGTTTTATTTGAAATAAACAATATACACATATGCATTAAGAGAGGCTACAAGCAGTGGACTGACACAGGCTATGATGATGATGCATTTACTCGTATAAATTTTATATTGATAAAATGCAATATTAATTATTTACAATAACTTACCGAAAGAACTTACAGATCTTAACCGATTTCAATTTAAAAAGCAACTGCAACTACGTTTAATTGATAAGTACTATTACAACTTAAGTATTTTTTTGCGATAAGGACTTTTATGAGATGTACACTGTTCAGTTTTATTTTATTTAATTGTTTTGTAATTTTATAAATGATTTTAAATGAACATTATCCTGTACCTAGTTGAATCAATTAATGTAAATTTACTAAATAGGTAATTTTGTAACTTAGACATTTAATTATATATCATTTTTTTATCTACTAATAATATTTGTACGCTTCGTGGAGGAAAAACATGTGGGTCTAAATATGTTTGTATTTATACCTCAATTCTTTTATACTATACCATGTTTTTTACGAATAAATGTCGTATTATTATTATTATTTGATAAAAATGCAATCACTAAAGCTCCAATACTAAAAACAAGTGACCTAGTTAAAGCTTAGAAGAAAAAGATAAGTTTAGAGGGTTAAAACGTTGCAAAACTAAAAATTCTGTCGAGATTAAACTTCGTTTTAACGTACTGGCACGTTTTATTATGTTACAAAAAAACATGCAGCTACACTTAAGTTATATGAAATATTTTGTAAGTTAATTTGTTTTTCTAACTCAAATATATATTATTAATTCATCATTTTAAAGTAATTGCAAATATACTATGTTTAAAATAAATAAAATAACAAAGAATAATAAATTTGATCAGTATTAAAAACATCATCAGGCTGATGATGCCTGTGTTAGTCCACTGCTTGACATAGGCCGCCCCTAATTGCCTTAAGATTTAGGGGGTTTTGATCCGTATCCCAATATTAAAATACAATTTCATATTTAAACAAACACGTTAATTTATTTTGTAATTTCAAGTTTATGTAGTAGAAATTTACCAGTTTTTATACCCTTGCACCGAATTCACGAAACTTAGATACAACACCGCTCTCGAGTAATGAAATGCACGAGGAAACATAACAGCATAGAACACGAAATAAAGTAACATGGAGCAACTTTACTGCACCAATTACTCTTCAACTGCTGGAACAACGCAACTGTGTTGAATTCCGCAGTGTGTACATGAAATTAAGACAGAAGCTTACTGAAGCGTCGATTAGATTAAATTAAACGTAAAATTTGATTGAGAAAAAAGTTTTAATTAAGACACGTGCAACAAAATAAAATTATACGTTCCTTTAATTATTTTCTAATAATTTGTTACCATTTAGTATGACACTAATATTACAATTTACCATTAATAGGTAGGTATGTAGGTAATATTTGACCGACTTCCCAAAAGAAGGAAGTTTCGGAGTAAGTTTTTTTAATATGTTACCTCGTTGCTTCGCTCCTAGAGGGCCGACTTTGTTCATTCTTTCCATTTTATTTAAAATAATTATAGGTTAGGATAACTGCCTCCGTAGCCTAGTGGTATAGGTGTGTGCTTTAGAAACCGAGGTCGTAGGTTCAATCTCATGCGGGACTCAACAAATTTTCATTGTTGTTTCTGTTAGGTTAAGCAATTTGGGCCAGATCACCGAATTGTATCTGAAAAGTGAGATGATCCATGCGTCGGATGGGCATGTAAATGAATGTCACCCACCAACCACTGGACCAGCGTGGTGGGTTACGATCCAAACCCTCTAATGGATGTATTAGGAGGCCTTATGGTCCAGCAGTGGACTATCACAGGCTGATGATAATAATAATAAAATAGGTTAGGTTAGGTTATTTAGGAAATTAAGAAAATTAAAGCGGCAAAAATCACATCCTCGTTCGATTAAATTGCATACGCTGGCTCAACCAAATGCGATAGACTTAAACAATGTTTAACAGAATTGTACTACTTAAATGACCTACAATAAAGTCCACAAAGCATATATCTATGATTGGAGAATAACCCACAATAAGCATTTTAATGTAAACTATTTTAAGAATTGCAATCAGGCATATCGATAAGTAATTTAAGGTAATATAGTGTAATTTAACATAAAAGTTAATGCGTTTTAAAATAATATATTGCATTAAACGTGTCATACGTGACATTTTGATTAAGTTAATACGTTAAAAGTCATTAGGGATGTAAAATGAGTGACGGAAATCTCGGAGCAGTTTCTTGCATAGGGCACGTTTTCACCGTCTTTTTATTTATTGTTAAAATTTCACTTGTTCTTGAAATGCTCCTAATGTGCAGGAGGTCGGTGGATGCCGATAGCACAGAATCGTGCCTTTTGGCGACTTACGGGGGAGGCTTATGGTCAGCAGTAGGCTCTGACAGGTTACAACGACGAATATAAGTAAAACTTTGAGGTTGTCTTAAGAAATAACATGGTACAAGTTTTCTGACAAGTAATTCATACATAGAATACAATGTACCCTTTGGGTAGCAGAAGTCAGATGCCAGTCGTTCTGCGTAAAAACTGTTAATAAGGTAACACTAACCACTACGCCAAGCGTGAGTCGAAGTTATTTATAGTACCTCAAGGTATTCCTTTGTTTCATTTATCAGCAAACACATGCTCAATCTCAAACAACTAAACTTGTTAAGTAAACGGTAATACTAGGCAAGGTCATCTACGCAGAAAGCTTTCACCGAATCATATATTTTATTAAGCAAATGGAACAAAGTCAGGGGTTCTTCGTAAACAGTCTATTATTTGGGGAACCCTCTCTTATCCGTCAGATTACGCGAAGACTGTTTGGTAATATACGTATTTCAATTATCTACTCGAATTTCCCTTGATTAAATTGAATTGGTGTACCATTAAAGAGATCTACAAATTTAGTGATATAGCTTTGGAAATTAGCAATCACCACTTAAACATCTTCTCAACTACCCCTTTGGCTTGATCGTATTTTACCTTAATGACAGAAAGTCTTTAAAAAACACGGTTAAAGTATATGAGTAAATCTTCTTAATGCTTACAAAGCGATGATCATTACATTGAATGAGCATACAAAATATAAATGCCAGTTATCAAGACCACCATTAACAGTCGATTCAGAACGTCGATATTCTGAAATATACCGAAAGTGTGAAGTAATTAAAAGTGTAAAATTAAAAACATGGTTTAAGCATGAGAAGCATTTAAGCATAAGAAGAGATAGAGAAGAAACCTTATTTCTTTTTTATTCTAATCAATTCCTGTTCTATTACAGGGTCGTGGAGCAATGAGGAATTAATTCTATAAAACAGCCGCAGAGGATAGATTGAAGAACAACTGTTATAATCTGTAAAACGTTAAAATCATATTTCTGTATTTCCAATGGAGATTAAGAACTTATTTCATCCATATGTATTATATAGTCATCTTCTTTTTGAGTAGTTCATTATTCTTAAATCTCATGTAAATCTTTCTAAACAATCTAGAATAGCTTGATGTGGTAATTTTTCTAATAAATTAGTTGTGAACATATAGTAAGTAAATACATACAATTGAGAACATTACAAAAACAATTGTACCTAACATCATTGTAACAACCATTATCGTATTAACGTCAAGAATACACCGAGAAAGTTCATGGCATTTCAAAGGGAAACTTATTCGATTTTATGTTCCTTGTAACGATTGAGTCAGTAAAATAACGTGGGTTGGCAGTTAATTCCATTGGCCTTTACTTATCGTAGGTATAAGGAACAGAAAATGTGAAACGTTATTACTTTACTCTACTGTATTTTATCCTGTAATATTTTGGCACTGCACATCAAGTTACCACTAATGTTATTCCTGTTGTATACATGGGAATGTTTGCGAGGATGAACGTTTGTGCAGTTAAGTAAAAAGTACTTAACGTACTGTAAAGTTCGTCTGTTTGTTCCATTTCTATTTACCGCGTACGAAGGCAGACAAGCAGTCGGGCTATGTGAGGAAAGTGGTCACCAACGCCGATGGACATCGGCAAAACCAAAGATATCACAAAAGCGCTGCGTGCCGTGAAATACATAAGATGTTACGTCTCCTTTACCCAGTAAAAACGCCGGTACAGTGCTCTTCAAACGGAAATATAGTAGTGTTTTCACACTACCTCTCTGCGGCAGATAAAGACAACGCGGTGGTCCCAGACGGCTCCCTGTAAATAGGGGATCAACTCCTAAGATATTTATTATTAATAGAAAGAACAAATGAGCTGAACATTACCATGATGAGAAGTGATTACCGCTTCAAATTTGCCTCAATAAATCTTGTCGAATATTGCTGCAAAGCTAATAAATTAATATTTCAATTCATTTCAATCTTATGTAAAAACCAAATATAATATACATAGTTACTGTTTTGCTACTTATTCGTTTTTTTTATTATCACCAATATTATCAGCCTGTGTCAGTCCGCTGCTGGACATCCAAATGTCACCCCCTAATTCACGCCACCGCTTCCTGTCTCCGGCTATTCTCATGATTTTTTTTTATATTAATACTTTAGTGTATCCTAATACCTCGTTTAAAGCTCTTTAATAACTTTCAAAATATATTTACAGATTGTTTTTTTTTTCTTTATTTTAACAACAAATCAAAACAATCCCATAACATTTGGGTTAAAGATGACTCGGAATTAGATTCGTTAAGAATTTCCCATCCAAACATCCTTACAGAAGCTAACACAAAGGCAGATACAATCAGTAGAATTTATGTGCATACTGTATCAACACAATTCTGTAGATATAAAATAAGTTGTTACACAGGGTTGCCGCCTGTAAAGAAAAATTTTGTAGGAATATAATATAGGGCTTCAACAGATTCTTTATTTTTACATTTACCAGTGTGTGTTTTTACTTTCAAATATTTCATAATTTTTGTATACATTAAGATAATATTTAAAACTTGCTAGATACCTATGATCTAGGTTTATTTGTTATCCTGTCAATAGCATTTAATGTTTAATTTTGGCCGACTAAGAAGTTTTATTTGCCAATCTACTTAGTTACAATGTCAATGGAGTTTTTTTTTTCACATAAAAGCGTTTGTTCCAGTTTCAAACGGTTCATGTCGGTTATGTAAGTAAATGCTAGAAATATATGAAGATTGAGGCCATCTTTCTTAAATTATTTATTATTAATGATCTAGTCTCTATTAATATTATAAATGCGAAAGTTTGTAACTATGGACGTCACTTTGAAGAGGTAAAAAGTATTAAGCGTATTGTGAGAAACCTTTAAAGTAATTATGGTAATATTATCAAACTGAATGAGTAATACACATTTTAAAAATTTGATAAAATTGACGAGTACGCTAATTAAATTAAACTGGGAAATCAAAGCTCTATACAAAAAAGTAAGAACTAAAAATAAACAAGAACAATTGTTCAAAATTATAATAGTTATCACAAATATCGTACAAAGAGCTTACAAGAAGGATTAAGAGGAGCTTAGAGGCAAAACTTTTCCAATACGAAACATTTATACTAGCCCTGTTGTACGAGGATTGTGGAGTAAAGTGCGGGCGAGGGGGAGGTCGGGGGTTAAGGGGGGATGAGATTCTGTTGATTGTGCGGATTAGCCCGAGATGGGTACTATAGCCAATCCGATTCACGCGAAATCCAGCCTAATCCCTTTAGGATAGAGTTCGAATTTATGTGAGACAATTCCGGCGACCGATGCGCAATAAAATGCGGGCGGTGTCGCGGGCCAGAGCGATGTCTTGGGTGGCGAATGGCTCCCATTTGAGGCGGGATGAATTCTTGTTTAGATGGAATCGGGAATGGGCTTTTTTTCGCGGAATGCTGATCGAATCCGACCCGGTTGAGAATTTAATCAAACGAAATTTAACGTTCACCCAATCAATGGAACGAGATCGCTCCTTTTTAATTTTTTTTCTCCCCCTTTCTCTCTGTTCGTCAATATCGTTTCGGAGAATGTTCCAATGTGTCGTACATTGTTATCGGTGCTGACGAACGAAGTTTGTTACTCGCTGATTTACGATTAAACTAATGTAGCATGTAAATACACAATCCCGTAGATATTGTCATTTTAGTAGATTGAAAACCTTACTACAATTTACGTGTGTATACTTTTTTTATAACAAAACTATCAATATTACTAGTGTCAAAACTCTAATATTGTCCGGTTCAAGGGTCGGCGGTGCAAGTCTAATTGGTAAACGAGACATAACCTCTTATTTCATCTTATTTCTTAGGGCGGTGAGTGGATATGTGGTGTTGTGGTGAACGTCCTGGTGGTCTCACCGGTCGTTGATAAAAATAGTTACTGCAATCATGAAATCCTTTTAAAATATAGTCAATAGTGATTATTCCAAATCTAAAACATACATATTAATGTAATAATGTGAATCACTCTGAGTATCATACCATTATTCAAAGTGAATTCTTAGTACCCCTCAAATGGGAAGGAATTACGCATTGTCCATGACCATTCGCCTGTGCTTTAATCTAGAGATATCTCCGACTCATTTCATTCCTTTCTTTCTTCTGCGAACCTTAATAAATCTGTCAACATCAACGTAACGATACCATTTGTTATCTTGATTAAGGAGTTTGCCGAACTTTGCATATAGTTCTTGCCAATAAATATAAGAACAAGGTAAACTAAACAAAATTGTAGCGTATGTCTGTTTGTTCTGGCTAATCTCTGGAAAGGCTAGTCCGATTTTGATAAGACTTTCACTACAAGATAAATGAAAGAGTAATAAATCTATTTTGAGTAAAAAAATTGATTTTTATTCTTTAAACGTTCACGCGGACAAAGTCATAGACAATAGCAAGTGTATAATGAAATCATGGAATTGCAAGCCAGATGTAATAACATAAAAATATTTTTTTATAATTAGGTAAATTGAACTTTGCATATTTCTGGACAATATATAATGAAAATATGCATATTTCTAGATAATTTCAATAAAAGACGTCCTTCGCCACGCGATCTTATTGAATAATTTAAGTCACCAAGTCATAAGAATGCCACCGATAAGTCCATATCGATGACATTTCTAACATATATTTTAAGCCAAACTTGTCTAAATTATAATCAGTAGTACCTTGAGAGAGCGTAGAATTAAGATTATTACGCACCCAACGATTGGTTAAACTAAATGATACGAACTTCAAATTAAACATCTTCTAACTCGTAATCCAAATTTGAGGTTTGTATTGACTTGGCAAGGTTTGTATATAGCATTAGTAAAGTTTGAGTTCGCTCTGTGGAACTATTAACAACTATGGTATTTCATAATGGTAATATACGGTCCTCACTTCCATATGCCATATCTTCACAGACTATCAATATTATCATTTGTTTATATGATGGTCCTATTAATTCAACGAATCAATCAAAAATTGAATAATATGAACAATAGCAAATCTAACGTTGATTAGTTGATATGTTTGACATACGTAAAGTATGTTTTAAGTTACTTACTTTGAATTGGTACCATAATCAACAAGCAATAAGACGGTATTAACACAGAATTATAATTTGAATTATTTTGTTACAAATATTTAACATCAGGTGTAAAAGAGAGAGTAGGAAATTTTTGTACGTATTTATTTGCAATATTACAGCATCTTTTTACAGTAAGCACAGGTTTTTCTGCTATTAAGAAATATATAAACATTTGTAAACCAACAATGAAGAATATCACCAAACTATCTTTATTAAAATAAGTCAAATCTCACATGTCCTATTGGGAGCATCAGGTTAGAAACGGACGGCAGGCAAATGGAGATAAATCCGCTGAAACATCATAAAACACAATCTCCATAATTACTCGACGGGGTCATTAATAGCGGATGCCTCAAATCCCCCGCCGCCCGTTCTGCCACTGACGGGGCATGTATCAAGCCACTTAAGCAAATAAGCCCCCATTAATTTAGGGATCATCTGTACTTAATCAAACAGCGATAATGTGATTCGCATTACATCCGAATATGTAACATTAAATTGTAAATTAAATAGGCCACAAATATGTTACTTGCGCCACGTCCTTTGCTGCGGCAAGCGTCCGAATTTGCTGAATTTAAAGCCGATTATTTGGAAGTTTTTAATATGGTATAGGGAGAAAACTTTATGTTAATCCGATAAGATAAAAGTCAAGTAGCATCAGTTTCTATATGGAGCATCAAAAACCTTTAGTAAATCAAGATTATTTAACAAAGCTTTACCTCGATTTTGGAGAAAATTATTACCAATTATTGTTTATTTATTATTACGCATATAATCCCTTATATATTTGTTATTTCGTCATTACAAACATATCCCTAATGTACAGAATGTACCCCATATAAATCAAATGCGTTCTTTTTAATCACTAACGCACCATAAAACTGAGTTGGTCGTCACACTCGGATGAGCAATTTGCACGCTTCATGGCACTAACTAGGATCAACCCCTATCATTTCAACCCCCTTATTCCAAAGCAATAGGCTCTCTTATGTCCTTCGTCATGCACCATCATTATAGCCATAGAAAAATCTCAAATCGCTCAGCATTAATTCTAATTATAGTGGTACGTCACAGATTTGCATATTAATGAGATCAGAACTACTACACAGTATGTGGATACAATCCCAGTGGAATGCGTCTGTTAATTTTCTGATTTTCATGGTGGTGATAGGTGTGATGAACGAATTGTAAGTGAAAAAATGTTTCAATGCAATCTGATAATACATTTATAAAAATTCTATTTATAAGTAGTTTTTAGAGTTGTGGGGGTCAGTGACAATAATAAAAAAATTTTGAAGTTTGTAGTTAAAGCTTGAGTTACATCAGCGTCCGAATTTATGAATGATAAATTGTCACATAGGCCTCCTTTTTAGGATATAACCTTGATATTTGTATCCTCTGAGGAACAAAGAAAAGCAACACACGACCTGTACTTACTACGCAAGGGCCAGTAAGACAATGTAATAAATATGTTAAACAAAGTACAAAATCAATACTGTTCAGGCTGTCTCACGACCAAAGAACAAATGACTGTCGCCAGTGCACAGCTAATAAACGTCACCAATGAACAACACTGAGGCAATTTGATCCCAAACGAACTATGCAAACAGTAATTAAGGCATCGGATCCTCGTAAAGCTCACGCAGTGGCATCGCCTGGAACGTCTTAATTAGCAACGTGACTGAGGAGAGCAAACAAACTCTTATTAAGAATTCGTAGCGGGTAGTGTTTCGGCGTATTGTCTTTCGGCGACTTACTCCAGGAACGAATTTTCACCGCTGTTCTAGTATGGACTCGGCCGTAAATAATCGGGATTGAAAAGTAAATACCAATTTTAAAATAGCTTTTATAAATTGAAATAAAATACACGTTCATTAATGTCGAAGCTAATTAGTGTTGTTCGCTGCTTTGAATCAGTAGGTAATATCAGTTAATTAGATATTTTACAATACATATTCTGTGTAATAAGTAAATAAGTGTAACATATTTCATAATTAGCCTTAATTAGTTTGACATTTTGTTTCATTTTAACGTAAATTAGATATTCGAAATAAATTTAATGTAAATCAAGGTAATAAATTTAATATAATTTTTGACATTTAGTAGTGACTAATAATTTTGACATTTAGTAGTGACCTAATAAATCCATTAATAGGATTACGAATGTCACTACTAAATGTCAAAAATTTGAACATGCAATAACTTATATAAAATTTAGAAAATCACTCATATATTTTCCTATGCTAGCAAAAAAAATATGTATTTCGAGTTATTACTTAACCTATTAAAGACGAATTGCGACGGTGAAGACTGTCTTGAACTTTAGGTAACAAATTAAAATAGTGCAATAAAACTATAAAAAATAAATACTATAAATAATAAATTATTGTATTAATAACTTTTCCAAGATACTTTTAAGTTAAAATAGTTTTCATTTAGCGTCTTCTCTAGAGATAACACTAGTAATCTCTCTTAGTGCGTCTAAGCGGGATTTTTAAATTAGAAATCCTAGCACATATTTTAGCTGCAGAACATTTACGCTCGAGGGGAATATAAAGTTTGTAAGAATATCAAAAATTTTCGCATAATTTTTATGCTTTATTAAACTTGTATGCAATATTGTAGCAAGAAGGAATGAATAAAAGAAGCGAAATGTTATATTATAATATTATTCTTAGGAATTAAAAAAAAAATTATCTTAAACCACCAACCCGCATTGGACCAGTCTGGTGCGGTACGGTCCAAAACCCCCTAATGGGTAAGGGTGTATTAGGGGAGGCCTATGTCCAGCAGTGGACACTATATTACTGTCTGTATCACAGGCTTATGAAGAAAAAAAAATGGAGATATTGCGCAATATCTTTTAATCCAACATCTGTTTTACTTACAATTTAATATTGTTTAATTATTGAATAACTTAACATAACACTGACAAACTTATACAAGGAAATTCTGGCATGGCTCTCGTATATGTTTCAGCGTGACGAAATAATTTTATCAGACGACACGAGAACAAAGAACAGGAAGCGTCGGAAGTAATGTTATACAGCTGCGGACGACAATGGCAAAGTTCTCGGAACTTTTGCAGACGGAACTAAAACACGACGGATTTGACAACGCTCTGGCAGCGATACAAGGCAAAGTGTCATTATATTATAAAGGCTCTCGTGTGCCTAAAACACAAAAGGATATTAAACATTATTCAACTGTATAAAATAAAAGTTTGAAGTTACTAATGCACATGATGAAATTAAAACGTAAAATTATTGAAAAATTTAGAGTTTTCTCATGTCATTTCGTAAATTATATCGTTAATCCATTATTACTTAAATAAAAATATAAGACAGATTATTATTTTACTCTAATTAATCAAATCATTAACAAAATAGATTTAAAATTCAAATTGGCATCTACAAATGCTTATAGATTGTCAAACACGACGCTCGGTTTAGAATAGAACGTATTTGATTTAAGAAGAACCGGCGATAGAAACATAGCGGAATATGGAAGATTTTTGTTCTTTTCTGACAAGATAACCTCCAGAGATTTGTTTACTACTGCCAATAACTCTTGTTTGTGAAGTTTGGACTTTACATTTAGTACAACATCTTACTTATTAATGAGTATCGTTTATTGAACAGGCATCTCTCAGCGGTCGCGACTTAATTAAACCCTGGAGAGAGCCAGCCACGGCCTTATTGGTGTCGGGATTCCAATTATATGGGTTGCTAAGACTTTGAGCTAAGCATATTGTATATCACTTATATTCAATTCGAATATCCTATGCCTCAATTAGGAACACTTATTTATAAATGTAACGTACATTTATAAATATTTGATAATAATATACTTTGACAACGGGAAACATGTAAATATTATATTATGACAGTTTTTTTTGGAAACGCTATGTTTTTTTTTATGTTAACATAGCAATCTCTGCGCAGAAGCCATTTCGGGTTATTAAAGGCGATGATACGACGATTTCAACATAAACAAAAATCAATGAAGAATATATACCATAATATGTCGACTTAAAAGATTTTGTGCTGATTAATAAGTTTAAATTCTACGAATATCAGTCCTACATTGAAAAATAGGTACTGATAACATTAGTTTATGTATTTTCCAACAAGAAAGCAGTGCAATGAAGGCACCTATTTTTATATAAAGCAATTTCTGGAGTAAGCCGCAAGCCGAGAGCAAATAATTAACTGCGCGCCTCCGAGAGCCAAAGCAAACGATCAAACAAGCGCCAGTTAAGAATTCCTCCGAAGTCACGTCCTTATCAAGGAGCGTGGCTTTTGTACCAACAACTGTTTTATCTTCCACGCGAGCGACGTTGGCTTAAATGAATTGCAGCTTTTGCCAGAATGTAGCAATTTTGCGCTTTATTTTGCGAGTCGTAATTCCGTTCGAAAATATAAGGTTTGTTTATTTCTAGATTACTGGTTTTATAAAAGTAGAGGTACCAAAAAAAATATTTCATAACAACAATGTGTTACTTTATATTTAATTCATCTTCATTATTATTCACACCAATTCTTACAAAATAATTGTCATCATTTCAAATACAAGGAGAAATAAACTATGTTCTATTTACACATGTAGAATTAAGTTTAATGTCCTGTCGCCTTTCAAAATGTTTACCATCGAGGTGGATGCTTACGAAAACAGTCTGTATTGTCTTTACTTCAAATTATCGATCGAAATAAGTTGAACTCACAAACATGAACTATAATAAATAAAGAAAAATATAAAAAACACGTGCCTATACATGGTACTTAAATTCTCATCTCGAAGTAAGAGTATAACGAATGATATAATTTAACATTTTAATTTTATCAAAGTTCTTTTCATTTTATCATATTCACCTTTGTATAGAAGTGTCATATTGTGAAAATAACTTATTAGGGTAACGTGGCCACCAAAAAAGTAATATAACATATTCACTAGAAACAGATACGACTACAGTATCAATCATTGGGTTGCTCCTACTCGTTAATTTAGATGAGTAAACGCCATTTATCACTAAATGTGGCTCTCTTACATTGACATAAATATCTAAGATGTCAATATTACGCTAGCGCACGGTATAGAATAATGTACTATTAATAATCTCATGATCTACGCAGGCGGAGTTTTAAAAAAGGTGGCAGAAGATGCGAAAAAGGCAGATCAAATAATAATGCTAGTTGAATTTTTGTTGACTGTCCTGCAACCAAATTAGGAGTTAATGATAGTATCGTATTAATAACAATAGAATGATAATTGATGTTGCATTTTGTTACAAACTTATTAATAAATTCTAAGAAATCAAACTGATAACTTTGTTAATGCCGGTGCATCCGGATTTATGAATTGGAACTTTTTTATTTTTGTGTAATAAGCGTATTATGTTTGTATGAATATTAAAACTAACATCAGCAGCTTGACTGTTTTGGTTATAACTTCACCTTTGAATACGTACAATGTGTATTTGTGACGAGAAATATTATAGAAATTAGCAAATTAATAATTGTTATACATCATAAAGTTGTTTTTGTTAAAAAACACGTTAAATATATGAGATATGAAAACATATAGGTTTTAAAATTTTACACACACACACACACACATCATCAGCCTTTTAGTCCACTGCTGGACATAGGCCTCCCCTAATACATCCCTATCCATTAGGGGTTTGGACCGTATCCCACCACGCTGGTCCAGTGCGGGTTGGTGGGTGACCCGATTCTTTACATGCCCATCCGACGCATGGATCATCTTACTTTTGAGACAATTGGGTGATCAGCCCAAATTGCTCTAACCAACTAGGAAACAACAATGAAAATTTGTTGCGTCCCCGCAGGATCCGAACCCACGACCTCCAGTTTCTAATGCACACGCCCATACCACTAGGCTACGGAGGCAGTTAAAACTAGTTTAAAACTAACTATCATAATTAATTTAAATTAAGCGCCATGCTTTAATGTATTAGAGAAACATGGTAGGATCGCCCTGAAATAAAGATAGAGGATGATGGAAATTATATTATACAGCTGCGGACAACAGTGACAAACTTGTTGAAACTTTTGCAACCGAAACTAAAACAACGTATCTAACAATGCTGTAACAAAGTTTTGGATTTGATCTTTACAGACAAATCTGGTTAAAAATGTTATGTGTTTCAACTATTCTTTCTTAAACTATTCTTCCCCAAATTAATAATTGTGAAACGTGGGGAACTGTACACTGATATTAACTTGTCTTAACTATGCTGCACAGCCGTTATAATGTTTTGACTACGAGTCTTAGTGTCCGATATTACAACAAGTTGATAAGCCCTATTATTTGTCCATTACGTCAAGAGGTCGCTTTAAAATCTTTTATGTAAAGTAAATGATTAACAATTATGGTCCTATTTTAAATGAAGATGAACAATGAACATTGTGAAGTCTCGCAGCGTCGCAACAATAAAATTTCAACAATATACAACATGTACGTCGATCTAAGAGGAGAGCATGAACTCTTTCTCATGTTCAGCAGTAGACCAGCAAAAGGTTACATATTTATAAGACAGGAAGGACGATATCAAACTCTGGCATACAAAAAATCGAGTGACGATTTGAGAAAATTTTAACGGTCTATTCAACATGATAAGATATTAGCTTAGCCTTGTGATCTCTCTAAAGTTCGTTCAGAACATAACACAATATCTTTGGGTATTCTTAGATACCACTTTATACTGAAAAGATATGTCACGTACGGAGTCTACGTCAATTATCTTTTGTTTTGTTTCGGGTCTCAAACGAACAACAATAATTTGTACTTCCATTTCATTGTCAAGTTATAAAAGGAGTATTCCTTCATCAGAGTACGCGCGTAATTAAAGCTTAGAGAGAGCCATTCATAGCGTAATAGGTGTCGGAATTCTAATTAGACACGTTGCTGTTGGGCTTCGGGCTAAACACGTTACACGGGACAAATTGACTTCGCGCGGGCTTGGAAATCTAATTTAAACTAAGGAAATAGGTTTCGCAGCATTTGCTATAAAAAAATAATATAAAATGGTTAACAGAATCTTTATTTACTAAAAAGTAAATGTTGATTTATTTATCGTAAAGTTGCCTAAAGTTATTAAAAATATAATATTAGTTTATAAACATTACATTTTGATACTAAATAATTTTCGTGCTACCGAAACGAGTCAGATAAAAAGAATATACCTTTTATAGGCTATAATACGACGATATCTTCATGTAAACTCGAGAAAATATGAACATAGTCACCAGGTATGTTTATACACTTGAAAACTAAACAAAATGATCTATGTGTTGGTCTTATAACTGACATAGAAAAGGTTTCCTTATTTTAGAACTAAATGTGATGTTGCTATATGCATTAACTTTGTACAACATTACAAATAGCTAAACAGTTTGAATATTTAATTTGTAAACAATTCAAATGCGCACTAACACGATACATAAATGTATGCTAAAGCGCTCCTTCAAGTTACCCGCAATATCAATACCGATGAATTCCGTGCTCTCTTAAGACAAACAAACAGACGCCTGTTCAGAATTATCTTGAAGTCACGTCCTTATCAAGGAGCGCGGCTTTTGTAGCAGCAACTGCTTTATCTTCCATTTAAAAAGAAATGACTTAAAGGAATTGCAGCTTTTATTAGAAGCTGCTAACTACGTTCTGCAGTTGGTTTGTTTCATTAATTAAAATGGGATAATCAGTTCGAGGCGGATCCTGATCGAAAATGGTTATCGACGTCCATGGACATCGGCAACACCGAAAGTATCACCGACGCGCTGCCTACCGTGAGACATAGGATGTTGCGTCTCGTTTACCCGGTAAATACGCTGGCTACGATGCCCTTTAAACAATACACAATAGTGTGTCTTAGTACTGCTTTGCCGTAAAAACCAATGTGCGTTTTATATAGATATTGGCGTTCTTTTTATAAAACATTACACTAACTAAACGCGACCCGCCCTCGGCTATCAGCGTTTCTCTACAATATTATCTCTACATAAGTTATTAGATGCATAATTTATGTAGAGAACCTTCCTCTTCAATCACTGTATCTTTTAAAAAAAAACGCATCAAAATCCGTTGCGTATTTTTTAAGATGTAAGCATACATAGGGATATAGGGACAGGAAAAGCGACTTTGTTTTATACTGACCTGACCGGTGTTTACAGGAGACCGTCTGGGTGGGTACCACCGCGGTGCCTATTTCTGCCGCGAAGCAGTAGTGTGAAAACACTGCTGCGTTCCGGTTTGAAGGGCACCGTAGCCAGCGTATTTACTGGGTAAACAAGACTTAACACCCTATGTCTCACGGTAGGCAGCGCGTCGGCGATACCACTGGTATTGTCAACGTCTATGGGTGTCGGTAACCACTTCCCATCAGGTGGCCCGACTGCTCGTCTGCCTGCGTATGCCATAAAAAAAAATACTATGTAGTGATTTGCTTCAGTAACCTAGAACAAGGAGAAAAATAACTACATTGATAAAAAGAAATAAGGTCATAAGATACGTATTAAGCACATGACAATATGTAACTTACCAACAAAATGTACAGAAAATGCTTTATATGTCCTCAGTATGTATTTTATTATATGCTATTATTTCTGGGAAATGTGAAGCAATCACAAAAATATATTGATATATTTGTAATCGAAAGGCTTAAGATAGATATAATGCTGGTGTATGTACACCATTTCTCGGCACAATAATAAAGGTTGGTTGCCTATTTTACCGTATTGTGATTGCGTAAACAAGAACATTCGAATAACATATTTTCCTATGTGCTTAGCCTTTTGTTACCAATATATTTTTACTTTAACGTTAATAAATATAATGAAGTATATCTTATGTTAATATGTAAATACATAGTTATTAATTTTTATGTACAATCTAACACTTCACTTGAAGTTAGTAAATGACTTACTATGTACAGCAACGTTTATCAAGGATAATTTAAATTTAATCTCTTATACCCTAAAGATTATGCAGAGGTGCTGAAGACTTTAAAATAACTTAAAATAGGTAAAACTAGAAGTTTAATCTTGTAAGATAAGCTGAAGGTAAGTCTTTCAAACTTTAATTTCTTTTAAAGTTATAGTTGATAACAGAGATTCTTTAACGGTTATAAATTTATATTAATGCGTTACTTTTTAATTGGAAATCAATATTATCTGATAATTTTCTAACTTTAAATTATTTGACGGGTTTATAACGTACAGCAGATCATGTACTGTTTCTAAAATATATATACTTCTGGAGAATATATGTTTACATTTAATGACAATAACCGACACTTTCCAACAGCATAGTTTTATAAGTTGGTTTTGCAGCTTGCTCTCCGTCTACAACTGACTAATGATAAGCTCTTCTCACACTCTTCGGTCATTCTTTCATAGACTTATACAAGATTAAAATTAATGTAATTATTCATGTCATACAAAACTTTTGGTTCATAATTAAAGCGATTTGTTCCGAGTACAAACAGTTCGCTTATTCATCAGACGTACACGACACGAATGAACGCGTTTTAATATCCAATACATTGCAGTTTTCAGTGCAATAAATAACTTATTATTGGGTAATAAATTATCCGCTTGTAACACGTTAAGCTGACTTTAGCTTTATTTCATTTTAAAATTCGAATATTGTCATGTCTTTAAAGCCAATTTCAATGAAGCATTCCAAACGAAATCATCATCATCATCATCATTATCATCAGCTTGTGTCAGTCCACTGCTGCTTCCGATCTTTATAAACATATTTTATCATTTTAAGAAATAACCTAGCCATCATTTGACAGGTAGGTAAACAGAGAATTTATAGCAAGAGATTTTATCTTATCGAGAAAGCTTTAAGTTTATTGCTTCCTTGTCGAGACTTTTATTTTATGTTACACTTGGCAGAGTGCAGAGAGACGTGTAGAAAGTTCGTTTGACAAATGATTTCCTAAATTTTCTTATAAAGTCATAAACGATATTTCAGCGAAGTAAATTTAACTTAACTTATAGAACATTATAACCAATGCAAGTTTTAGTTTGTAATATAGTTAAAGTCAATTGATTTTGATTATTTGGCCAACCTCTCCAAACACTAGGAATGAATTTCGAAGCATTTGTTTTATTTCAATAAGTGATTTGGTTTTTCTGCTCCTAATAGATCGATTACAATAGTTCTTATAATTGCAAAAAGGACTTACAGATAGACAATTTTAAATTTAAACAGGATTGTTATCCTATTTAAATTTAAAGTTGTATGATAAGCATTCAAAAATATTAAAAGTACATAAAAAGATAATTTATTTCAAAATACAAATTTACATCGATGATGCAGTTTATCTTCTTTCAAAGATTTTCTAAAGAGTATGAAACCTATGCTATTGCCGTATAGCAAAAAGTCACTGAAAGTCACCCTTTTCGGAGGAAAATAATTACCGTCATACACTTATGTGTTCCACAAAAAATCTACGGCATGTAGAAAATATGATCTACTCACAAAGTACTAATTTTATGTTGTTTCATATCGTCATCACCTACATAATAATCAGAGAAAAGGGTTGCGATCTTGGCTTTTCACTCCAGCGCTGAGAATGAGTATGGCACCTATGGGTAAAGAATCTGTTTATAGATGGATACAAAAGAATAAAACAAATGCCGTTCATATTGCTTCTGCAATTACCGACAAAACAAAACTTTGTACTAACTTCAGGTATCACTACACATGTATGGTGTTAGGTTCTTAGGGCATTTAATTTAAATCCTCTATAAATTATAAAAAGCTGTCCATTAATAATTGGTCGTACGTCATCACTTTACCTGAGAAATTCTATTTATCACGTGATCACCGATCACGTATCGCTCAGAAATGATAGCATTGCGCTCAGAGTTATTTTATGATAAAGTAACAGCCTTCTAATTGTGTTTCACGTCGGGTCATTTCACTGATATTTTTTATTTATGGGCTTGTAGTCTTAAATATTGAGATAGTAGACTGCATTCACCTATTTTTGTGATATTCTGGTTCTTAGCATATGAAGCTTCCTACCCATCGTACAATTACGAATTGTTATATGGTTTAATTTCAGTAAATTTGTAGAATTTCCACTTCAACAGATTCACATTACTTTACTATGATCGCGTATTGGGACTTTTACAGTGTTTATATTTCGCCTAAATATGATACAATGCTACAACCAGTTATAATTAACTTACAAACTAAACTTACCAACGAGAAGAATGAAGTACAGCATCGAGAAAAGGCAGTGAGCGCGCGACATGACGCGGGACGGAGAGGGCGCTATTGCGCCGCGGGGAGTGCGAGCGAGACGGAGACAGGGGTAGGGGCTCGGCGCAACGGGCGCTCATCTCCAGGGGCGCTGCATCTGTAGAAGAAAACTCATTTTTTATAACCTTCTAAGATTTATGTAAGCCTAGTATTTTATTGGAGCTGGAAAAAAATCGAGAGTGATGAATGTTTAATTAATTGTTGTCATTAAAAATTACAAGTAATCATTTGTGTCGAAATTTTGCTGTCCCATACTTTACGAAAAAGTTTTATAATTTGTATTTAAATTTTTTTTATTGCCACCGAAGGCAGGCAAGACTCTTTACTGTCATTTTAATGTCACATTTTCGGATGTGAAAAACGCATAAATTTTTATTTTAGAAAATAAAAATTTATTAGACTTAGGAAGGTCACTTGTACGCTGGGTATCCATAGACGGAGAACAGTATGCATAAGAGTTCCTACGCTAAACTTCCTAGATACTCAGGTAAAAATCAGCGTGCTACCCGGAAAGAGGCTTGAAAGAAGGTACTCTGCTGTATATCTCGGCAACAGATATCACTACAAGAATCCAGTTGATATTTTAATGGACTAACCTTAAGAGATAATAGGCCAAGTACAACTAATCAACATTTGAGATTAATACAAACTCTTTGGCAGGCACGATGTATGTATGTAAGGATTGCTTCATTTCATAGCGTGAATACCAGTTTATAAGCCAATGTTTAGTACGCAGCAGTAGTAGAAGTGGTTCAATGCCAAAATAATTATATTTGTTTGCTATTAAAAGTTATAAGAACTGAACAAACATTTTTTTTAATATATGTTGTTTTAACCAATCGTTATGGGGTGAACGAACAATGTCGTTTCAAAAAGCACTTTTTATTCGTCAAACATTTATGCTCACTTCGTGATGCGATAACGACACATGAATTCCCCTGGCTTACACTTTTCGAGTTTGGAGACTTTTACACCTGCGCACGGTGATTTATATTGCGCATGCATGGTAAAAGATTTTTACTGCTCTGTACGTTAACGGATTGCAAATCTTAGCTTCAAGATGTTAGTCCATCGTCTCCCCAGATTTTTACTTGCCTTTAAACTCACATTATCATTCAATATATAATGTTTAAGATTTTTTTTATCAGTACTTGAAGTTATTTTTGGTTTAGCGTAATAGGTACGCTGGTTTATATTTTAATTACTTATAAATAAATGTCCCACCCATCACTTATCAAGTTAGGAAAGGAAACGTTTACGCTACTTGCTAGTAGGACAAAGTAAGAATTATTGATGACTTTTATTAATATGGTAAATTTGTTTTAATCTACGAAGTTGTGCTAGCATTGTAGTATACATATATCCTACCGATTCTATATTATGTGCCCTTTGTTAGTAATTATATAAAATACGATGTAGTTACTAAAAAACACCAAAATAAGAAGACGTTACAATAAATAGTCGTAACGACGTAAAGTTTTAAAAGACTTGTTCATTGTTCACGCAAATGTTCATAAAATACGCTAATTAAATACGTATATTACTGAGGCCTAGTTGCTTTTACCCGTAAAAAATCATTTTATACTTTTTTCCTAAGTTTAAAGGTGAGTAAAGTTGATCATGGCCACTGCGATGTTGTTCGTAACAGGCTATACAATATAGATAGTATAATCAGTTAAAGCTGATAACCTACGGTTACTTGACAAAAGATCTGAGCCTTGAAAAGGTATATAGTTTCATAAAGGAGACGACTACACGAGCATTGATAACACGGGCGAATGTGCTGTCAGCAGCGTTTTTGCTCACATCATTCCGTGCCTCGGCTTATCTATGCGGAGGTTCGCGAGCCATTGTTTAACGTCGTTATCGTATCGAGCCTCCCCCTCCCCCACCCTAATAACCTCCTGCCTTCTGGGGTGGAAGAACGTTTTCGGGTTAAATCGATCAACTCTTCCATAGTCTACACGTGGCGTATTATATCTAAAAATTCATCCCTGTTCAGCGTATAGATAAAGTTGTCAGCTTCAATCTGTTTTGTAGAAATTCATATATGTAAGCGATACATGCCGAAATTGTGTTAACGTATAAGTCTAGTGAAAATTATTTAAAAAATGTGATTTGTTCTAAATTACATTATAAGTATATTTCTGGACAATTTCAAATACGGCTAACACATTGATTTGAAAAAAAAATATACAAAAATAGAAAACTTTTGTGACAATCTTTTCAATACAACGATTATCGGTTGGACAGACAACCCTACATAAGCAGCAATTGTATTTCGCCAGAAAGTATTAGAGGGTAGGAAAGATCCTCGCGCGGGTGTGGGGCGGGCGTTGGGCGGCACGTGTCTCAAATTGTCTGCTATTTATTGAGGGCATGGAGGCATCGGCGTTAGTCACTGGCGAAAGTTCCCCATTATTGGACTCCAACGTGATTCCGATTAAGTACGGTGCGAATGTGTTTTTGCGGAGTGAGCATAAAATAATTTTTGAGTATCCCCTCGTAATATCAGATTTATCGCACTCCATAGTGTACTAACTGTGCGAACACTAGGAATTTGTGTAGGGTAGCAATATATAAACAATTTCAATGATATACAAGAATAATAAGTGGCATCGTCGAAGGGTAGTTCTTGTTTATAAAATAATTAACAATCAATTATAAGTGGTAATCGAAAACATTTATATCATATTTTTTATTAATTAAGCTATTTTTCTTACTTTTATAATTTTATATAAACATTTTTTACTTTCTGCTTTCAAAATATAGCAAAATAAAAGTAAAATATCATAAAATTCCATTACGTAGTTTTAACTTCAAACATTCACTCATGCGTTCTTATAATCTTTTAGGTTTAAACTCGCCGGAGTTTTAATAGTACAACTTTTATGTTTAAAATGAGAGGTAAAAATAAAGTCTCTACCAAAAGTTTAAATTGAAAGCATTTCGAAAATACCCCTGAAATTTCACGTTAATTAACAATCAACTCACTGCAGTTGCCTGCAATGCAGCAGCGGAAGAATGTGATCCTTTAAACGAGCGCAAATATTACGTACTTTATTGTCGTGTCGTCCAAAACTTTGTTTTCGTTTGAGCTTAAGTCGAAAAGTCGCAGAATACTATTTTAACCATCGTACTCTTTGTTCACAATTGTAGTTATTCTATAATCTCTTTTAAAGGAAGCAATTGTGCATTATGTTAAATACGGGAAAACCAATTTACTTGTAGATTTTTTGTAAGCGTAAAGAATTATCACAATTTTTGTGACGGATGTAAATATTACAGCTCGATTGTTAAATGTTAAAAGCTATATTTTTTATGACTATATAAGCAAGTTCTATATTTAAACTAAAATTACTTTAATTGCCTGCTCTAAAACCATCAACGCTGCAAAAGTTAAAAACAGTGGGAGTAAATTCTAAGATAAACGCGAAAATGAAATGTTTTTTTTTTATTTTAAGTCTAACCCAACACATAAATTAACAGAAAATACCATCCAGAAATTACGTCGCCCCACTGCATTGGTTTTGGGTACTATAGTGGTGTTATAAACGCGCCTTGAGGGACACCGCTCGCCCCTAGCTAATGCTGGAGTCAAGTGGGGGATATTTACTGCCGCATAAACCGCGGTCAAGTACTTTTACCGTCATTATCAGATCTGCGGCCGCAATAACTCGAGAGTCACTCGTTCAGATTCATTATTGCGACCGGATTATTCGACAGTTAAAATTAAAAATTTCACTATCTTTTTAGCTATAGTTTTCGGGCAATTGAAGTATTATTCCAGTTGTCAAGTTAGTTATTGTCAAGTTGTTTTATAACTTTCAATGAAATGAAGTTAAAGTTTGACACAAACTATGAAAAAGTGTTTTGTAATTCATTACATTAATGTTGTTTTTCTCAGAAATCAAAATAAGATTTTAAAACTCATCCAGCACTTTATTTACTAGAGCTTTTTTCACAATATATTTCTTTAGACATGTTTATAAAGAAACACTAAAGTTATTTTTGAAAAAACGCACATTTTTCAACATCATGTTAAAATGTTTGGTCGAATGTTGCCACGTTGATTAATTTTCAACTATTGGTCATTAGTTTGAAATTTGATTCAAGTTCTGGTACCAGGGTCGCATGACGGGATTGCGGATTTTCGTTCGACAGTGATTGAACGCTTGTGGGGAACAAGTGTCCTTAAGCGAGGAGGTCCCTAGAGAGCTACAAGGACTTCCCCACTGACCGCAGACCGCGTTTCATTAATAATTCGTGGTCGGCTTTTAGCACATTGTGTTAGTAAAACTTTAGTTATGAACACATTCGTACAAGAATATTAACAATTAATAAGCGAGTTTTACTCTTAAAAATTTGATTATAGATATTTGAAATTTGAATAATACTTAATGCAAAGTGAGAAAAATATTCCAATGTATCGATAAAAGGAGTAAAAGATATATTGTTTCACAAAATTGTGATATAAAAGTGCTTAAATGCATAAAGAATTAATAAAATGACATGTTTAAAAGTAAGTACAGTAACAGATGTATATTGTCATATAAAACATCGCTTATAAATATTAAGATACCTGATAATGTGTTTATTATTTTCCGTTTTTGGACTAGTTATTTTTCTTTATTTCTGTTATCTTAAATAACTTTTAAGTAGTTACAAACAGACCTTTTTAGAAAATTTTATTATAACGTATTGTTGTTTATTGTTAAATATATGTAAAACTTTAATTTTAAAATAGCGTTTTCGGAATAATGTTGTGCTATATAGCACGATGAAATGTATATAACTAAATAATAATAAATAATTAAAGAATCTTACTCATTCGCTTACATTTTTTAAAGGTTTTTTAGAATCTTTTGGGTACCTAGGTGATATTAGGACCGACAAGGCTATTTAACTTGCAATACTGTTGCCTTAAGTTGGCTTTAAGTATCACAGGTCTTAATTTGCAGTCATCAGTTTTATCATGTTTTATGATCAATTGTTTCGTGTTGTTGTGTACGGTGTATCATCATCATCTTCATCTTGTGTTAGTCCACTGCTGGACATAGGCCTACCCTAATGCACGCCTTCTCCATCAGGAGATTATTGGACAGTACCCACCACGCTGGTCCAATGCGGGTGGTCCGACTTTTTACATGCCTATCCGACGCACGGGTCTACTTACTTTTTAGACAATTAGGTGATCAGCGCAAATTAACTAGGTAACAATAATGAAATTTCGTTGAGTCCCCGCAGGGTTCAAACCCATGACCTCCGGTTTCTGGCACTGGAGGCAGTTGTATATATTAACATACGTGTATATAGTTTAGTAAATAACTTTTAATTAGTTCTTTGCAGTTTTCAACCATCAGAAGAGAAGCGATTTACAAAACTAATACAATCAATTTAGCTAAACAAGACCGTAAATTTTCTCTTAGATTGACTATGTGGGATGTAGGCAACGTTAGAACGCCGAAGTCGTGTAAACGACAAAGTAACAGTTCAAAGTATTGCAACGACTCAGGGCGAGTCTTTGTAAGGAAAAATTCCAACAATTTGCTTTTATTTTGTACGCTACGACTTCAGGTTTCTCGTAACTTTGTTGTATGAGTTGATGGTGGAGTTGCGGCAATCCTTTATAGGGAACGCTGTTGCAATACACTTAGAATTGTTAGGAGTTTGTAACAAAAGCTCGATGCAATTAATGAATGGTATATTGCAAGACAATAAAGCATAGAGAAGCATTTGACACGGCATTTTTACATACAATTTAGATAATATTTTCCTTTTATTTTTTAACGAGTATCAATAGTTTGAACATAAATTATTGAGGGCTTAGTCATGATCACGTATCGAAACGGGTTTTGTAGGATTTATGAGTGAATGACAAGGAAAATTTTTGACTTGGTATTGCAACCAGATTTAAAAGCTTTTCTTTTTATTACAAAACTCATATAAAAAGTTACAAAAGGAGCTCATTGACAAAGTAATATATTTAAGACGAATGAACTGTGTTTAGTTGCTGTATTACGTAATTTTAAACTTTGTGCTTTGGATTATCGTCAAAGCAGAAACTAATAAAAGTTTTAAATAACTGTGAAATAATAATAAATGGATTTCAATAAAAAAATTTACCCAAACAGAAAATTATTAAATTCAGAAAGTTGAAATAACAGAGTAATAAAATCATGAGAATGCCAAACATCTGACTGATGTACTGGCGGCTGTGCGGATGCCATGCAATTAGTGAAAATCACGAAGGGCTCGGCTTCGAATTCGGCCATTTGAGTCTGTCGCTCCCAATTATGCCCATACGATCTAATCAGTGGTGTACAGAAGGGATGTACTTTATTCTCAGGGGTATTCATTAATTTTACAATTATATACCGAAAAATATCATGATAACATAATAAGATTGCAAATAATTACGTTGATATCTAAATTTCTTTTCAAACATACTACAAAGGGTAATAGATGTTTTTACTACAAAACTATTTTAAGCTGCTCTAGACAGACTTTTTAAAACGTTAAATATGATAGCTTCCTTTTCGATTCTCTTTATGTGTAAAAGTCAAAAAAATTACTTCTTTCGGTATTTTGTTTTCTTTTCTGTTATATAAAAGAATATACAGATCCTTAAAATATTGTTAATTCCTCTATTTTAGGGCATAGGTACCTTTATTGTTACACACGTTATTCATCATAATCATTTATATAACTATTGACCGATAAAGAAAAAGTAACAATGCTATTTAGGCATATAGGACATCGTTATTATTAAGCATTAAAGTTATTTCATCCAAACCGTTTACGCTTAGCACAATGCAAAGTTTTCTTAAGAAAATGTAATTTCAAGAGAGTACATCGCTGGATAAAAATTCGCCCGAAACTCTCCACGGAGAATAAACTAGTGAAACGGCCCTTAACAAGAATAAAGTGCTCATTTTAAAGCCCCCTGTTGACTCTTTTGCAACACAAGTCGTAAACATGTAGTGTAAATGCAAAAAAATCTACACTGTAGTAAATGACGCCAAAGCACAGTTATTGTACGTGTACTACACTGATATTTATTTATATGTCATCCCTAAATATTTTAACGATACGTTTTATTATTTACATAAATAACAACAAATCCTTACCAAAATACATAGAATGATACGAGAGACTAATAAAAAGCATCCTTATTTTAATAGAGAATTTAGTCCAGATAGTCACCACCTCCGTAGCCTAGCGGTATTGGCCTTTGGTTTATAAACTGGAGGTCGTGGTTTCGAATCCCGCAGGAAAACAACTTTGAGCTACCGTTGGTTAGTACAATTTGGGGCGATCAAACAATAATGTGAAAAGTAAGATGATCCATGCGTCGGATGCGCTCGTAAAGATTGACGTGCATTAGGGGAGGCCTACATTTAGCAGGGGACTAAAAAAGGCTGCAATAAAACTAGTTAACTATCATTTTTAAATTCATTATACACATACATCCACAAAATTCATATTTAATTATCATCATTAAATATAGGAGTGATATAGTCGACACTTATTGATTGTCAAAACGCAAAAATCTAAAAATGACACCTCTGTCCTGTGAAGAAGCGGCGAAAACACAGCGGGACTTATTTTTTAGCTATCTTTTACAATAAATTCCAATAACAAACGAACAATTATAAGCATAAAATTATCATCCTATCGAAGAAACCCTGGTGCGAGCAAGAATAGAGAATTAAATTTTATTGTTTGTCTAAATCGTATAAATATCTCTAGAAAAAAATCATGAGTTGCAAAGTGTAAGTGATTTATTCTTTTAACGTTTTCGTACGACCGCGTGACCTAAATAAAATTCATGAGGAAACGCCCCAAGAGTTGATAAAGTAATACAGCTTCTGACATGCTCTAAGTAGGGTTTAAAAAAAAACGGAAAGTGCAATATGACATTTTAATACTAATCTTATTCAGACGGAAGCGAAAATTTTATATCTAAGATAGCCTATTAAAAAGTGATTTGTTAGAAGTCAAATTGAAATGCTGGCCAGTGTGCGCATGACATAACAAAATTGACGACTTCCGAGGGTTCAATTTCAGACAGGGCCATTCGAATCAGTCATTTACAATAGAAAATCAATCATTATTATGGCAAAAATTGCGTTTCAACTCTCCAAAGGATTACTGTAATAAGTGAACTTATTTAATAGCAAAAATAATACCTGTATTGAGCCATTCATCTTTCTTAAAGTTCTTTGTTCATTGCCAGTAGTCATACGTGTTATTACAAGTGTGAATATAATAAAAAGTAGCATATTGTCTGTATTCAATACTGCCTGGGAAATTAGACAAATGTCACCTACTTCACTCTCACCTAAATATTAAGGCATCCATTATCCGAACGTTCCTGATTGATGTACAAGAGGGAGACAGTTTAATTCTCAAAAGTATAGCATGCATTAGCATTTTGCGTGATTTTCGCTGTGAAACATCATGTTCGCATTTTATGTCTGTCTATAATAAAGATATACGGGATCTTAAACACTCGTAATATACACATTGCAAGATGCTTTTGCAATGAAGGTAGTAAGTAGTAAAATTATGCATAGTTATTTGTTAGGAATTTTCCACCCTTTAACGTACACAAAATAACATTTAAATTCACACAAGTACACATCATAAAGTATGTTTTATAGGGAAACTAATGGTTGGATAATTTTCGGCTCTCTCTTGCATTTGTATCATAGAATAAACTAGTAAAGCGCCCCTTAACATGATTGAAGTGTTCATCGTGGAACCCCTCTGTTGGCTCTCTGAGAGCAGGAGCAATCGGGAACAAGTGCTGATTCACTACAGGCGGGTACAAAACGGTGTAACTCTTACAACGTTTTGACTAAACAATGTCTATGGTTAGCTTACCCCAAGTTTTTTACCATTTTTGTAAGTGATACATATTGCCCACGGACGGAAACGCGGCGTAAGACGCTAAACCTCCACTTTTTTCCTAAGAGTTACGTCTCGTTAACCCTGTATTTAAGCTGATCCCTTAAACAAGACAGTAGTTATAAACTACTGCTATGTGGCAGAATTGGGCGCTGGGCTACTTTGTCGAACGGTCCCGTAAAAAAAGGAGACTGAGAAAAAAGGATAATTATGCAGTGATTTGCCTACTTTTAAAGTAAGTCCAGAGCGACGCTTACAGTATTATCACAATATGCAAACTCATTTTTTAATAAGTTTAAAGGCTTTGTGAAATAAGTATTTTGTTAAATATTAATAGACCTTACATTTAGAAAAGTTTGTTCCATAGACTTGTTTGATAAAAAAACATTCTATATTCAGTTTAAACCCTTTATATGCCTTATTAAGCAGTATGAACGGTTTGCACAGTTCTATTATAATTATTTTAATCGAAAAATAAATTTAATAAATATATTAAAAGCAGAGGGAATCCATCCATTTAAAAAACAATGATTCACAATTGATTGCATTCACTTAAACCTATTAATCTCAAAGTAAAACAAATTAAACGTAATGTGTTGAGAGAAAGAACTAACTAGGCAGTTTGATGCTACATTGAACATAGATTGCTTTTCCCAGAAATTTCTTGGACATTCTGTAATGTCTGAAAAAATAAACAGAGATAAATGTTCCGTTATTGCTTTATCTTACTAATAGCTCTTATATTTTTGTCTTTAACTGTGTCGATTCTTTCAATAAATTATAGTTGTATATTGATATACCAAGTTATGTTAACAAAGACACGGGCAAAATAGGCGCATATTAAGATATGCAATGGAAAATGACATTTGTTCTTGATCGCTTGGTTTCTTTTATTCTATACTAGCGACCCGCCTACCTACAATATTAAGCATGTGTTATACATATAAACCTTCCTCTTTAATAACTCTATCTATTAAAAAAACCGCATCGAAATCCGTTGCGTAGTTTGAAAGATTTAAGCATACATAGGGACATGGGGACAGAAAGTGACTTTGTTTTATATTATGTAGTGATTTCTAATGACCACGGCCGCTGGAAAGTGTTCTAAACGTCGGGAATTTAAAATTAAAATGAACGCGATAAAACCCGTAAAAAGTCCAATTATTCAATAATGTGTAGCATTCGTGTAAACAAAAGAATTAATTAATTAGCCAATTTAAAGTCAGATTATTTGAAAAAAAGTTCAGAGATAACTTAAATGTTGCAAACGTAAAAATAATAACAACGCTATTATAGACCTTGCCCTTTACAACGTTTGCACTAAGTTGGTAAAACATTTAATAAAACAGCCTTGGTGTACCAACAAAAGATTACACAACGGTAAATACTCTGTAACAAAAAAAGGAACATATCTCGAGATAAGAGTGTACAATGGCTGTCCGTGAAATGTAAAAGCTGATCCATTTACGCGAAGAATTGATACGTGAACACACACCGATGCTATGTGCGAGGCAACAATGGAGTCCATTGTATGGAGAGGATTTATACTTAAAACGGTATGGAGGTAATCCTGTGATTTAACTAAGTACAGGATTCGGATCAGCCCAATTATTGAACCGTTGAGTTCTGTTTTATACATGATAAAATATGTAGATAATTAAAGCGATCATGTTTAGTTTTTCATTTATACGGGCAATTTTTTTCAGTGTTTTAAGAACGAATTTAAGTAAGTAAAATGTATGTTTTTTATACATGTTACCTCATTGCTCCGCTCCTTGCGTAATTTTTTTTAAATCATAGATATTAGCGTCCCATTAGTCCGTTGTTTTAGAATAATTTTGTGATAAGTTATTTTAATAGATATTAAAAAGTAGTAGTCTGAAAAGTAAGATGATCCATGCGTCGGATGGGCATGTAAAAAAGTCGGTCCACCCACCAACCCGCATTGGACCAGCGTGGTGGGATACGGTCCAAACCCCCTAATGGATAGGGGTGTATTAGGGGAGGCCTATGTCCAGCAGTGGACTAACAAAGGCTGATGATGTATGTATGTATGATGTAATAGATATTAAAGAAATTAAAAAAATTGGCGTCAAAACTAACCACGTGCGATTAAAGTGCAAACGCTGCCGAAACCCAAAAAGTTTTAAACTGTATTTTACATTATTTTACTTCTTGAAATGGTCTATAATTGAGTCCGTAAGCATATATGTCTATGTTTTAAGAATAATCCACAATACCAATTTTAATGTAAAACATTGTTAAAAATTTCAATAGGGCGTATGCAAACCTCATTTAAGGTATTATAGTAAGTTCACGTGATTGTTGTACTAACATGTCATACATGATATTTTGATTACATTAATACCTTAAATCAGAAATGACGTGATCCGTCAGAGAACCAAAAGCACCGACATAGCCCACCGGATTAGTAAGCTGAAGTGGCAGTGGGCCGGTCATATAAGCCGCAGAACTGACGACCGCTGGAGTCGAAAAGTTCTGGAGTGGAGACCGAGGCTCGGCAAACGTAGTGTAGGACGCCCTGCGGCAAGATGGAGTGACGACATTCGCAAAGTGGCCGGTGTGGGCTGGATGAGAATAGCCGAAGATCGGAAGCGGTGGCGTGCATTAGGGGAGGCCTATGTCCAGCAGTGGACTAACACAAGCTGATAATGATGATGATGATGAATACCTTAAAAGATATTAAAGATTTAAAAGGCAGTGGCATAAACCGCAAGGTAATTTCTTGCGGCGAGCACGTTGTCATCGGCTTATATTGCGCAAAATGATTGTATACTCTTTGAAGTCAGTCAAATTTTCTTATTGCTACTGTAACGTAACAATATATACTAAAATTCTTTGAAATCTTTTTAACATTGTTGATTCTATTTTGCTTGTTTTATAACACATTTTTTATTTGCAATTTGGCGACGTTAACAATGTTCGAAGTTTTATTAAAATAAATTTTATTTATTATTTATAAATTTAATTTGATCGAGATTATTTTGTATTACCGTTAAAAACGTTTTCATTTAAACAACAAACATAAAAACATTGTTTATTTTCAAACATAAAAAATACTTATTTGTACGTTGTACATGCAACAGGACTTTCAAACATAATATAAATACAGTTTGTGAAATAACCTCCTTCATTCATGTCATCCGCAAAAGTGTGCCCAAAGGACTCGGAGAAAATCGACCGCAACTTGTCCCCTGTCGCCATTCACGTCCTCAAGTTCGAGTATGTTTTCGTAATATTCAAAACTGTTCTAGTATCACCATAAAGGAGACGTAGCATCATGACAATGGATATAGATCACTGTGAAATTCACTTCATGTGCGATGTGGAGACAAAATTAAAGAAAAATTAAAATTTTCAAGCTTAATAGAACGATAGCAAAACTTTTCCAAATATACCAATAAACTTCGATTGAATATATTAATATGTGATCGTTTAAATTAATTACTGTCGTAAATAAAATAAATTATATAATTTGAAAAGATTTTTTTATATTATATTAAATCCGATCATTTAAAAAAAATCAGTGATTTTGAAATTATTAAGCATTCATCACAGCAGGTAATCATATAATTGCCATCAATAGTATTGTTCTAACCGGTTTCCATTTCAAATTAATTGATATGCCTTTGTCGTAAACATCAAAGTAGCAAAAAAATTATCTTTATTGAAAGGATATATTGCAACGGACTATTTGTTACAAAGAAGTTCAATAAATTTGCATTTACTTGAAACATATTTTAAGATTTACGACTGACTTTTCAATTCTGTTTAAGCGGGGTATTGATTATCCGTACCGTTTATAACTGTTTTCAGGCAAAGGACTGATGTGCTAACTTGGTTTCTAATCTTTTACTAGGAGTTGCCCGCGACTTCAACGCGTGGTAATATATAAAAACAATCCATGATAAAAATTACATTGTTACATTTTTTTTCCAAAAAAAAAGGTAGTATTGGTCAAGGTTTCAAGTTACACCAGCTATCTTTCAGTGAAAGTCTCGATTAAGTGTGATCAGCCATTCCGTATATTAACCAGAAGAGACACACAGGCAGACACATACACAGTTATATATCATAATTTAAACATTTAAAATATGTGTTCTCACATACTATGTTGTTTATAGCATTTTAAGGCTAAAGCAGGCACTAGAGTACGTTTTCTAAGGCGGTCCACAGAACGGAAAGCTTGCTTAAATATTTTTTTTATCCCAATTAAAAAGCAAATGAGATATTTCTTGGGTGGGGTGGTATTGAGTATCTAATGGGTTTCGTTACTTTATAAAAATACAAAGATGTTTTAGCACAGGGATTACCAGTTACGCTACAACTTTGTCCGACACCAACTCACACCCCTTTATAAAGGAGCTAGTAGCTTAACATCAGCTGAGACTTGTGCTCGTCTTCGCAATAAACGTATTAAAAAGTGAGCTCGTCAGCTGCACATGCCCATTCGCCCCCCTCTTTCCCTTAACGCCCCCCGACGTGAATTGCGGGATGGCATTCAGGCCCGCGTTGACACTGACTAATGAGCACGCTCGATACAAACGTCCATTAACATACATGTGCCATAGTAAAACGTGCATTAAAATGTATATTTTCTTGTTTATTCTGATTTAAAGCGGGTGTTTCTATATCTTTGAACAATTTTATTAGCTTAGTTCCGTTTAGTGGGGATGGTTATTGAAATAAATCTATATTACTAGTGTAGCTGTGTGAAACTTAGTCGTACCCTTTAGGCCATTCGCCAAATATCTCAATACTTTTCCGAAGCAATGTTTATCATGATATGAATGCTCTACGATTGATTTCGGGTAGTACAAACTGGGAATTTTTATCGTAGTTCATCGCTACATACTGCCGAATATCACCCATAAATCAAATAATCAACAACAAAAATCTACTATTCCCTTAAAGGTTAACATATTGTATAACGTTAACATGTTTTTTAGTGTTGCGAACCTCCAAAGACAGTAATTTTCACTGATCATCCGCCTGCGGTTGGCCTTTAATAAATAATAAATTGACTCTAAAATTTCTATCCATTATATAAGAAGAACTAGCTTTATCTTTAAATAAATGTTCGTCTTTTAAATAAATGCTCTGTTGGTACAATAAGCATTTGTATAATGCAGCAACTGTACATATAAACTGAAACACAACCCATTTTAATGTTAAAAGCATACTATAAAATATTAATATATTAACTCATGTATTACAATCATCTAGAGAAATAAATATATTTAAAAATGCCCTATCTAACACATTATTCTCTGTCGGGTACATTTTAAAGCAAGCTAATATTCGTCGTCTAACAAATGGAACTCATTTCGACCCCAAACGTCACTTGTTCCAAAGTGGCTGCTTATGTGACGCCATTTTGGAGGATGGAGCGAGCTTATTTGGCAGCCAAAAGCACGCGGCTATTTTGAACTAGTCACAACTTTGTTTTATAATGAGTTAACCGTTATTAAATACAATTCACAACCTATTATTACATAAACAGATTAAACTGTAAATTTCGCCGTACATCGTTTATACTTAGAAGAGAATATAAAAATAAACAAATCAGAAGTACCTATATTATTGTAATCGTCAATCAGTAGTCGTACGTTTTAAGGTACAACATACATTGATAAAAGAGTTAACAACTTAAAAGTATTTACTCATATTTGTTAACACGTATATTTTTAGTTATTTTTTATTAATAAGAGAAATTTACGAATTGCTTTGAGCACATCAATGGAAGAATAGGAATGAAAACGTTTTAAATACTCTGCATACTTCTGTAATTAATAATAATAATAATAATAAACTCATTTAATCAGTCCAGCGGAAAAATATCATACATATCTTATATATAAACAAAAAATTACAGAAAAAAAATTTCAAAAATTTGGATAATAAATTTGTTGCTATACCAATAAGGTTTCAGCTCAGCATAATGTTGGCCATGACCAACGCTGGTATTCTGCTGACACCTTAACTAGACTTCCAATGTTACAAAAAATACTGTAGCGACTGTGAACTCATTAACGTGAAATAATAACATACGAAAAAAAGAAAAATTGGCAACTAAATAAATCTAGATTTGGTAAATGAGATAACAATAAAAACAGAAAATAAAAGTACTGAACATAATAAAAGTACTGCACATGGAAAAGAAAAACAAAAAAAATAAAAACATATGGCAATATTGAAATCGGCAGGCGGTTAATAGTCACTTAAAAAAAAAGACAATAATAACAATATTAGGTTACAAAAAAAGCTAAACAAATAAAAATTATAAAAAAGAAAGAAATAGTAGAAACATCCTCAGAGTTACAAGAGCATACTTAAATTTATGTTTTTCAACAGCGGCAGATTACCGATTGAAATTTTGTTGTATTTGTAGAATGAAAGTCTTCAATCTACTTCTAAAAGAGCTTTTATTTCGCGCATTCCTTATCGGTGGTGGAATGTTATTCCAGCATTTGCTGCGCGTAACGAAAACTACCCTGAAATGCTGGAACTATGTCTCTGTATTTTAGTTCATTAATTCATTCAATATTCATTACCAATCATTTCAACTTCACGCTATTTTCGATGCCAAAGGGTACATTATTATTAATAGTATTACGAAAAATGTTCTTTGCAAAATTAAAACGCTCAAGACTTCGTAATGTCCTTGGGTTTTTTAAACCTATTTAGCAAAAAAGGTGTATCAACAATAATTTTGATACGGCTTTAACGGAGATAACAGAAAGCAGAGTATCCTTATAATTAACGGCGCCATAAGCAGATCCGCGGCTTAGCTCTTTGGCCACGCCGCTTTAATTAACCTTAAAAGCCGCAACTCGGATAATCCTTTCATTGTTCGCGACAACGCTTGTAGAAGTCCTCTCGCCGTCCCTTTACTTGATCTTGTTATAACAGAGTTCTGGCCTTCAGGATTAGACGGAACGATACAATCACTGCAACTATACTGCTCAATTGCTAAGGTTGTAGCAGAGATATAATGTTGCCTTAATAAAGCGTGAAACAGAACGGTCTAATAATAGAAACCGTTTGTGGGAATGTTTTGTTTTAGCTGTGCTTTGTTAGGCAGCTTGACTGTTTTGGTTATAACTTCACCTTTGAATACGTACAATGTGTATTTTGTGACGAGAAATATTACAGAAATTAGCAAATTAATAATTGGTATACATCATAAAGTTGTGTTTTTGTTAAAAGAACACGTTAAATGATATGAGATATGAAAAACATATAGGTTTTAAAATTTTACACACATACACACACATCATCAGCCTTTATTAGTCCACTGCTGGACATAGGCCTCCCCTAATGCACACCTATCCATTAGGGGGTTTGGACCGTATCCCACCACGCTGGTCCAATGCGGGTTGGTGGGTGGACCGACTTTCTACATGCCCAGCCGACACAAGTATCATCTTACTTTTCAGACAATTGGATAATCGGCCCAAATTGCCCTAACCAACTAGGAAACAACAATGAAAATTTGTTGCGTCCCCGCAGGATTCGAACCCACGACCCCCGGTTTCTAAAGCACACGTCCGTACCACTAGGCTACGGAAGCAGTTCCATGATAATGTTTTATTACGAAATCAGACTTGTAGTGTACGCTAACATCAGACAGATAATATAAATACATACATAAATATTTATAATCAAATTAATATTACAACACGAGAACAAATTTTGCATTACTCTTCAAATTGCTTAGCCGAAAACTTTTCGAGCTTCTGCCATTGACGAACGTCTGAAACAAGCGCGCCCACTCTATCGCGTAATGGCCAAATTTACATGTCGAAATATAGGATGCGATGCGAAATCGCAGGGAGGTCCCACTGTAGGGGCCGAAGGAAATTGTCTATCTCTCCCCAGACGCGTGTACGCGTATCGACTAAACGAAAAAGGGATTTCCTTAAGCCCTCCGTCTATTCACGGGAGAGCCGCATAATGAATAGCGCCTTTAACTAAACGATGCAAATCTATTGAATGGTACAGTACTATATGAGATGGATCGATTTGATGAGATTGCGTGAATGCAGGATATAATTTACAAGGCGGGAGGGTAAGAATATTCCTTGTTTTTTCCCACAAAATAGTTACATTTAGGTATCTCTAAAATGGTTTGTTTTCGCTGCTTTTATAATCACACCTGAATTTTATAACCTTTAGTTTGATAAATGTCCACTATTGCGTTAATTTTATCAAAATTTGTATACATTTCTCAACTTTCAATAAAACTATTATTATATTTGTAAATCATAATCATTATGCAAACTGTACGAGTGAAATCAAAAAATATTTATACCAACAATAGCCTGCATGCTATATTTTCACCCGCAGTGAATATTCGCATAAAATATTTGCTTTCCCACCATACACGAATACAAACTCCAATATTTCGTTTGTTGTTGAATTCGGCGTATCCGTTGGATGAGTGAGTACCAGCCATTCGTAACCGAACTTTCTCGAACACCGCTCACGTCAAAAACAACAACGTTTCAGTATGAATCACACTTTTGAAACTTTCAATGTTTACCAGATCGAATGCCGATCGCAAAGATGTATTACACATTTCTATTATACTAAGGAAACAAACTAAATTTTTATCAAATATATTTGTGTAGGACATAGAACAATAAAACGTCATAGTATCAAAGTTGATAATTAGGTAAATAAACACGATAAAACTTTTAATTACATAATATACATATAAAGTAATAGTATTGTATTATATAGCATGTTTATTTTATTATTTATTGGCAAACACTGGCAATAGGTCATTCAAGGATATCACTAACACAGTGCCGATCGGGATTTATAAAATGTTAAGTCAGTAAATACATTGTGTCGTGTATTTACTGGGTAAATGTCGTTTACCCAGTGAATACACTGGCTACGATGCCCTTCATTCTGGAACGAAAAAGTGTTTTCACTCTACTGCTTTGCGACAGAAATAGGCACCGCGGCGGTACCACCCCCGCCGCTTCCCTCTAATAAGGGTACCCACCACTTAAACCACGTAAATGAACGAAATGATTATGAAATGTAGTATGTCTTTTTAAAGTTTTCAATAATTAAAGCTACAACTAAAAATGTTTAAAAACATTGAGTAATTCTTGTCGTCATACAGAAATAAATGCGATGGCGACAGATTAAGAAAGATTAAATATAGAGCAATTAAACACAGCGACTATGAGTGCCACGTCGCTTGCGTTATTACGAGAGTTGTAAACAGTTCGCCTTCTCGTGTCCCTCCGGAGCTGTCGGGCGTTCAACACAATGGTGACACTTAGCAAAAGTTAGACAACTACTTGACACACAAACATTATACATATTTCTGTGCATATTTTGGCACATATAAAATAAAAGGAATTTAATTTAACATCCATCAGATGAGTTGTTGGATGATCTCTAGTATTACATTGGAATTGATTTACTACGACCACAAATAAAAAGGATAAAAACAGGGAAAAGGGCTAAAAAGTAAAGTAGGATTCCGTACGTTCTCATTAAACTGCAATCATAAAATTTTTACCATTTTAAATGTTTTTATAAGGATACCCATCGTTTTTAAGTTATACTTCTTTAGGCGCTTATGAAAAATGATGAGAGTGAAATTTTACGATTTGTCAACAAAATTAACAGTTTATAATGAAAACGGTGAAAATGTAATAAGGTCCATATTACATAGTAATAAGGTTGATTTTGTGTAGTGATAATGAGATGTCGTTTTTATTTGCGATAGTTGTTGCATAATGTGCTCTATGTGTTAGGATTAAGGTTCGTTTTGGTATATATATATATTATTATTAATAATATATTTTATATTATTAAATTTATATTAAATATATTATTATATAAATATATTAATATTTGTAATGATGTTTATTCAACTTGATATAATGGTAATATTTTTATTCATTTAATATATCAACATTGTGATTTATCTATGTAATACGTTTTAGATAAGCGCCATCTAGTCTATCTAGATTACTTACTATTTGTGACTATTAGTGAAAAAATTGTGCTTATAGACTTTTTCAAGTGCTCCGATATAATTGAGGTTAACTATCCGTATGTATTATTTATTGATATAAATTAAAATACTTTTATTTAATATAATTAACACTAAATATTATTAAATTATTAATGTTAAATACTTATTATTGGTTATTTAATATTCACAAAATAAAGAAATAATTTTAATAAAACATTTAATAAAAGTTTGTGATAAAATTAAAATTGAACATCAAATTATAATATTAATTTTTAATATTTGCTATTAAATTGAATAAATAATAAATATTTATAAAAATAACTAAATAAATTAAATGAAAACTTTTGATAAAATGATAACTGAAGTTCCGATTCAGACATTACGGGAAGATACTATGGAAGTGGACATCATTTAATTAAAAATACAATTCGAATAATAAGACAATTTATGTTAGACTTAATGTAAGAAAATAAATATTTATTTATTTCATTTTTCAAATTTAAATTGAACTTTGTTGATTATCCTTTTCCAATCCTTCTTGTAATTTTATTGTAATTAATTATTTGCATGCAATTAAAAACTATTTTTAATGATGCCAAAGAAGTATAACTTCTCACGCGCGTACATAATTTTAATTCATCTTCTATTCGTGTTGCAAAATTTTCTTCTATTAAAATTATCGATTATGGCTTCCAGTAAAAATAACAGAAAAATTAGGAAATTAAATAGAACGAAAACTTTTAAGCTTAAAACCCCTTGTAAAAAAAAACTAAAGTACCCTATATTAATTTATCAAGTTGACTTTAATCTCTCTATTCCTAACATGGACTATTGGTCCGTGATAAAAATCGGTGGCCGGATAAGGGTCAGGAAAGTGATCTTATATAGGTTTTTAGATCAATTTGACAAAATAATAATATAAGAGAATCAAGTTATTAATCGGACAAGCAAATTATGCCAAACTAACGATAAGACTAAGATATAATTCAAAGTAAATCTAGGCACATTCCAGCCTTCCAATCAATTTTTGCTAGTGCAAGAATGGCTTAACGGCATGTTTTGCAAAAAGTTCTTCATATTATACACAAATTAAAGTCGTTTTCAAAGTCAACTCAAATGGATTCAAAAATTTATAGATAGCGGTGTTTACCAGTAATGCAAATGAACTGATTGTTTGTTTTACTTTTAAGTGTCAAAGTTTTGAAAAAGTTTGACGACTGTCAATAGGAAGGCATCTAGCTCTACGCTCCGCTGGTTCACGAAATGAGATGCCGCGATCCGGAATTAAGGCTTAATGAGTCTAAGTCTTGGCTGTGGAGGGATTTGGCGGTTGTTTAGTATTCACGGGGAATGTCAGAGGAAGCATAATTAGTACGCGTTAATACGTGTTATCCGTGCGCATCGCATGTTCGGTAAAAAAAAAATTGTTGTTTTTACCTTTTTTGCTTGTTTTTCTTCTAAAGTAATATGCTTTTAATTTTTATGTAAACAATTACAATAAAAGGACAAAGAAACTACGCCCTTTCTCTCTTATGTGGTCCGTACGTTCCAAAAAGAATAATACTATTATTACTTAAACTTATGAACATAATATAAATACTCGTATGTTATGGCATATACATTTATTTTACCGATTTCATTGTGCATTCAACTACAAAAATGTATGATGTAACAGTGGATATGAATCCGTTTTCTTCACTTTTACCCATCAATCATATTAATGTTAAATTAGACAGAAAAAGATGAGACCTTTAAGTGGTCACAGAAGAACCTTTTTTAATTTTTTTATGTGTAACAACAACATTATAACAACAGCATTTTAGGTCCAGCATTAGATGTCTAGTGTGCTTGCAAGTGCACAGAATAAATTTATTTCACACATCTCGTTTTGCGATGTAATCTTTTGAAAAGGGTGTGTGATTTACGTTTCTTTTTCAAAGTATCTTTAAGTGATATTTGAGTGTCATACATTATATTTTTATACATTTGTGCAAAAAAAATTCTTGCCGTGTCTGGTCTAAACCTGAATATGCAATTGTCAGCTCAAGCCACCTACAAGTAGACACGACAACAACTTATGACAAATTGTGTCGTCTGTCAGGATGTTTCCTGAATTGTCATCTTTGATGCATTGCTTACCCTATTGTTTAAATTTCTGTATGTTGTAGATAACTGTTTAATAATTTATCTTATTATATAAACGTTCCACATCCTTGAATTCATTTTTTCGCAAAAGACGCATCATAACTACAGATTTTCATATTTCCCTTGTCAAATATAAAGCACGAAGTCCGTTTGCTTCATGAAGAATAGACAATAAATTTTGTTCAACGATCTTAAAGTAGTTTAGCAAACCGTAGATATCGAATCAAAAGTTTCCGCATTCGATTCGGGCATCGATCCCCCGTCGGCGATAAGGAGTCTCCGCTCCTCCGCTCCCTGGGGCGCACAGTTCCTGCGGACTCGAACGCAACTTAATCACGTTTATAATGGAAGAACTTCGACATAGATTCAAAGAGAGATCCGCTTCCAATCCAGTCGACGACGCGTATTTCCGCACGTCATCTCAATTACCTCCCCTCCGTACAATTTAGTGCGCAGGGCGCGCACCCCACGCGGGGGGCAACGGAGATCCTTTATCTTCCCTTTCCTCGCTCGTTTACGTATTGAAATATTATTCCCCTTTAATTTCTGATATCTCCTTTTTCCGTTTCAACCGATAACCTTCACGGGGTTCGTGATTTGGGTTACTCGGACAGGTTTGAGTGAAGGCTCGTTAAATGAAAAATTACTTACTGTTTATTGGATCAACACTTTTTCACCATTTATATGCGGAGTTACAACAAAAGTAATAGTATTTTACATTACTTGATAAGCTTTCATCTAGCCAAGTTGTCACTTGGTTGAAGAAATTGTTACTTATAACATTTGCAATAATTATAAGTAGCATTTTTTTAATCTAAGTAAACTGTCTCTGTAGACTAGTGGTATGGCTTGCGCTTTAGAAACCGGTCGTGGGTTCGAATCCCGCATCAAAACAAATTTGTGTTTTCGTTGTTTTATGGTTAGTTAGGACAATTTTGGCCGATAACCCAATTGTCTGAAAAGTCATTTGATCTATGCGTCAGATGGGCATGTAAAAAGTCGGTCCACCCTCAAATACACGCATTGGACCAGCGTAGTCTAAAAACTTCCTAATGGAGAAGGGAAATGAGGGGAGGCCCATATCCAGGAGTTGAGTAACACATGCTGATGACGATGAAGCATTGACTCTTCTAGAAAATTTTATATACATACTTAAAATAATGAAGGTTTCATACATTAAAGTATTTAGAAGTACTGTTGGTTATACAAATACTGCCTTTAATTTCGTCTTTTCTATATGAACACTTTTTAAAAGCAAATGTTCTTTCTAAACAAAAAAATAAAGCTTATATATTAAATGCGACGACGCCAACAATAATTAGTTCAAAAGTATGTAATTACACAAAATATTTAATTCCACAGAAAATGTATATCAATAGTGATATTACATTAGTATGTTTTACACACAGCATATAACATACACTGTCTACCTGTACAGCACTATCCAAGACGGTATCTACGATACTGCCAATACAAGCTATATTGGCTGCAACATAGACGTCAACCCTTTGCCATTAGGGGCTAACAAACGAGCGCTTAACGCCGAAACCGCTCCTCGGCAGCAACAAATGGTGGACAGCCGCGACGCCACCTCTAAACTCCTTATTTATAGCGGAGGTGGCGACGAGGAATAAAATTCTTATCGCACCGGTGAAGAGCGCAGCAAATTGCGGCGCGGCGTTAGGGCGACAGTGATGAATGGGGGCGCGGGGTGTGTCCCGGAATATCGGGGAATGTTTTTAACGGAGCGTTGGGAAATTTTGATTGATAGGAATGTCGAAAAATTTTTACGTTTGCTCGGTTGATGTGCGCTTTGTTACGAAGGCTGAGAATTTTTTTTGCTTCGCTAAGTGTGTTCTTATTAATTATAATGTTCGTAATTACGGTTATAAATGTAAAAAACAGATTTTTTTAAATTAAATTTATAATCAATTTGTATGTTTCGTCGTATACTACAATGTATTGAATAAAAGGACCCTTTTGTTTTGAAATGTTTTCTGGAAAGTTTTCGAAACGTACAGGAATTAAAAATGTTAAAAAAAGAGATTAAATCCGTAAAAAGTCATTTCATTCAATAAATTAAATTTATTTAATAATACCGTATATTATTAAACAAAATGATTTTTTACGGATCCGTGACCACGGCCGCTGGAAAGTGTTCAAAACGTCACGAATTTAAATATGTAAAATAAACGCGAAAGAATCCCTAAAAAGTCATTTTATTTTAATATTCGCGTAAACAACAGAGATAATACTGTATACTAATGTTTCTGATACTGTAATTACCTTAACATTCGTAAGACTACAATAATAGACATAATTTGACATCGAAACGGACGGTAAGAAAGGTCTAATCGCTAAAATGCAACACAGATTTACTAGTCTAAGGCACGTATTGTAATCCGATATAAATTTAATAAAAAATCAAAGTTTTCATCCTATCCACAATTTATAACAATTTTTAATATATATATATAAGAGTCCGTTTGTGTATATTTATCCGCAAAGATACAAAAGTATGGCCCACTGTATTGTGACTGGAGAACAATAGTTAAAGGCGTCATAGAGTAAAGCGTGGCCACTCGTTTTGTGGGTCACGGTACTCGGAGCATTGCTCCGGAGGCATTATCCTCTCGCGACTCAAGAACAATGGCCATTGTGGGCGAATGCATGGAAACAGTCCTCAGCTGAAGTCACTTCGATTCGAGCGCAGAGGTCGGCGCTTCTCTGCCGCTCGACTCGCTTCACGTATTGTGCTAAAGGAAATGACATTTTCAACTGATTTCTATACTCGCTTTAAAATACAGTGGAAAGTTTAAGAACGCTTCGGACACTTTTAGTGCACGATGTATTATTCAAAAATCTAAGTTTAGTATCAACACAAAAATTTTCCCATCGAAATATTTAAAAAATTAGTACAATGTTAAATGTTGTAGTATAATGGGACCTACTTTTAGTTTATATTTTAAAAGCTCTTCGTTAAAGTTAAAATTATATAAAATTAATGTTTTACAGTTGTAAGGCAGTAAGTAATAACAATACACAAAGCTATAATTGGTAAAGTAGAGAGCTATATTACATAAAACGACAATAATTTTATTTGGCTCTCTGAAAGCTTCGAAACAAAAAGCGATTTTAATTTTAAAGAATGCTCTATCTCTTTTCTTTTAGAGTCGTAACGAAATTAACAAAGAAACTCATGCCTCGTAATGCAACGGGGAAAGAAACCGACTTGGGACAAACGTTGACAATGGAAAACTAAGTTAGAGCGGAGTTACGAAGGAGCGGCTGCAATAGTCGCGGCCTCCGATGCTGCTGATAAATGCGAACGACAAATATCTCGGGGAAAAATTCCAGCAATAACAAGTTAGGACAAGTTCCGAGGCGCTGGCGGCCCACGAAAAATGAACAGATATCCGCAATTTATCGCCGTACTTTAACTTCGCAGCGGAGGCGTGTTTTTCTACGGCCGCGAATTTAATTAGAATCGCTGATTAATGAATACTTCAGGAGTTCTTGATTGTACAGTAAAACGGGTGAGATCCCTGAAGGCCCAGAGGGTAGACATTTCGTTCAAAACAAATTTTGAACGATAATATAATTAAGGTCGAACGTTCGGGTCAACTTCGACGTTTGATGGATGTTTCTCATGATGATTAAAACTTTATCTAGTCTCTATTACTCTAATATTATGTTGTTTATTATCAAAATACAAAAGCAAACTTTTGTTTGACAAAAGTCGATTATGTAATAACTTAATCTTACAAAAGAAACTCTTGATTTTATGCTCTTTCTTTGTTCAGGAAATAATAAACACAATGGTTGTTTAAAGTTACTATATTGGAATCTATACAAATTCCGCTTTAATGTATTTAGCAAAAAAATATTCTGAATTGATACAGATATATATACTAGGTATAAGTTTTCAAGCAAACAGCACGTTCACCTAAGTCGTATCCATAACAATAGAAATATTTCCTTTAACACATACGGCAAAGAACAAAAGCCAAAAACTGGAAAACCGTGTTAAGGTCACCAGGCGTTTTAAGAGCGTGAGGATAATACAATTGGACCGAGTGATGTCATCACCCGCGCGTCCAATCCCAAAACACAACTAGAAAGTCCGAGGGGACAAAGCCAGAGCACAATAGCTCTGGGAATTAAGCGGATTTGCGCAGAAATGTTTATCATTATTTACTTTCCACTGGAGCGTTCGCGAATTGTGTAACGCCACGATAATCCGGCAATATCGGGCGGCCGGATCTAAATTACGAAGGATAGTTACACTGGATGGTATACATTTGCTGGCTGTTAATATTTTTCATCTCGAGAACAATTGGAACGGCCGGTGATTAAGTCCAAAATGGCGTCAGGAAAATTGTCAAGTTGAATTTGGAACAAAGCCAGAGGACGCTTCTATCTTTAGTTTCTTTTTTTTCGTGTGGCTTACTTCGTTATCGCTTTTATGGTCTTTAGGAAGCACGTGCGCATCAAATTTAATATTAATATTAGCAAAACGGGATCTTACTAATTATGTGTCATTATCATCATCATCATCATCATCAGCCTGTGATCATCATCATCGGCCTCCCCTAATACACCCCTATCCATTAGGGGGTTTTGGACCGTATCCCAATCATGTGTAAAATCCCTAATTAGACGGATGAAAAAATGTACTAGTTGTGTCTATTTATTTGCTTTATAAGTTCAAAATTTGCACGCAAGTAAACCCAATTTTAGACGATTAAATAAATTAACTAAAACTAACTTTAAAATACCTTTTAGGTCGTAATACGCCAGTTTAATGTTTCATACCTATTTCTCTACACACTTAATTAAAGATAATCAACCCAAGCTGACGAGGGCCTAACATACCAAAACTAATTTGGTAGAATATCTCACAACTATATGGCACATGGAAATAACTTCCACGCAAAATTCATTTTTGGGATTTAATTTCAAACCCTTTGTGCCTATTAAAAGATGTTTCATCTATATAACGCGTACAATACGGCAATTTGCTATGACTTTTTTTCAATAATATTTATAATGTTTATTAATATAATATTTCGTAAGCATTTGAATATGTAAAAAAGAAAAATTTCAGTTTCGGTTTTAAGATCTATTACCATAAGGGGCAAATTCATGTTTTAATGCATTCTTAATATGCACAGAAGGTGTTTTCCGAAATATATCAAATCATAAGTTATATTAAAGTATCTTGGCTAAGCTGGTCCTTCAGGCCAGGATGCTTTTAACGAAAGTAATACAAAAGTGTTAAATTAATTAATATCAGGATGTTAAGAAATTAATGATTTGATGCAATACATATAAGGCTAAAACTAATCTACATACTCATCGAGTGCTCCTTAATAAAGCCGAGAGGTTTGTGAACCGAATTTGCTTGTACACTAACAGGTTAATTAATAATTCACATTTGATTACGCGCGTGTTGGCATTAAGTTCGATTCAACAATATTACTACGGCATCAAGCCTTAAACTGATTCGCATTTAATAATCCACATACTCAGGATCAAGGTAAACATAAATATAATCGGAAACACAAACTTAATTACAAAAGGTAATGTAAAGGAAACATTACGAAGGTTTCTTTGAATGGTAATCAAAACGTCGATTGCCACAAAATAGTTTAATCATTAACATTTTACAAAAACTAATTAATAACTTGGCAAAATGCCGTAATTAAATAATTTTGAGGCATCAACTGGCTATTATAAAACAAATTAAGTAAAATTCTTTCTCTTCATTAAACTGCAAAAAGTGTGTAAATCATAATTAGGTTTTTTGTAGGTTGACACTTGATGTAGCGTCTTCTACACATCCTGAGAGAGAAAAATGAACCCTTCGTTAGGACAGTAGCACTTTAATCTTCCAACGCGCCCCCATACCTCCCTCATGATCAAACATCGGTAAAAGCGTAACAGTAAATATCCTCTTGTGGTATATAAATATCTGCTATTTATTATATTGTACTACATTCTTGTAAGGGATAGTACAGTAGTTTCTTGAGTAAGCCAAGTTAAGCATTGGGTAAAGCTCCCGATTTTTTAAGAGTATATTGGTTCCTACAAACATATACATTATAATCTCAATGTTATACAAGGTTAGATTGCACGTACACTAAAGCATGCATTCACTGCTCGGGTGATCAATGCACAAAAGCAAAAATGTCATGAGGAATTAAAATGATTTATTTTATACCAACTTACTCAAAAATATAGTGCACTATTATTCTTTAATAAATATTGTCTAAATGTCATAAAATTAAGTCCGCTCAGCTCAGGTTCATTATAATTAACTCAAACTTTATTTGACCGTATAAAAAAATTACATCTAAAACGAACAGTTAACCAATTACATTGTGGCTTCGCTGAACTATTATTTGTATTAAAATAATATTTACTTTAGGAAAATAAATCTATTAGTAAAAACTCTCATTCCGAAGTAACGTGTTCCTTATCGTTCTGATAAGAATTTGATTGATATTCCACTGGCTGATTTATAATGCGTCTTACAAAGGTTATGAGACGCTTTATGCGATAATGGTGACGGGTTCTACTTCATGTTCGATTATTTTAAAAAAATAAGTTGTGTGCATGCATGTTTGAAATATGAAATTGAATATTGCCTTTCTTATTCATCATCATCATCATCATCAGCCTTTGTTAGTCCACTGCTGGACATAGGCCTCTATCACCCCTATCCATTAGGGGTTTGGACCTATCCCACCACGCTGGTCCAATGCGGGTTGGTGGGTGGACCGACTTTTACATGCTCATCCGACGCATGGATCATCTTACTTTTCAGACAATTGGTGATCGGCCCAAATTGCCTCTAACCAACTAGGAAACAACAATGAAAATTTGTTGGTCCCGCAGGATTCAGAACCACGACCTCCGGTTTCTAAAGCACGCCCATACCACTTAGGCTAGCAGGCAGTTTTCTAATTAATTACAGAGTATTTATAATAATTTCATTGAGCTTTTTTTTTTATTAAAAATACGAGAAATCTAGACTTAAAGCACGAAATTTCGATAGACTCAAATAGTATGGTTCTGTATTTTATATAAAATAGTTTTTTACGATATAACTGAACAAAATATTTTAACGATTGCCGAAAAAAAATATTTTGAAATAATACAAGATTTTGATTAGAATAAAAAGAACATAAAAGCACACATTGTTACTCTACTCTTTTCATACAAAAACACCAACAAAATCTATTACGTAACCAAATTTTGTACTCTATATTGGAAGAAATCACTGCAATGCAAAAAATAAAAAGCACGGGTATAGAAAGCAATAAAAATAAAATCGGTGGAATGTTTCTCTTTAAATATATCGATACTTCGGGAACGCTATAACGACCTGGTTGCTTCAAAAGCCATTGGATATGATTACACTTCGGGAGATAAGGGTGGAAGTTTATCACATATTCGGATTAAATCCTCTCTTTCAACATTTCTGTATTAAAAGCCAAGTTACGCTCACGCACTGCTCGTTTTGTCGTAAAGCAATTATACACCAAACTTTGTTTTATAATCGATTTAGGGGGATGCTTTAAATTATAACCGAATATAATGAAGTTTATAATCAAAATATCTAATTTGCATACTCAAACGGCTTGGTGAATACATTTGTGGATGAAGTCTTATCAAAATCGGACAAGCTATTCCAGAGATTAGCCAGATCAAACGGGCAGACAGACAAAAATTATTTGTATAGATAACTCTTAAAGGATCATAATACACAACAAAATTGTTTAATATGTATACAGGCCAGTGAATATTTTATAAAATATGTACATGTTTATTTCTAAAGCAATTATATTAGAAATAATCAAGATTCTCATTGTTGATTCCCAATATAATTTGTTTCGCATAAATTTAATTCCAGAAGCAATGTACACAAAAATTAATGAACAGAGATTGGAAAATAATACATCCACTTCGGGGAGAGAACGCCTCGAGGGATGCTCTGCCTTCGCCATTTATATAATTTGCACATTCTGAATTAATCTCTATAACTCTAGAAAAAGCAATGATTTATTAGAGTCATGATTGTTTTTCTAAGAATTATGTATTTACGAAATTTATGTATGTATTTTCAGGTACTACATTTAATAACACGCGAGATTTCAGTTAAGAAATTTTATACTCTTTTATAAATTACTTTTGTAAGCATGTACTATGATAAATAATATGAAAGCAAGTAATTTATTGTCTAATACTGTATTAGGTATAGATTTTCATAATAATTAACTTTTAAGCAATCACCTTGTTATTATTTATAATTGATAAACAAAAGGTCAACAAACAAAATAAAATCTTTTGTGTTTCTTATAAGTAAAAAATGAAAGAATTCTTAAAGGAAGATTTTATTTCGATAACGCACTACTATGGTTCGATTCTTCTCTCTTCTTGAGCCCTATTCAAGTGTATATGTTGATTCTTATTTCAAGTGACAATTCCAATTTTGCTTCGCTTACCCTCACCCTCGTCAGCGGATCTGAGCAAGGGATATCCGCCTGATCTTTTTTTAATTTGTTTCCCTATTTATTCAACTACTTCACAGGGTTTGGCAGAGGAGCTTGAAGATCGAGCGCGTTTTAAATTGTACGAGCACATTCACTTAGTCTTTTGCCATTTCTACCTTAACAATTTTATTAAATATTATATAATATTTATCATTAGATTCAATATTTTCACGTAAAATATTAATAACAAAACTTTTTCCACATCTTTAATTAATCTCTCTTACACTTTTCACTGCCTGCGTAGCCTAGTGGTATTGGCGTTTGCTTTAGAAACCGGAGGTCGTGGGTTCGAATCCTGCGGGGACTCAACAAATTTTCGTTGTTGTTTCCTAGTTGGTTAGGACAGTTTGGGCCGATCACCCAATTGTTTGAAAAGTAAGATGATCCATGCGTCGGATGGGCATGTAAAAGGGCGGTCCACCCACCAACCCGCATTGGACCAGCGTGGTGGAATACGGTCCAAAACCCCCCAATGGATAGGGGTATATTAGGGGAGGCCTATGTCCAGAAGTGGCCTATCAAAGGCTGATGATGATGATGATGATGACACTTTTCACAGATTAATCTAGATACTTGATATCATTTTAGTACAATAAACTGCGCTATTTATAAAAGCACCGTTTTGATATCCACTTTCTTAGGATAGACTGTGTAGTTCATGAAGTTTTGATTGGAAAATGAGTAAAGTTTACAATTAGAACTGTTTTAATTTGAAAATACTGCACAATCTACAAAACACACATGTGTAATCTTTTGTTCCATAGTAAGAGCTCTTTTGTACAAGACAGTATAGTATAAGACTTATAAAATGTATTTACCGATTCTTTAAGAAATGTATATCTGTATTCTATTTGTAATTCATAAATATAATGTCGCTTTTTATCTTTGCCATTCTTAATTTAACATCTCATAACATTTATATACCTAATTATTTATCAAAAAAAATAGTAACTACCATAAATAGATGAGATGTTAATTTTTTTTAAGAAATTCGCCCAGGATTTAGCTTACATACATATGTATGTTAGAGGTTTATATCCCATATTGCATGGACCGCATGTAACAATATCATCATGAATCCAACTCATATCTATTCAAATAATAATAAACGTTCAGAAATATCGAGTATTGCATTCGCTAATCTTCCATCTACAGTTGGTCCTCCGGGCGACTTTAGTCCATCCCAATCGCCCGAGGTCGGGAACACAATAGTCGGGGCATGGAGTGTCCCCAGGCAGACTCCGTCCTCTTATTTGCCCGCACGCTTATTCAAATGCGAGCGGCGATATTGCTTGACCGATGGACCCCCACATATAACTTTTTTCCTCGAGATTAAATTCCTCCGTACCCAAACGTACCTATGTTAATCTCGGTCTCTTATTTATCGTATGTAATACATTCGGACTATTTTATTGCAGATTTGTTATTGTCAAATGGCATCTGTACTGATATATAAGGCAGCAACATTTTTATTTTTTTATGTAGGAATAAACTTAAGCACTACAAGACCGACTTAATTTTTTTTGTAAGTATTCTTTTAAACAAAATTAAGTGTAAAATATTAGTAAAAATATGCTTTAGTTGCATTGCAATGTTTGTATTAGTGTCAAAATGTTACAAAAACTCCACTCGTGCAAGATAGTGACAAACAGAAATAGTTTAATGATCATTTTTATAAAATTCCTTAAAGGCTTATATTTAACAGTTGTAAATTTTTATCATGTTTACAAAATGCAAATATAGTTTTCTTGTTATAATACTGAAAAGATACTAAGTGACTTCCGAGTTCCTTTGTTCCGAAGCGTCCATTGTGCAGAGCGTCGCTTGATGTTTATTCTCTTTCTGATAAGGTGTGCCGCGTAACTTCGATAAGTAAAAGGAAAAATGTTATTACAACTTGATTCTTAAATAAAAAAAACTTTATGATTAGGTTGTAATATCGTGATAGGGATGTTATCGCATTTAATTACTTATAATTACATCCAGATTTTTGGATCTGTGGGCACGGGACAGACTAGACCACGTGTCCTAGGAAAGTTTTAAAACGCCGGGTATACTTAGAAAAAAATGTCAAGCACAAAAATCCGTAAAGCTGTATTATTTATCATATACGTTATTCGCGTGCACAGTACAGTATCAGTTTGCAAAGCATTCATGCAACTTTCTTATAGATACAAAACACAGATTTCTTACATATTTTAATTTTTCTAGTAAAAATACCACAAACATTTTAAAAATCCGTACCTATTTTTTATACTGTAATACAGCCTCTCCCTCTGTTTACTCAACAAACAGTCCTCTACCAGTTATGACAGTTACCCAAACATTGTATTATTACGTCGTTCAGTGTTATGTCAAGGGTTTACTTTTATTTTGCATAACCCTTTTACGTCAAGTGCAAATGTCGCCTGTTCGCGTGAGAAATAACTGCTTTCCTTTTCCCTTTTATACTTTCCTACTGTGGAGCTAAGCATATGTACCATACATGCGGATGCGTAGGTAGGTATTCAAATTATATAAGAATATTATTACGACTGATGACTACAAATTATTAATACTTTTATTACAGCTTAATATCTTTTTTTATAAAGCATCACCTTGTTAGAAACGTTATTTTGAAAAAATATAAAAAAATGTTACATAGTGATAATCTTTTTTTCATAAATTCCGAAGTGTTATGCAATCAAATGATGTACCAGAAACTTTTGCAATGTATTTAAATGCATATCTGTAAATAAATGCAGGAATATCAACAACAGATCAGGTTTTTAAAAAGTTTTCATTTTAAATGTTTTTGCACTGCATCGTAAAAAATCTAGAATAATTTAATATAACATTTTTTTCCGAATATAATAAATATTTTCGAAGTTTTACCAGGAACTAAGGTCACGGCACAATAATAATTTTTTGTCTTTTGTGATACGAGTTCAACAAAAGTGTAATATTAATCAAATATACACATCTCTAAACAGGGAAAAGTGTCATGGCATCCAATTCGCAGCTTAACACAAAGGATCATATTTAATGCCTTCAAAGGAAGTGACTGAGAGTTATTATAAGCATGTATCGAAGTTAAGTAAGGGTTCGTATTAATAATTTCAGTTCGTTTACAGAATTCAGCGAAGGCTAGATATATTGTCTAAAAAGAAATATTTGAAAATAACAAACAAAGTTACAAAATTACCAGTCTTTGTGCATATTTCATATTTTTTTATAAAACGTCTGAATTTAGTTTTTTTTTTTTTAATTTTTATATTTCTTACATAAACCCGATTTAAGTGTAAAAAAATGAAATTCTCTGCCTAATTCAAACATTTTAGAAAATGACTGATTTTTAATTATTGCGAATATCGCATGTAGGGAAGTACTAATTTAGTGCCTATGACTTTCTTCCGGTTTGGATTGTGCAGCTTGTGTAACTAAGCTCAAAGAGCATTAAAACCATAGCCTTCTACGACATAGTCGCATCGTTTCAGCCAAAAATATATTTGGTCATCGAAATTCAATAAATAAAAATAAATTATTTGCTCAAGAAAAATATTTTGTAACATTTTATATGCAAACATCAGTTTTGTTCTAAAATGAAACCAGTTTCGTCTCGACATCAGACATGATGAAGACTAGCAATGAAAGCCGGCTTTCAGCAACAAAAAGAGTTTCGATGTTTCGAGAAATTTGACTTTAATCCATGCCAAAAAATCCAAATATATTTTACTCTTTGAATAACAAGAATAAATATTTTTTACTGTTCATTCATCCAAAAACCAAACTTTTACAGGACTGTCCATTGTTAAATAACTGTCACTGGCTAAATTTAGTAATCGTTATTTATAATAATATTACTACTTTGCACGCTGTACATTTTTGCATACACGAACGACAAGATTATGATGACCTGAATGGATTATACACAAATAAGCATTAAATTTAATTTATAAACGCAACTGAATGTATTTATCGAACTTATGCTTAACATAATCTTTTTATATTAACCGTAAATAATACAAAGTAATTATTTCGGTAATGATTTTTTTGAGTTCGCTGAAAGTAGTAAATAGAAGATTACCACGTCAGACTCTATAAATCTTGTTAAATTAACTTTATTTTCATTCAAAATATGTTTTTAATATTTCATTTTGTAGTAGATAAATATTATCATTGATAACTCACCGGTGAATCGTGTCCCTGGTTCACAATCAGCACTATCGAGGGTAAAACACGAGGTCGGGACTCGTCTCCCGTCGCGGCGGTACTGGCCGATTGTCAGCGGATCCCTTCCTCCCCTCCGCCTTTCCCGCCCCCGTCGCATCACCCTCCCGCGCATCCCACATCCCACCCCGCAGGACCCATCGCAAAGACCCCCAAATCGGGACTAGCCGATCGTTACGCAACGATCGTGGAACTACGCCACCGGAAAACTCTCATGTTTTAAGCCAAACGCCGTGCACGTAAGCCGAGCTTGAGTTTAAAGCATACCTAAAAAGTATTAGAGAATGAGCCGCATATTTTAGATTTTACAGAAAAACAACAACAATTATTTCTATTCAAATATTTGTAAGCTACTCATTGTCTAAAATGCCACTTTAAAACTTTAACTCACATTTCTAATTTTTAGTTCATTCTTCACTTCACACCTACTAGAGTGGATGAACCATCCGCCATTTGTCCTTATTATCTTAAGCCGTACCTTAAGAGGCAACAAAGCCTTTCTTACAAGTGTGTAATATAATATAAAAGCAATTGTCATACAATTAGCCTTAATCACAAAAATATAAATCAATATAGGACTATCTAGTGCTTACTTATTATAGGTTTAGTTCCTATACAAATCAAACCATGCAAGCCTTTTGAACTGGGCGACAATATTTTAACAAAGTAACAACGATGGGTTAAACTATTAAGGTATCGAATTTACGAAAACAACGTCTAATTTTAAATGCTATTATCACAAAAAATTGAGGCACTCTTATTGGTTGTTCATCGCGTGGGGATTGCACATAGCCACGGTTCACCAATATCAATGCTTTTGATGCCAGGAGCAAGTGACATTTCATTATCACTGAAGATGTCTTTCTCTCATATCGCTACCTGTTTTAATACGCAGCTCGCTCTTATTTCACCCTCTCTCCTTTCGGTAGTGCCAGTTTTTATTTTTTTAACCTTATTATTTATGAACATATGGGTATTTTACATTACACTTTGTTTAAGTCATTTTTTACTATTTGGCTAAGCTCCATCCACGTCTCATCGTCACTCCACGTCACTCCACGTCTACTTTGCAATGACATCACGTACTCTTGCAGTCTGTTAATTTTTTTTTATAAATAGTTCATTCTTTGACTCGATAACATTAGTCCTGGCATTAATTATATGATCAAATTAACAATACATGCATTTTTTTAAATAACATCTCCATCAATAAAATCCTCGCTCTGAGTTATTTTTATAAGATCACATTCGTGTCGTAAGATTCTAATTTTAATTGTGAAAAAAATGGGTCCACTGACTTTCTTCAGCTGGTTCTTCTCAGGTAAGAGGCATCCGTTCCGATCCTGTGATGACATCGTTGACAATCAATATGCTAATGTATTAATTCTTTGTTACATAAAGATAATTTAATTTGAACATTGTAATCGATATTTTAGTTTTAGCCTTTATTTTGATTTTAACTTCTCATCACAATTGTATACGTGCATGTAGCATATAGTATATATGATCCCCTTAAATAGCATGTATTAAGATTTAAGCACCAACATGAACAACGAAATGAAGATCATTTGCTGTTTATATCGATGCCGATATACGTAAAGACCCTTATTTTAATGCCTGTTGACAAATATTTCTTATTCCGAGATCCCATAATAATATTAGCGTTATTCGATTAAAAATACATTATACAGATTCTCATTGCGATTATTTTTTAAACATTAACACGCAATCATCGATACTAATAATAGGTATACTGAATAGACTGGCTTAAAATCCTTTCTATACGTATAAGTACAATTGCAAGGAACGTTAGGAGCTTAGCAGTGATTCTTCATCAAGAGAGAATAATATTTTAGAAACACCCAACTTATAAAAGCATGCTAAAATGAGTACTGCAGCACAACTGCTTCTGTATGCGTCTTAGCTAATTTCGACGCAAATATAACGCACAATAGAGGTGCGCTACAAATTTTGAATTTCCATATCCTGTTCCCATTATACGTAGTTCCTCAAGTGAGATTGAAGTGGAACTAAAACACATTAACGTTACGAGTTTCTACCGAAATTGTAACGAACTTTCTCTGTGACTCAAAACTATTCCTTGGACCAAAATTCCGGAGATTAGATGCAACAAGCAGACAGACAGACAAAAATTTAAAAAAATGTTTTTTGTTATATGTACCCGATATATCAAAATGTAATCATTAAAATGGTTATTTTGATATTTATACATATAGCGGCAAGATAAGAATCTTATACGTTAAGCAATTCATTTTGCCATAATAACGGGATTAAACGCACAAAAAATGATCGTTTCCCCGTTTTATGAGACTGTTTACGAACCTTACAACTAGTAGGTGGAAATAGTAAACAAACACTACACTGCAGAAGAACTTTAATGTACCACGGTACCAAGGATACCGCCAAAAAAAGTAAAGGTTACCAAGGATACCGCCAAAAAAAGTAAAGGTTTACTTTCCCTGTAAACTTAAATTTCAGCTACTTCAAGTGTCTACGCGAGACACTGTGGCTTTATTGCATTTATGATAAAAACCAATTGATTTCTCTTGCTACTTGCTTTAATTACAATTTAAAATAGTTTACACGTGTTTGCACACCGATGAATCTATGAATGTAATGGTAGAATGTTCTCGAAGAGCAACTTGTCACTATAATAATTTTGTGAGGTATGTTAATAATATTTTTGATTGCTGTCTCCGCGCGATGCCGGTGGTTGTGAATTTTTAGATCTGACGCTTTGGATGGATTGCGGTGCTAAACCAGCCAGGCGCCGCTACTCGTTAAAAGATTCTTCTTTCAACACTCCTAGGTTTCTTGGACATTGAATAGAGGACATAGACGAATGAGTGACCGCCGTATGGTCCCCGTCACAGTTTGGATTTCCGCCACTCTGGTTATGCCATCAGGTCCTGGGAACGTCTTCGTAACCCTTTCAAGGCGCCAGCACAATGGTGGCGTGTTATCTTCTTTTATTAGGACAAGTTCATCAATTTTGTCATTTGCAGTTTCTTGGGACCATCGTTGTCGTTGTTGTAGTTCGGAAATATATTCTCTTTGCCACCTTGTCCAGAAATGTTGCCGCATTTGTTCAAGACGTTGATAGCGTTGCAGCTTGTTTGAGTTCAAATTTTGAACATCAGGTGATGGAAACGCTGTCAGTGGTCGTCCAATGAGGAAGTGTCCTGGGGACAAAGGTAAGAGGTCGTCAGGACTGGAGGATAAAGGACACAAAGGACGGCTGTTTAGTATTGCCTCCACTTGTGCAAATAAAGTTTGTAGTTCCTCAAAGGTTAGATGGCTATTGCCTATCACACGCCTGATGTGGTGTTAAGCGTATTTTATACCCGATTCCCAAAGACCACCGAAGTGAGGAGAGTAAGCGGGAATGAAATGATATTTGATCCCTTCTTGAGCAGCAAAGTCAGAAAGAGAGGAATTGTTCGTTCTTAAGTATGTACCTAATTCTTTTGTTATTGTACCGCTCACAAAGCAATGACCACGCGTCTCTGTAATTCACGGAAGATACTTCGAGGTTGGAGATGATTCTAGCTGCATCTCCTTCGAGATAGGAAATTAAGTAATGAAATTTGTGAACATCGGAAATACGGGAGTTATTATGCACTAATGTCTCGAAGGTATCACGGAACTCGAGCCAGCGAAAATAAGCTCCGTCAAATTTAGAAATCTGAATCTGTGGCAGCTTGACACCAGGGTCATCGTGATGGTGATGGCATTGAGGTTCCGGTATGACAACGGATTTTCGGCGTGCGTCCAATTGAATATTTGTTTCGGATATTAAACCGTTGGCCGTAGCAATGCATGAAATAATGTCTCGTTCAATACCATCCCTTTCATCGATTTCCCTATCTAGACTATCGTGATTAAGTACTTCTATATCTGATTTAAAGCTATCAAAATTTGTGGATAAATTTTGAAATCTGTTTAATCTTAGTGATAGCTCAGCTAACTCAATACTGGATAACGGTGATGTCTCAAATAAAGAAAAATAATCTTTGAACTTTGTTATTTGTCCTTTAATAGAAATACGTCTTAAAATCAGTTCTTTGTCTTTAATTAAAGATTTATAAGACCCAGTAGCCATTGTTGTATTTTAAAACTATTAAATTCAAGTATTAAATAACTTGAAAAACTTGTAACGAATTATCTGTGGGTGTATATTTATTTTTTTTATTTTAATATAAAACCCTCTCTATTGTTTTAAACGGTCGAAATTTTTAATGTTTGCAGACGACACAAAACCTATGCATAAATAAAGACACATCTAAATGGATGTCATCTTCACAAGAACTTGACTGATTACTGATTGATCAAAACTACAAGGCACACTACTCTATTTCCCGTTCCATCTAGTCATTCTAATTACTTGGAAAATTCTCTTGTGATTCGGTGCCTTTACACTTTCAATTCAAAGTTTTGATCTCTTGATATCTTTAATCTTCCAAAAACAGGATTTTTATATCACTATTATGTACACACAACAATACTAACTAGCAGGTTTATACTCTCTACCTCGTTTTTGTTGTCACACACACATGCGTTAAGTATATTACTGAATTTAAATATGTTTTAAAAATGTTGCCCGTAATATCAAGCTTTTTTAATTTTGTTTTTATTTTTAACATTTGTAAGTTTGTTAATGCTTTTATTTTGTAATCGTATTACAAACAATAAAAATCATTGATGTAAACTTCTTTTTTTTCGTTATTAAAAAATGGTAATCTGTAATTGGGAACCGGAACCAGTATTATCAGTCTATTTGATTTTTATCTTAATCCTGTTGATTCCATAATAAATTAACAGATAAATAAATAGAAATTTGCATCATTGATGTCATGTACGGTTTATATTATGCAAAAATCTGTACATTTCATTTGCTTGCTTGTGGCCTAAGCCTTGAGGCGTTACGCACAAAGTTAACGCCTCATTTGCATCTTTCGCATTATAAAAGGGACGAGGTTCCTACATCCTCCGGCAATGTCATTTGATTGTGCACATTTGTATATAAATATTGATTTGGAAAGCGAAACGTTACATAGTTTCCTACCACTAAAGATGTCGTTCTCTCATATCGCCACGTGTATCAATACGCGGCTCGCACTGATTTTACCCTTTGTCCTTTTGGTAAGTGTCATTTTTAAAATTTTTTAACTTAGTAATTAAATTAAAATAATCTACTAATGTAATTTAACTGCCTCCTCCTATTGCTAGTGGTATGAGCTTGTGCTATATAAATCGGAGTTTGTGGTTTCGGTGGCGAGCTGCCTCCGTGACCTAGTGGTATTTTTTATTTTTTGCACGATCTCCAATCGAGTATGGGTCAGGGACATTTGATTGCTGTTTCTATTTTTTTCCAAGTGGTATTTGCCCTGCTTAACAAAAGTCGTAGGTTCGAATGCGAGCAATTCTTTGTATTTTTCTTGTTTTTAATCGATAAGTTCAGACAAGCAAAAGTACCGATCATTTCTAGAAATATAAAAGGATACATGCTTGAGTAAATGAATAGCAAGTCCTAGTAGCCTATATCATCTTTACCATGAGTCATTTGTATAATTGCAGAGAATAAACTGATCATATCATCATCAGTTTCTGTTAGTCCACTGCTGCGCATTGACTTCCCCTAATGCACGCATTCTCTATTAGGGGGTCCTTGGATTGAATCCCACCACGCTGGTCCAAGGTGGGTTGGTGGGTGGACCGACTTTTTACATGCCCATCCGACGCATCTTACTTTTCAGACAATTGGGTGATCGAGCCAAATTGCCCTAACCAACCAGGAAACAACAATATTTTTTTTTAATTCCTCGCAGGATTCAAACCCAGGACCAATGGTTTCTGAAGCGCATGCCCTTACCAGTAGGCTACGGCGACTGTTCTGATCATATGTTTGATATTAAATCTATGTACTTGTGATTATATAATATACGTCTTAAAAATACTATATATTTTGTTTAAATTCGCAGTTGGCGATGGAAGGCAAAGCGTTTCCATTTTTTGGTTTGCTGAACGCTTTCGATAGTTCGTAAGTGGAAAAAAGAAATTTTTAATGACATTGTTTTCGTTTGACTCAAATCAAAACAATTAAAGTTTTATAGTAACTTGATGATACAGTTATGATAGATTCGGTGTTTTAATGATTTAAATAAATATTCTGTGAAAGTCGATAATTCGTTGTCTCATTGAAGCAGTTCTAATTTAATCATTGTTAGAATTCTAAGCACCATAATAAAAAAATCTTTCAGCGTGTTGTTTAATTATTAAAATACACACCAGAAAAATCTTACACATCACATATATGAATCTTAAAATCTCTTAATTTGTTTATTTATTAGCTTTTTATTACAGGAGTGTATTAAACGGGACCTCTCTGTTGGGCGCGTTAGCTTTGGCGCATATCGAGCATTCTTTTGCTAAAATAAACGCACTGGCACAACTGGCTGGACTCTTTGCGAATTTTACTGAGACAGGTAAGAAGTGTACTTACTTTATGTTCTAGATGTAGTTAAACCACTGGGGAGCCGGGGCTTTGTATTGTATTAAATTATTATAATTAGAAACACTTTATATTACGGGCATAATAACGACGCATCGAATATCGAATGCGGACTACAGACCATCTTAATACTAATTTACCTCCCATTTTATGCAATTCTGTGATAATTAATTTAATTAACCACTTATTCTACAAAACTTTATTAAACAAGATGTAATAACCTCTAAATATTACATTGACAATATAAACCGGTTTGAATAAACACAATCATTTAATTACAATGAGTTGCATAACAATATAGCATCCTGGCCAAGTGAGTTGCCTTTTGTAGTTAATATTTAACATTAATTGCTAATTCTAAGCTGTTTTGCCTTTCCAAATAAATAATATAACGTATTAAAGGATATTTCGTTATAAAATTAACATTTCGATACGTATTAATCTCACAAAGAATGTTACAAAAACATCATGAAAATTCTTTTCCGAATTTCAGATTAATGTAATATTCTTTATTTTACATATTACCAAATATGTTCTTAGTTTAAAAAGTAGCTTGCTTAACTTTTATTTAGAACTAACAGAACTTGTTTCTCATAAATAGAAAACACAACAGATGTAAAATGAAAAACTGGTACTAAAGGACATGGGTCATTTTCGGCCCAGCTACTCGTGTCCTCAATGACGGTAATGAAATATGTTTTTCTAAACATATTTTTATTACTGTCCTTGAATTTCGTAAAGCGGGGCGAGCATGGTATGGAAAGTAGCTCACGTCCTTTATTCCTCACCGTATAAGGTCATACGTACATCATTTGTAGGAGTATGTCCAAGTAAAATTGTTTTAGCTCGCTTCTCTTTCATTGACGAGTTAAATATTCATGAAATTCATGTTTTACTAGTTGAAAAAAACACGTCTGCGAAAATAATAAGTTTTATTCAAATTAATAGCGATAAAATTTGGATTTCCAGCCATAGTTGGATGACATCTGAGCGGACGTCAACCGCGTTTACCTACAAGGCTAGTACAAATACTTGCATAGAAGTTTTAAGACAAGAAATGAGGATTTGAAAAAAAAAAACCCGAAAACAAATTAATAAACATTAACACAAAATTGTTTTTTTTTTAATCTTTATGATAGTTCTTTAAGTTTTATCATCATCATCAACATCAACAGCCTGTGTTAGTCCACTGCTGGACATAGGCCATCCCTAATGCAGGCCTCCTCGATAGGGGGTTTTGGACTGTATTCAACCACGCTGGTCCACTGCAGGTTGGTTGGTGGACCGACTTTTACATGCAATTTAGCTATATTGTAAGTAAATTTAAGGTTTCATAAATGTCTTTAGTGGCAGTAATAAGTGCATTATGCAATAAAATAAAATTTTAACATAAATATATAACTGATTTCAAACAGTAAATAGCTATTTTGCGCAATATGAACGGATAAAACGACTCCCCATGTATTTTCTGACACCAAGTTTTAAATCTCTGATTTGTTGTTTAACTTTTTATACACATTTTATTTTATACGGAGAAATCATCATAATAAAAGTGGTATCAATTACATTAAGAAGCCAGTTTTCACGTTAAACGTACTTATTCTAATTACAAATGAAATAATTATAATAATAAAATAAAGCGTAGAAGCAAGAACAATGAAGCTTATTAATAACTTTTTTTTTTTAACTCTCACTTAAACTTTTTAAGTAATATATTGTAAACACTGCTCAAGCGATCTTCGGCAAGGTATAAAATGGATCAATCTCTCTGAGTAACTTAATACATATAGCAGTTCTTATCACAAAATTTTTCGTCCATAGTTAGAAGAGGTTTTAGGATTGTATTGGATTTTACGTTTTCTTTGGTTGATTAAAAAAACAATTGAAAATTACTTCAGATTACAGTTCAGTCGTATTATTAGACCCTTATATGATAATTAAGTAACAACTTAGTAAGCAACGTTGACATTTTGCTGCACATGTAGTAGAAAAGCAAAGATACCCAAAGCCGGAGATCGTGATCTATCGATCGATTCCACGAGGCTTCAAACCCACGATCACCTCAACATACCTCCAGTGTATAAAACAAGGGCCAATACCACTAGACCACGGAGGTTGTTAAAGTATTCATTTTATTGTTCCTTCTAGGAACTGGGTGGGAGTTCTTGAGTCCTCACTATATACTACGTTCTTATGCTAGTATTAAATTTAAAGTGAGAGGCAGTGACTAAGGAAGGCATGTCAGACATGGCAACCAGTTGCCTGTATAGATTTTGGGTCGTTGAGAATTTCCAAGTCCATTGCTGAACATAGGTCTTTTTCAATGCCAAGACGGCCGTTTCCTTGCTACTCGCTGCCAATTTGAACCGGCTACTGCACGGAGTTCGGCATCCCACCTAGTCGGTTTGCTACTCAAATCATAGACAATCTCACCCAGTCCAGACAACTGCAAGAATTGTTAATTCAAACAGTGTTGCCACCACAAAACATTAAAATCTATGAAAAAAGGGTAACGTAGCTTACTTAAAAGCAGACAAACTTGTCGTAAAAAATCAAATAGATGGAACTCGTGACAAGAAGAATAGAGACCCGTCTTTTTCACCAAATGCCAGTACATTACAAAAAGATAATTCATTACATGTAGCTTTAAAAAACAACAATACTACTAATGCTTACGAGTACATGGCGCGCGCGAGATCAGTCATTGAAAGAGAGGGCCAGTTCATAACAGCTAACGCACTACCAAATTCGGAACAAGTACTACCACGATATAAACTTTCAACAAATAACCAAGGGAAACACTTCCCCAAGCCGGCTGGTCCCCGTGAGGAAAAATTACTAAAACCCTCCCGTGAAAAATACAAAAGCAATTCGAAATTTACTACACATTGGAACTTTTAATGTGTGATCCTTAGCATCCACAAGCAGATACATCGAACTCATGCATTCACTGAAAAAATAAAAATTGATAAATTAGGTTTAGCCAAAGTTAGGCGAATAGGATGTAATATTGAAGAACACAAAGATTTTATATTTTGCTGTAGAGGAAAAACGCTTGGTCTGCATGATGTAGGATTTATAATTTAAAAATAATACAAAAACAACATATTAAATTTCTAAGGCTTCTCGCAAAGAGTGGCCCTACTTCAGTTAAAATTCAACAAACAGATGATTTCAATCATTCAAGTATACACACTGACAGAAAAATTATCTGCGGAAGAAATTAACAAATTTTACGATACAACAAACACAACACGATACAACAAACGATGAAACAAAGAGGCATGTACGAGTTGATAATTTACCGCAGTTCTACAAGTATCGAACGGTCAAGCCATACAGTTAAATGGGCTTATATCGAGAATTTTATTAAAACACCATAAATTAATCGTGATCAAAACAAGTGTGCATATAAAAGTTGACAATATACCGCAATAACATTATTACTAAAATCCTGGGATGTTGAATTATGTGCGTTTATATCGGGAGGTGTATTTAAACAACAAAATGAATCTTGATCGAAACAAAGAGGCGTGTACAAGTTGATATTTTACCGTAATTATACAAGAATTGAACAGGCAAAGCATACAGTTATATGGGCTAATATTGAGCGTTTTATTTAGTTACCAGAGACAAATCGTAATTGTTACAAGTGTGCAAGTACAAGTTGACAATATACCACAATACTGCAGTTATTAAAGTCCTGGAATGACCATTTATGTGCTATTATAGCGGGGGACATATTTTAACAATAGAAACGAATCTTGGTCAAGACAAATAGGCTTGACAATATACCGTAATTTAACAAATATCGAAAGGTCAAGCCATACAGTTACATGGGCTTATATCGAGAATTTTATTTAAACACCATAAAAGTATCGTAACCGAAACAAATCGGCATGGTTGAGTAGACAATATACCGCAATAATGCAGTTATTAAAATCCTGGGATGTCCACTTAGGAGCGATTAAATCGAGGAATATATTTAAACAACAGAAATGAATCTTGATCAAAACAAATTGGCAAGTACCAGTTGATAATTTACCGCAAAAACACAAGAATTGAACGGTCGAGGTATATAGTTACATGGGCTTATACGGAGCGCTATATTAAAATAGCAAAATGACCAGTAATCGAACAAATCGGCACGGTTGAGTGACAATACACCGCAATAATGCAATTATTAAAATCCTGGGATGCCCACTTAGGAGAGTTTAAATCGAGGAATATCTTAAACAACAGAAATAAACTTGATCAAACAATCGGCAGTCAAGTTGATAATTTACCGCAAAAACACAAGAATTGAACGGTCGAGGTATCTAGTTACATGGGCTTATACGGAGCGCTATTTTATAAATAGCAGAAACGATTCGTAATAGAAACATAACGGCATGATTGAGTTGACAATATATCGAAATAATACAATTATTCAAATCCTGGGATGTCCGTTTATGATCGATTAAATCGAGGAATATATTTAAACAACAGAATGAATCTTGAACGAAACAAAGAGGCTTGTACAAGATGGTAATTACCCGAAATTAAACAAGTGTTGAACAGGCATAACATACAGTTATATTGGCTTATACGGAGCGCTATTTTTTAAATAGCAGAAATGACTCGTAATCGAAACAAATTAACATGGTTGAGTAGATAATATACTGCAATAATGCAATTATTAAAATCCTAATATAACAGCTCATAAATGGATTTTCCAGAATTTTGATAATTGCATTATTGCGGTATATTGTCTACTTGTACATGCACACTTGTTTTAATTACAATTCGTCTCTAGTAACTAAATAAAACGCTAAATATTTGCCCATATAGCTGTATGTTTTGCTTGTTCAATTCTTGTATAAATACGGTAAAATATCAACTTGTACATGCCTCTTTGTTTCGATCAAGATTCATTCTGTTGTTTAAATATATTCATCGATTTAATCGCTATTAAGTGGACATCCCAGGATTTTAATAATTGCATTATTGCGGTGTATTGTCTACTCAACCGTGCCGATTTGTTTCGATTACTAGTCATTTCTGCTATTTTAATATAGCGCTCCGTGTAAGCCCATGTAACTATATACCTCGACCGTTCAATTCTTGTGTTTTTGTGGTAAATTATCAACTCATACTTGCCAATTTGTTTTGATCAAGATTCATTTCTGTTGTTTAAATATATCACTCGATTTAATCGCGATCATAAATGGACATCCCAGGATTTTAATAACTGCATTATTGCGGTATATTGTCTACTCAACCATGTCGATTTGTTTCGGTTACGAGTCAATTCTGCTATTTAAATAAAACGCTCTGTATAAGCCCAAATAACTGTATGCCTTGACAATTCAATACTTGTGTAATTGCAGTAAATTATTAACTTGTACTTGCCTATTTGTTTTGATCAAGATTTATTTCTGGATGTTTAAATATATTCCTCGATTTAATCGATCATAAATGGACATCCCAGGTTTTTAATAAGTGCATTATTGCGGTATTTTGTCAACTCAACCATGCCAATTTTTTTAGATTACGAGTCATTTCTGCTTTTTAAAAATAGCGCTCTGTATTAGCCAATATAACTGGATGCATAGACCGTTCAATACTTGTGTTATTGCAGTAAATTATCAACTTGTACTTGCCGATTTGTTTTGATCAAGATTCATTTCTGTTGTTTAAATATATCCCTCGATTTAATCGATCATAAACGGACATCCCAGTACTTTAATAATTGCATTATTGCGGTGTATTGTCAACTCAACCATTCCAATTTTTTTCGATTACGAGTCATTTCTGCTATTTAAAAATAGCGCTCCGTACTAGCCAATATAACTGTATGCCTAGACCGTTCAATACTTGTGTTATTGCGGTAAACAATTAACTTGTATTTGGCGATTTGTTTCGATCAAGATTTATTTCTGTTGCATAAATATGTTCCTCGATTTAATCGGTCCTAAGTGGAATTCCCAGGATTTTAATTATTGCATTATTGCGGTATATTGTCTACTTAACCACACCAATTTGTTTCGATAACGAGTTATTTCTGCTATGTACAAAATAGCGCTCCGTATTAGCCAATATAACTGTATGCCTAGACCGTTAAATACTTGTGTTCTTGCGGTAAATTATCAACTTGTACTTGCCGATTTGTTTTGATCAAGATTCATTTCTAGTGTTTAAATATATTATTCTATTCAATCGATCATAAATGGACATCAAAGGATTTTAATAATTGCATAATTGCGGTATATTGTCTACTCAACCATGCCGATTTGTTTCGATTACGAGTCAATTCTGCTAATTAAATAAAATGCTCTTTACAAGCCCAAATATCTGTATGCCTTGACCGTTCAATAATTGTGTTATTGATGTAACTTATCAACTTGTACTTGCCTATTTGTTTTGATCAAGATTTATTTCTGTTGTTTAAATATATCCCTCGATATAATCGCTCCTAAGTGGACATCCCAGGATTTTAATAATTGCATTATTGCGGTATATTGTCTACTCAACCATACCGATTTGTTTCGATTACGAGTCATTTCTGCTATTTAAAATAGCGCTCCGTACTAGCCAACATAACTGTATGCCTAGACCGTTCAATACTTGTGTTATTGCAAAAAATTATCAACTTGCACTTGCCGATTGTTTTTTATTAAGATTCATTTCTGTTATTTAAATATATTTCTTTAATTTAATCGCTCCTAAGATTAATTAAGATTAATAATATTCATTTCTGTTGTAAATTATATCTTCCGATATAATAGCACATAAATGGACATCCCAGTATTTAATAGATAGCATTATCGCGGTATATTGTCTACTTAGACGTGCACACTTTTTTATTTAAGATTCATTTCTAGTGTTTCAAGAAAACGGCTAATATAAGCCCATATAACTATATGGCTTGACCGTTAAATACTTTTAGAACAGCGGTATATTATTATTATGTACTAGCCGATTTGTTTTGATCAAAATTCATTTCTGTTCATGAATTATACCTCCCGATATAATAGCACATAAATGGACATCCCAGGATTTTAATGATTGTATTATTGCGGTTTATTGTCTACTTAGACGTGCACACTTATTTTGATTAAGATTCGTTTCTAGTGTTTCAATATAACCATTTATATAAGCCCATATAACTGTATGGCTGGACCGTTCGATACTTAAGAAACTGCGGTATAATATTAATATGTACTAGCCGATTTGTTTTGATCAAGATTCATTTCTGTTGTTAAAATATATCTTCCGATATAATAGCACATAAATGGACATCCCAGTATTTAATAGATAGCATTATCGCGGTATAAGCCTATATAACTATATGGCTTGACCGTTAAATACTTGTAGAACTGCGGTATATTATTAATATGTACTAGCCGATTTGTTTTGATCAAGATTCATTTCTGTTATTAAAATATATCTTCCGATATAATTGCACATAAATGGACATCCCAGGATTTTATGGATTGCATTATTGCGGTATATTGTCTCCTTGTTCGAGCACACTTCTTTCAATTGCGATTATTTTCTGGTGTTTCAATACAACGCTCGATATAAGCCCATATAACTATATGGCTTGACCGTTAAATACTCGTAGAACTGCGGTATATTATTAACTTCAACATGCCTATTTGTTTTGATCAAGATTCATTTCTGTTGTTAAAATATATCTCCCGATTTAATAGCACATTAATGCACATTCCAGGATTTTAATGATTGCATTATCGCGGTATATTGTCTACTTAGACGTGCACATTTTTTTAATTAAGATTCGTTTCTAGTGTTTCAATAAAACGGCTTACATACGCCCATGTAACTATAATGCCTGACCTTTAAATACTCGTAGAACTGCGGTATATTATAAACTTCAACATGCCTATTTGTTTGGATCATGATTCAAATATATCCCCCGATACAATAGAACATTAATGCCTATTCCAGGAGTTTAATGATTGCATTATCGCGGTATATTGTCTACTTAGACGTGCACACTTTTTTTAATTAAGATTCGTTTCTAGTGTTTCAATAAAACTGCTTTTATAAACCCATATAACAATAATGGGACCGTTAAATACTTGTAGAACTGCAGTATATTATAAGTATGTACTAGCCGATTTGTTTTGATCAAGATTCATTTCTATTATTAAAATATATCTTCCGATATAAAAGCACATAAATGAACATCCCAGGATTTTATGGATTGCATTATTGCGGTATATTGTCTCGTTGTTCAAGCACACTTCTTTTAATTGTGATTATTTTTTGGTGTTTCAATACAACGCTTGATATAAGCCCATATAACTATATGGTTTGACCGTTAAATACTTTAAGAACAGCGGTATATTGTTAATATGTATTAGCCGATTTGTTTTGATCAAGATTCATTTCTGTTGGAAAAATATATCTTCCGATATAATAGCACATAAATGGACATCCCAGGATTTAATGGATTACATTATTGCGGTATATTATCCACTTAGACGTGCACATTTTTTTATTTAAGATACTTTCTAGTATTTCAATAAAACAGCATTTATAAGCCCATTTAACTATATGGCTTGTAAATACTTGTAGAACAACGGAATATTGTTAATATGTACTATCCGATTTGTTTTATCAAGATTCATTTCTGTTGTAAAAATATATCTTCCGATAAAATAGAACATAAATTGGCATCCCAGGATTTTATGGATTGATTATTGGGTATATTGTTCATTTAGACGACACCTTTTTAAGATTCGTTTTATGTTTCAAAAACGCTCGATATGCCCATATAACTAGATGGTTTTAACCGTTCAATGCTTGAGAAATGCGGTATAATATTAACTTCACTATGCCTATTTGTTTTGCTCACGCCTTTTTATATTGTTAAAATAAATTCCTTATAATAGCACATCAGCGCCCATTCCAGGATTTTAATGATTGCATTATCGCGGATATTGTCTACCTAGACGGCAACACTTTTTTAATTGAGATTCGTTTCAGGTTTTTAAAAAACGGCATATACATGCCCATAAACTACATGGTTGGACCGTTAAATACTTTAGAACTTCCGGTATATTATTAACTTGAAATGCCTATTTGTTTGGGTCATGACCATTTCTATTGTTAAAATTACCCCGATACAAAGCACAAAGCACATTCCAGTATTTTTAATGGATTAAATTATCGCGGGTATATTTCACTTAGACGACATTTTTTTTTAATTAAGATTTGTTTTAGTGTTTGTAAAACGGTTTATGTCCCATATAACCATATGGCTTGACCGTTAAATACCTTTGTAGAACTGCGGTATATAGTTAATATGTAATAGCCGGATTTGTTTTGATCAAGATTCATTTCTTTATTATAAAAAATATATTCCCGAATCAAAAGCCAAAAATGGACATCCCAGGATTTTTATGGATTGCATTATTGCGGTATTTATTCCTTTTGTTCAAGCAATACCCCTTTCAGTTGCGAATTTTTTCTGGGTTTCAAATACAACGCTCCATATAAGCCCATATAACTATATGGCTTGGACCGTTAAATAATCGTAGAACTGCGGATATTGTTAATATTAAACAGCCGATTTGTTTTGATCAAGATTCATTTCTTTTGTAAAAATATATCTTCCGATATAATAGCACATAAATGGACATCCCAGGATTTGATGGATTGATTATCGCGGTATAATTTTCACTTAGACGTACACATTTTTATTTAAGATTTGTTTTGTAATTCAATAAAACGGATATATAAGCCCATATAACTATATGGCTTGTAAATATTGTAGAACAGCGGAATATTGTTAATTGTACTATCCGATTTGTTTTTATCAAGATTCCTTTGTTGTAAAAATATATCTTCCGATAAAATAGCATTCAAATTGACATCCCAGGATTTTATGGATTGATTATTGGGTATATTGTCTACTTAGACGTACCTTTTTTTAATTAAGATTGTTTTTTTTCAATACAACGCCGATATGCCCATATAACCAGATGGTTTGACCAACCAATGCTTGTAGAAATGCGGTATAATATTAACTTCACTATGCCTATTTGTTTTGCCTTACGATTCTTTTTTATATTGTTAAAAATAAATCCTGATATAAAGCACATCAGCGCCCATTCCAGGATTTTAATGATTGCATTATCGCGGATATTGTCTACCTAGACGTCAACTTTTTAATTGAGATTGTTTCGTTTTTAAATAAAACGGTATATAATGCCCATAAACTAATGGCTTTGGACCGTTAAAACATTGTAGAACTTCTTTGGTTAATTATTAATTTGAAATGCCTTTTGTTTGGGTCATGATTCATTTCCATTGGTTAAAATAAAATTGGATACAATACACAAATATTCCAGATTTTAATGATTGCATTATTGCGGTATTTGGTTCACTTAGACGGCACACTTTTTAATTAAGATTCGTTTTTATGTTTAACAAAACCTCGATATAAGCCCATATAACTATATGGTTTGACCGCCCAATGCTTGAGAAATTTTTCATTTTGCCTTTGCCTATTTGTTTTGCCTACGATTCTTTTTATATTGTTAAAAAATAAATCCCCCATATAATAGCACATCAGCGCCCATTCCAGGATTTTTAATTTGAGCATTACGGGTATATTGGTTCACCAGACGTCCACTTTTTTATTTAAGATCCGTTTTTAGTGTTTCAATAAACGGCATAGGCCCATATAACTATTGGCTTGGACCGTTAAACACTTGCAAACAAAGGGATATTGTTAATATATACTAGCTGGATTTGTTTTCATCAAGATTCATTTCTTTAAAAAATATATCTTCCGGATACAACAGACATGGAATGCAAATTCCAGAATTTTAATGATTGCATTATCGCGGTACATTGTCTACTTAGAGTGCACACTTTTTTTAATTAAGATTCGTTTCTAGTGTTTCAATAAAACGGCATATAAGTTTCCATAAACTTATATTTACCGTTAAACACTTTAGAACAGCGGTATATTGTTAATATTGCCTTAGCTGGAACCATCAAGATTCATTTCTGTTGTAAAATATATCTTCCGATAAATACACATAAATGCACATTCCAGAATTTTAAATTCATTATCGCGGTATATTGTCTACTTTAGACGTACACTTTTTTTAATTAAGATTGTTTCTAGTGTTTCAATAAAATTTATATAATGCCCATAACTATATGGCTTGGAATTTAAATACTTGTAGAACAAAGGGTATATTGTTAATATGTACCACCGATTTGTTTTTTGGATCGATTCATTTTGTTGTAAAATATATCTTCCGATATAATAGCAATTATATGGACATCCCAGGATTTTTGGATTGCATTATTGCGGATATTGTCTCCTTGTTCGAGCCAATTTCTTTCAATTGCGATTATTTTTTTCCAGTTTCAAAAACGCTCCATATAAGCCCATATAACTATATGGCTTGACCGTTAAATACTCGTAGAACTGCGGTATATTATTAACTTCAATGGTATTTGTTTAGATCAAGAATTTCGTTAAAAATATATCTTTTCAAATGAATGCAATTCCAAATTTAAATGAGATTATCGCGGATATTGCTACTTAGAAATTTTTTTAATTAAGCTTTTTGGTTTCAACAAAACGGCAAACGCCCAGTAACTATATGGCCGACCAAAATTTAGAATGCAAATTTTAACTCAAAGCCTATTTGTTTGACATGATTTTCAATTTTGTTATAAATATTCCAGATAAAGCACAAAGCCCATTCCAGGATTTTAAGAGATTATCGCGGTATATTTTCCTAGAGCAAAGTTTTAAATTGTTTTAGTCTAAAACTGCTTTTATAAACCCATAAAAATGGTTTTGACCCGAAAACGAGAACATCGGTATAAGATTAATGATTTGTTTTGATCAAGACCTTTCATTTAAAAAATAATTTATCCCACAAAAAGGACATCCCGATTTTTGGGATTTAAATTGGGGTAAACCCTTTGAACAATTTTCAGGCGATTTTTCGGTTCACAACGCCCGATAACCAATGGCTTGACCGTTAAATCCGAACCGCGGATTTTTAATATTAAGGATTTGTTTTTGATCAAGATTCATTTGTTGTAAAAAATATTTCCCTTATAATAAGGGTTTCCCAGGATTTTGGGCCAGCGGATATTGTTTTAGACGCAAATTTTATTTAAGATTTGTTTTGACCAATAAACGGCCCACATAACCATAGGGAAAACGGCGCCGGAAATTGTTACTTATCCGGAGTATCAAGACATTTCGGGAAAAAATATTTCGAAAAAAGAAAAAATGAATCCCAATTTTTATTGATTAGCGGATATTTTATTTGCCATTTTAATTAAGATTCTTTCTTTAACACAACGCCGATTGCCCAACTGGCACCGTTAAGCTTGCGAAAAGCGGCAAAAACTCACTATGCCCTTTTGTTTTGCTCACGATTTAACGTTAAAAAATCTGAATAAAGCATCAGCGCCCCCGGATTTTAATTTTTCGCATATTGTTTCCAGAGGCAATTTTTAATTGAGATTGTTTTGTGTTTTAACAAACGGGAAAGTTGCGTTATGGTTTGACTTAAAACAGAACTTCGGCATTTATTAACTTGAACATGCCATTTTTTTGATTCATTTTTTGAAAAATGTCCCCGATCAAAGACAAGCACATTCCAGATTTAAGAACCCAGCGATTTGTTTTAGACGCAACTTTTTAAAAGATTTGTTAGTGTTTAGCAAACGAAGTTTAAGTCCCATAATTTTATAGGCGGGACCCCAAAAATACCGGAGAACAGCGGATATTGTTATTTACCGCCATTTTTTTGGATCAAATTCATTTGGGGTTATTAAAATATATGTCCGGATATAGAATATTGGGGGGATATCCCGGATTTTGGGATTAGATTATTGGTAAAGTCTAAGAGGCACGCTTTTTTTTAAAATTTCGGTTTTAAAAAGCCAATAAGCCTTAAGCAGCGAGTACCAGAACAGGGTTTTAATAGTTTTCCGATTTTTTTCCAAACATTTTGGTAAAATATTTCTTCCGAAAGGAAAAGGGACATCCCGAGGATCGCTTTTGGGCATGTTTTTAGACGCACACTTTTTTAAATTGTTTTACCAAAACGGGTTTTGAACCGTGGTTGACCGAATTTAAAAACCGCGGGCAAATTTTAATTCCCGCCATTGTGCTCAAACTTTAATTGTTTAAAAAACCCCGAATAATAGCCAAAAGCATTCCAGATTTTAATGATTATTAAGGGGAATTGTCACCAGATGTGCACATTTTAATTGATCTTTTAGGTTTCTTCAAGAAGGCCCCAAACCAAGGCTTGGACCATTTATATTGGAACTGCGGTATTATTAACTTCAAATTTTTTTTGACGATTCTTTCTGTTGAAAATACCTTTAAAATTTAAATTTAATGCCCATTAGTTTTAACGGCTTTATGCTGTTTTAAAACACTGAATCAACAAAAAAAGACACAATAGACAATATTCGCAATTATGCAACATTAAAATTTGGATGTCCATTTAGAGCTTATATGGTAATATTTTGAAAAAATGAATCTTAACAAAACAAATCGGCTGAAAAGTTAAAGAAACCGCAGTTTTATTTAACGGTCGGATAGAAATTTTATATAAGCCGTTTCATTGAAACATTAGAACGAATCTTTAATTGAAAAAGTCTCCACGACGAAAATATACCGAATTGAATCATTAAAATTTGGATGTCCATTTAGAGCTTTTAATCGGTGATATATTTCAGAACAGAATGAATCTTAATAAAACAAACATAAGAATGAAACCGCAGTTCTCAAGATTTAACGGTCGCATATGATATCTTTAAGTTTTAGAAACACTGAAACGAACAAAAAAAAGTGGCACGTCCAAGACAATAACTGGTAATGTATCGATTAAATAGGGATGCCATTTCTTATTATATCGGAAGATATATTTTTACAACAAAAATGAATCTTGATGAAAACAAATCAGCTAGGTACATATTAACAATATACCGCTGTTCTATCAGTATTTAACGGTCAAGCCAAATAGTTGAATGGGCTTATATTTGCCGTTTTTAAACACTAGAAACGAATCTTAATTAAAAAAAGTGTGCACGTCTAAGTAGACAATATACCGCGATAATGCAATCATTAAAATCCTGTAATGGGCATTAATGTGTTATTGTATCAGCGGATTTATTTTAACAATATAAGAGAATCGTGAGCAAAAGAAATAGGCATAGTGAAGTTAATATTATACCGCAGTTCTACAAGTATTGAACGGTCAAGCCATATAGTTATATGGGCTTATATCGAGCGTTGTATTGAAACATAAGAAACGAATCTTAATTAAAAAAAGTGTGCACGTCTAAGTAGACAATATACCGCGATAATGCAATCCATGAAATCCTGGGATGTTCATTTATGTGCTATTATATAGGAAGATATATTTTACAACAGAATGAATCTTGATCTAAACAAATCGGCTAGTACAATTTATAATATACCGCAGTTCTACAAAAATTTTACGGTCAAGCCATAGTTATATGGGCTTATATATGCCGTTTTATTGAAACACTAAAACCGAATCTTAATTAAAAAAGTGTGTACGTTTACGTAGACAATATACCGCGATAATGCAAACATTAAAACTCTGGGACGTCCATTTATGTGCTATTATATCGGGAGGTGTATTTAAACAACAGAATTGAATCTGATCAAAACAAATCGCTAGTACATATTAACAATATACCGCAGTTCTACAAGTATTTAACGGTCGGCATATAGTTATATGGGCTTATATAAGCCGTTGTCATTGAAACATTAGAATCGAATCTTAATTGAAAAGTCTCCACGTACAAGTAGACAATATTCCGCAATTATGCAATTATTTAAATTCTGGGATGTCCATTTATGAGCTTTTATTTTGGGAGATATATTTATGAACAGAGATGAATTTAATCAAAACAAATCGGCTAGTACATGTTAATGATATACCGCAGTTTTACAAGTATTTAACAGTCAGCTTGCTATAGTGATATGGGCTTATATTAGCCGTTTTATTGAAACACTAGAAACGAATCTAAATTAAAAAGTGTGCACGTCTAAGTAGACAATATACCTGACATGCTATCCATTAAATACTGGGATGTCCATTTATGTGCTATTACATGGGAAGCTATATTTTTACAACAAAAATGAATCTTGATGAAAACAAATCGGCTAGTACATATTAACAATATACGCTGTTCTACCAGTATTTAACGGTCAAGTCATATAGTTATATGGGCTTATATTTGCCGTTATTTAAACACTAGAAACGAATCTTAATTAAAAAGTGCTCAGGTCTATGTAGACAATATACCGCGATAATGCAATCATTAAAATCGTGGAATGTGCATTATTGTGCTATTGTATCGATGGATATATTTTAACAACAGAAATGAGTCTTGATCAAAACAAATCGGCTAGTACATATTAATAATATACTGCAGTTTTACAAGTATTTAACAGTCAGCTAATAGGATATGGGCTTATATTAGCTGTTTTATTGAAACACTAGAAACGAATCTAAATTAAAAAGTGTGCACGTTCAGAGATAACATACCGCAATAATGCAATCTATAAAACTGGGATGTCCAGAGTGCTAGTATATCGGAAGACATAATTTAACAACAGAAATGAATCATGAGCAAAACAAATAGGCATGTTGAAGTTAATAATACCGCAGTTCTTACAGTATTGAACGGTCAAGCTATCACAGTTATATGGGCTTGTATCGAGCGTTTCATTGAAACACCAAAATAGAATCGCAATTGAAAGAATTGTCATGAACATTTAGACAAAATACTCAACAATACAATCCATAAAATCCTGGGATGTGCATTAATGTGCTATTGTATCGGGGGATATATTTTAACAATAGAAATGAATCATGATCAAAACAAATCGGCTAGTACATATTTATAATAAACCGCAGTTCTACAAGTATTGAACGGTCAAGCCATATAGTTATATGGGCTTATATCGAGCGTTGTATTGAAACACAAGAAAAAAAATCGCAATTGAAAGAAGTGTGACGAATATGAGACAATACATCGCAATAATGCAATCCATAAAATCCTGGGATGTCCATTTATGTGCTAGTATATCGGAAGATATATTTTAATAACCGAAATGAATCTTGATCAAAACAAATCGGCTAGTACATATTAATAATATACCGCTGTTCTACAAGTATTTAACGGTCAAGCCATATAGTTATATGGGCTTATATCGAGCGTTGTATTGAAACATAAGAAACGAATCTTAATTAAAAAAGTGTGCACGTCTAAGTAGACAATATACCGCGATAAATCAATCCATGAAATCCTGGGATGTCTATTTATGTGCTATTATATCAGGAGATATATTTTAAAACAAAAATTGAATCTTGATCAAAACAAATCGGCTTAGTACATATTAACAATAAACCGATGTTCTCAAGTATTTAACGGTCAGTTGCATAGTTACATGGGTTATATATGCGTTTTATCGAAACCTAGAAACGAATCTTAAATAAAAAGAGTGTACGTCTATAGACAATATACCGCGATAATGCAATCATTAAAACTTGAATGGGCATTAATGTGCTATTGTATCGGGGATATATTTTAACAATAGAAATGAATCGTGATCCAAATAAATAAGCATGTTGAAGTTAATGATATACCGCAGTTCTACAAGTATTTAACGGTCAAGTTTATAGTTATAGGGCTTATATCGAGCGTTGTATTGAAACACCAGAAATAATCGCAATAGAAAGAAGGTGCACGAACAAGGAGAAAATATACCGCAATAATGCAATCCATAAAACCTGGGATGTCCATATATGTGCTATTATATCGAAAGATATATTTTAATAACCGAAATGAATCCAGATCAAAACAAATCGGATGGATGCTTGTTTCAGAAAGTTGATGTATCGAAGGCAATTCCAGGTCCACATGCAGGTCAAGGTTGCGCACGCACCAGTGCACACCCGTGGCTCTGCGTATGAACCTGTTTTGCAGGGTTTGGAGTTTGTGGATGTTTTAGGGGATGCATGAGCAAACACCGGACTGGCGTAGGTCAGCGATGGGACGGATTACTGTTTTGTAGAGCAACACCTGTTGCGCAGAGATAGCTTGCTCTTAGGATTAATTATGGGAAACAGGCGACCTAGGACGTAGGCCTCTGTTTTTGACCGCTTGATGTGCGGGCCAAAGCTGAGGGTTTTATCGAGGGTGACCCGAGGTATTTGATTTTATCACCCATGGAATTGGGTAGTCTAGCAGTCGGATCATGGAGGATCGTCGGCATTCTGTGGGTAAACAAGACCGCCGCGCTTTTGAGGGGTTATTTCGATTCTCCAACGTCGAAACCAGTCGCCGAAGATCTGGCTGCGTCTTTGAGACGTCGTTGGATTATGAAAGGACATGTACTGGATGAAAAGATGCAAGTATCGTCTGCGAACAAGGCGGTGCTTACTTTGTGATTATGTGGGATGTCATGGGTAAAGGGTGAATAGGACAGGACCCAATACGGAGCCTTGTGGAACTCCAGCCAGAAGCGGGTGAGGTTGAGATTTCGATCCCTCGACGCGGTATCGGAACGTTCGTTTCAGAGAAAGTCTCGTACGATGAGTCGAGATGGTCTGGCACGCCGAGCTTATATGACTTGTATATAAGCCCGTCGTGCCATACTTTGTCGAACGCCTTCGCCACGTCGAGGAAAAAGCGCTCCAGGTGTTGTTCCGAACATGCAGGATTTAATGTGCTCCGTGATGGGTGCACATTTGATGTGTCAGGAATGTTTGGCCCGAAAGCCGAATTGACTGATTGAAGCCCATTAGCCTGCATAAAGTCCTGTAGGCGGTCAAAACCAATCTTTCGTAGATTTTCCCGAAGCCTTTACAGGCAATGGGGCGATAGGAGGTTGGCTGGTGGGAGGTTTTCCTGGTTTGAGGAAGTCTTAACTTCAGCGTCCTTCCAAGTATTTGGAAAAATACTCTTGGAAAGAGCTGCGTTATAGATTAGGACCAGGAGGTTGATAAGGTGAGTCGGAAGAATCTTTATGACGCGGTTTGATATGCCATCGGTGCCCGGGGCTTCGTGGTCTAAGCTTTTGATTATCGATCTGACTTCGCTTTCCGTTACGGGTGTGAGTACGTCGCGTGGGTAGATGCGTCAACCGGTCAACCTCGCTCTTCACTTGCGGAGATGAGCGGCGCTCACCGGTTGTGTGCTGGGCGAGCATTGAGCCTCGAGACTGTCGGCCAGACATTCGGCTTTTTCCTCATCGAGAAACGCTGTGGGCTTGTCGGGCTGGATGAGTGGCGGCATAGGTGGATGGCTGCCGCCGCCTTTGAGGCTTTTTGGGAATGCGCAGAAGGCCACATGGGAGGGATGTGGTTGCTCAGATCGATCCCACTGATCGTTCCTGAATTCAGCTATGCGCGTCTTGGACGATGTCTCAAGGGCGCGAGCTGCCTTCGGTTCCGCTCGGTTGATACCAATCGTGGGCGCGAATCGCGGCTCTTTGCGTCGCAAGAGGTCTTTGATGTCGTTTCGGCAGGCCCAGCGGGGTTTCCTCCACCGGATTTGCCTCGAGGAGACCCTCGACGACACTTTGGACATGACTTCAGAACGCATGAGCGGCGAGATTCACGTCGTGAGCGGTGTTTAGGGTATTTGGAATAGTGTCTAAGTGAGGTGAGCTAGTAAAGTCTAGCTGTGACTTAAGCTTATGCCAGTCGACTTTAGTTCTAAGAACTGTGTTTGGGTGATTTGAAGGTCCTAGCATTAAGAGCACTCGACGGTGATCGGATGTTAGGGTCGTCGATGACCTCATGCCCTAAGAGCGAGATTGACGTTTTGGTACGATTGCAATATCGCACATCCGGTCGTTGTCCCACTACGTGGGAAGGTGTGTTTGCATCAACGGCGCAACCACACCGAAGTTGAGTTTATCTGATAATTCGTCTAATGCTAGACCTCGCGGATTTGTAGTGTAAGAGTTCCATCGGGTGCTTGCTATTAAAATCGCCGGCGAGGATGACGGCGTCTCCTAAGGATAATAGCGTCTCGAAGTCGGATTGGATGATGCGTGAGGTGTCTCTGCATGGTAAAAAACCGAGGCTATTGTAATCGGCGCGTGACCCGTCGGCTAGCCTGCAGATCGAGGCTTCTAAATGCTTTAGATTCGACGGTAGTCGATTGCTACGCAGTGCAGTGACTTTTATAATAAATGAGAGTGCCGCCTGTGAAGCGCCGGTCCTGTCATTTCTTATTATATTAAAATTAGCAATCTTCGGATCTCTCTTCCGGGCTTTAGGAATGTCTCCCTGCACCAGTAGAATGTCTACGTCGTTTTCGCGAAGGAATTCTCTGACTTCGGTCGTTTGTTTCGCGAGACCGTTTGCGTTAAAAAATGCTAAATTAAATGCGCGTGGCTTTACGCGGCCCGGGCCGTTGTTTAAAAAAGTTGTGGGTGTGTTAGCCATTTAGTTCCCACGAATTAGTTCGATTAAGTTTCTGTACTTGCGGAGTACAGCTAAGCGGGCGGTGAAATTGCCAACGGTGGCATCTAGTTCGGCGGTGAGCCTATCGACTTCTGCGAAGTCAACTGTGTTAACTAACACGTCAGTGTTAGTCCCAGAGCTGCCATTGCTATGGCTAGCTTGCTGGGGAGCGCTTCGCGGAGCGCTTGTAGGTGCGGCGCGAGGTGCGGCGCTACGCGGAGCGCTCGGCGCAGGTTGCGGGCCGATTGTGCCACCGCTGGCATGGGAGCTAGCGGAGCGCTGGTATTTGCCACGCCGGAGCAGGCCGGAGGGCGGGAAGGAGGTGAGGGATGGCACCGGTGGGCGCCTAGGGATGGTGGATGGTGGAGGTTGTTCCGCTTGGGCGCCTTGGGGCACCCAGGTAATTGGCTGGGGCCAGGGACTTTGGCAGTTGACGCATGCCGGCGGTTCGTATGTTGCAACTATCGCGGTCCCGAGGTCGAGGACAGTCTGGGGTGCCATGGTCTCCGAGGCACTTTACGCAACGGGGTCGTGCGTGACAATTGCGGGCCGTGTGTCCGAATAATTGGCAGTTGTGGCACTGCCCTGGGAGGCCGTTTGAATGCGGCGCGTTAAAAGAGATGCGACCAATGTCGCAAATGTGCTTAAGATCGTAAATTTTTTTGCCCTCTACAGAGCGTTCGAGCGTCAGAAGGACGACATTATAAGGCCTTTTTGTCCGCGGATGGAACAGCCTTTGAGCGGAATAAATAGGGATATTCTCCGACTTGATAAAGTCGAAGATTTCTTGCGTAGGTAGTTCTTTCGGCAGCCCTTTGACCATCGTTGAAGGACGCGCCTTCCGGGAGCGCGAATGTATGATAAAATACTGCTTCGAGCAGATATTTAGTGACATCGCGGTGCGCTTGCACCGTCTCTAGCTGGATTTTGATCCCACTGGCGGAATCATTGGCCGTGAATTTAACACGGTTAGATAAAGCAGACCGTAGTTCGGCCCACTTTTCCTTTGACCTAATGTAAATAGGCGGTGGCTTTTGTCTCTAGCGAGACCGGTACTTGCTGTGAGGCAGCGGGGTGGGTTGCTGGAAGCAGCTGATGTTGACGGCCGTGATGCGGCCGGCTGTGAAGCAGCGGATGATAGTTACCGTGAGGCGGGGTGTTGACTCTATCGGCCTCGGGGCCGATAATTCAGCGGCCGACGATTTCGGCGCCTTAACGGTGGGTCCGGAGTCGGCGATGACGCGGTGACGACCTATTCTGCGCTTTTTCTTGCGCGACTGGATCGGTAAGAAGCCCCTGCGTCTAGCTCCTCGGGTTCCCTGGCATCTGAGTCTGCTCGACCCGACCTCCATTTCGGAGTCGGATGTGATCTGGTGGATTCGGAGAAGATTTTCGGGAGCTGCGGCGCGCGATTTTTTGCCCCTTCTTGGGCTTAGCTGACGTTATTGTAGACTCTGACGACGAGTCTGATGCCACCGTTGGCGTTAACTGCCATGCGAATGGCTTCTTGATCGCTTCCGGCGATTTCTTTTTAAATCCTCAAAGTTGAGGCCTATGCCCTCTAGGGCTTCCTCAGATTAGGTGCAACATCGTTAAGCGATGTTGCCAAGACTACGCGATGAATTTAAATTAAATAACGCAGGTGCAAGCACCCCGGTGAAGCTGGGGTTGAGCTCACCCTCCCCGCCCCAGTGAGCAGGGAGGTGTAAACCTAACGTTAAAGGAAAACTAGCGCTTTAGGAGCGCTAGGAGTATTTCCAAGTTGCGCTCAATGCAGCAACTAGAGATTAGTGAAAATATAATACCACGTGGGTGGTGTGCGTGTTGATTTTAAAATTTACCACGTTGCGGTGGTAACGTGGCAGATGAGTTTAATTGGCAAAGTAAACTAACATAAAAGGTTCCCTACATCTCAACAGAAGGTGTCTGAACGCTGTAAAGGGGAAAATTGAAGGTAAAACAAAATCGGAGCGACTCACCGGACGGCTACACAGCTTTCTGCGCGTACGCCTAGCGCGTCGACACCGGCACTTCCGGCACACACCGACACCAACACTGCACTGCACGATGAACTCTTCACTACTGCACGGAGGCACGGCGGTCTTCCTTCTTCTGCCACTTGACGGCGTCGGGGGAGGCGTGGCCACAGGTGGGCAAGCAGACGGCGCAGGTAGCAGGAGTGATCGAGCGGCTTGTCCGGTCGATCCGAGAGCCAGATGCGCACTGTGGAGAAAAATAAAAAGCCTAGTGAAGTTAATATTATACCGCAGTTCTCAGTATTTAACGGTCAAGCAATATAGTTATATGGGCTTATATCGAGCGTTGTATTGAAACATAAGAAACGAATCTTAATTAAAACAGTGTGCACGTCTAAGTAGACAATAAACCGCGATAATGCAATCCATGAAATCCTGGGATGTCCATTTATGTGCTATTATATCGGGAGATATATTTTACAACAGAAATGAATCTTGATCTAAACAAATCGGCTAGTACATATCAATAAAATACCGCAGCTCTACTAGTATTTAACGGTCACGCCATATATTTATATGGGCTTATATATGCCGTTTTATTGAACGACTAGAAACGAATCTTAATTAAAAAGTGTGCACGTCTAGCAGACAATATACGCGATAATGCAATCATTAAAATCTGGGACGTCCATTTATGTGCGATTAAATCGGAGATATATATTAACAACAGAATTGAATCTTGATCAAAACAAATCGGCTAGAACATATTAACAATAAACCGCAGTTCTACAAGTATTTAACGGTCAAGCTCATATAGTTATATGGGCTTATATAAGCCGTTTCATTGAAACATTAGAATCGAATCTTAATTGAAAAAGTCTCCACGTACAAGTAGACCATAAACTGCAATAATGCAATCATTAAAATCCTGGGATGTCCATTTATGTGCTATTATATCGGGAGATATATTTTAACAACAGAAATGAATCTTGATCAAAACAAATCGGCTAGTACATATTAATAATATACCGCAGTTCTACAAGTATTTAACGGTCAAGCCATATAGTTATATGGGCTTATATCGAGCGTTGTATTGAAACACCAGAAAATAATCGCAATTGAAAGAAGTGTGCACGAACAAGTAGACAATATACCGCAATAATGCAATCCTTAAAATCCTGGGATGTCCATTTATGTGCTATTATATCGGGAGATATATTTAAGAACAGAAATGAATCTTGATCAAAACAAATCGGATAGTACATATTAATAATATACCGCTGTTCTACAAGTATTTAACGGTCAAGCCATATAGTTATATGGGCTTATATAAGCGTTTTATTGAAACACTAGAAACGAATCTTAAATAAAAAGTGTGCACGTCTAAGTAGACAATATACCGCGATAATGCAATCATTAAAATCCTGGAATGTGCATTAATGTGCTATTGTATCGGGGATATATTTTAACAACAGAAATGAATCTTGATCAAAACAAATAGGCATGTTGAAGTTAATAATATACCGCAGTTCTACAAGTATTTAACGGTCAAGCCATATAGTTATATGGGCTTATATAAGCCGTTTTATTGAAACACTAGAAACGAATCTTAATTTAAAAAAGTGTGCACGTCTAAGTAGACAATATACCGCGATAATGCAATCATTAAAATCCTGGGATGTGCATTAATGTGCTATTGTATCGGGCGATATATTTTAACAATAGAAATGAATCATGATCAAAACAAATAGGCATGTTGAAGTTAATAATATACCGCAGTTCTAGAAGTATTTTACGGTCAAGCCATATAGTTAGATGGGCTTATATCGAGCGTTGTTTTGAAACACCAGAAAATAATCGCAATTGAAAAAGTGTGCTCAAAACGAGACAATATACCGCAATAATGCAATCCATGAAATCCTGGGGTGTCCATTTATGTTCTATTATATCAGGAGATATATTTTTAAAACAAAAATGAATCTTGATCGAAACAAATCGGCTAGTACATATTAACAATATACCGCAGTTCTACAAGTATTTAACGGTCAAGCCATATAGTTATATGGGCTTATATAAGCTCGTTTCATTGAAACATTAGAATCGAATCTTAATTGAAAAAGTCTCCACGTACAAGTAGACAATATACCGCAATTATGCAATCATTAAAATTCTGGGATGTCCATTTATGAGCTTTTATATCGGGAGATATATTTCATGAACAGAAATGAATCTTAATCAAAACAAATCGGCTAGTACATATTAACAATATACCGCTGTTCTACCAGTATTTAACGGTCAAGCCAAATAGTTGAATGGGCTTATATTTGCCGTTTTTTAAACACTAGAAACGAATCTTAATTAAAAAGTGCTCACGTCTATGTTGACAATATACCGCGATGATGCAATCATTAAAATCGTGGAATGTGCATTATTGTGCTATTGTATCGATGGATATATTTTAACAACAGAAATGAGTCTTATTAACAATATACCGCTGTTCTACAAGTATTTAACGGTCAAGCCATATGTTATATGGGCTTATATATGCCGTTTATTGAAACACTAGAAACGAATCTAAATTAAAAAGTGTCACGTCTAAGTAGACAATATACCGCGATAATGCAATCATTAAAATCCTGGATGTCCATTTATGTGCTAGTATATCGAAGATATATTTTAATAACCGAATTGAATCTTGATCAAAACAAATCGGCTAGTACATATTAACAATAAAACCGCAGTTCTACAAGTATTTAACGGTCAAGCTATAGTTATATGGGCTTATATTAGCTTCATTGAAACATTAGAATCGAATCATAATTGAAACAAGTGTGCACGTACAAGTAGACAATATACCGCAATAAAGCTATCATTAAAATCCTGGGATGTCCGTTTATGTGCTATTATATCGGAAGATATATTTTAACAACAGAAATGAATCTTGATCAAAACAAATCGGCTAGTACATATTAATAATATACCGCAGTTCTACAAGTATTTAACGGTCGAGCTATATAGTTATATGGGCTTATATAAGCCGTTTTATTGAAACACTAGAAACGAATCTAAATTAAAAAAGTGTGCACGTCTAAGAAGACAATATACCGCAATAATACAATCATTAAAATCCTGGGATGTTCATTTATGAGCTTTTATATCGGGAGATATATTTCATGAACAGAAATGAATCTTAATCAAAACAAATCGGCTAGTACATATTAACAATATACCGCTGTTCTACCAGTATTTAACGGTCAAGCCATATAGTTATATGGACTTATATTCGCCGTTTTTGAAACACTAGAAACGAATCTTAATTAAAAAGTGTGACGTCTAAGTAGATAACATACCGCAATAATGCAATCCATAAAATCCTGGAATGTCCATGTATGCTAGTATATCGGAAGATATATTTTAACAACAGAAATGAATCATAAGCAAAACAAATAGGCATGTTGAAGTTAATAATATACCGCAGTTCTACAAGTATTGAACGGTCAGCCATACAATTACATAGGCTTGTATCGAGCGTTTCATTGAAACACCAAAATAGAATCGCAATTGAAAGAAGTAAGCACGAACAATTAGACAAAATACCTCAACAATAAAATCCATAAAATTCTGGGATGTCCATTAATGTGCTATTATATCGGGAGATATATTTTAACACTAAAAATGAATCTTGATCAAAACAAATCGGCTAGTACATATTTATAATATACCGCAGTTCTACAAGTATTGAACGGTCAAGCCAAATAGTTATATGGGCTCATATCGAGCGTTGTATTGAAACACAAGAAAAAAATCGCAATTGAAAGAAGTGTGCACGAATAAGGAGACAATACATCGCAATAATGCAATCCATAAAATCCTGGGATGTCCATTTATGTGCTATTATATCGGAAGATATATTTTAATAACCGAAATGAATCTTGATCAAAACAAATCGGCTAGTACATATTAACAATATACCGCTGTTCTACAAGTATTTAACGGTCAAGCCATATAGTTATATGGGCTTACATAAGCCGTTTTATTGAAACACTAGAAACGAATCTTAATTAAAAAGTGTGCGTCTAAGTAGACAATATACCGCGATAATGCAATCATTAAAATCCTGGAATGTGCATTAATGTGCTATTGTATCGGGGATATATTTTAACAACAGAAATGAATCTTGATCAAAACAAATAGGCATGTTGAAGTTAATAATATACCGCAGTTCTACAAGTATTTAACGGTCAAGCCATATAGTTATATGGGCTTATATAAGCCGTTTTATTGAAACACTAGAAACGAATCTTAATTAAAAAAGTGTGCACGTCTAAGTAGACAATATACCGCGATAATGCAATCATTAAAATCCTGGAATGGGCATTAATGTGCTATTGTATCGGGGGATATATTTTAACAATAGAAATGAATCATGATCCAAACAAATAGGCATGTTGAAGTTAATAATATACCGCAGTTCTACAAGTATTTAACGGTCAAGCCATATAGTTATATGGGCTTATATCAAGCGTTGTATTGAAACACCAGAAAATAATCGCAATTGAAAGAAGTGTGCTGGAACAACGAGACAATATACCGCAAAAATGCAATCCATAAAATCCTGGGATGTCCATTTATGTGCTATTATATCGGAAGATATATTTTAACAACAGAAATGAATCTTGATCAAAACAAATCGGCTAGTACATATTAACAATATACCGCTGTTCTACAAGTATTTAACGGTCAAGCCATATAGTTATATGGGCTTATATAAGCCGTTTTATTGAAACACTAGAAACGAATCTAAAGTAAAAAAAGTGTTCACGTCTAAGTACATAATATACCTTGATAATCCTATCCATTAAATACTGGGATGTCCATTTATGCTATTACATGGGAAGCTATATTTTTACAACAGAAATGAATCTTGATCAAAACAAATCGGCTAGTCAGAATAGTAGAATCTATTGTGATGCCGAGAAATACAGTGCAATGTACGTGGTCTAGCGCTTCTCCATCTACGACCACATCACACCCAGCTTGAGGAACATTAGGAGTTATAAACTTTATACATTTAGTTTTATTTTTGAAACCTGTGAACTATAATGTCTCCTGTGCAATATGCTTTTTAATATATATCATCCGTCATAGTCAGAATCGACTAGGAGGTCATTATTATTATTAAAGCAAACATGTAAGATTTAAAATATCCTTACTGATTGGTTTAACAACAATTGTAATGGATATTACATCATATTTCACAAATACAAGATTCATCTATTTACTAGTTTGGGATTTTTTGAAGTTATACTTCTTTAGGCGCGTTATGAAAAAATGATGAGAGTGAAAACGGTGAAAATGTAATAAGGTCCATATTACATAGTGATAAGGTTGATTTTTGTGTAGTGATAATGGAGTTGTCGTTTTTTATTTGCGATAGTTGTTGCATAATGTGCTCTATGAGTTAGGATTAAGGTTCGTTTTTGGTATATATATATATATATTATTAATAATATATTTTATATTATTTAAATTTATATTAAATATATATATTAAATATATTATTATATAAATATATTAATATTTGTAATGATGTTTATTCAACTTGATATAATGGTAATATTTTTATTCATTTAATATATCAACATTGTGATTTATCTATGTAATACGTTTTAGATAAGCGCCATCTAGTCACACATAATCAAAGCTTCTGATTTATAGTACCGCTGTACAAGTAAGCCAACATTTCTTAGTAATTCTACATTTGTAAGCAACAGATGCCGCTGAACTACCAGTTATATGATATATCAAAGTACGTCTTGTGAATCCATAAATTCTTAATCGAATTATTTATGATTAGTTCTTGTTAATCTATCATCTTTAATTGTCTTAATTATTTTTGATTGATATTACTTACTATTTGTGAATATTAGTGAAAAAATTGTGCTTATATACTTTTTCAAGTGCTCCAATATAATTGAGGTTAACTATCCTATGTATTATTTATTGTATAATTTATTGATCAATTAAAACTATTTTTAATGATGCTAAAGTATAATTTTTACATCTAATTTTTGTGTCATTTCATGCTATCATTATCAGCCTATGTCAGTCCTCTGTTGGACATATATGCCCTAATGCATGCCACTGCTCTAACTTTAGCTATTCTCATCCAGCCCAATTATTGGTATATCATTCCTTTCCAGGTTACTTTATGCAGGTCCTCGAAGGAATAGAGGCATTTTGTTAGGTTCCACATATGTGGGACCCTCCGGCATGTGTTGCAGCACATGGTTGTGCATTGTGTGGTGGGAGAGTGGTCTTGGTCTACGCCTCAGGCGGGCTTTGCATGCACTGCTGCAAAGAGCTACTAATGAGCGGTATGTATCTTGTTTTTTAACATAGTTGTTTATCCACATTTTATTTCAGTTTCTGTCTGCGTGCCAACTGCCTCTGTAGCCTAGTGGTATGGGCTCGCGCTTTAAACTGGGGGTTGCGAGTTGGAATCCAACAACTTTTCATTATTGTGTGCACCTGTGTCTGTGCGTAAATTTGTGCTGTATGATATCTTCCGTGCAATTGCCTGATTTCTAATACAGATCGGCTGCCGTAGTCGGAATCGACTGGGAGTACATTATTACAAAATTTATTTTGTACCAGCCAATGGTAGACTAATAAACAATACTTTTTTGGCATTAAGTTTGCTATTGTGCTTAATTGTGGGTAAAGTTTAAATAAGTATGATTATTCTAAAAGTTTTAGCAAGATACTCTATATCATTGTTAATCATATATCCAAGAACTTTTTTAGGTGTTAGGTCCTCTTTTACAGCGGTCCGTCAGAGGCGGTACCACCGCGGCCTATTACTGCTGCAAAGCAGTAGTGTGTACAATACTACAGTAGTGTGTTCCGGTTGACGTAACATCCTATGTCTCACATAGGTAGCCTATTGGTATTGATACTTGTATTGCCGTTGTCCATGGGTGTCTGTGACCACACACAAAAAAAAGAAAAAGTTCTTATAATCAAATATAGACTGGTAAATTGCATATTATATAAACGCAGACTTATATGTTTTGTCAATTGCAAACCTACTGATTTACTAAAAAAAGAACTTTTTATAGGTGAAGACACTTGGTCATATAATGTCAGAAAGCCTGCAGTCCCCTCAGCTGTTATTAGAGTTGAGCGACGCAGTCCAAGGGGCACCAGGCGCGCCCAGGGACCTCGCTAACCTTCTGATACAACTGGCGCTTGATAAGGTGACATGCTTTTGGCGACTTTAATATAATAATGGAGCACTAATCTAAGATAGGTCATTATGCTTCAAAGATAAATATGTGCGGCACAAAGTGACTAATAATACTTTTACAAAAAAGTATTAAATTTTATAATTCGACTACATGAAAAACTTTACCTGCATTTAATAGGTTATTTTTCATGTTGCTTCATAAAATCTAAATCATTTCCATCCTTTTTCTTGTGGTTGCTTACTATAAAGATCAGGTTAAAACATATTAAAACTCATGCAGGAAGAGAGCTTGAGTCCTACGCTGAGCTGCACCCTAGTGCAGCTGAACGGGCGAGCGGCGGCCGCTGGCCTCATTCAGCACATCTCGCCCAAACGGCTGCAGCTGCCGCAGTCTGCGCCACGCACTGATCGTCTCAAGGTCTTCTCTCACTCTAACTGACAGACTTTTCTTGTTAGCCGTACTTCCGACAACTACACACATTATTAAACAAATGGTAGAACAAATGAAACTACTGAGCGAACATAAAAGAAGAACTTGGAAAACAAAATCAAATACATACAGAACTAATTGCAGAAACTATTAATAGAACTATATCAGCAACTCTGGAAGAACATCTGACACCAATCAAATAAAAAAATGAAGTTTTAAAAAGTGAAATTACCACCTTGCGGTCCAAAGTGAGAGCCTTGAAATTAGAAACGAGAAAAGATCATATTATTCTTCATGGCGTTAAGGATAAAGACGGCAGCGGCAGCAATGCTGAGCTTTTAGAAGAATCTTTTAAAATACTTAACAGTGTAACGAAAGGAAATCCGAATTCCCATGAATGGGACAAATGGTATGTGTACGTAGAATCGGCAAAAAAGAATACGGTAAAAATAGACCAATAAAAATATCTCTTTCGTTAGCATGGAGGGCGACAGAAGTCTTAAGAAATAGACTACAAATTTCCTAAGGGACTTAATCACGGAGGACTCTCAAGAAGTACTTGAAATAAGAAAAGAGCTTGTCTCAAAGTTGGAAAGAAGCAAGGAGGCAGGTAAACACGCTATTATAAAAGATGATAAATTGATTATAGCGAAAAATTTGAAAACGGAAGATTATTGACAAAAGTAAAGAAAGAATATTGACAAGGAAAGGAAAAGAGAAACAACCAGCTAAGTTATTTAAGAAACACTCCCAGCCAACGGAGAAACCAAAAAACTATTAAGCCACAACATCCCGAAATTGAAATCGGGCTTTTAATTGAATTGCTATTAGCCATAAGAAATACAAAATGGGATATAATAGGCTTAAGCGAAGTAAGAAAAATGGGTGACTGTATACAAGAGTTTGAAGACTATATATTGCATTACAAAGGCGAAACAAAAGGTAGACATGGTGTAGGGTTTATAATTAAAAAACATTTAAAAGACTGTATAGAAGAGATTGAAGCTATTTCTGAAAAAATAACAGTACTAAACTTGAAGTTACCCGCACACAAAGAAAAAATTACCATAATCCAAGTTTATTCGCCTACCGAAACAGCCAAAATTGAAGATATAAATAAATTTTACGAAAACATTAACACAACAAATCAGAATCACGCTTACAAAAATCTTGTGATAACAATTTGAAGAACAAATTATCCAATCGGGTGGAGTTAAAAGGCCATAAAAATTTTAATGGATAAAAAGACTGGATACCAAGTATGAAAAACAAAACAGGCTCAGTGTCAACAAAACGGCCAGACATAATGAACACCGCAACAAAGTTCTACAAAGATTTATACACAAAGTCTAAAGCTGCTGATGAAGCGTCGTTTACTATCTTAGATGACCAGACAGAGGTGCCACTTATCCTAAAAGATAAAGTTCTTCAAGCTATTGAATCACTAAAAAAGGATAAAGCACCAGGTGCCGACAGGATAAAAAAGGAACTTTTACTTGCTATGGAAAACATCATAGCGCCATCACTTACTTTGATCTTTAATGAAATAACAAAAACAGAGACAATACCCACCCAGTGGACAACCTCTACAATTATATTAATTCACAAAAAGGGAGATAGAAGCGATGTTAATAACTATAGACCAATTAATTTAATGTCTAATATTTATAAAACATTTTCAAAAATTATTTTAAACCGCTTAACCAAGATACTAGATGAAAATCAACCCAGAGAACAGGCAGGCTTCAGGAGCAGTTACTCAGTGCTGGACCATGTGCATGCGGTCAGGCAGATATTTGAAAAATATAAGGAATATGGGTTACCGCCTTACTGCTGTTTTGTAGACTACTCTAAAGCTTTTGATTCATTGGAACACAAATACATCTGGACTGCCTTAAAAAGCAAGGAGTTGCAGAAAAATATATAAGAATTATTAAAAACATATACACTGGCAGTACTGCAAAAATCAAGCTGGAAAGAGAGGGTGAGCCCATAAATATTGAGAGAGGAGTGAGGCAGGGGGACCCGCTCTCACCTAAGGTTTTTACAGCAGTCTTAGAGGATGTCTTCAGGCAATTTGATTGGAAAGACTTTGGTCTCAAAATAAATGGTGTGTATATTACAAACTCACCATTTGCGGATGACATAATCTTATTTGCAAAGTTAGCCAAAGAACTGCAAGGAATGTTGCTAGATCTGGACACATGCAGTAAAAGCGTTGGCCTTAATATGAATATGTCCAAAACTAAAGCCATGACCAACAGAGCCCAAGAACCAATTAAAATAAACAACACAGAAATAGAATATGTAGCAGAATATACATATCTAGGGCAAATTATCACCACAGACAACATATCTAGCAAAGAAATTGAAATGCGTGTAGGCCATGCATGGAACAAATATCGGTCTTACAAGGAAATAATGAAAGACAATCATATCAATGCGGCTCTTAAAGGCAAACTCTTTAATACCAGTATCCTCCCTATACTAACTTACGGCTGCCAGACATGGGCTTTAACAAAATCCCAGCAAACTAAACTACAAACCTGCCAGAGAGCTATGGAAAGGAGCATGGTGAACAAAAAAAGGCTAGACAAGGTACAACATAAGCTCATCAGGAAAACAACGAAGGCTGAAGATGTGGTCACAAAACTTAGACGGCTACGAAACTTAGTGGAAGTGGGCAGGACATCTAATAAGGGGAAAAGAAAAATGAGATGGCACAAGAAGAAAGGAAACCATAATTATTTCTATTGCTTGCTTGAATATTATACATTATTAAATAAAATTACTTTACGGAGTTTATCGCGTTTATTTTACATTTTAAATACCCGACGTTTCAAAATTTTCCAGCGGCCGTGGTCACGGGGTAGACTGAGATGTCATGCGTCTTGTTGCCAGTGCTGAGGCAGGGGTTTCAGATCTTAATTTTTATTAATTATTTTTAGTCTGTACTCCGACCTATGCAATATGAACTGATTTTATCTTTACAGCCAGCAGTGGTATTATGCTTGGGGTTAAATTTTAATTTATTAATTATGGATCCCAAGCAGTGGTAGAACCAACCATCTTCTCATTGAAATTTGGATGTTTCTAATCTCAATAGCCTCACGGATCATCCTTGGTAGGAATTACAAAACCATTTTGTTAGCGAGGTAAAACATCTACATCTTGCTGACAATGAAACTATGGTTAGTTTTGATGTTCAATCTTTGTTTACATCTTTACATATAGAAGATTGCATCAATATTGTAACAAGAAAGTTAGAGGAAAATAACATCTCAATAGAATATGCATTTTTACTAAAACATTGCTTAACATCTGGCTATTTATTGTGGAAAGATGAGTTCTACATGCAGATGGATGGTGTAGCGATGGGTTGCCCGGTGTCTCCTATTGTTGCTGACATTTTTATGGAAGACTTTGAGGAGAAGGCCCTACTCACTGCTCCCATTCATCCAAGATTTTATAAGCGCTATGTAGATGATACATTTACCATCTTACCATATGATAAAATAAATGCATTTTTAAACCACCTTAACTCCATTAATTCAAAATACAGTTTACTATGGAGTTAGAAAATAATAATTCTTTAGCTTTTCTTGATGTTTTAATTATTCGCAATCCTGATAACACCTTGAGCCATACTGTGTATAGGAAACCAACCCATACAAATAAATATTTAAATGGCAATTCACACCACCATCCATCCCAGTTAGCTACCGTGGGCAAATCTTTGTTTCAGAGAGCACGAGGGATCTGTGATGATGAACACCTGGCGGCTGAGCTACACCATGTTAAGCAAGTACTGCGAGACAACAAGCTTGCTGCGCCACGGCAGCGTCACAGTGACCGAGTGAAGGCAGCCACAGTGGAGCGAGTACCTGCTGTTCTACCTTTTGTGAGAGGCGTAACTGACAAGATTGGCTACATTTTGAGGCGGGCTTCAATCAAAACTTATTTCAAGCCGCTGAAGAAGATTGGTCAATTCCTACCACCTGTCAAGTGCAATATTCCTCTACAAGATCCAGGAGTGTACAAGCTAGATTGTGACTGCGGCCTCTCTTATATTGGACAAACAAAGATAAAACATAAAAGACCCAACAAGTCGGCAGTGTGTGACCATACCTTAAATCACCCAAACCATTACATCAGATTTGATCGACCACAAATCCTCGCTAAAGAACACCGATTCCTACCAAGGATGATCCGTGAGGCTATTGAGATTAGAAAACATCCAAATTTCAATAGAGAAGATGGTTGGGTTCTACCACCTGCTTGGGACCCCATAATTAATAAATTAAAATTTAAAACCAAGCATAATACCACTGCTGGCTCTTATGATAAAACCAGTTCATTTTGCATAAGTCGGAGAGTACAGAATAAAAATAATTAATTACAATTAAGAGCTGGAAACCCCGCTTCAGCACTGGCAACAAGACGCATGACATCTCAGTCTACCCCGTGACCACGGCCGCTGGAGAGTGTTCGAAACGTCGGTAACGAAAGAGTTGTATCCGTCTAAAGCGGGCAGTGATTGAGTATTACGAAGCCAACACTCTGAAAGGACTGATACATCCCATCGTATATTTGTTCTGACAACCATAGAAATAAAGTCAGGGAAATTATGAGAAACACTTCTAATGTTTTGACATAACACATTAAGCGACGAATTTAAGTTAGTACTAACTTTCCAGCAATCCTCAACATCACACAGGACAGATTCTGCTACAGAGATGATATCTAGTTCGTTACTTATTTCTTTTGTATTATTGAATTTTAAATATAAAAAGTGTGTTGTTCTTAGCAACAGATGTGCAGAAAATACAAATTTATTTAAAATATAATTATAGCAAGTATTGCTACAGTGTAACAGATGTCTTTGGACACTTATTTTTATATTGTGGATAACCCATTTGAGCGAAATAGAATAAATTGGACTATAAAAGCTAGATATCTCAATAAGCATAATGAATAAAACTGTCACAAAAGTTGGACGAAATTCAATGTGTAGCTGTATTTGGAAATTAAATTGTTGTGTTATTGAATTGTGTGAAAGTGTGTAAAGTTTGATGTGCGGCACAGTTGTATAAAATAAAAATAATTTAAAACAAAACAGAACAAAACATAATATGGAAAAGTTGTAAAAAATAAAGGTGTATATAGTAGACGCCTTTTCAAAAATAATAGACATGTCGCGTACTAGTCATTTGTTGCTATGTAGTTTTATAAGGTCTCTTCATTATCTAGGCGTATATATCTATCGCCATCAGATTTTCTTAAATAAATCTTGCCTCTGGCCGACCAACAATATGAAAAGTTGTTATTTCGAGCGAAGTCTCGGCTATATAGAACAATTTCTTCGTTTTTTGTGTTAAGCTTTCTGTTATATACATTGGTGCCGGAGTGCCTGGAAACTGGAGATGTGACGAGTTAAATTCATTGCAGAATACTTTCTTTTAATATTACATAGTTAAATTCAACAATCACAGTAGACTCATTGTTTTTATTATTGTTGTATCTAAAAATATCACGTATATGTGATGGCTGCAGATCAGTTCCGAGTTGTTGACCAATTTTAAGCATACAATTCACAAGGTCACCCTTAGATTCGTCATTTTTCTTTGGGATATTTTTAACTTCCAAGCACGCCATCTTCATGCGGTTATCCATGTTTTCTAGTTTAGTCTCTAAAAATTGTATATATTCAAGATTTTTCGTTTTCTCCACTTCCAGACTTTGTAATTTAACAATAATTTCATCATGCTTATCAGATATGACTTCTTGGGATTTTCGAATATCGTCGTTTTGTTATTTAATCTCGCTTATAATCGCTTGTAACGTAGAGAGTTTAGTCGTAAACAAAGATAATATTTCCGATTTAAACGCTTTAAATTCTTCATTATAATCAACAAGTTCACGTTTCGCTATTTCTACACGTAACATTTCAGTTGAAGTTTTGCGCGAATCCGACTCATAATTAGAAGTATGCAATTCTTTAGTGGGGGTACGTTTGAGCGGCATTTTTAATTGTATCGGCGGTAGATATCAGCACGTGTATGACGCTTCTAAACTGTTTAGCTTTGCTTGTACGCAGTTACCAGGAGCGAAGCAAAGTATGAAAGGGTAAACAGACCAGTATGCCCGATGGGCCGCTTGAGGGGGCGGAGCTTAGCGATGATTGACAGGTGAGTTACTGGGCTGTCAGCAGAATTTATAATTCAATGCTTGTCAAGCGTTGCGCCTGGTACTCCTCCTAGTACTAGCTGTTATGCACTCCTATTATTCGAGATCAATTAGGTAAATTTTACAAACTTTCTAATTTATAAGACAATCCGTAAACACGTGTGCTCTGAACAGAGGTCCGAGGGGAAGGGAAAATTACATGTTTACGTGTAAAAACCACATACTTCATTGTCAAAACTAAGTTCTCAAAATGTAAATTAATTTATTTTGAGGATTATTGTCAACATAATGTTTGTCGTAAGTTGAAACAATCCCTTGTCCCAAACATTTTGCACTACTTATTAGTTGTAAATTAGTCAGAGTGTTCAAGTTAAAAATTAAAAGTTTAATTTTTTTATAGTTACTAAATACTAAATTTCTTATAATTATATATTTCTTTCATCTATACTGATTGCTTTTACTAGTCCGAATTTAGTTTACCGATATTGTTTTCAGATGTAGCATATATTATTCTGTTCCATAATATTCTCCTCTCGTTTCCAAAGGTGGCAGTTGGAACATCAAAGTTGGAGCTGCTGTTCAATGGGAAGAACGAACATTAAATGAAAAAAATATATGAATAAGTCCAACACAGTATGTTTTTACCTTAATTATATTTATTAATTACGCCAATATGTAGAAAAAATATAGCATAAATTATGTAAAAATGTACAAGAGAATACATCCTCCAATTACACTTATTTCATAAATGTAAGTCTTGAGCAGTTTATTAAAAGCTCTATTATGTATGTATAAAAAACTTAGTAATAATAACTGAAATGTTAATAAACAACAGATCTCATTTTTGTGAGTTGTAATGTAATAAAAAAATCTTATTTAAGAGTGGCAAATTCATTTCAGTCCTCTTCTGGGGCCATCCATAACACATTCTATGCCAAGATTTCTATCTTATTACGTTCTTGTCACAGCTATTTAGGAAGAAAGAAAATGTAATACATTTTCTATTGATTATTTTAACTCTATGCCTTTCAATATATTATTTATTCTCTATTGTTATATTCTTAAGTTTACACCAGAAGAGTTTTCAAATGTTTAGAGTTGTTTGCCCGCAGGATTTGAATCAACAACCTTCAGTTAATAAAGCAAGGGCCAATACCGTTAGGCCATGGAGGCGGTCTCTTCCCCATAACTTGTGATATTATTTAAGTCCCTCTTTCTAAACTTTACACATTAATAGTTATTGTCATATTACATCAAAACATTACTTTGCACCATAGAAACATTAAATTTAAGTATATAATGAATTTTCAACAAAATTCTCAAACAAACTTTGCTGGAATGTTTTAAAAATGGAAGAACAATAATGAAGAGTTACCTTCTACACTGGTTTAAAAGCTTAATTCACTTTTCAACCTTTCCCAAGGAACTAACAAAAATAATAAGCTTTATTCTAAGCATATGGCAAGTCGAGGCCGAGTCTTGCCAGGGGCAGTGTGAGGGCGACTCCGAGCAGTTGTCGGTCGTATGTGCCGCGGCTCCCACCTACAAATATTAGAAAGAGTAATTAGACATTAAACAATAATAACCAAATTATATGTATGTGCACTAAACGGCATGTGACATGCTTGCATGTGTGGCATGCATTGTGAGGTAAATGCAGAATCTTATGAAAACAAAAGTTTCAACTACTTTTACGGTCAGTGTATTATTCACCTAGAGAATTGGTTAATAATATATTATTTTCATTCAAGTAATACTGGTTAATTAATAGATATAATCCATTTTTGATTTTAGGTAATTACCATTCAATATTTTACTCTCTCTCTCTCTCATCAGCCTGTTTTAGTCCACTGCTGGACATAGGCCTCCCCTAATACACCCTATCCATCAGGGTTTTGGACCGACTTTTTACATGCCTATCCAACGCATGGATCATCTTACTTTCAGACAATTGGGTGATCAGCAATGCCTAACCAACTAGCAAACAACAATGGAAATTTGTTGAGTCCGCAGAATCGAACCTACGACCTCCGGTTTCTAAAGCACACGCCCATACCACTAGGCTATGGAGGCAGTTAGTTATAATAAAGCTATTGCAGCTTGCAAAGGGGGACACAGTATTGTTAGAATAATAACTTGGCCTTTTCTCACTCCTTTACAGCCAAAGCCTGCCCTGGCAACTAACAAGAAACTTGTTGTACTTAGTTGTTATACATCAGTATGCTTCCGAAACTTTGTTGTAAGGTCTTGCGCTTTTGACAGCGGACGTCGTTTCCTAATAAGTTAAGGAAATATGGACTGATCACCAGATTGTCTGCAAAGTAAGATGCTCCAGACGAAGAAAGAAGAAAAGGAATGGAATTTACCTAAAAATAGACCAATATATACTCATTTGACCCCGAACCACTGTTGCCTGTTTGACATCATACTTAGTCCCCGTAATCCATGTATTATTTTGCCTAGGTGGCTTTGATTCCAGCCCCATCGGTTCAGATAGAGATGGACATAGATACCCCATGGAGTGCAGCTCGCTGGTGAGGGCCTCCAGGGAGCAGCAGCCCGCGGAGGCCGAGAGCTGCCTCGCCGCGCCCTCTGATCATCATTTATATTTATTTATCATGTGGACAGGATTAAAATTAAAAATACACATGTGTGGCTTATGGTAAATGATACGCCTAGCCCATAAGAAATACATATGTATATTTACTCAGTAATTACTCTGTCTACCGGAAGATAGTACTGTTTAAATACCAGTTTGCAGCAGAATTAGCCATCGGTTCTCAGAAAGGAGACAAAGACAAAGTTCAAGTCCCTTAATTATTGATTATCAAGATATAATTCTCATAATTTGGCCTGATCATTACAATATTTAATTGAAAATAAGAATCTTAAAAGTAAATAGCCCACTGCTGCTAGGTAGATATGTATGCATTATAATTTAATAAATGCCTTAATACAAAACTTTAATGAATAATTTTTCTACTTCAATGTTATTTGCCGATCTCATTGGCAATTTATTAAATGCTGCAAGCAGAAGATAAAAGCTAATATAGTAATAACATACTGTGCATGTACAAAGAGCGCATGTAGCCACAGGGCTGATCGCGGCCCCTGGTACTCGGACACACTGACAGTCCCCACTAACTAGAAAAAATTTATATACATATTAGGTTGATTAGTTGAGATACAGGATACATTCTAGTTCAAGAATCAACCCACCATAATCTATCTGATATATATTTATTATTGTAATTTTGTTCTCTTTTTTATTTTCTAAAATCTGTAAGATTATGGTGGGAAACAAATCATTTTTATTAATATAAAAGCATGAGAATGCATAATAAGCAATCATTCAATTCAATACTGTAAGGAAAGATCAACTATGACTATAAGTAAAATTAGTGGAACTACCTTTGTGTGCACCGGCTGGTTGGGCTTGGAGACTTGGTGCAGCATCACTTTCACAGGCACCTGCTCCGAAGGTCCCTCAAGCCCAAGCGGGCCTCTTGCTTCTGCTACTAATCCAAATTGCTCTACCCGCATTCTCTGTTAACAATTAAAAGACAAGTGTAATTGGAACACTTGTATTAGTACTATAAAATTATTAATGTTACAATATGACAATATATGGAATGACTATATAAATAATTAATTAGTTTATAACATTAAAGTAACTGTTTTAAAATATGCTTAAAATTGCTTTTGGCAAAAATTATTAAATAAACTAAAAAAAATCAAATAAATTAACTATTATTTACTTAAAACAAAACAAAAAGCAATTTTTTGTTTTATATTTGTACCTGTTTGTGTGTAGAAACGAAGAATAATGGCAATTGAAACACAGCAGCCACAAAAGCAGCCACTGCTGGCACAAGGATGGCATGCCCAGGAGGATGCTCCAAAAGATGAACCAAGCACCTGCCAACAGAACCGCTTCCAGTGTCAACTGATTCAGCCAAACATTAGTTAGTAACTTATTCCTGGCAAATAAGATCAGAAATCTATACACTCTATTCAAACTTTAACAAAGAAAATTCCATTTAGTTCTGATTCAATTCCTTCTGCAATATTTCAATTTTTTCCTAGCAAAAAGGTTATATTTGGACACAGTTAAATATGTTTACATAGATTCCACACCTCTTTTGCCTGTTTATTAGTGAATCAGGGCCATGTGCAATACAAGTGCTATTTAACAAATATGAGTATAGACTTGTTGGCTCTTATTAACTTTGATGTCAGACTTTGATTAGTGTACTTTTATATACATCATAAAACAGCCTCCGTAGCCTAGTGGTATGGGCGTGTGCTATAGAAACCAGAAGTCATGGTTTGAATCCTGCGGGGACTCAACAAATTTTCATTGTTGTTTCCTTGTTGGTTAGGGCAATTTGGGCCGATCACCCAATTTTCTGAAAAGCAAGATGATCAATGCGTCGCATGGCATGTAAAAAGTTGGTCCACCCACCAACCTGCATTGGACCAGGGTGGTGGGATACTGTCCAAAACCGCCTAATGGGTAGGGTGGGTGTATTAGGGGGGGCCTATGTCCAGCAGTGGACTATCACAGGCTAATGATGAATGCAGTTAATTCCTTAAGGTTCTTTTAACCTTCCTACAAATGTGAAAATAAAATGTCATAGGTATGGTTTCATTTTAAATAAGACGCATTCTATTCGTCCAGAGGCAGTTGGAAAAAATTTTTTTCGCAAACCCTACCAGATTTATCATCCAAATAATTCTAAATTGGCTTGAAATTTACTGTACTTCAGGTCAAGATCCAAATTTTTGTTGTTTCACCAACCTCGGAATAATACATAAATTAAAAGAAATCAGAAATGTTGTTAACCTCTTGAAATAAGAAGTAAGTGAACGCCCTCCACTGATATGATAAAAGTCCATTCTGTATCAATTCAGCCCGTTGGATCGCATCCTCTTCTCGCGCTTGTCTGATTATTATTTCACACTGCATTATATTAGTTACTTTTTTATTTTGCCCTTCTAGACCATTATAGTATTAAAAACATACAAATAAATTCATAAACATCAGATTATAATAAACAAGTTTTTCCTTATTTTTAAAGTTTCCCTTGGTTTCCTGGTAATAAGATTTCGAAAACAATAACAACCTACATTGTTTTTTTTAATTTATACCTAATGGGAAAGGCAAAGGACTTTAGTCCATACAGCCAGGTCTTGTTCCAATAACAACCTACAGTGACACTTGACAGTAGAATTTATTGTTATTGTTACTATCAATATCAGTCAGTCAGAATTTCTTTAAATAAGTACCAGTTTCAAAACTTATTAAAATATCGTCGATTAAATAGAATAATTATATATTCAAAAATTTTAAGAATATTACATTTTTAAATATAATTATAATTTAACTTAATATAAAAACTCTAAATGCTTGTCTTGTACAAAAATTTTATTTTAATGATGCCATTTTTCTATTTAACCGACGATGTATTATTAGTATTATGTGAACTATTCTATTACGCATTACACTTTTGTTAGAAAATAAAAGTAATTTAAATGGGGTCTGTTTGTAACATCGTTTTCTAATAGCTGCAATGTGATTTATAACCGATACCCATAATGAAACAACGTTTTGTAAAATTTTTGTCTCATATTGTTCTGGTTTATCTCTAGAATGGCTGGTCCGATTTTGACGGAAGAATTCTTTTACTGGAAGATAGCTGATGTAACTGGGATTAACTAAGGCTTTTTTTTTAGAAAATATTTTGTTTTTATAAATACTACCACGTGGACAAAATCGCAGACAGTAGCTAGTTTATTGTCAGAAGATAACATATATAGGATTTTTTTATAATTGATTGTGTCATTCGTGCTTAAAGTCAGATGACACCAATACCACGTCGCTTAACCAGTTTTAGTTTACATTGCAAATTGAATAATTTTGAAAGCAAAAAGCAAACAATAAAAAATATTTAAACTGTATTTACAAATCAAAGGTCGATATGGAAGTAACACTTGAGATAACAACATTATTGCTTAAGCTTTGTTAATTTAACCAAATAATTAAAATGTAATTAAGATGTGCCCGTTTATAAATTGTCTATTTTTTCATTTATTAAGTACTGAAAGATACGGAATTAAAGAAAATTAAAATCACAATTGGTTGGACACGCTAAAATCTACAATTTGGTATATCTACTTAATTAAATTTTAATGTTTAAATTATTAATAGGCTTTTATTATATTACAGATCAGCGCACTATATAGGAGAAATTATATCATCATCATAATCAGCCTTTATCAGTCCACTGCTGGACATAGGCCTTTTTAAGTGAACGCCAAGACGGCAGATCCCCTGCTACTCGCTGCCAACTTGAACCGGCTACGGCACGGAGATCCATCCACCTGGTCGGGGTTGACAAACTCCGTTTCCCTAAACGTGGCCTCCCTCAAGAACCTTATGGGCCCATCGGCCATCCGTTCTTCGGACCACGTGGACCCCTGCCACTTCGACGAGCTAATCCGTTGCGCTATGTCGGTAACTTTCGTTCTCTTCGATGAATTCATTATGAATCTATCCATAGAGACTCCGACATAGCGCGTTCCATAACAAGTTGAGCTACGGCAAACTTTTGGACCAGTCCAATAGTCAGAGCCACGTTGCTTCCCTGTGGTCTTACGGGGTACGCATTGGTTAAAGACTTGTCTTTAAACTCTGCGTATCGCAACGTAAATGTGGTGTAACTTCCTGAATGCTTAGCCAACTGAATCCTCTATCGGCTTCCCCTCCGAGCTGTGTCTTCCAACTGCAATATGCCGAGGTAGCCATATTCATCGACACTTCGAGGTAATACCATCGACATTAACCGGACTCAGGAGAACGTTTCGTTGGACATAACTTTCCTCTTGTCCAAGTTCATCCTTAGTCCGACTTACGTCCGTTTATTTAAGCCACAACATTTTAACCAAGCCTTAACGACTCGGCCAATATGACGGTATCGTCAGCGAAACAAAGGTGTGAAAGGACTCCCGGTTAATGTTTATTCACGCCAGTTCAGTCTAGGTCTAAAGACGTCTTCCAATGCATTAGTGAACGAGTTTCGAGGATCCTCCTATCTTACTCCTCGATGCATGGAATTGGTGCGTTTGACCCCCGGAATCGGAACGGACATAAACGCAGCACAGACCTTTCAACACCTCGACGTATTGATAATCGACCTGAGATCGTTGAAAGCTTCCAAAACAGCCCAGGTTGCTACAGAGTCAAAAGCTTTCTCATAGTCCACAAAGGCAGGCACAGTGGCTGATTGTACTCTTAGGTCTTTTTGTATAACGCCTTATGGTGAAGATGTGGTCATGGTATAAATCCTTTGGAAACCCAGCCTGCTCCGGTGGCTGGAATCCATCAAACTTGTTGGTGAGGTGATTCGTCATGACTCTGAGAACAGTTGTATATGTGGCTCAAAAGTGAGATCGGTCGGTAATTTTAAGCAGGGTTTGTCACCCTTCTAATAAGCAGAACGACCTCACTTTCCTACCACCCTTGGGAAGAATTACCCTGTTGAAGAAGGTCGAACCTCCGTAACTCACCTAAAACAGGGTTATCCTCTGCTTTAAGAGCTCGTAGTAACTCCATCCTTTCCGGAGCTTTTCCCCCTGAGGCTTAAGGCCAGACTACCTCATCAATGCTGACTGTGGAAGCTCACCCGAAGATGCCGAGTCAGACTGGCACGTGGATCGTTACCCCGATTATCGGTTGAGGAGTCTGTGACGCGTACAATTTGCAACAGAAATCCTCGATATCTGATGGATCTCGAACTTTGAAGAAACAATCTCCAGAACAGTTCCTAAGCTTCGACAGATGGCTTCCGACTTCTCCACAAAAACCGTTATCGTAGCCAGGTCAAGTTTTGTGGCGATCTGAGCCGGGTTCTGGCACTCATTGTCCACGTAACCATGGCCGCTACCGTGGCCAGGAATAGTGAATACTGAAACTAGGGCCGTTGCCCCTAACGTCCATTAAAAGTTGCTAATAATTGCCCACCGGAGCAGGCGGATTGGCATGACTGATTGCACCTGTACTGCGGATCTCCACTCCCAAAGTAAGGCAGCTCCGCAGTCAAGTGGCGATGGGGTCGTCACATCCCTACACCACGAACGAATTATATATATATATATAATTATATATATATATATATATACAATATTATAGATATCTGCCGCAAAGGGCGTGTAGGGAATACTGCTGTGTTCCGTTTGAAATGCACCGTAGCCAACAATTTACTGAAGGAGACGTAAAATCTTGGCTCGCGGCGGGCAGCCGGTTGATATTGCCGATAAGCGTCGACTACTGCTTCACATCAGGTGGGCCGACTGTTCGTCTACCTTCAAAAACGATAAAAAAATAAATACCAAAATAACATTTTTACAATTTTGGTATTATCTGTTCTGTTTGGTCACTTATACTGAGATGGCTCAAATAACAAGGGTATATAAAGCTGTATCTTCCGTTTTATTGTACTTTCCGTGGAAGCTAAATTAAGTAGAAACTATCTTTTATTTATTAAGTTTATGGAGATGATGATGGCAGATGGACTTCTCTAAAAAGGGGACCTACTACCTCTAGACACTCCACATATATAGCGTTTATAATCTGTTGGTTAATAAGAAGCGGTTAAGGTATTGTTTCCTTAAATATATTGTATTAATTTGTGTATAAGAATACACACTTATAAAAGAATAAAATAACTAATTACGAGAACTTAATACAGAGACTAATTTTTAGCTTTTTTCAGTATCCGTTAAACAACTAGGAAAACCCCGTTCGGGTGATAAGACGCGAAAGATATTGTTGTAACAAAAATATTTATACAGTTTTAATTGCGTCGTTGTACTATTCGGGTGGAATTATTAATTTAGTTTAATAACCAAGAAGAAATATAGATTTCGAAAACGTCAAGGTGAGTTTACCTATTTATATACCTACCCATATTATTTAATTATCTCTTTTACTGCAATTCGTTCTGTATTAAAAAGTTATATTTACTTTAGTTACCGCTACCAACAGTAATTAGATATATATATATAGTGTTTAAACATTTATGCATATAACTTTCCTATTTTAATTAATTTAACCTTTTGATAGTCAAAATTTAAAAATATTGGTTTTATGAACTGTTTGTAATATATCTCCATGTCCTTATTAAAAAAAAGTTTTTCTTAACGTTACAAACACTTAATTCTATTTATTGTATTATTCATGTTTGTATAAGTTACGTTACCTAGCGTCTAGGCGCTTCGATTTATCTTTTTTTTCATCGAAATCGTTTAACGGTTTGAAATTTTGCCAGCTTGCGGTATTAGTTTATTAACGGAAATTACCCGACAACATTGAATTTAGATCAACTTTCACTCTATTGTGATGTGTCAATAACAAATTATTTTAGTGCAAGTACAACTTTTAAAACCATCCCTTGCTTTACCCTATGTTTGTTCATCATCATCATTTTTATTATCAGCCTGTGTTAGTATACCGCTGGACAAGGCCTTCCTAAGCACCTCTCTCCATTAGGGGTTCGTGGACGTTTCCATAACGCTAGTCCATTGCAGGTGATGGGTGGACCTAATTTTATTGCCCATCCAGCGCATGGATCTTTTCTTTTAGACAATTGGGTGATCGGAATGTTATAACCACGGTCGGTACGAGTTCCGTTCTTAATTTCTGCAACCTTGGCTTTTTACAGGTTCAGCCAGTCATATTGGGCCTATTAAGTCAAAATTTTATATATTAAATTTACTTTATCGGTTTTTGCGTTAAATTTTTATTCAAATTACCGACGTTTCGGACACTTAAGCTCTCGGCATAATACTTGAACGTTTATTCGGCCTAAATTGATACAACGATAGATTATTAACATGTTTAAAACCACAGAGACTTTTACCTGCCTTTCTGGAGCATAGTTCATCATAATTCATCTTAACTTTTTAGCCAATCCGGTGATCAGCCCGCATTGTCCTAATTAACTATGAAACAATAATAAAAGGTTGTTGCGTCCCCCCGGGACTCGAACCACCGACCTCCGGTTTCTAAAGCGCAAATCCATGCCAGTAAGCTACGGTGGCAGTTGAAATACTTAATCAGTTGTTGACCAGCCAACACTTGATTTGAAATAATAACACTAAAACATTAAGTGCCAAGCTTATATTACAAAATAAAAAATGAGAAAAAGATAACAATGTTAATAAATATATTTTACAGTGGAACAACAAACTGTTACAGCATTCTGTGGGAGGCCTATGCCCAGCTGTGGACTAACACAGGCTGATGATGATGATGATAATGATTTTATCCCTTATGTGATTAAACTATAAATACTAACGTCTGACTTCGTTTTTGACCGACTTCCCAAAAGATGGAGGTACTCAATTCGGTGCGTACGTTTTTATTATATCAGTACTAGATTTGCTACACACTACAATTTTTCAAGAAAACACTACAACACGGATAAATAATAAACATCGTAGGCTTCGATTACGCATTAAGTCTTACGAGAGATGCTAGTTTAGTATCGAAAACCTCGTGTTCTTCGAATCGATCTCTATATCGCAGATGTGTTCACATCAAGAAGTTTCAATAAATAAAAGTAATTAATTATTCAAATGATGAATATTAATTAGGTCTATTTCATTTAGGTAACTCAGACTGACGCGTGTGACTAATCGCTGATGTGTTCTGTTATTTAGTTATATATGTTTAATGTGATATCTGTATAAAATTATATACAAACATATATTTATATTTCACACATATATATTTTTATTGAAATGCCTTCGTACCCATATTTCAACTGCATTGCTTAAAATTTAATTAAAACATCTTTAAAATTAAACATTGAAACGGTTATGTTACCTTTAATAAGAAAATTTTAGCCAACGTGCAGTTTTTTCTAATTTTATTTGAGTCCCATTTAACTTTATTTTTGTTAATCTCTTAAGAGCTTGAAATTAAATCGGACATGGTTATGATTTTCAACGCTGCGCTTTTTATTTCAAATTGCACATTGAGGCACTACCTTTTTATTCAGATTTCTGTCAAAAACAAGAAAAAATTAATAATATTGACGGGGTTTTTAGCTTTTGACCGGTTCTTCCTCAGGCAGGTTCTGTTAACGGGTCTACAATCACCAATTGATGTAAACTAGTACGGTGTATATATATTTATATATATACACGGCCACGGTAAGCGTCGCCACGTCAACAATTCGGTTTATAAGTGAGCCTATAGATGTTTCACATCAAAAATACTCACGCACTAACTATAAATCACTAGTATGTCAATTACATTTTTATTATACATATTTTAATATATTTTTAACGTGTATGGACGTGTGCTTTAGAAACCGGAGGTCGTAGGTTCGAATCCTGCGGGGACACAACAAATTTTCATTGTTGTTCTCCTAGTGGGTTAGGGCAATTTGGGCTGATCACCCAGTTGTCTGAAAAGTAAGATGATCCATGCGTCGGATGGGCATGTAAAAAGTCGGTCCACCCACCAACCCGCATTGGACCAGCGTGGTGGGATACGGTCCAAACCGCCCAATGGAAAGGGGTGTATTAGGGGAGTCCTATGTCCAGCAGTGGACTATCAAAGGCTGATGATGCATGATGCATTTTAATATATTTGACTTAGGCGGCAGTTTACCGATTGAACTCTAAGTGAGGCTTATACTAAAGGGTATTAACGATAAGAATTTTAAATAGCTCCTCAATAGATAAAATCTGTCCAGGGAATAGTTTAAAATTTATGTTACATAGTGTTTTATGTATATATGGATATGTATTACAAATTCAATTTTATATATATTCTTATATGTAGGTATGCATATATTATTATTTTTAGGATCATATGTATTTTTTTATTATTGTGTCTTAAACACACTAACCCGCATTGGACCAGCGTGATGGGATACGGTCCAAAAACCCCTGATGGAGAAGGCGTGCATTAAGGGGAGGCCTATGTCCAGCAGTGGACTAACACAGGCTGATGATGATGATGATGTATATTAAAGGCACTTTGTCTCATTTTGTCTGTGCACCCACAAAGCTAACTGCACTACCCCATAGGTTGCTGGTAGATAAAGACATAATAACACAAGAATAAAGCCTTTTTACGGACTAATCAAACAATAGACCAAGGCTATAAAAAGTATTCAACGAGCTTCTTAATATTAAAACATCATCAGTAGTGAAGATTTTTCACAAAGAATATTTATTTTCGATCTCTATGATTAAAGTATCAATGCAACGTAATAGTGGTTCAGTTGCATAAAATCAATAAATCTTATTTGAAATACAAAAATGTCGAAACGTATAAACATATTGCAAATAACTGCCAATATTCAAAATGGTCAAACGCGATAAGATAACATTATCCGGAACGCAGCCATCTTTTACGCTAATAGTACACGAGCAAAGTATATTAAACAATTTTACTACAACATTACGAGAAAACCCCGCATTTTTTTTTAATACTCTTTCACCTAGCCATTTTCCCAAGTAAATATAAATTATAATAACAGTTCTTACTCAGAGCGACTGGCATCTCACCTCCACAACCCAAAGGGTAAACTGCATTTTAAGAATGAATTATTTGTCGGTAAATTTGAAGGCTCTGACATATTAAAACGTCTGCCAAAGATGCTCTTGACAACCGGGACAAACTTAGACTTAGACGTCCAATGTACTATCATTCAAAACAATACTGTAACGACTGTGAGATCATTAAAGTGAAACAATTCAATAAAAAAAATGTTTTTATAAAGGCCAATTAAATAAATAAACAACATGATAAATAAGAAAAACAGAAAAAAAGCACTGAACATGCAATAAGGGCTGATTACTGATCGATTTCTTTTATCGATTAAATTCACTAATACACGAAAAAGTTAGCAAATCTTTTTAAATATAATCTTAATAGGAAATCTAACTACGCAGATAATTCCCCAAGTTGATTTTCCCCAACTAATATAAACGGAATTTAACGATCTCGTATCTATTGTGGGAAAGAGATGTAAAAACCATCGTGTGTTCAAAAACCAGCGGTTTTTACATCAACAAACGTCACGTATGCATGCTGCTCTTCGATTGGTGCTCCTTGTTTCACTTCGTTGTAGGAAACACATTGTTTAATTCTATTAATCTCCTTAATTTGATTTTAATTGTGTCGTTAATTAACTCGAGCAGTGGTTACATTTGTCGTCAGAAGAGAAACGTAACGAACGTTATACACAGTAGAAAAGATAACACTTATTTATTTTTGACCGACTTCCCAAAACAAGGAGGTACTCAATTTGGAGCGTATGTACATATATGCGTATGGAAATTACGACGTCAAAAATCACAACCTCGTGCGATTCAAATGCAAACGCTGGTTCAGCCTTAAAAAATAGACTCAAACTATGTTACACGTAATTGTGCTACTTGAATTGGCCTATAATAAAGACCGCGAGAGCATAATATACGTATGTTATGAGGGTATAAGGGTAACCCACAATAAGCATTTTAACGAACACATTTTTTAAAATTGCAATAAGGCATATTTAAAGCTTATTTAAGATAATTCACTTTAAGTTTACGTAAAATTTATTGCATTGAAAAAATATTCTTTGTAGATAAAATGTGTGATCGACATTTCGATTAAATGAGTACCTTATAAGATTTCAGAAATTTAAAATGCGATGGCAGAAATATTTAGGCAATTTTATTCAGAGAGAACGTTGTTGGCTGCTTATTGCGTAAAATATTATGCGCTACTTAAAGTAGGTCATATTGTTTTGTTAAAAATTTACTTGTTCATAAAATAAATGAATAATAATAATAACTATTGATATCCTATAAAAGTGCATCGTAAAATGCCACAGATCCTCTAGTCACTCTGAAACAGGACATTTTGTCTCGCTTTAAAATTAATATAACTTGTTATGGTGTCCTTCGAACCGGAAAAAAGTAGACATTAATACTTTCCCTAGTCGGTTTTCCGCATACAAGATAATTAGCACAATTGAATTTATCAACCGAGAGAATATTGAAAGAACAGTTAGTAGTTAAGAATAAATTTTAGGGATTTTAAAATCCACACAGAAGTAACCGATTCATCGATGGGTTTTTATTTTACACGCATTAGTTACCTATTGTCACGCAATATAAAATAATATACTATTCACGTGAAGTTAATTGTTAAACATATTAGTTTCTTATAGTAGTAAATATAAACGCATTAATATAATTTGTATGCTTTTTAAAACGACGTTGTTAAATATTTATAAGGTTTATTTGCTTAGCACAGTTCAAGAGACTAATATTATATAAAAAAATAAGATACAATTTGATTGAAATTGACAATATTTACGTTAAATACATCATAGGCCAAAACTTTTAAGCGTAAAAAGCTTGTTGTTAATTCCGCGCGCAAATAATGGTGCGGTGTTGAGGAGACATTGCGTACGCGCAAGCGAGACGGCTATCGCTCTCTCGCTCCCACTTTTTGCATCCGCGTTCAAATTCTTGCGGCTTGTACGTGTAGTAGCGAGTTGTTTTAAGTTCGGCGTGTACGTGTCGTTCTGTGAATTATTTATATTATTTGTTTATAGCGATCGGATATGTGTTTAAACAGTTAAAGTACATTAAGTGGGGCTCATTATTGCTTCGCGATACGCTAATTTTGTGACTGCATAGTGTATTGGTACTTCGAAGTGTTGTCATTGTTGGTAATCTTTGGTTGACGGTCGGAGGGCGGAGGCTGCTATCGGTGACCCCGCGCCCCCCTCTGTCCACTCGGAGTCATGTTATATGGTAATGTGTCAGTCTTTATGTTTTGTAAAAGTAAATATGAATACTTATGCCAAAAACAGGGCGTAAAATATCTCAATCTTGCTAGGAATCTCAAACTGCTAGCTTGCCTTACGCATATAAGTATCATTACGCATGTAAGTTTATGATATGTGGGACTCATGGTACATATGTATTTTTGCTTTGTACAGCTGTAACATATTTTCGCATGAAATGGAACAAAAAAAGTAGTGGCCTACGTTTTATGTGATATGAATTATTGATAAACCACGGTATGATTCAATGCGATGCGCATAATTCGCAGAAAGGGGAGTGAAACTGTGTCTGCGCGTACACTTATGCACTATAATGTCTCCTGTTTAGTTGGCACTCTAATATAGATCGACCGCCTTAGTCGGAATCGACTAGGAGGACATTATCATTGTTATCACACAAATATTAAGTTTCGATGACCCTCTTGGCGTAGTGGTTAGTGACGCTGACTGTTACGCAACAGGGTGTAGGTTTGATTCCCACCACGGGATCAATATTGTGCGATAAGCATAGTGTTTTTCTCGCGCATGGGTGTGTGTCTCTATATAAATTTAATATAAATTTATTCAAAAAACAAGTGTAAGTGTATGTATTTATCATGGCGTATTATTATACAACGTAATTTTTCGTTTAGCATGTGCATTTTTCTGTTTAGTAGTTAAGCACGCTAACAAGAGTTTCACGTCAAAATATACAATGCGAAAAATAAAAATAATGAAAACTGAAAAAATCACAATCGTTCACAAACGCTTGTCTGCAATCGTTATTTCTTGCACAATTGTCTCAGCGAAAATATTGACTGAGTTTTGGGACAAATGTTACCCTACTTTAAAAATCAGTTCATTGGAATATGTTACTGATTCTGAACAAACTACTTTTAGGTTACTATACGAAAAATCAACTTGTATATTTTTACCAGAAGATGTTGTGTTATTCATTTGACTTTATTGTAAACCAATAATTGTTGAACATAGTTCAAGTCTATCTCTTAAGGTTAAGCCAATGTTTGCAATTTAACCGCACGAGGTTGTGATTTTTGGTGCCCTATCTTTTTTCCCAAACATCTATTGATGTACTTATCAAAAAATTATTAAAAAAAATGGGACCAAATGGCAGATATATAATCATTCAAAAAAGGATTACCAAAATCGGAGCTTCAGGAATGGAGCAACGAGGTAACAAAAGAAAAAACACGCTGCTTCTTTTGGGGAGTCGAAAAGGTACATGTATATAACATGGGGATACATAACATAGTAATGCGAAAAATCTTAACGATGTAGTCGTTATTAAATATTTATGTACGCCATTAACAAATATTTATTCATAATAAATATTTAAACTATCCATAATAAATATTTGACTGCCTCCGTAGCCTAGTGGTATGTTCGAATCCTGCGGGGTTTCAACAAATTTTCAATGTTGTTTCCTATTGGTTAGGGCAATTTAGTCTGCCTTGTCAGAAAAGTGAGATGATCCATGCATCGGATTGGCATGTAAAAAGTCGGCTCCACCCACTAACCCGCATTGGACCAGCGTGGTGGGGTACGGTCAAAATCCTCTTATGGATAGGGGTGTATTAGGGGGGGGGCTATGTCCAGCAGTGGACTATCACTGGCTGATGATGTATGTAATACTTAAAAAAAATATGGTAATCCCATTTTTTTAGCTTTGTGTTAATTTAACACTAGTTAGTTTATTACATACATAATTAAATTGCAAAACGCTGCTGAAACCGGAACCAATACACTTAAATTTATATGTTCTACATAATTATACTTCTTTAAATGGTCTTTAACGCACGTTAATCGTTAATCCGCTACAATAAAAGTTAGCTTCGCTAAACGTTAAAGCGTTACATTTCGGAAGAATTAACGAAAGTTAACGTTAATCGTTAATCCGTTAATATGTGTAAAAGTGCATTTTTATATCGTTCCGTTAGTGGCTAGTGAACTTGTAAAACTTGTTGGTTTAGGTTCTGGAAGTTAAAAGGCCAGGAATAAAACAAAGTACTTGTATAATTCTTATGTGTAATTTAATCGTCGGGCATAAGGTGACATTCCCCTTAATGAATATTAACAAATTCTCGTCTGAAAGCGAAGCTCGTTTTGGTATGAATATGTCTTTAGCCGTAGAAAACAGACGTTCAACTGCAGCGCTTAAGGGGACTGCAACATTATATTTAATGAATAAATTTTTAAATATCCGTTGCCCGAGGAGTGAAGCATCGTTGAACGAGTCTTTTGATATCATGTCCAGCCACATTTTACCGAGACTTTGTGCTTTACTCTTTGTAGAGTTGGAGTTTTTGTTTTCTATAGATTGAGTAGCAGAACTGAAAAGTCTTTCCTCGTCATCATCGTTTTACTCGATATTGCTCCCACCGCCACTTAAACTATCTTTTTCAATTTTCACCGCTTCTTGTCCTAAGGCTTCTTCTTCTTTTTTCTATGCACTTTTTACTGTATCCACTCTTCTGCTGTCAGACGATTCCAGACATATCAACCGGAACTTTGGGTGAAATGCCGCGGCAAGAAGGCACTGTTCATCATTCATCATTGATCCTAACCTTTCTCTAAGCCATTTAATAATAACGGAAAAATATATCAAGTTTATTTTTGCTCCACGCGCTGCCACGCGCCGTCCGGAACATGTCGTTTGGTTTCATACTTGTAAATAGTAGCATTGTATTAACGGTTAACGGACTTCTGCATATTAACGGAAGTTAACGGGTCCGTTAACATTTTTGATAGTTAACTTAAAAGTTAATCTGTTAATCAAAACGTTAACGGTTAACGATTAAAGTTAATGCCAGCACTGACTTCAACAAGTCCGCGTGTTAAAATTCCATTCGGCATATTCAAAGCTCATTTGAGTAATGTGTGTAAGTTCTAGAAGCTAATGCATTTAAAAATATTCCTTCATGTACGCAAAACTTGTCATACATGACATTTTGATTATTCGGTCGTTTTTGGATTCGGTAGGTATTTCGGCGGAATATCGAATACCGATCACCTAATTATAAATAAAGACACATACGTTAGAACCGATTATATGCGTTCATTAAAAAGGTCCAAAACCCACTTATAGAAGGCGCGCATTTAGGGAGGCATGTGTCCAGCTGGGACTAACGAAGGCTGATGATGATGATGGATTCATTGCCATACTTCAATACTTAAGTAGGTAAATTTATCAGTGGTAAGTCGTTATGGAAAAAACAAGATTTACAGCATTTGTTGATATCAAACAGTTTTAGCTTCAGAAAATAACCAATCTCTAAATACGCTACTTTTGGAAGAAAAATGATAACTTAAGCAAATGGTCTTTTATATTGACGTTCTTCGGCCGACATTGCCGAATATTCGGTATTCGTCTAAATCACTATTCGTGGCAACTCTAGTACACATACGTCACAATTTAAATTCAACAATGTTAAAGTGCAGCTCTTATAGCTAATTGTTGTTAATTAACTGCATCCGTATTGCACTGACCGTGTCCACAATGCTTTCTATATTTAGGTTGCTCGCAGTCATATCTTCTTAGTCAAGTGGCGATGGCGATACATCGATATTAGCATAAATCAATCGATATCTATGGACATTAACATGATCCACTCGCTCGAAGCGGAACACTCATCGGTAAGGAATGTTTATTTTTGACTGCGGTACTTCGCTACAAGGTTTTTTATAGTAAATATACCAATAATTCATTCAGCATTGATGAGGTTAGCGTAGCTCTTAAGCAGCTCAAGAGGGAAGAGCTCCTGGAAAGGATGGAGTTACTACCGAGCTCCTTAAAGCAGGGGTAACCCGGTGTTAGGTGAGTTACGGAAGTTATTCGACACCGTTCTTGAACAGGGTAATTCTCCCAAGGTGTGGCTTGAAAGTGAGGTCGTTCTGTTTTTTAAGAAGGGTGACAATACCCTGCTTAAAAATTACCGTCCGATCTCACTTTGAGCCACATATACAAGCTTGATGACAAGCGATTCCAGCCACTGGAGCAGGCTGGGTTTCGCAGAGGTTTAGCACCATAGACACATCTTCACCATAAGGCCAATTGTCAAAGACCTATGAGTACAATCAGCCACTGTGCCTTGCCTTGTGGACTTGAGAAAGCTTTTGACTCTGCTAGCAACTGGGTGTTCGGAAGCTCTTCAACGATCTCAGGTCGATTATCAATACGTCGAGGTGTTGAAAGGTCGTGCTGCGTGTATGTCCGTTCCGATTCCGGGGGTCAACGCACCAATCCCATTGCATAGACGAGTAAGACAGGGGGATGTAATATCCCCGAAACTGTTCACTAATGCATTGGAAGACGTCTTTAAGACCCTAGACTGGACTGGCGTGACATAAACATTAACGGCGAGTCCCTTTCACACCTCCGTTTCGCTGACGATACCGTCATATTGGCCGAGTCGTTGGAGTGCTTGGTTGCAAATGTTGCACGGCTTAAATAAACGGACGTATGTCGGACTAAGGATGAACTTGGACAAGAGGAAAGTCATGTTCAACGAACACGTTCTCCCGAGTCCGGTTAATGTCGATGGTATTACTCTCGAAGTTGTCGATGAATATGTCTACCTCGGGCGCATATTGCAGTTGGGAAGACACAGCTTCGAGAGGGAAGCCGATAGGAGGATTCAGTTGGGCTGGGCAGCATTCAGGAAGCTACACCACATTCGTACGTTGCCGATACCGCAGAATTTAAAGACAAAAGTCTTTAACCAATGCGTACTCCACGTGAAGACCTACAGGAAAGAAACGTGGCCTCTGACTATTGGACTGGTCCATAAGTCTCTCTGTCGGATAAGATTCGTAATGAATTCATCCGACAGAGAACGAAAGTTACAGACATAGCGCAAAGGATTAGCTCGTTCAAGTGGCAGTGGGCCGGTTACGTGGTCCGAAGAACGGATGGCCGAGGGCCCCATAAGGTTCTGGGGTGGAGGCCACGTTTAGGGAAACGGGCTGTTGTTCAGCCCCTGACTGGTTGGGATGGCGATCTCCGTGCAGTAGCCGGTTCAAGTTGGCAGCGAGTAGCAGGGGATCGGCCGTCTTGGCGTTCATTTAAAAGGCCTGATGATAATACCAATAATACATTACATGAGTAAATTAATATTAAAGTATAACATTACTCATGTTTTTTGTTTCTTTAGCGATTATTAGACGATAATACTTGACCTCCATAATACGAAGATTGTATTCATTCCAGGTAAATGGATTAAAAGTCGGGATCAATAGTGTTTTTTCCGGTATTAGCTGCTGATGCTGATTATTTAAAAAGATAGTATAGGTTAAAGCTAATACAACGTGATATTTGCGTATTTATTGATATACGACAGTATTTCAGCAAATTTATGTATTGCTCGATTTTGATATGTGACAAACGGCAAAAATCCATGAAGTCTTTTAATAGAATAGAAATTAGTCTTATTTTAAGTATTTTTTTTCGTGTTTATTCAGTACCTCCTTGTTTTGAGAAGTCGGTCAAAAACCCGGCCTACAGTGGTAAGTTACGAACGACATTAATAGCTGTTTAATAACTGGAATCATTTGTGGCTGATGTTGATAATTGCTGTAACGTCAATGAATTATTTATATATGCTCGGTTGTCGAGGTCAAGTTTGGCAGTCATTGTAGGTTGTTAGTGCTGATTCGTTTTCGAACCCATCTATTTAATGCAGTCTTCCCTTTGAGTTGGGGAGGTCAGAGGAACTTCGTCCGCGTGGAATAGGAGAAATGTCCGCAAGGTATATTGAAATATACTGTGTAGTATAATATAAATGAGGTGCTTTTATTGGATATGCCTATCATTAGACACAATGTTTTATGGCTTTTGCTTTGCTGATGATGAATTTCCAAATTGACTTTTATCCCTATCTTTTCACATCACACACATCATCAGCCTGTGATAGTCCACTGCTGGATATAGGCCTCCCCTAATACACCCCTATCTATTAGGGGGTTTGGACTGTATCCCACCACGGTGGTTCAATGCGGGTTGGTGGGTGGACCGACTTTTTACATGCCCATCCGACGCATGGATCATCTTACTTTTCAGAAAATTGGGTGATCGGCCCAAATTGCCCTAACCAACTAGGAAACAACACTGAAAATTTGTTGAGTCCCCGCAGGATTCGAACCCACGACCTATTCTATCTTTTACCTCTAGTTTATCCCCGTACATTTTGAAAATACAAAATTGCCACAAAAACACCACTTAGGGCTCGTTTCGAGAATATACCAAATTGCATACAAATCGGTTCATTGCTTTATACAGTAAAGACGGACAGATAGACAGAGAGAGTTACTTTCGCATTTTTAATATTAGATTAGATTATTTTTATCATCATCATCATATCATCAGCCGGTGTTAGTCCACTGCTGCACATAGGCCTCCCCCAATGCACGCCTTCTCCATTATAGGGTTATTAGACCGTCTCCTTACCACGGTCGGTAGATTAAGTTATAAACTAAAAATCATGATCATTGACCTGATTCAATTTCTACTTAGAAATGTAATATTAATCGTTAGCAACGAACCAACAGAACCGGTAAGAATGAGGCCTTGACGAACGGCCGATTCGGTTTACTGCGGAGCTTCTTTCGCAATCAGTTACGAGACACGGATTCTATACGTTCGAAATAGCGTTCGGATTCGCGCAATAATATTGCATAACTTTATTCTCCTTTCGTACATTAACTTGCATTGTGCCTTAGCCTTTTTAACTGTTTTATATCATAAAATGTATTATAGATCTTTTTTCTTAATAATATTCCAGTTTTTAAAATGTCATAGCGAATATTTGGATAGGTTTTGTTTTAATAACTTATAAAAAGGCATTAAGAACGATGAGAACTAATTATTACAAGTACGGCACAGCTTCGCAAGTGTAAAATTGCTTTAAATTCTCTCATTGCTTTAAATATTGTTATATATGTGAATATTTATGCATGTTAATATATAAATTAATATTTGCACACATATATAAGCTTATAAGGTTTGTGTGCAATTGTTGTATTTTTAAAATAATTGCTTTATATTGGATTTATTTTATCTGTTAACCACCCTAAGATTAGCTGGTAGATGGCCTAAAAATAGCCTGCGCAAAGACATTTTTTTCTTTGTTTCCCGGACATGAGTGATCTGGGGCCTTTGTATGCTTTTTTTTATAATTTTTACTGTTTTGTTATTTGTGGCTAACTTTCTTTTCACATTTATGTCTTAATACAATTTTGTTCTCAATATTTAGTCTACAATTTCAGCAGTGCAGAAAGTTTAAATGAATAAATATATAAAATAATGAGAAGGTACATTATATCGTTACGAGACACTAATAGGTTTTCACTAATTTCATTTACAAAGTCGTTAAGCAGATATTATTTATAAATTTGGGTATAGTATAAAGTGCGATTTGCTCCGGGCCGATACGCTTAATGCCTATTTTAATGCAAATCACGCCGCCGCTCGAAAAACCGAAGAACGGTTATGGAACAAAGTAACGGCTCATTGTGGTCTTAGGCACGTTCGTCTACATGTCTACTTGCTCAAAAATTCTCTTTTTGTTGTTACATCCATAATAATATTATAAATGCGAAAGAAGAAACCGATATCGATAAAATACATACTTAGTAATGATTCCAAGAAAAGACATAAGTAGTTTATTGCTTGATATAGTTCTCGAAAGATTTTAAAACAGGGTATGAAAATTAATATAAAAATGGTCTCTGTTTAACATAAAACCATATTTGTTTTTGTCTAGAGACTCGACACGAGCTATAAGTGAAGTGTCTAACAATAAAGTGGTTTCAAACTGTACGGGCATGAACTATCGGTTGAAATGGGTGTGAAAGTCGAAATGGAAATTGGTCATCGTGGAAGAAATAGCTATAAAACTTTGTGACTAATGATAAGCACCTAGAATAAAGGCAAGGATACATTAATAGGTATATCATGCGGACGATTCTCTTATTCCACGCGAACGAAGTCGCGGATAACGGTTCATATTCATAATTTTCATACAGAATTCTACCAACTGTTGAATGGATGGATAAAAACATTGCAGAACCGAGGCTTGGTATTAGAAGTGCTAGTAACTGTGACACTATTTTTCAGGCAGTTTAACGACGATCATGGAAAATCGAATGACGGCTGACTATAGACTATCGACTTTAATATTAATCGACCTCCATTTTTATACAAATCTGTAATAATCCATTAACATAACCATTTATTTCTAAAAAGTATATCACATCATCAGTACCGTAATTGTCCACTGCTGGACATAGAGCCTCTATACACCTATCCATTAGGGTTTTGGACCTGTATCCACCAGCTGGTCCAATGCGGTTTGTGGTGGACTGACTTTTACATGCCCATCCGACGCATGGATCATCATTATTTTCAGACAATTGGGTGATCGGCCCAATTGCCCTAACCAACTAGGAAACAACAACGAAAATTTGTTGAGTCCGCAGAGATTCGAACCCGACCTCCGGTTTCAAAGCACACGCCCATTACCACTAGGCTAAGGAGGCAGTCATATAAAGTATATAAAACAAGATAATGCAATAATAACAATAAATAAACTTTAAATATTACATTGACAATGTTAACCGATTTGAATAACTGAATTCAAACATTATAATAAATAAGTTGTATAACAATGTAGCATCCTGTTCATCAGTGTTGCCATTGGTTGTTAAGTCCTCTGAGAAATTGCAGTATGTTATTCTGCTGTCACCCATGATCACCACTTTATTATCTACAGCCAAATAATAATTTTATTACACACAAAAAACGGTGGTTTAGCGTGTGTTGGTTATACACATTTTTTGGAGGTCTTACAGGGCGCCGTCTGTGGCGGTATCACCACGGTGGCTTTCTCTACTGCAAAGCAGTCGTGTGTAAGAAATACTGTGTTCCGGTTTAAAGGGCACCGTAGCCAGCTTATTTACTAGGTAATCGAGACGTAACACCCTATGTCTCACGTAGACAGCCCATTGGTATCGCCGATGTTGACCGCCGACGTCGGTGACCACTATCCATTTGGTAGCCCGACTGCTCGTCTACCTTCGTAAGTAATAAAAAAATATTGCATTAAAATAACAAATAACAATTGCTGCCTAAATACTGGTAGGTACATTATTAGTCGTTATTCACGCGACGTCTGTAAGAGCAGCCGCAGCGTGCGGTAACAATTAGCTTACACAATTAATTTGCAGTGTTGTTTATTTATAAACACTTGAGTATGTGTACTTCATTCGTATTAATGTCACTACATAGTATAAAACAAAGTAGCTTTCTCTGACCCTATATCGCTATGTATGCTTAAATCTTTCAAAGTATGCTACGAATTTCGGTGCGGTTATTTTTAATAGATAGAGTGATTGAAGAGACGGTTTATAAGTATAACACATGCTTAATATTGTACGTATATCAACATGGCTCCAGTGCGAAGCGGGGGGGTCGCTAGTAGCTTTATATACAACTCGATGAAATGCTGATAACAGGAACGTTTCGTAATGTGATTTTTAATGAAAAAAAGAAAACCTTTCGCTCGGAGGAAAGGACAATGCCTTGACTGTTCATTTTTGGCCTATTGTTGGTGAAACTACCTGCGACGTGTTCACAAGAAGGTTTACGTCAAGAAAAAGAACTCATGTAGCCTTGTACTGTACTTGCTATTGCGCGACTTGCTAATATAAAAAAACGTCTGTTAGTTTTGTTGGTAAAAACAAAAGTAGTCTAAGTTACTCCTCCGTAGCCTAGTGGTATAGGCGTGTGCTTTAGAATCCGGAGGTCGTGGTTCGAATCCTGCGGATTCAACAAATTTTCATTGTTGCTTCCTGTTGGTTAGGGCAATTTGGGCCGATCACCCATTTGTCTGAAAAGTAAGATGATCCATGCGTCGGATGGGCATGTAAAGTCGGTCCACCCACCAACCCGCATTGGACCAGCGTGGTGGGATACGGTCCAAAAACCCCTAATGGATAGGTGTATTAGGAGGCCTATGTCCAGCAGTGGACTATCAAAGGCTGATGATGATGATGATGATGATGATGAAGTTACTCCTACTTATTTCAACTATCTTCCAGTGAAATTCCCGTCAAAATGGGACCAGTCATTCCAGAGATCAGCCAGATAAACAGACAGTCAGACTAGAATAATTTTGTTTTGTCATATGTGTCGGTCATATACATAATGTAATTATTTAAAAACGTTTTTCTTGATGTTACAAACAGCCACCAAAGTTTTATTTGTATAGATTGGCCCATGACAAATACCACCACTTGTTTCAAGGATCAAGTCCTTCAAAAGCCGAACAGTTACAGAAACCTGCTTTCCACTGTTGAGAAATTGTTTGTTTCGGAAAGAATAAACATTTTATAGTTAATTTTTCTTTGTTGCAAGCATTTCGCGTAAACATTCCACAGTTAAACTAAATGCTGCAATGTCGTTCACGTTTTCTTCTTTGTTTCACATCGTAGTGATTTTAAATTGTGGTTTCCCGTTAAACTGGATCAAATCGACGGAAGAAAACATAGAGGTCGTAACTGACAAAAAGATATTGTACACCAGTAGTAGTATTCGCGTAAGCAACACAAAGTATTATAATTTAAAAAGTTAATTTTTAATCATATCTTTTGTGTTTAACAAAAGTTTATTTTCTTCTATTTTTTTTCATTTATAAAAAAATTAAATATAATTTTTGAATAAGAATTTTAAATGTTTATTCATTTTAAATCATCTTTTAACTGAAACAACACAACGTGGTCGTCAAAGCGATGACGCACATCTATTAAGAAAACAAATGTTTTTACATAGACCACCGCTTGTTCTATGTTGTCCCTCTTACTCTAAAAACACGCAACCTTCTCTAATACTAGGAGTATATGTGAATTTTGTAACTGCCTCCGTAGCCTAGTGGTATGGGCGTGTGCTTTAGAAACCGGAGGTCGTGGGTTCGAATCCTGCGGGGACGCAACAAATTATCATTGTTGTTTCCTAGTTGGTTAGGGCAATTTGGGCCGATCACCCAATTGTCTGAAAAGTAAGATGATCCATGCGTCGGATGGGCATGTAAAAAAGTCGGTCCACCCACCAACCCGCATTGGACCAGCGTGGTGGGATACGGTCCAAACCCCCTAATGGATAGGGGTGTATTAGGGGAGGCCTATGTCCAGCAGTGGACTAACAAAGGCTGATGATGTGTGATATGTGAATTTGTATTAATTCCAAAAATATCTAATTCTATAACACTTCTGATTATATTCATCTTTTATTTATTTAGCAAATGGAATTGGAGGAAGCTAGTATTTCAGATGCAAATTATCGCACAAATCAACGTTATGTCGTGAGCTCTTGGTTCTCTTTTATTTTAATCTGTTTAGAAATATTTAGATGACAGCTATTAGAAATAGTGCAAGGGTCAAATAAACCTTGAAGCTTTTAAAAATAAAGTTTTATGTCAAATGTAAGTAGATCGGTTCTCGCCATCAAGCCAATACCGAGCGATTTTCAACCAACGTCCCTCGCATTTAAAAATCGTTTGCCTGCTTTGTATTGAACTTTGTTTGTCATTAAACTATGTTACATCTTTAGGTCTGATACAAAAATATACTCTGCTTTTAATAAATTAAGGAAATGATGATATTAAGGAAATGCATACGCATAATATTGTGACGCAGACTTCTTTTCCAAATCCTATAAGAGAACAAGTAGCTATTCAGATGATAAGTAATAAATACTTCAAATGCGGATACTATGCTAATTGATTCATACTGAGTTTTATTGTCCGATACTGCCTCCGTAGCCTAAGAGCATGGGATTGCGCTAGAAACCTGAGGTGGTGGGAAGGAAATTTGTGGGGACTCTACAAATTTTCATTGCTGTTTTATAGTTGGTTAGGGCAATTCGGGCTGATCACCCGATTGTCTGTAAAGTACGATGATCCATGCGTAGGATGGGCAAGTAGTCGGTGCTGCGCCTGATCTCTTTCCGGTCGTGTCGGTTAACCGTCCCATCGGATACTGCGAATGAAGGAAGAGGTGCATCTGTGTTTGAGCGTACACTTGTTAACAAGCCGATGCCGAAGTCGATGACGACTACGACTTGGAAGATATTATTAGTATGCTTATTGTTGCGCACAGTTTGTTATCGTCCAACTTCATCCACGGAATTTCTCAAGTAAGGCGTGTCGATCGTTCGTCGTTTGAAATGGTTTAGTGGTGTGTATTTTAGTCACTAGTATCCAAAGCATTAGTGGAAAATGTGAATAACATCGGATCATAGTAAATTACGGATATTGCTAACTCCAGAAATAATATTTGTACATTAAGCTCAGTTTTAAAAGTGACAAATGATTACGTTTTCATATAACATTTCATTGAAATTCTATTTTTTATAGTTTAGTTTTTTGCGTTTAAAATATCATAAACGTCTCCGATATATTTTTATTTTTATGTTACAGTTTAAGTACCTACTTTATTTGAGCGCATAAACAGCTATCTATTAGTACAATTTTAAATTATGTGATAGTAAATATTTCATAATTAATTAACATGTAGTGAAATTATTTTTGTAATAATTCCGATTTATGTTATTTAAATTGATGTTAAATTAATTTAGGTTATAAATGATTTGCTGCCAATGTGATCAAATACGAATGAACTGAATAAATGTGTGTTATAGATCTGGATGTAACTTATTTTTAGCAAATAAAGGTAATTTGAATATGTCTAGAGCGGTTAAACATGAAAAGTGCTATCATGTATATTCTTCACATGTCCTTATATGTACAGTCTTAAAAATTTACGCTCGTGTTAAATGTACACAAATGTACTTGCGTTAAAAGCGAATGCGTTTTCTTACGGTGGATCGCGGCTATTTTCAATCCCAACGCGATTTCCTATACTCTGGTTTTAATAAATTAAGGAACTACCTGTTGATCAATTTAAATACATTTGATGTTTCTTACGAACAAATAGACATATTTACCGGGATTGTAATCTGTAAGAGTGTCCGATTTAGTTAAATTTTCATTTGATTACGTACATAACTATTTTTTATTCGGCTAACACCTTAGCCAAAAAAAATTATAACGATCTATTGCATATAATAATCGATTGTCAAAACCATCATTGGCAATTGCTTCAATTGGCCACCTTCATCATCATCATCATCAGACAATTGGGTGATCGGCCCAAATTGCCCTAATCAACTAGGTAACAACTTAAAATAATTGAGTCCTGCAGGATTCGAACCCACGACCTGCGGCTTCTTAAGCACAAGCCCATACCGCTAGGCTACGGAGGCAGTCGAATATCATGCCCTGTAAAAGGCCGGGAGACTAATTCATCCTTGAAATACAGTTTACCCTTCGGGTTGTGGTCTGATGGAAGTCGCTCTGCGTAAAAACTGTTATCCAGGCAAATCTTAAAGGATTAGAAGCCGACCTCTTGACAATTTGGGAAAAACGCTTTATGTATGTCAATTTTGTTACATGCTATTTTCACGTAATGAACTGCCACTACGATGAAATATATAAATTTCACGTAATGAACGAAATGCTGAAATAATCTTTTCATTCAAATCAAAAATTAAACTGCGTGCTGGGAATTTTATTTAGCGTGTACATACAAACAGTACTTACATGACTAGTACTATAATAAATTACGAACAAGTAATACGTAATGAGTATGTACAAAAACAAGCCGCGTGTTGGAACTGTCTTGACGTCATCGAGGCGACGTAAACCCCGTCTCAGCTTGTTGCAATAATGTATGTTTAATTTATATAAATAATAGCTTGTATGTTTAATATACAAATATTAATAGTTCCGATGGAGGACCTCCGATAAGTCCGAAACTAGTCGTCACCAATACCGATTCCACTTGTGTGTTTTGTACCATATAATTCCATTGCGATGTCTCAAGAAAGTCCTAATTATTTAATATTATTTGCTATATGCTGTGAATTGCATTTTGTTGTATGAGTCATATTGATTTATATTTCTTAATCATTAATATGATTTGAACTGCCTCCGTAGCCTAGTGGTATGGGCGTATGCTTTAGAAACGGACTCAACAAATTTTCGTCGTTGCTTCCTAGTTGGTTAGGGCAGTTTGGGCCGATCACCCAATTGTCTGAAAAGTAATATGATCCATGTGTCGGATGGGCATGTAAAAAGTCGGTCCACCCACCAACCCGCATTGGACCAGCGTGGTGGGATACGGTCCAAAAACCCTCTAATGGATAGGGGTGTATTAGGGGAGGCCTAAGTCCAGCAGTGGACTATCACAGGCTGATGATGATGATGAATATGATATGGACATCATCTTTTGGCATAATTTGGTGTCTGTGCTGGTGAAAACTATTTTATTATTTCTTGTAAAGTTTTTTATTTAGAGCAATTGTCAATTTAGTTGATACATTTACTTGACGAAGTCTCACTTTATTGTACTGCTTTTAATTTGCTTTAAAAGAGCAATGACAGTTTTTTACTATTTCAGCATTATTATAGTTACTTTGCACTCCTGTTAAGACGGAGATATATATATATATATATAACTGTTTTAGAACTATACAAGATGTAATATTTCGATATGTTTAATAGATATCACGGCTCTCGGTTCCAAAGGAGTTATTTTTTTTTTACTATCGCATGCGATGACATATATTATTTGACCATCGCCTTTTCAAGCTAGTATGTGATTCACTTGCAGTGGTTAGTGATAACTGTTGCTGCCAAAGGTCGAGTTCAGTTCACCACAGAAAAATATTGTGTGATGAAAATTTTTGTAAGTTAAATTAAAAACTTAATTATAATGTCTTTGCCAGTTATCTAGCTCTCATAGTACAAGCTTTGCTTATTTTTTGACTAGATGGTGATGTGTCGTTGTCTCGAAATATCTGTATATATATATAAAAACTAGGCTCCAGGCTTTTGATTTCTTCTTTGTCTATATTTTACTTTATTTGGAAAACAAACAGCTTATTCAATAAACTCATATAGATACATTTGCCAATTATAAATAAGCTATTAACATATTTCATGTTTATCTCCGCATATTTAAACGTTTTTATACAAATAGTATCCTAATTTTGGGCTGCAGCCAGAGGATGCAAAAGTAAGAAAATGATACTTAAAATTATTTATTTATAAAATTAAATATTGCATCTAAATTATAACTAAAAGACTCTACTGTAAACTAGACTAGAAATGCTGATGCGTTGCCATGCCACAGCTCTGGTGTCAGATGGCGTTGCAAAGCAGATACCATGGCTTAGGGTTCCGTAAAATCTATGCACATGTTTTTTTATAAAATAATAATCTGACATTATTATTGAAAGGTCAATGCCGTGCTAGTCACGCTTCGAGGTAATCAAATTTGTTCACTCGAAAATGATCCGTCATAAAAATGTTATTGGGCTAAAACATTAGCTTGATAATGTTTTCAATTATGTGATTTATTTATAGTTGAATAAAATTTATATATTTCTAAAGCCAAAGTCAAGGTAAAAGTAAAATAACTTTATTCGATGCAGAAGCAGTATTTTTTGACCGTCAATTAATCGAACAGTTTAAGAGTTTAAAATTTTAAATACATTGTTCCTAAGCATGAGTATTTAGTGGGCTGACTCACAAAAAATCTCTGTTTTTATAATATGTGTATAAATATACATCATAAGGAAGGGTAAATGAATTGAGTTTTTGCCACCTTGATACGTCACCATCCTGTTTTAGGTATAGCACGATCTAACGATTTTGCGAAATAACATTAAAAAATATGCGGACATTATCAGGTTTTGAAACCACAACCTAACCAATTTGCTTTTCTAGGAAACTTTTATAGTTAATTACTCAAGCTAATCTAAAAAAGTTGGGAATTTTTGTTATTCTCGAAACATTTCCTACCACAATGTAACTTGGATAGGAAAAAGTGGGGAAAACATGAGGGGTTTGATGACCAACGATAAAGATCGTTTGATTAAAAATGTTTAGTAATTTGTATAGCGAATTCACTAATCAATATTTTTATTTCATCAAGTAAAAAAATACCTATGCCTTGAGAGTTCTTTTTTACCCGACATTAGGTGGGTACACAAACGTAGGGAGATTATGACCCAACATTTACATATACAATGATCACATTTATAACTATACAATACTCAAGGGTAGTTTAAATTTTCGTTTTCTCCTTCTTGCTTGACCGACTTCCCAAAAGGAGGTACTTATGCGAATATATTGAAACGCTGGCCCAACTTGAAAAGATATACTTTAACTGAGTCGTACTTATAGTTCTTGAATTAATCAATAATGAAGTCCGCGAGAGCATATATCAATGGTTTAAGAATAATCCACAATAGGCATTTTATTTAAAGTAAACATTTTTAGTAAATGCAATGAGCCATTTTTAAAGCTCATTAAAGGTACATTGTACGTTTATATAAACGTTATTAAATAAAACTTTAACTTAACAGGAATAATTAAATAAAGGTTTCAAATAATCTTGTTTCCAAGCAAAACTTTTACTCAAAGGCGTTGGAGGTTAAGTTCACGTACTAAACAACAGTCGTAGCGTCTACAGCGCTTCAAGCCGGAATACTGTAGTATTGGCCAACTGCGGCATCAGGCATCGCGGTGTGGTTGTTTTTGGATCATTATCATAATCAGCCTGTGTTAGCCAACTGCTGGACATAGGCCACCCCTAATGCACGCCGTTTCCCCACACGCTAGTTCAATGCGTGTTAGTGGGTGGCCCCATGCCTCGGATGGGCATGTAAATAAAATGCCCATCCGAGGCATGGATCATTTTACTATTTAGCCTATTGGGTGATCGGTCCAAATTGTCCTAGCCAGAGGTTGTTCCTTGTGTATTCCGAAAATAGAAAACTTCTTAATCAATATTTCTACCTTCTAGAAATACGTTGAAAAACCCGAAAAAAGCGATAAAGGTCGAGACCTCTCCTTATAATGTCAAGCCGTGTCATGTTATTTTGTGGAAATAACAAGTGTTTAGGTTTGGACTCAGTCCCCGCAAACGATAACGCAATATCAGCAGAATGACAATTTAAAATAGATTTAATATTTAAATAATAAGTTTATAGTTTGTTTCAAAGTATAAGGGATCGATTTTATAGGCATTGTGGTGTAAGTGTAAAATTATAGTCCATTGGTAGAGTGGTTAATATATTTGCGCCCTTCGCCTTTGTTGCTATCTAAAGATTTTATTTTCTTCTTCACAAAGGCCTATCCCCTACCGGAGGTCAGCGAACATCATTGCAATTGGTACCTTATAGACGGCCGCTCTTGTCGGCGTCCTTAAATCTGTCCTCTTTTAATATAAAGTTTTTGCCTTTATTAAAACATTGTTGTTAGTATAAACAAATTGTAAACATTTATATTACATTAATATCTATTGATAAATGTTTCATATGGCATACACTGGTCGTGGTTTACATATACGGTACCCTTTTGATAACCTATTCGTTACAACAGCAATTCTTGGTATCGGTGTTAACTAAATCTACATTATTACGAACGTATTAATATACGGTTTTTAAAGAGCTTTATATATTAGTAATAAAAAATTTTATACACAAAAATGTGTGCTTTTCATTAAATAAAAAGAAATAGATATGTAAACGTTGCGTATTTTTCATTTAAAAATTACAGAGATTTTTAGTTTTTACACATACTTTATTAACGACGTATCAGCAGTTATAAAACGACTTACATGTGCTTGGCATTTATTATTTCGGCACTCTTTTACTCTATATAACTGCCTCCATAGCCTAGTGGTAAAGGCGTGTGCTGTGGAAACCGAAGGTCGTGGGTTCGAATCCTGCGGGGACACAACGAGTTTTCTTACTTGTTACGTAGTTGGTAAGAAACACTTGTGCACTATAATATCTGCTGCGCACTTAGCTGGTCTCTAATATTGATCAGATGCCGTTGTCGAAATCGACATTGATACCCTTATTATCCTTTTTCTCGAGATTTAGCTTGAACAGGAATTAACGAACTTATTTCAACTAATTTGAATCGCTTTGTGTGGTCAAAGACCATGAGATAAAGTAAGCTGAGAGATGAACTAATACCAAGCTAAATATTGAGCTGCATAGTCGCTTTTCCCGCTTCGAGCCTCTGAAATCGAGGCTGGTTGGAAAATATGTTAAAATTATAATAAACTTCTAAGATTTGGCACTCAGTGTATCATCATCATCAACATCATCATCGTTTAGCTTGATCCAGTCCACTGCTGGAAATAGACCACCCTAATGCACGCCAACGCTTCCTACCTTCGGCTATTCTTATCCAGAAAACAACAGACTTAGTCTACATCTTAGTAATTTTGTACTTTCATAAAATGTGTTTCTATTTCCTGTTACAATTTCCTTGGGGTTTGAGCGGAAACCTTGACTTTAAGAGTGGCTTCGAAACGAATGCGAGATTTTCCTTAACTCAATGAATATTCTCTACAATGAAGTCAATTATGTCAAATTAGTTTTATTACAGAAATAAAATGTTTGTAAACCATAAAACATGCTTTAGGTTAAGATTAAGAAGTTTAAATATGTTTGTATGTGCAAAATTATATAAATTCTTACTAGTGTGAAAAAATCCTTTGAAACTATAGAAAAAATATAAATTATAAATTAATGAAGTAGTTAGGTTAGTTGAAGTAGGGGTTTAATATGACCCCCCAAACAGTTTCTCGCTTTGTCGTAGCGGTGGGGCTCAGTACCTGCGGCTTGGGCCAGCCGCGGGGAAGCTAAGAGGAACATGGCCTGCCTGGGGAGTAAGGCCGGCCGAGGAGGAGGCTGCTCCAAGAAGGCTGGACAAGCCCGCTTTGGAAGCGCCTATGGAGGGTGCGAGGGACGGGTTGCAGGAGCTAGGTGTGCCGCCCTTCCTGTCCCTCGCAACCAGGGTGGAGTCGCGGGGGAAGAGGAATGTCGGTATTCTGTAGGCCGCTCTCCCTATCCTCCGCGACCGGCGGGGCCGCACCGCTGATGTGGTGTGGAGGGGCCGTGGGAGAAGGGGACATTCGGCATGGTGTCGTCGATCTCTCCTCCTTGTGCGGCTGAAATGGAGCTAGCGGCGGAACATAACATCAGAGCCGCCGCTGGGGCTGGGAGTTTGATCCTTGTGTGGTCGGGGTACTCCTGGCTCCGTGATACGCAGACGTTATCAGGGCCGAGATGAAGGGCGCTAGTTCCGACGCGCCCAGAGGGAGGTACATGGCTGTAGGGCCAAGATGGGACTGCTTCGGTGCAGGAAGGAACAACGTGGTGGTTTAAGTCGGTGCAGTCGAGCATAACCCGTCTTTGCCCCCGCGAGGACCGGTATGCGTAGGCATTTCCCCACGGTAAAAAAAAGGGATTTAATATGAATGTATTAAAATAGATTTAATGTAAAAATCTTTTGTAAAAAATTTGATGTGGCTAAATAAATAAGTATAGAACTAAATCAATAGGTTATCATTATATATAATTTACGTGAAATTTGATCCGAATTTTGTGTTTAGTTGTCCGTATTATATGATAATATCGTAATCGAAAACGAAAAGATCAAAGAAAGCTAAGGTTTAAGATTTTCTTTCTGATCTAATTATAAGGTCAATCTCGGTTTGTTAAAGTTTTCCTCTACATTATAATAATATAACTTAACCGATGAATAATAACTAAAATAAAATCAATTTGTTGTATTCCCAGTTAAGCAGAAATTTATATTTACTTAGGAGAAGTTTAAACTTCTATGTAATATCCTAATAAGAAAATAAACGTTTCCATTAGAATAATTATTGTATATTTATGCGGAACAAACACATGGAAATAATTATAATAATTGAGGTTTTTATATTTAACGATTTCAAGCATCTGTTGAATTTCAAAGCGAACATGCATTGCTTATAAGTCACACTGGTTATTGTTTACACTTGCGTTATAAAGTTAAATAATTGGTAAATATATATAATAATCTTTGCACAAAACTCATTAACATGAATGAACACATCTTGTTTTAGTCGAAAAATATGACAGTATTTCTATTGAAAAGGCATCAAGTTATTAGAAAATTACTTTTTAATGATGTCATGAACATTTGGCTTTTGGTATTCGGTATTCGGTCGAAGATTACATACTATTCGGCCAAATATTAATTTATGATAATAGACGCATCATATCACTAAAGATTATATCTACTAATTACCTAATTGTAATGCTTTATTAAGTATAATTGGCCAGTGATAAATTGTAATGATTTAATACAAGCTTTTCAGCATTTGTAGGGAGTAAATGACTACACTTTTCATCGTAAATGATATCAGATTAGAAAAAAAACTCTTATTTTTCACGCTACTCCCGGGAAATTAGATAAGTTTTAGCAAAAAGACTTGTATTATTCTTTGTGTAGTCAATCAGCAGTTTGTATATTGTGGCGATTGTTCGGCGGCCTATTGCGATTATTTAGTAAACGGCTAAATCACTATTCGTAGCAACTCTAACTTTTCACGAAAACACGGTATATTTATGAAAAGGCGTGTTAAATTAAATTATCTATTAATACAATGTCATACTATTGGTGTAATAGATTAATAAGATATTATACGATGTTAATTAATTCGTTTTTGTGTAATTTTTTGTATTATACATTGTACAATTAAAGCATTTTTAACGGATTTTATGTCGTTAATTCACGTTCTACTTCTGGCGTCAGACCACCGCCGCTAAAAAGTGTTTTAAACGACAGGCGTTAAAATGTAAATAAAAGCGATAACATCCGATAAAAGTCCTTTTATTTAATAGCCGAATATGACTCGGATATTTAGATAATGTCACCATTTTATATCATTGCAGTTAGGACAGAGTTGGAGCAGCCATGAGAGCTGTTTGGGCTGTTCTCGCTTTGGCGGTGGCTGCGACCAAAGTGATCTGTCTGCCAACAAACGCTAGTTCACCGGGAAGCGAGAATGGCAGTGTTTGGAATCAATATCAGGTCGTATCGACCACCGTTGTAAACGACAAGATTGGAACTGTGGTTGGGGCTGACGGGACGGACGTCCTGGACATATCAACCCTCCGCAATGAGGACATGGGGACTCCTGTGCCCAGATGCCCTTCAAACTGCGAGTGCATCGAGCAATCAGATGGCACCATGTACAACTGCTCTCTGCCCAGCGGAGTGGTGGCCTTTGACGAGTTTGGCGACGGCATCACCTTCACCTGCTTGGTGAGTGCTTTCATTTCAATGTTTAAGTACAATTGATTCACGACGTTTTTGAAAGCAGCCATTCTTTTGCAATCGCTATACTATAAACGCAAGTCATATTAATTTAATACATTCTGTTATGTGTATCAACTTAGATCGATGATAGATTATCTATGCGAAATACTGAGTACAGTAGTTCCTCAAAGAAAACACTAGAACAACTCCTATGAAGCCTCAAAATATTAAACAATATATAATTTCTTTATACGCTTGCATTGCTTGATATTATTTTTATTGCGTAAATACTTGTAACCTCGATATCAATTTTATTTCAAGCAAAGATTGTATTTTCTTTTCGAGTATGTTATAACTTATTTAAACAAGTTATTCTCGTGAACAGAGCGGCACCCTGCGCTGCTCCGAGCTGCCGGTGAGCAGCGGCAGCGCGGGCTCCTTCCTGGCCAACAGCACCGTGCGCAGCGTGTCCCTGCAGGGCTGCCTCCTGGCGCAGGAGCCGCTGCTGTGCCTGCTGCGCCGCAGGGGGGCCGCGGCCGCCACCAGGCTCACCCTCAAGGGCCTGCAGGCGCCCCTCACGGCGGAGCACGTGCAAGGCCTCGACACCCTCACCATGTTACGGATCACGGACCTTGGTTAGTAAAAATAGGCAACTGACTTATTCTGTGCAGAATATACTTTATTTCAAGTTATAAAATTTCGTGAGGGCACAAGAGCCGCAGCCTATATTTTGATTTAAGTAATGGCTCTTGGATTCAGGAACTCAAGTCACACATTAAAACAAATTTTTCATTTAAATTATTTATGCTAGAGACTCGGTCATCAATATGTATTTGTGAGCTAAAAAGGTATAACCGTCTCCGTAGTCTAGTGGTATTGGCCCTCGCTTTATTAACTTGAGGTCGTGGGTTCGAGTCTCCCGGGAAAACAACATTGTGTTATAGTTGTTTTCTGATTGTTTAGGATAGTTTGAGCCGATCAGCCAATTGTCTCAAAAGTAAGATGACCCATGTGTTGGATAGGAATGTAAAGTCAGTCCACCCGCCAACCCGCATTGGACCAGCGTGGTAGGATACGGTCCTAAAGCCCCCTAATGGAGAAGCCGTGGATTAGGAGAGGCCTATGTCAGGCAGTGGTCTTATAAAGTCTGATGATGATGAGCATCGCATGAATATCCCCAATAACGTTTCGCAGACGGGAAGGAGACGGAGCTGCCGCTGGAGGCCATGAGCAGCCTGCCCTCGCTGGAGCACTTCACCCTAGACAACGCGCGCCTGCTACTGCGGGAGGCGCTGCCCCCTCTGCCGCTGCGGGTGCTCGAGTTGGCGGACGACCACTTGGAGGCGCTGCCGAGGGCGCCCTTCCGCAACCTGCAGCGGCTGCGCAGGCTCAGCCTCTGGAAGAACCGCTTCGAACACCTCCCCGAGGACACCCTGCAAGGTACAAAGCTTCGATTCCTCTCTGAACTTTCCACCACTTTTAATGCATTATATAAATCTTAACTCACGTGAAATGGGTATTGGTGCCGACTAGTCTGGGACCTATCGGAGGTCCTTCATCAGGACGAGTGGGATAACTTCACGGTCGGTTTCCGTTTCGCACTGGGGGCCAAAGCGCCCAATGTATGGCTCGATGGCGGGGCGCGGGGTGCGGGTGGCGATGACGCACTTGTCACAATCTCATTTACGTCAATATTACAGTTTGGGGTCGCACACAAAGCACTCACAAAGTCCACTTCACCACCGTCAGCACTAATGTTCTTGTCATGACATTTAACAATAATGGTTTCCAAGTCGGCGGGAGTGACGATAGGTCCCAAACTTGTCGGCACCAATACCGATTTCATGCGACTTTTAGCCGTTTATAGTAAAACATTATTAGTGCAATGACTCACGAAAGTTTTGTTTAATTTCTACCACCTTTCTTTACAAGTCGGTTCTTCGTTTACTTCAAACGTTGTACGAATGGTATAAAGTTCAGTTCCATTTAAACGTATTTACTATTTACTGCCTTATTTGGTTTTCCGTTAACAGCAGATTTATTATATCCAAATCGGGTTTAAAGATCGATATTATAAAATAAATGAATTTATAAATTTATACTGCAACCTGGTAATGGATGTTCTTTTATAATTTCAAATACAAAATGATAGAACGTATATTGCTAATGTGATTGTATATTTGATTATTTTAAAAGATGACATTAAAAAGGCCCGCTGAGTTTCTTTTGCCGGTTCTTCTCAATTCGAAGGCGTCCTTTTCCGAACCAGAAAGAGAAAATATAAAGTTAGCAGCGGGCCGCGATATAGGCTGTGTGGATAAACAGTTGATGAACTTCATGTGCGAACCGTGTGAACGCGGCAGGGCTGGGCTCGCTGCAGGAGCTCAGCATCAGCTCCAACCGGCTGCGGGCGCTGCCGCGGCGGCTGCTGGCGCCCTCGCCGCTGCTGCGGAGCCTCGACCTCTACGACAACGAGCTGCACAACCTCACCAAAGGCTTCTTCGATGGCCTCTCGCACCTGGAGGAGGTACCCGACTTATTTATGTGTTATCTCTTACTAGATTCCAAAGTTTTTTTACGTGGCAAAATGTCACAAGGAAAGACTGAACCGGGCCTTATAGACAGAGTTGCAGAAACGTTTTGGCCACTCTTTGCGCCCACTCCAGCACTACCAAAGTGCGGCTGATATTAGCGCTCTCTTCTTTTCGGTACCTATATCTTTGCACCAGACTCCCACGAATCTGTCACCCGGGAGTTTTAGTTCAGTTCATAAAGATATCCATGGCACTCATGAAGGTACCTCAAGAAAGTGTCACCACGCCACTTAATAATAGAGATAGATCCCAATTGAACCAAGCGTAGCTTTAAGCGATCCTGATTTCATCATCATCATCAGCCTGTGATAGTCCACTGCTGGACAGGCCTCCCCTAATACACCCCTATCCATTAGGGGGTTTGGACCGTATCCCACCACGCTGGTCCAATGCGGGTTGGTGGGTGGACCGACTTTTTACATGCCCATCCGACGCATGGATCATCTTACTTTTCAGACAATTGGGTGATCGGCCCAAATTGCCCTAACCAACTAGCAAACAACAATGGAAATTTGTTGAGTCCCCGCAGGATTCGAACCCACGACATCCGGTTTCTAAAGCACACGCCCATACCACTAGGCTACGGAGGCAGTTCCTGATTTATCATCAATGAATGAATCCCAAGTTCAATACGTTAGTTCAATTAACCATTTGGACGTTTAACGAAGCGGTAGTGCGCATTTCGTCCAGCAGTGGACTGACGCAGGCTGACCGTGCTGTTGCCGGTTCGACCTGCAATAGACACGAGTGTCGCTGTAATGACCCCTCTTCGTCGTTGCAGCTGCGGCTCCTGAACAACCGGGCTGAGCTGGCGCTGGAGGAGGGGGTGTTCTCGGGGCTGTCCTCGCTGCAGCGGCTGCAGCTGAGCAGCGCGCGGCTGCGGGGGCTGCCGAGGGACGCGCTGCTGCGCTGCTCCGCGCTGCAGGAGCTGCTGCTGGACCACAACGCGCTGCCGCAGCTGCCCGAGGGCGCCTTCCGCGGCCTGAGCGCGCTGCGCCGCCTCGACCTCGCCCACAACAACCTCTCCTCGCTGCCGCAGCGCCTCTTCGCCGATCTGCACGGCCTCCTCGAGCTCAACCTGGACTACAACAGCTTCGAAATCTTGCCCAGGTATCACTCTGCCCTCTGTCGATCACATTGGGATTTTTTGCCTTTTTAGTACTACTTTATCCAATAATTCAGATTTTTCTTCATGTTCATTTAACTTGCTGCAAATAAATATTATCCATCCGCCGTGTGAACATTTGAAAAGTCTTTGATGCTTATCGTAAAAAACTGCTGTGCCTTCTAAAAAGCTGACATCTAATATATCCATGGAACGACCTTTCTAATATAATCCTAGAGATACCGTTCGAATTTCAAATTTCGTGGGGAAACAACTCTGTGTTATCGTTGTTTCTGGTCAGTTAGGACAATTAGCGCCCACCGCCCAGTTAAGAAAAGTAAAATGGTCCTCAGTGCACCGTCTTTGGACCAGCGTGGTAGTATAAGGTCCAAAGAGCCCTAAATGAAGAAGGCGTGCATTATGGAAGGCATGTGTCCAGCAATGGACTTATGCGTTCCCTAATGATGAAATTACAGTTGAAACATATATTTCTAGCAGTAAAATTTTAGTAGGCAGACTATTTGCTTCTCCTTTTACCTTTCCATGTCGGCGCCGCTTAAAACGTCGCTGGCCGATACGAGACCCCACTGGAGAACCTGTCTCTCTCATATCCATTATTTAGTTTACTAATTCTTTACTATTAAGAAAGGAAGATTGGGATGGGATGCGGTCTTTCCTTGTATCCTACCTAGGAGGCAGGTATGTTTCTCACTAGATGATCCTAGTTATGTAGCTGAGTCTGTCACTGATGTCTGACACAAGGGAATATAGAGCGGTTCCAGCAATCTATAACCTGGGCCCCAAAGAATCGCTGAGAAAAATATTTGCTCAAATCAATGTAATGATGGTTTTCTCAATACACCTTTGAAAATATTATTATGTTCATAAAAATAAAAATTAATCTGTAAAACATAGCGACACACAATATAAATACTAGGAATAAGCATAATTTTGTTCTTCCAAAAACTTGGATCCGAAGAACAAAATCCCAGAAAACGTTCAGTTATTATCAGTAAATAAAATTAAAAAAGTTGTAAAATAGTTTTTGTGTGTTAAAGGATATTATTGTTGTACTTGATAAAAAAAAACGCACCTTAGTAACGAATTGTTAGCCCCAGGCTATTTGGAACTATTAAAATATGATGTTTTTTTGTAAAACTTATTGAATAAAGGAATAAAAGTCCCGAAGAAACTCAGTTCTTAGGCCGGTTCTTCTCAGGTCAGAGGCTTCCATTTCCGAACTGGTGGTAGATTATTTGACAATCAATAGGAAAGTGTAGTGCTTCCATATTGAATAAAGATGTTTGACTTTGACTTTACTTTACAGGTCTATTGCCATTACCTCCTTGGTCCCTAAACTGTAAACCTCCAACTCCTCCGTTACCTCGAATATTACCAGCTGATTAATGATTGCCGGTATGGCTTTTAAAAAGGCGGTTTGGCTGGTAAGCTTCACAGGTGGGTGGAGCAAGGGCAAGGAAGGGGGGGTGCTCCAGCACATTTCCTGTGAATGCTGGTGACTCAAGGCTGTGTGCTATCCCCGAAACTATTTGTGTTGCATATCAATAATATGTTGCATATTAGCAACGTTCATTGTTGTGCTGATAATAATATAGGGAGTGCTTTATACACCGGTCGGGCATTTATCACATTTCTCGGGTGTGCGTCGAAGAGGAACGAAACAAACTTGGGACTAAAGCAGAGATAAAACCTCGAAATGAGGATGACGAAATTTAGTTTAATTTAATCCGGCACTCACCTCTGTGGCATTGATTCGATCGTTATTCTTGGCGTCGACATAAGGAGTGATTTGCAGTTTCCCGGTCATCTGGACGAAAAAGCCAATAGGCTTCTCTTGGCCTCACTAGAGCGAGGCAGTATTACCTTCCGGCCCATCTATTGCAACTTTATAAGGTGCAAGTTCGACCGCATATGGAATACTGTTCTCACCTGTGGGCAGGGGCATCTAAGTATCAGCTTCTTCCATTTGTCTGCATTCAGCGCCGATCAGCTCGAATCGTCGACGAGCAAGCTCTTATCGATGGTCTCGATTCCTCAGCCTTGCGGATAGATGTTTCTTCTCTGTGCATATTGTACCGACTGTACACTCGGAGGAGTTGTCCGGACTAATACCCGCTGTGACATTCTGTTGCCTTACAACGCAGATCCATGCCAAGCACTATCAATGCCACCTTGATGGCTGACGTTCCTCTTCAGAATTGTCGCCGGCGGTATTATCGGACCGTTACGACTTAGGCGTCTTCAAGAAAAGAGTCTACTCGTTCTTAAAAGGCCGGCAATGCATTTGCAGCTCTTTTCGTTAAAAAATAAGGAAAATCTTAGATCTAAACCTCCGGAAGTTCATAAACGAATAAAATAAATCCGTAAAAAATAAATAACAAAGGACTTCTAAAATTAATAAAGAAAGAAGAGTAAGAGCTAGACTGAATTTAGAAATATTCGTCGTCAGATTAGCTTCAGCTGATCTTACTTGCTAAGCTGCTTCCTTGTTAATTAGTGCCATAGGTTTTTTTAAATAAATATATTAAATGATTTATGACGTTTGGATACAGATGTTCCCTGGCAAAACCTTGTTTTTTTAATTAAACATTGTAAAAGCTTATAACTGCCTCCGTAGCCTAGTGGTATAGGCGTGTGCTATAGAAACCGCAGGTCGTGGGTTCGAATCTTGCGGGTGCTCAAAAATTCATTGTCCTTTCCTAGTTGATTAGGGCAATTTGGGCAATGCAAATCCATGCATCGGATGGGCATGTAAAAGTCGGTCCACCCACCAACCCGCATTGGACCATTGTGGTGGGATACGGTCCAAAACTCCCTAATAGATAGGGGTGTATTAGGGGAGGCCTATGTCCAGCAGTGGACTATCAAAGGTTGATGATGTAACGTGTAAAAGCTTACAAATTATACTTTCCACCTTTGGACTTTAAACACAAATTGGACATAGATTGGCGAGTTAAGTTAGAAGTAGATAAGAATAGTGTCACAGTGGACATCTGCCCCTTATTCTCCTTGATTTCGAAAGTTTTGAATTGATCCACAGCGCCATGTTCCACGGCCTGGAGAGCCTCGAGAAGCTGTCGCTGAAGAGCAACGCGCTGCGCTCGATCGCGCCGGACGCGTTCGCGACGGTGCGCGCGCTGCTGCGCCTCGACCTCTCGCGCAACCGCCTCTCCTTCTTCCCCGAGGAGGCGCCGCAGCAGTACAGGAGCCTCGACACTGGCGGCTCGCCCTTCAACGCCATGACGCTGCTCACGCACCTCGACCTCAGCCACAACCGCGTGCGGGAGATCCTCGACGACTGGCGCGTCGTGCTCGTCGCCCTCCAGCTGCTCGACCTCAGCTGGAACCAAATCACGGAGCTGAACGTAAGCGGACGTATCTTGTCGAATCATGTAGTCGATTGACAATAAGTTCTATGGATAAAGAAGAAAATTATTAAATATTTTTTTCTTACAGTAAGATTTACGCCGCTTTTGTCGATCGGTCGCGTTCTAAGCTCCAAAGCGACCAGAATGTGTACTTTAGGGATCGAATGATTTTTTTCAGTACATCACGATGAACTTCGGCGGCCCGGTGCAGGTGAACCTGCAACACAACAACATAACGGGCGTCAACCTGAGCGGCGAGAGTGACGGCAGCGCCGTCATTCTGCTGGACCACAACCCGTTCGTGTGCGATTGCCACACGCCGCCGCTGCAGCGGGCGCTGCGGCCGCGCGCGCTCTCGGCCGCCGGGCCCCGCCTCGAGGCGCCCGCGGCGACGTGCGCGGCGCCGCCCTCGCTGCGCGGCGTGCGCCTGCTGGACGCGCCCACGGAGCTGCTCAGCTGCGAGCTGCCCGCGCCGCGCTGCCCCGCCGGCTGCCGCTGCCGGCTGCTGCCCGACCTGCAGCGCCTGGACTGCGCCTCCCTCCCACCGCGCCTGCCCGAGCCCCTCGGCCTGCCCGAGCCGCGCACCGTGCTGCGGCTGCGCTCGGCCGCCGACGACCTGAGCGCGCTGCCCTCGCATGTGCGCCGCCTCGAGCTGCGCGGGCTCAACCTCACCTCGGTGCCCCGTCTGCCCCCCGGCGTGGAGGTGGACCTCGCGAACAACGCGCTCGCCTCGGTACCCCCGGAGGCCTTGGCCGCCAACACGCTCCTCCTGGCGCGGAACCCGCTGCTCTGCGACTGCGCCAATAAGGCGCGGGTGGCGGCCCTGCAGCGCGCCGGCTCCACGGTCATCCTCGACTACGGCGACGCGAACTGCTCGTGGCGCGACGGCTTCGGCGAGGAGAGGACGCGGCCGCTGCGGGAGGTGCCCGTCGAGGACCTCTGCTACGTCCTCGAGGTGATCTCGTACTCGGCGGTGGCGCTCGGGCTGCTGCTGGCGGCGGGGGCCGTGGCGCTCGGGGTCCGGTACCGAGTCGTGTTCCTCGACGCGCTGTACCGGCTCGGCTACTGCCAGCCGACGTACGACGACCGCGACCGCGAGAAGGACCGCGACTTCTTCCTCTCGTACGCCCACCAGGACGAGAAGAGGGCGAGCGAGATCGTGCGCTACGCGAGCGAGCGATCGCTGCGCGTGTGCGACCACCGCCAGGACTGGCTCGGGGGGCAGCTCATCCTGGAGCAGATCAGGCAGTCGGTGGCGCGCTCGCGCTGGACCGTGATCCTGATGTCGTCGCACTTCCTCGACTCGTACTGGGGCTTGCTGGAGTTCCGGCAGGCGTACCTGCAGGCGCTCGACGAGGGCAGGAACCGCACCCTGCTCGTGCTCGTGGACGACGTGCTCTCGCACCCGAAGATGACGGAGGAGCTGCGCGCCCATCTGCACACGCACACGTACCTCGAGGCCGCGGACCCGCTGCTGCTGAAAAGCTGGTGTTCGCGCTGCGGCCGCAGCTGCAGAAGCCGCAGAAGCGTCCGCAGCACAAGAGGCCGCCCGAGGCGCGCTCGCCGCTCGACGCGCAGCTCGGCGCGGCGCTCGGCGCCAAGCCCGCGCTAGCCGGCGCGCTGCTCTCGCCCGCGCTGCTGCTGCCCAAGGCCGAGCTGCGCCACGTCCGCGCCTGACCGAGTCTCCGTCGAAGTCTAGTCACCTACTTAAGTAACGATGTTGTTTCTATACATCGTTTTGCAGCTTATGTTTTGTCACGCGATACCGATCAATATAATGCAATGCCCGAGTGATTTGGCCCACCGAATGGAGTAATCTCAAATCGAGTTATCTTTAATACCACACGTCTTTCCTTGATGCGAATGTTAAGTATCTAATTTTTGACAAAAAATCATATGTGACGAGTAATTCGTCATGTTGCTTAAAAACTGCATGTTACTGAACAAGTAATTATCCGCAGAATACATCCATATGTTTTTATTATTTTCCTTCAAAACCGGTCAATTCCAGACGAAACAATTGTGACCTGTTTGTGTGGATGATGCGATACTTTATTTTACTATGGTCTGATTTTTTTTGTTATAATAGATATATTGTATATAAAATTGAATTTAAAATATAAGTGATATTTCCGATACTTGATGTTTTAATTATGTCCTGCACGTTGTATATTGGATGGGCGGCAGGGGATACAAACAGCTGTCGGTTTCATATGGGGATATATTAAGGACGTGTAGATACAAAATAACTGTACTACAATGCTTATACGTTTTTACCTTTTGCATAGTTTCCTAATAATAGTGTTTTGAATTTTAAGTATGGAGCAACACTTCTCGATCATTGTCTAGCTATCTCAATATGACCATTTCTCTCCAAGGTTCTTGAATCATGTGCATTAAAGCTAATTTGGTACTTAGTAATAACTTAATAAATCCTTTTCAATTTGGCGTCAGACCAGGCCATATTGGCACCACAGCCCTCCTTTAAAGATATTAAAGTATGTATGAAGAATACCAAAATCACAGTATTAGTAATTATTGATTTATCTAATGCCTTTAATACCGTCAGTCACGACATCCTTCTAGCTGTCCGGTCTTATTTCATGGTATCTTAAGAAAATCTGGCAGGTTCTCTTCTTATCTTAGGGTTCGCCAACGTTCTGTACTTGTTGATGAAACTTCATCAGTTTGGCTTGCCACTGAACGTGGCGTCCCACAAGGCGGCATTATCTGCCCTCTTCTATTTTTTCTTTATTTATTTTATTACCAACAATATTTAGTGTAAATATCATCAGTACATCATACATACATACATCATCAGCCTGTTTTAGTCCACTGCTGGACATAGGCTCCCTAATACACCCTATCCATTAGGGGTTTGGACCGTATCCACCACGCTGGTCCAATGCGGGTTGGTGGGTGGACCGACTTTACATGCCCATCCGACGCAAGGATCATCTTACTTTTCAGACGATTGGGTGATCAGCCCAAAATGCCCTAACCAACTAGGAAACAACAATGAAAAATTGTTGCGTCCCGCAGGATTCGAACCCACGACCTCCGATTTCTAAAGCACACGCCCATACCACTAGGCTACGGAGGCAGTGAATATCATCAGTATATATATATATATATATACATATAGAAGCCTCCTCCACGGCCGGCCTTACTACGTAATGCCTGGATGCCTCGGTGCGATGATCTGTTCAAAGGTTTCTGAAGAAGCTAGGTTTTGTGATCCCCGGATTTTCCAACATTGTTGCCATTGTTGATCATAAGAAACTCCCTCGTGAGACTGGTTTAAATATCGGCCGCTGCGCCAAAAAAAAGTAATGCGGCCCAGTTTGCCACAGCAACTAGATACTACGGTCAACAGTCCTTTTGCATTGCCCCGCCACATGCCTTAATTCCAGGTATCGGGCGCGCTGCCAGTATATGCTAATTAACTATTTTAAATATCCAACATTATTATCTTATTATTAAATATTTTTACACGTTTATTCAAATATATTTTGGCAGAGAAGTTGAAGGTTGATTATTGTTAATGAAGAGTGTAATTGTTGGAGAAGAGTGAATTACCGTTGACCAAGCGCGTTTATTAAATAAAATTGCCTAACTATTATGTCAGGTTGCACATTTAGCGGGTGTTACAAAAGTACAATGGCTAGTCACACTCGAGAGTGGTTCGCCATATACGCCGCGCGCCCACGGAAACGATGTACGTGCCATGCGGGGCAAATTGCGCTGATATATGAAGAATATATTGGTAGCTGCCGCTACAACATATGTCACAAATGTTAAACGATGGTTAATGTGAAATGTTGGTGGGCAGGGGCGGCATTTTCAATTTTAGCCCCGCCTTATCCAAATTGTAGATCAGGGGCTGGCAAAGTTTTAGAGACGTTTCAAGGTTAAGCCATTGGGATGATTGCTTCCAATTGTCAAACAAGGTCTATTTCCCAGTACAAATAACGATACGGTTCATAAACCCCTCCCTATTGTGAATACTGACCAAACGCATAATTTTAGGTAGTTCCTACTTAGAACTGCAATAAAAATTTTAGGTTACTTTCCTATTGGCAGACCATTATTACCGGTGGGAGGTCCCTGTTTACAGGAGACCGTCTGGGTGAGTACCACCGCGGTGCCTATTTCTGCCGCGAAGCAGTAGTGTGAAAACACTGCTGCGTTCCGGTTTGAAGGGCACCGTAGCCAGCGTATTTACTGGGAAACAAGACTTAACACCCTATGTCTCACGGTAGGCAGCGCGTCGGCGATACCACTGGTATTGTCCACGTATAGGGTGTCGTGACCACTTCCCATCAGGTGGCCCGACTGCTCGTCTGCCTGCGTATGCAATAAAAAAAAGAGCAAATGCTGTCAGTTATGTCAATCGTTTACCCGTCCACATCGAGCGATTATTATGACGACCACAGTGGAAGTGTTAACGATAGTGTCAACAACCCAGTAACGAATTAAATGTGAATTTTATTAATATGATTTTGCATATAGATTCAGATTTAATAAAAGTGCTGTAAATAAGTTAATATTCATCAAAAACTCCGCATTTAAGAGTAAACTAGATTTTACTCTGGAAAGTCTCAGTGGAGGTTTTATTTTATCTCTTGTTTTTTTTTATTGCCTACGCAAGCAGACGAGCAGTCGGGCCACCCGATGGGAAGTGGTCATCGACGCCCATAAACATTGGCAATACGAGTGGTATCACCAACGCACTGCCTACCGTGGGACATAAGGTGTCAAGTCTCGTTTATCCAGGAAATACGCTGGCTACGGTGCCCTTCAAACCGGAACACAGCAGTGTTTTCACACCACTATTTGCGGCAGAAATATGCACCGATGGTATCTACCCAGACGCTCCCCTGTAAAAAAGGGACCTACCACCAGTAGATCTTTACGTAACAAAATATATAAATAACTAAAGTTTTCTTTGAGCAATTATGGAACATAATTCCTTAAAAACTCTTCATCAGAACCATTTTCCCAAGTTTTTTCTAAATTTCTTTTGCTTAGATTCTATTAGATACCAACTTTTCTAACATAAGTACTAAAAGATTTGTTTCGATGCTAAATGTACCTGGTATCGAATTAAAATTATCGAGTGTGTAATAATATTAACTAGCATCGGAACGACCCGACTCTGTGAGTCATAAGGACGTCGGCGCATCGCGTTGCACACGCACTCGAGAACGTAGAAGCGCGGAAGGCGGACGAGAGCAACAAGGGAGTCGATGGACACGCAGTTCGTACTTTTGTAGTTATACATTTGTGTGTGAGCTTCATTCTTGTATTACTTTAATTTAACAACCTTAAGAACTTTTCGAAATTTAGAAACCACCGAGAATTTTTCATTGTTGTTACCTAGTTGGTTAGGACTATGTTTGCCGATCACCCGATCGCCTGTACACACTTTGGCTACAATATGTCGTGCGTGTAGATACTATATAGATCTGCCGCCGAAGTCTAGTCGAAGAACGTTAACTATTTTATTATAAAGATAATCCGCAATTGACATATTTGTTTTAACTGTTTTACATCTATACACATAAATAAAATTTCAGTGTGTGTAACATCAAAATAACCATTTCCTAATGATAAGATTTTGATATATAAACGATACATATAACAAAACAACACATAAGCTATCTGAGGCGATTATTTTTTTTTGTACACAAAAACTAACAGTATCACATTTTTAATATTATTGCAAGGAAGAAGAATCAATACAATGACCTCTTCCGATTTAAACAGTTGTGTATGAAATCCCTTTGCAAGATAAACTTTTTGTGAAATCGTGTTTCTGGTAATCGGCGTTAATTAGAATGCTTTTATATTAATACTTAAGAATAACTATAATCGCGGATGTATTCTTTAATTATGTTTATAAAATACTTAATAATAAATCATCCGAAAATATCTTAATTTTTCATTTACATCTACTTTTTGGAGAAACTTAACAATATTACAATTTATACATATTATACAATTTATAAGCATTATTATTACTTTTCACTGTCATAATATTTTTAATTACAAGAAGAGTATATTTGAAATTATGACCTTCTAGTATATTGTAATTTAAATGTATAGTTAGTTATATTACTTGTCTATGTAACTTATCTTACACATAAGTTAATGCCACTTTAATTAGTTGTTTCGTAAAAATTTTTTTTATTGTTATCTTACAATCCTTTTATTTTCTAAATCCATTTTATGTATCTGGAGTCTTTCTATATGTGAAAAAAAACAAATTAATTGCCCTTCAGTATACGGTTAAATATATATTTAACCGATTTCCTAATGTTTACCTCATTTAATAGGTTTAATTAGAACTGTTTGCGGAGAAAACAACGTGTAATATAATATCTTATGTGTTAATAATGTCATTGTTATTGTTTATTATATTTATTTTAAACTCTTGAATTCGTCATTGTACTTTCCCTTGCTTTTTTAGACCGTGAAAAGTCTAAAGATCAGTGTATATATTTTGTCAGTTGTTGTGATCAGTGTATAACATTCTTCTTTTACATTATCGTAATCTATATAAATAAATAAAATTGAAGGGTGTGTTTGTAAAATCAAAATAACGTTTTTAAATGGTTAATGGACGGCCGCGTGTTGCTCTGCACCTTCACGCCAACCACTTCCTCCTCGTAAAGTTCCACGTACATCTATTGTTATTTACTACTATCAAATGCGCTTTTTTTCGTTCAATTACTATTTTTTTTTATTTCTTACTTAAAATGACGATTCTTGCTTGTCTTCACTATTATTTGGTCTCAGTAGAAAATTATTTTAGTAGTGCATTATTTTTTTTATCATTATTGTTTTTACTCAGGTAAATGTGTGTCTTTCTGTAGTGATAAGATGTATGCCTATATCAAATTTAAATTCAAATTCAAATATCTTTATTCAATATAGAAGTTTACGCTTGCTTATTGATTGTCAAACATACTATCACCGGTTCGGAAAAGGACGCCCCAGACCAGAGAAGAACCGGCGAAAGAAACTCAGCGGGCTATTTTTTATGTCATCTTTTAAAAATAGCAAATAATTTGAAGCCATAACATATTATGCAATTTTGAAACAAAACCTGGAGCGAGAATTCCATTACTAGGATGTGTTATCATTTAAAAATTCATTAGTATCGTAATAACCTTTAACACATAAACGTTTCTTGACTACCTTTTTAAATTTATTAATAGTTAAATTCTGAACGTTTACTGGGATCTTGTTGTAAAAACGTATACATTGTCCCATAAAAGACTTACTTATTCTTCGCAGTCTAGTTTCTGGAAGAATTAAATTATGTTTGTTCCTTGTATCTATGTCATGTGCATCACAATGTCTTAGGAAATCATAGATATATATATATATATATAGGTCTATTTACTTTATACTTAACGATTTAACACGAAAAGTTTGGTGCAGTTGAGTTGTTGGAACAGCACCACAAAATTTGGATTTTATTAATGGCAAATTAGCTGTTGGCTGCCCATATTATGGATTGTTAATATTTGTTTTTTTATTTTTCGACTTCATGACCGACTTCCTCAAACAATGAGATACTTAACTCGGAGCGTATGTAGCGTATGTTTTGGGAGGAGGCCTTTACTCGCCAGGGGTTCTTCAGTTAAGTAGTTGTTAGTGAAATATAGTTAACTCAAAAACAAAAGCAGAACAAATAAAGGCTTTTTCATTTTTTTATTTTGTCTTATGTTACCTCGTTGCTTTGCTCCCATCACTTCGATTTAGTTCGTTCCTTTTCTAAATGGTAGGTAGTAGCCGTCGTGTGGTCTCATTTTGTTTAAATATTTTCGTGATAAGTATTTAAATAAATATTTATGGCGTCAAAAACACACAATCCAGTGTGATTAAATTACAAACGCTGGTTCATTTAAGAGAAACACTTAAACCATCTACATGATTCTAATTCTTAAAATGGTAAAGTCCGCGAGAGCAAGTATCTATGTCTTAACTATAATCCTCAAAACCCATTTCAAGGCTCATTTAAAGTAATACACTGTGTGTTCGAATACAACTGATACACGATATTTTTATTAAATCAATGAATTAAAAGATATCAGAGATTTAAAGTGCTCTTGCATATAACTATCTAATATCATCGATTGTTATATAGATATCTATTTAACAATCGATGACTCAGCTTTTTTTTAAATATTCCAGCCGCTGGCGTTCTACGAGATGTGTCATAACATATTTCTTGTACATTGACTATATATTGTGTTCTGTCAAATTTCATTCAGCAATACATAACATTTATATAAGGAAAAAATTATATTATATATTCAACAATATCCAATCCAATTTTGAAGGATTGTCTAATGGAATAGGGCTAAAGATCTGGATTATTTTTAAAAGCAAGGCCTTCCTCGCTTTGGAAAAGCAAGGAGCTGTGAGCAGCCATATCATTTAACAAAATACTTTAGGCAAACTTGTAATATACAACATTTGGCTATCGAAAGCCAAAATCACCAAATTTAGGTCGGCTAATACACGCATAGGCATCCGGGTCAACGTTGAGACCTCGGACGATTTTCGCGACCTCACTAAACACCTTCGCGAAAACAAAATCGCCTTTCATACTTTCGCGTTGCCGGAGGACCGCCTCCTTAGAGTAGTAGTTAGGGGAGTTCCCAAAGAACTCGATTTAGACGAGGTCAACGCGGACCTCAAAAAACAGGGTTACCCCGTCCATAGGGTGCGCCGTATGCACCATCCTAGGTTCAAATTTGAAATGGACCTTCTTATGGTCGAGTTAGATCTTTCCCCCGAGGGAAAATCCATTTTCAATATTAAATCAATCTGTAAATTGACCGGCCTGCGGGTCGAAACTCCCCGCAAGACAGGACTAGTTGCGCAGTGTCATAACTGCCAACATTTCGGGCACACTACGCGTAACTGCTATGCTCGCGCGCGTTGCGTAAAGTGCGCCGGTCAGCACAGCACTCCGGAGTGCCCACGACCAAAGGACTCTATCGAGCCGCCCGCGTGCGCAAATTGCCAAAACGTAGGTCATCCGGCAAATTATAGGGCTGCGCTAGAGCTCTCAAAAGACAAACGCGGCCATCTGCCGCGCGTTCCGTGAATTCCGCGGCCACAAAGCCAAGCTTTGTTCCTGCACCTGCGCCGGCAGTTAGTGCTTGGACAAAGCCCGTTTTAATTAAGAAAGCCGCCGCCATCCCTCAGATCGCCGGGGCAATAAATAGCAAGGGAACCGACCAGGTGGGCCCCACAATTACGTGCAATAAATCCGCACCTGCGCCCGCGCCTACCGTACCCGCGTCTCTACCTGAGCCCGTATCACTAAACGCATCACACAAAGGGCACGGTAATTAAGTTAGACCGCCGCCCGACGAAGTATTCACAAAATACTTTGAATTCGCTCAAGCAGTTAGTATGTCCAAATTGTACGATTTGGACTATAAAATGCACCTAGCAACCGGCACCATGGAGAAACTCAAAGTCTTGTTCGCTCACGGCCAAATCTTAGACGCGCTCAGTAAATTCAAAAACCCATAAAACCGAAACAGACACAAGTAAGTAGGTAAAACGAATTAAGATGGCTACCAGCATAGGTAGGGTAAAACCGCGCTCTCTAGTCGTATCGTACTTTAACGCGCACGGCCTTAAGAAGCAGCGATCCGAAATCGCAAATACTTGCAGGATTATAGTATAGACATATTTCTAGTGCAAGAGACCTTTTTAAAACCGTCAATAACCAATCCTAGAATCAGTGGCTAGAACATTATTAGGAACGATAGGTTGTAAGGACCGCTGGGTGGTACACTTATATACTACAAAAGGTCACTCCATATATCAGACGCCATGTCAGAACTCACTCACCGGCCATAGGCCGCTTGTACTTGTTTCCGTGTACCTGTCCCCATCTAAGAATTTACTTAGATCCGACCTAGAGTTGCTTCTCGGCCTAGGTCCATCAACCATTATCGCAGGCGACTTAAATAGCAAACATCCGACTGGAATTGCATTACGCCAAACACAAATGGCAATAAATTGCTGGAACTCGAGGAGCCACTCAACATAAATATAATAGCTCCCGGGACCCCAACTAGATACTCAGACTCAGGCATAGGCGCTCCTAGCACTATAGACCTGCTATTAGTTAGAGACGTCTCGCTCGATGTCGTATCGATAGAGGCACTCTGTGAGTTAGACTCTGACCACTTGCCGGTCTTATTCAAATTGGGCCAAGGCGCCGGTGCGGTCCCTACGACCAAAACCGTAACAAATTGGCATTGTCTTGAACGCAAACTCAAGGCTATGGACCCCCAAAGTTGCTCTAACCTACCGGAGGTTATTGATAGTGTAGACAAAGCGTATATTGCCATCGACAGTATCATACACGATATCTCATCAGCCATCGAAGACTCGAAAGGACAGTCAAGGTTTCGGGTGACCGCAACTTTGGCTTGCCGTTCAGTATTCGATGTCTGATAAGAGAGAAAAATACACTCAAGCGGGCGTTTTATCGCTATCCGTCCGAGTCAAACCGATTTCGCTTTAGGAAACTTCAGCTAGAGGTCAGAGATAGGATAGAGTTACATCGCAAAGGCTCATGGTTAGGTCTGACGGAAGACTTAGTGCTATTGCATACTGCCTATTGGCAGTTGGCTCGACGTATGAACTCGGAACCCCGTGACGCCATTATCAAAGCCATCCGGGGGCTTATTAGCTTTCGATGACTTCGAAAAGGCCGAATGCTTAGCCGATACGCTAGAAGAGCAATGTACGCCATCTCGCGCACACGCCGACGCGGCCCACCTATCGGAGGTGGACCGTCTAGTCAAACTTAGGGCTGCCTTACCACCAGAGGGCGATAATTTAAAGCCAGTGACCCCGGAGGAGGTTCGCGAAATTATTAAGGGTCTTAAACCCCGGTCGGCACCTGGCCCAGACCGTATCTCAAATAGAACTCTAAAATACTTGCCAGGCCCTATTGTCTGTGTATTGGTCAACATTTTCAATATTCTACTATCAACTTGTACTTTTCCTGATGCCTGGAAAGAAGCCATCGTCATCGGTATTCCCAAGCCGAACAAACCCTCTAACCTACCCACGAGTTATCGTCCAATTAGCTTGCTCAATTGCCTGGGCAAGCTATATGAACGCATAATCCTCTTCCGGTTGAAAGACCACACCTTCTCCAATAACCTCATCCCAGACGAGCAATTCGGTTTTCGTCCGAAGCACTCGTGTCCCGACCAAATTTATCGCCTGACGGATTTCATTCTGAATGGCCTTCACCAACCCAAACCCCGTATCACAGGGCCGTCTTCTTCGATGTCGCAAAGGCATTTGACAAAGTCTGGCACAACGGTTTGATTTACAAGCTGTACATTCTCAAAGTGCCGGACAGGCTGGTTCACATCATCCAAGCCTACTTGTCAAATCGCTCTTTCCGATATCGAGTCGAGGGCACCTGTCCACGAGCCGTCCGCTCCAAGCGGGCGTCTCTCAGGATCGGTCCTATCACCTTTATTATTCGCGCTCTACACGAGCGACATTCCAAAGCCCGACGATGTCAATCTGGCACTTTTCGCCGATGACACTGTCTCTCTATTGTTCGTCGCTTAGACCGAACTATATCTTTAAAAGCTCCAAAACGCGATCAATCGTTTAGGCGAATGGTTTCGTAAATGGAGAATCGACGTCAATCCCGATAAAAGTGTAGCAATACACTTTCATCGGTCTAGATTACGTCGTGATTACACGATACCCCGGTCCTCAACCCAGGCGTCAGGATAAGGCCACGCGGGCCGGTACCAGACACTAGGGCAACTAAAACTTTACGGCCAACCGATCCCATGGAAAGGAAGGCCAAATACCTAGGTGTGACCTTCGACTGCAACATGTCGTTCAAAAGTCATATTCAGGACGTTAGGAGAAAGGCTTTGTTCGTTTCGACTAGACTCTATCACCTAACGAATTCTAACAGTAAAATGTCGCTCAAATATAAACTTTTATTGTACAAGGTATGCATACGACCAATCATGGCTTATGCATGCCAAACTTTTGCTCACGTATCCTCCACACTCCTAAAGCAACTACAAGTAGTTCAAAACAAATTCATCCGCCGCGCCACTGGGGCGCAGTGGTACCAACGAAATGTAGACTTACACAGCGACTGCAAATTGCCGACACTCCGCGAGCACTTTAAAAAGATAACTCGCAAACACATTGATAAAGTAGTCAACCACAGCAACCCTCTGCTGGTAAAGCAGCAACGTATACGGCCGATCCAAACGCGTCTAGTCAAAAGCGTAGACCGCGAAACGTTCTCCTCGACCCGGACGAGGAAGGGGTCGCCGAGACTCCGGACCCAACGGGGGTCCCGACATCCAACCTTACACACCACACAAGTAGGGATAGCACACACTCACCTGTAGTTCGCCCTCGCTTACGAGCACAGCGACACACACACCGCGTATACTAGATACACCCGCGTTCCAGGGCGGTTCTCACCGCCCCCAGCAAACGATTAATACAGTCGCCAGACCGTCGGCGTCCCGGTCCGTTAACCGATCGTCGACGATCCTTAGGAGACATAAACTAATGCCTAACTCACGTACCTTCTGTACGTGTGGCCTTCATTTTAGAAAAATTGGCCACCTAGTTCGTGAGGACGGAGCTTCTCGAACTCTGTGTTAGATGAAGCTTACTATAGACATGAGTCTGGAAGCATAACTTCAAGGATAAAAAAAAAAAAAAAAATATACAACATATTTAAATTTTTGACCCACTTCCTAAAATAAAGAGGTACTCAATTCGGGGCGTATTTTTTTAACTATGTATTGTGTTATTAAGGTCCTATTTTTAATATATGTTATAAGTAGTTTAATAGATATTTGAGAAATAAAAAGAAAGTACGGCATCAAAAGTACGTAAGTAAGGCACAACCTCTTGTTATTAAATTGCAAATGTTACCGAAACCGTAAAAGACAGACTTAAAATACGTACGTGAGTGGGCCGATTTTTTACATGCCCCTCCAACGCATGGATCAACTTCATCATCATCATTGTCATCATCAGCCTGTGATAGTCCACTGCTGGACATAGACCTCTCCTGATACACCATTAGAGGGTTTTGGACCGTATCCCACCACGCTGGTCCAGTGCGGGTTGGTGGACGCGACTTTTTACATGTCCATCCGACGCATGGATCATCTTACTTTTCAGGCAATTGGGTGATCGGCCCAAATTGCCCTAACCAACTAGGAAACAACAATGAACATTTGTTGAGTCCCCGCAGGATTCGAACCCACGACCTCAGGTTTCTAAAGCACACACCTATACCACTAGGCTACCGAGGCAGTTAGAGACTGTATTGATATTGAAATGTATAACTTAAGAACTGAAGTAACTTAAGAACTTAAATAGATCTTTTGAGAAAAAAAACCCATCGTAATTTTTCTGTAAAGTTCGTGTTTATCGTGCTCTCTCAAATTGATTCAGTTAACTTTCCTACCATAGCCTAACCTAGCTTACCTATACATCTCTATATTACTCTATATCATACCTACAATGAAATTATTTATTTTGATATTTGACACTAAACAATAAAGTTTCATATTTATGGATATGAAATTGTTACGCATTTAGTTCGACTATTCATAGACAGTTCGGGTATCATCGTACACATTCAGATAAAGATCCGAGTTTTCTCGATGGAAATAACTTCTCACTACATCTATACATGGTCGATATATACAAACATATCAGGTCATCAAGGTGCGTGCTAACCGGTGTTGCTGTATTCAGTAATTTAATATTTATTTTTTAGAAATTCGTCCCTTCTTCGCACGGGTGAAATTTGTAACATTTGACACAAATAAGGTAACTCAGTAGCTGGAAAAAATTCAAAAAAACGGGAATAAACATATATAACTAACGCGAAAAATCCGTAAATTAGTGGATTGGATATGTATAATTAAGGAATTTATAAAGTGGACGGAGGACACTTACTTAGTAGTTACTGCTGTTATGTTAAACTTTGGCGTTTTTTTGACGATTAAAGGTGTAAGATTTAAGATTTTTTTTCTGTTGTTTTAATAAGTCCCTTGATATAATCGCTCCTAAGTGGACATCCCTAGATTTTAATAATTGCATTATTGCGGTATATCGTCTACTCAACCTTACCGATTTGTTTCGATTACGAGTCATTTCTTGTATTAAAATATAGCGCTCCGTATTAGCCAATATATTTGTATGCCTTGACCGTTCAATACTTGTGTTATTGTTGTAAATTATCAACTTGTACTTGCCGATTTGTTTTGACCAAGGTTCATTTTTGTTGTTTAAATATATCCCTCGATATAATCGCTCCTAAGTGGAAATCCCAGGATTTAAATCATTGCATTATTGCGGTTTATTTTCTACTTAACCATGCCGATTCGTTTCGATTACAAATCATTTCTGCCATTTAAAAATAGCGCTACGTATTAGCCAATATAACTGTATGCTTTGACCGTTCAATACTTGTGTTATTGCTGTGAATTATCAACTTGTACTTGCAGCTTTGTTTTCATCTAGATTCATTTTTGTTGTCTAAATATATCCCTCGATATAATCGCTCCTAAGTAGACATCCCAGGATGTTATTAGTTGCATTAATACGGTATGTCGTCTACTCAACCATGCCGATTTGTTTCGATACCGAGTTATTTCTGCTATTTAAATATAGCGCTCCGTATAAGCCAACATAACTGTATGCCTTGACCAATCAATACTTATGTTATTGCTGTGAATTAACAACTTGTACTTGCCGATTCGTTTTGATCAAGATTAATTTCTGTTGTTTTAATATATCCCCCGATAGAATCGCACATAAATGGACATCCCAGGATTTTAATAATTGCATTATTGCGGTACGTTGTCTACTCAGCCATGCCGATTTGTTTCGATCACGTGTCATTTCTGCTATTAAAATAAAGCGTTCCATAAAAGCCAATATCACTGTATGCCTCGACCTTTCAATACTTGTGTTATTGCGGTAAATTATCAACTCGTACTTGCTGATTTGTTTTCATCAAGATTAATTTCTGTTGTTTTAATATATCCCCGATAGAATCGCTCACAAATGGACATCCCAGGATTTTAATAATTGCATTATTGCGGTACGTTGTCTACTCAACCATGCCGATTTGTTTCGATTACGTGTCATTTCTGCTATTTAAATATAGCGCTCCGTATTAGCCCATATAACTGTATGCCTTGATCTTTCAATACTTGTGTTATTGCGGTAAATTATTATTTTGTACTTGCCGATTATTTATGATCAAGATTAATTTCTGTTGTTATAATATATCCTTCTATAGAATCGCCTATAAATGGACACCCCAGGATTTTAATAATTGCATTATTGCGGTACGTTGTCTACTCAACCATGCTGATTTGTTTCGATTGCGAGTCATTTCTGCTATTTAAATATAGCGTTCCATATTAGCCCATATGTAACCCTTATTTTCCCAATTTGTTTTCTGGGTTATTTTGTTTCAAAATTTCAAATAAATGAATGGTTTTAATAATTTTTTGTTGTTAAAACCCCGATTTTTCTTATATTTCCTTTTTTAAAATGGTTTTTTTAAACCCAAACTTATTTACGTTTTTTTAAAATGGGTTTTAATTTTCCCCATTTTTTTTAAATTAATTTTTTGTTTAATTTTTTAAATTTAAATGAATTTTAAATTTAAATTTCTTTTGGTGTTTTTTTTTTTGGTTTTTGGTTTAATTTTTCATTTTTTTCAAAACCTTTTTAAGTTAAATTGTTTTTTTGTTTTAAATTACCGTTTACCCTTTTGTTTTCGTTAATTTTGTTTTTAAATTTAAACCCCATTAAATGCAAAATTTTCACAAGTTTTAATTTTTTATTGCGGTTTTTCAAAACCATCCGTTTTTGTTTATTTTGCTTTTTTACCCCCTTTGTTTTCGATTTGGTTTATTATTTTTTTTAAACCCTTTTCTTTTTTCATAAATTAATTTTTTTTAATTTTTTCCCCGAAATAAAATCCGTTTTTAAATGTTTTAATTTTTGTTTTATTATGGAAAATAACTTTTTTTAAGCCCTTTTTTAAAAAACCGGGGATTTTTTTCTTCGTAAATTTTTTTTATGGTTTTCATTTTCCCTTTTTTTTACCCAAAAATTGGTTGGGTTTTTACCCAATTTTTTTGTCAAAATTTAAATTTTTTGTTTTTTCCAAAACCTTTATTTGCCCCATTTTATTTTGTTGCCCAATACCTTTTTTTTGTTAAATTTCAATCTGTTTTTTTTTAATTCTTTTAAATTTTTGACCCAATTTTTGTTTTTCGGAAAAATTAATGTTTTGGCACCAAGTTTAATTTGTTTTATTGGTTTCACTGAAATCCCTTTAAATCTTTTCTTTTATTTCCTTCCCTTTTTTTTAAATCATTCTTGTTTTTTTTGTAATTTTTTTTTTCCCTTGGCCCCAAAATTTTTTTGTTTAATATTCCTTTAGCATTTTTGCCCAAATTACTTTTTCTATTCCCATAAAACGCCAATTTTTCCCAGATTTTTTTAAATTTGGGTTTTTGCCCAAAAAAGGCCTTTTTTTGTTTTCTGTTTTTAATATACCTTTTTCTTATTTTTAAATTAATTCTTTTAAAAATTAAAACCCCTAAAAGAATTTGTTTAAAAATTCTTTTATTTCCCATAAAAATAAATTTTTAAAACCGGTACCTTAGTTTAAACCTTTCGTTTACTGGGTTCTTTTCCTTTATTTTTTAAATTAACCCTTTAAATTTTTTAAATTGGTTTCCTGAAATTTTAAATTTTCCGGAAATTTAAAACAAATTTTGGGTTTCTGTTTAATAAAATCCCGTTTTTTCATTCTTTGCTTTAAAAAATTGGTTTTTCTAATTCCTGTTTTTTGGGTTTTTTAAACCCTTAATTTTCCTTAGTTAATTTTTGTTAATAATATCTAGATTTCTAATTACACCCGAATTATCAAATGATTTTGTTTTAATTACATTCCATGATTTGTAAGGTCCAATAACCATTCGTATGTGCGTTTTTAATCTTTGTTATTCCTTATTTTCAATTACTTGTGTTTTCCAAATTCAAATATCTGTTTTTATAATTCAATTTAAATTAATGGAATCAATTTAAATTGCATTTGTTGTTAATCACTTCGATGTTTTATGATCACCCATTAGCCTTAATTTGGCTCCAAGTCTTGTCTTGTTACATGTTTCTTTTATTTTTGTCATTATCCTTTAATTACTCTGTTTTCAAATCATTTTTACATATTAACCTGAATTCATCTGTTTTTAGATTATCATAAGTTTTAATGCATTAAACCCTAATTCTTTTTATATTTGCTTACCTACATGTTTGTTACCATATTCTTATTTGGGTTCAATCATTTGTTTTTTCTATTATGCTTGTTATCAAATAATTGTTACTGATTTAATTTCTTATTCTTGTTTTATCCGATATGCTGTTATTAATCGTCCGATTTTAAAGGCTTATTGGTTTTAAAATGCCTTGCCTTTATTAGTAGTTTATTAATTTATATATCATTACTTATCTTTATACTGTTTACATTCTCTAGCTTGCGTATTGTTATTCATTCATTCTTGTGTTTTTTACTAATATTGTTTTTTAAATCATTATGCCATTGTTTGCCATCAATATCCAGTTTATTACCATTGTGTTTTCAGTACTAAATATCCGATTTGTATTTTATTTTGCTTATTAACCCATTGCCATTACTTGTGATTTATATTGTCTTTTGTGTTTAATTATCAACCTGATCTTGGGTTTAACATTTCTGTTGTTATTATATTCCGGTATTTAAGAACATTCCCTAGTTTTTAATATTGTGCGTTGCTATTAAATCGTTTTTAATAATTACATGTTGTTGTTTCATTAAGCCGATATTTCTGTATGGTTAACTTTGTTTTATGGAATTTCAGTTTAACCATTTCTTTATAAATTCAATTTTAATTTTCTGGATTTCATAAATAAATGTTTTATTATGTTATGTTTCCAAGTCACTATTATTCTTACATTTGCTGATATTTCATGCGTTATGTATTACTCAACATCTTTCGATTAACTTTCTCAGTTAATTCCTATTAACCTTATTACGTTATCATTGCGTTAATTTCTTTTTGTATTAATAACAGTTCTATATCGCATAACTTTGTTTTAATATATTTGAATTTGCCTAAAATCAGTGTTTATATAATGCATTTGCTGTTTGCACAAATGCTCTTTGTTTTATTATCTTTTCATTTGAATATAGCGTTCCATTAAACTTCCATATCACTGTATGCCTTGACCATTCATCTAGTTATTGCGGAATTTAACGACTTGATTTTTCAATTATTCTATTTATATTCCTGTTATGTTTCATAAATCACATGGCTTATTCAATTAAATGTCATATTTGTTAACAACCGTTGTTTTATTACCGAAGATTCTGCTATTTAAATATGGCCTCCGTATATTAAACCTGCTAGTATTACGCTTCTTTATGTTTCGGTAAATATCAATTTTCCATCTTCTTCAAGATTATATCTATTGTTTAATCTCCTTCAGTATAATCTCATAAAGCATCCAGGATTTTATATGCGTTATGCGTACATTTCTCAACATGCCGATTGTTTCGACTTACGAGTCATTTCTGCCTATTAAATGAAGCGCTTCATAACCCATATAAATGCCTTGCCTTCAATCTTGGTTCTTCGTAAATTATCACTGTCGCTTTGTTTTATCAACATTCATATTGTTTAAATATATCCCTGATATAATCGTTAAATGGACATCCCAGATTTAAATTGCGTTTAGGTTCACTGTCTATCAAGTTGTTTATTCGCATTCAGTCATTCCTAATATAGCGTCCAGTATAAGCATATCACTGTATGCGTTACGTTCAATACGGGTTTTGGTAAATTATCAAACATTGCCATTTTTTTCGCCAATCATTTTGTTTAATTACTCTCAGATAAATTGTTAATGGACGATCAAAGTTTAAATTCATTTCTTTGTTGTAACTCACCATTCGTTTTGATTATCGTCTCTATTTAAATATAGCGCTCGCATATTCCCATACTGTATGCCTGACCGTTCAATACTTTTTCGGTAAATTATTTACTCTCTGGTTTTTTTGATCAAATAAATCTGTTGTTCTAATATATATCCCCATTAGATAATAAGTGACATCCAGGTTTAATTGCTTGCGGTAATTGTTCTCAAATGCGATTTGTTTCGATTACGGTCATTTCTGCTATTTAAATGCGTTCCATTAAGCTCCATATACTGTATGCGACCGTTCAATACTTTGTTATGTTAAATATCAATTGTACTTGCCGATTTGAATCAAGATAATTCTTTGTTTAATATATCCCGAAACATTTAATACTGCAGTTTTTGTTTATATTGGGTATGTTGTGTGCAACCTTCAGTTCTGTTTCAATGCATTGCATTTAGCTAATGTAACTACGCTCAATTGTCAATAACTACCTTGATCTTCCAATACTTGGTTCCACGGATAAATTTCAACAGATTTCGTGATCAAGATAATTCCCTGTTTAATATATCCCGATGAATCCTATAAATGGACATCCATTTAAATTGCATTATTGCGTTTGTTAATATCCTTTGTTTCTGAATGCATCATTTCTGCTATTTTAAATGCGTTCTCATATTAGCCATATGACTGTATGCCTGACCGTTTCAATACTTGTGTTTTCGGTAAATTATCAACTTCTTGGCGATTTGTTTTCATCAAGATCCTTTTGTAGTTTTAATGTTACTTCCCTGATAGAATCGCTATAATGGACATCCAAGTTTTTAATAATTGCTGATTGGGTTTTGACTCAAGCATGCCTTTTTTTTGATTAAAGAGTCATTTCTTGTATTGAAATTAGCCTCCGTATTAGCCAATTACTGTATGCCTAGACCATTCAATACTTGTGTTATTGCTTAAATTATCAAATTGTACTTCTTGTTTGATTAAGATTCATTTTGTTTAAATATATCCTTGATATAATCACTCTAATGGACATCCTGGATGTTAATAATACTGCGTATTTGTCTTCCTAACATCATAGTTTGTTTCAAAGAAGTATTTCGTATTTAATAGCGCTCCATTAGCCAATATAATGTATGCCTTGACTTCAATACCTGTGTTATGCGTAATTATCAACTATATTTCTTTGTTTTGATCAAGATTCATTTTGTTGTTTAATATATCCCTCAGATGTTCTAAGTGACTCCGGATTTTATTGTTGCATTAATGCGGTATATCGTCTACTCACCATGCTGATTTGTTCGATAACGAGTCATTTCTGCATTAATACGGTTCCATTAAGCCCATATACTGGCCTTGACTTCAATACTTGTGTTTTGTTAATATCAACATTCCGATTTGTTTTGACAGATTAATTTCTGTTGTTTAATATATCCCCGATAGAATCGCAATAAATGGACATCGCAGGATTTTAATAATTGCATTATTGCGGTATGTTGTGTCTCAACCATCCGATTTGTTTCGATTACGAGTCATTTTGCTATTTGAAAATAGCGTTCATTAGCCCATATACTGATGCCTTGACCGTTTCAATACTTGGTTTTTGCAGCAATATATCAACTTGTACTTCCGATTTGTTTTGATCAAGATTCATTTCTGTTGTTCTAATATATCCCACGATAGAATCGCTCATAAATGGACATTCCACGATTTTGATAATTGCATTATTGCGATATGTTGTGTACTCAACCATGCCGATTTGTTTCGATTACGAGTCATTTCTGCTATTTAAATATAGCGTTCCATATAAGCCCATATAACTGTATGCCTTGACCGTTCAATACTTGTGTTTTTGCGGTAAATAATCAACTTGTACTTGCCGATTTGTTTTGATCAAGATTAATTTCTGTTGTTTTAATATATCCCCCGATAGAATCGCACATAAATGGACATCGCAGGATTTTAATAATTGCATTATTGCGGTATGTTGTGTACTCAACCATTCCGATTTGTTTCGATCATGAGTCATTTTTGCTATTTAAAAATAGCTTCTATAGTTGCAATATTACTGTATGCCTTGACGTTCAATACTTGTGTTTGCGGTAAATTCAACTTGTCTTGCGATTTGTTTTGATCAAGATTATTTCTGTTGTTTAATAATTCCCTAATAAGATCATAAATGGACATCCAGGATTTTAATAATTGCATTATGCGGTTGTTTGACTCAACCATGCTGGATTGTTTCGATTACGAGTCATGTCTGTTATTTAAAATAGCGTTCCATATAGCCCATATTACTGTATGCCTTGACCGTTCAATACTTGTGTTTTCGGTAAATTATCAATTCTACTTGCTGATTTGTTTCATCAAATTAATTTCTGTTGTTTAATACTATCCCTCGATAGAATCGCTCACAAATGGACATCCTAGGATTTTAATATTGCATTATTGCGGTAGCATTGTCTACTCAAACATGCCGATTTGTTTCGATTACGTGTCATTTCTGCTATTTCAAATATAGCGCTCCATATTAGCCCATATAACTGTATGCCTTGACTTCAATACTTGTGTTATTGCGGTAAATTATAATTTGTACTTCCGATTTGTTTGATCAAGATTAATTTCTGTTGTTATAATATATCCTCCGATAGAATCGCAATAAATGACATTCAAGGATTTTAATAATTGCATTATTGCGGTGTGTTGTTACACAACCATGCCGATTTGTTTCGATCGAGTCATTTCTGCTATTTAAAACTAGCGTTCCATTAAGCCCATATAACTGTATGCCTTGATCTTCATACTTGTGTTATTGCGGTAAATTATTATTTGTACTTGCGATTGTTTTGATCAAGATTAATTTCTGTTGTTTTAATATATCCTCCGATAGAATCGCACTAAATGGACATTCCAGGTTTTAATAATTGCATTATTGCGGTACGTTGTTACTCAACCATTGCCGATTTGTTCGATACGTGTCATTTCTGCATTAAAAATAGCGCTCCGTATTAGCCCATATAACTGTATGCCTTGATCTTTCATACTTGTGTGTGAATTATGTATTTTGTACTTGCCGATTATTTATGATCAAGATTAATTTCTTGTTTTTAATATATCCTCCGATAGAATCGCACATAAATGGACATTCCAGGATTTTAATAATTGCATTATTGCGGTGTTGTGTCTACAACCATGCCGATTTGTTTCGATTACGAGTCATTTCTGCTATTTAAAATAGCGTTCGTATTAGCCCATATTCTGTATGCCTTGACCGTTCAATACTTGTGTTTTGCGGTAAATTATCAATTCGTACTTGCAATTTGTTTCATCAAGATTAATTTCGGTTTATTTATATCCTGATAGAATCGCATAAATGGACATCCAGGATTTTAATAATTGCTTATTGCGGTGTGTTGTCTACAATCGCCATTTGTTTCGATTACGAGTCATTTCGCTATTTAAAATGCGCTGTATTAGCCCATATAACTGTATAACTTGACCGTTCAATATTTGTGTTATTGCTGCAAATTATTAACTTGTACCTGCCGATTTGGTTTGATCAAGATTCATTTCTGTTGTTTAATATATCCCACGATAGAATCGCTCATAAATGGACATTCCACGATTTTGATAATTGCATTATTGCGATATGTTGTGTACTCAACCATGCCGATTTGTTTCGATTACGAGTCATTTCTGCTATTTAAAAATAGCGTTCCATATTAGTCCATATAACTGTATGCATTGACCGTTCAATACTTGTGTTTTGCTGGTAAATAATCAACTTGACTTGCCGATTTGTTTTGATCAAGATTATTTTGTTGTTTTAATATATCCCCGATAAATCGCTCTAAATGGACATCGCGAGTTTTAATAATTGCATTATGCGGTATGTTGTTACTCAACCATGCCGATTTGTTTCGATTACGAGTCATTTCTGCTATTTAAAAATAGCGCTTTGTATTAGCCCATATAACTGTATAACTTGACCGTTCAATATTTGTGTTATTGCTGCAAATTATTAACTTGTACCTGCCGATTTGGTTTGATCAAGATTCATTTCTGTTGTTTTAATATATCCCACGATAGAATCGTTATAAATGGACATTTCATGATTTTAATAATTGCATTAATGCGGTATGTTGTGTACTCAACCATGCCGATTTGTTTCGATTACGAGTCATTTCTGCTATTTAAATATAGCGTTCCATATTAGCCCATATCACTGTATGCCTTGACCGTTCAATACTTGTGTTTTTGCGGTAAATTATCAACTTGTACTTGGCGATTTGTTTTCATCAAGATTCATTTTTGTAGTTTTAATTTACTTCTCGATAGAATCGCCTATAAATGGACATCCCAAGATTTTAATAATTGCATTATTGCGGTATGTTGTGTACTCAACCATGCCTATTTGTTTCGATTAAGAGTCATTTCTTGTATTGAAATATAGCGCTCCGTATTAGCCAATATAACTGTATGCCTAGACCATTCAATACTTGTGTTATTGCTGTAAATTATCAAATTGTACTTGCCGATTTGTTTTGATCAAGATTCATTTTTGTTGTTTAAATATATCCTTCGATATAATCGCTCCTAAGTGGACATCCCTGGATGTTAATAATTGCATTATTGCGGTATATTGTCTTCTCAACCATACAGATTTGTTTCGAAAATGAGTCATTTCTGCTATTTAAATATAGCGCTCCGTATTAGCCAATATAACTGTATGCCTTGACCGTTCAATACCTGTGTTAATGCTGTAAATTATCAACTTGTATTTGCCGATTTGTTTTGATCAAGATTCATTTTTGTTGTTTAAATATATCCCTCGATATAATTGCTCCTAAGTGGACATCCCAGGATTTAATTAGTTGCATTAATGCGGTATATCGTCTACTCAGCCATGCCGATTTGTTTCGATAACGAGTCATTTCTGCTATTTAAATATAGCGTTCCATATAAGCCCATATAACTGTATGCCTAGACCATTCAATACTTGTGTTATTGCTGTAAATTATCAAATTGTACTTGCCGATTTGTTTTGATCAAGATTAATTTCTGTTGTTTTAATATATCCCCTAATAGAATCCCTAAAATGGACATTCCAGATTTTATGTCATTATTGCGGTATGTTGTGTACTCAACCATTCCGATTTGTTTCGATTACGAGTCATTTTTGCTATTTAAAAATAGCGTTCCATATTAGCCCATATTACTGTATGCCTTGACCGTTCAATACTTGTGTTTTTGCGGTAAATTATCAACTTGTACTTGCCGATTTGTTTTGATCAAGATTAATTTCTGTTGTTTTAATAAATCCCCTGATAGAATCGCAAATAAATGGACATCCCAGGATTTTAATAATTGCATTATTGCGGTGAGTTATCTACACAACCATGCCGATTTGTTTCGATTACGAGTCATTTCTGCTATTTAAAAATAGCGCTTTGTATTAGCCCATATAACTGTATAACTTGACCGTTCAATATTTGTGTTATTGCTGGTAAATTATTATTTTGTACTCTGCGATTATGGTTATGATCAAGATTCATTTCTGTTGTTTAATATATCCCACGATAGAATCGCTCATAAATGGACATTCCACGATTTTGATAATTGCATTATTGCGATATGTTGTGTACTCAACCATGCCGATTTGTTTCGATTACGAGTCATTTCTGCTATTAAATATAGCGTTCCATATTAGCCCATATAACTGTATGCCTTGACCGTTCAATACTTGTGTTTTGCGGTAAATTATCAACTTGTACTTGCCGATTTGTTTTGATCAAGATTAATTTCTGTTGTTTTAATATATCCCCCGATAGAATCGCACATAAATGGACATCCCAGGATTTTAATAATTGCATTATTGCGGTATGTTGTGTACTCAACCATGTCCGATTTGTTTCGATTACGAGTCATTTCTGCTATTTAAAATAGCGCTTTGTATTAGCCCATATAACTGTATGCCTTGACCGTTCAATACTTGTGTTATTGCGGTAAATTATCAACTTGTACTTGCCGATTTGTTTTGATCAAGATTAATTTCTGTTGTTTTAATATATTCCCCGATAGAATCGCACATAAATGGACATCCCAGGATTTTAATAATTGCATTATTGCGTGGTATGTTGTGTACTCAACCATGCCGATTTGTTTCGATTACGAGTCATGTCTGTTATTTAAAAATAGCGTTCCATATTAGCCCATATTACTGTATGCCTTGACCGTTCAATACTTGTGTTTTTGCGGTAAATTATCAATTCGTGCTTGCCGATTTGTTTCATCAAAATTAATTTCTGTTGATTTAATATATCCCTCGATAGAATCGAACATAAATGGACATTCCAGGATTTTAGATAATTGCATTATTGCGGTACGTTGTCTACTCAAACATGCCGATTTGTTTTCGATTACGTGTCATTTCTGCTATTTAAATATAGCGCTCCATTAGCCTCTATATAACTGTATGCATTGACCGTTCAATACTTGTGTTTTTGCGGTAAATTATCAACTTGTACTTACCGATTTGTTTTGATCAAGATTAATTTCTGTTGTTTTAATATATCCCCCGATAGACTCGCACATAAATGGACATCCCAGGATTTTAATAATTGCATTCATGCGGTGTGATGTCTACACAACCATGCCGATTTGATTCGATTACGAGTCATTTCTGCTATTTAAAAATAGCGCTTCGTATTAGCCCATATAACTGTATGCCTTGATCGTTCAATACTTGTGTTATTACGGTAAATTTTCAACTCGTACTTGCCTGATTGTTGTTTCATCAAGATTAATTTCTGTTATTTTAATATATCCCCCGATAGAATCGCTTATAAATGGACATCCCAGGATTTTAATAATTGCATTATTGCGGTATGTTGTGTACTCAACTATGCCGATTTGTTTAGATTACGAGTCATTGTCTGCTATTTAAAAATAGCGTTCCATATAAGCCCATATAACTGTATGCCTTGATCTTTCAATACTTGTGTTATTGCGGAAATTATTAATTTGTACTTGCGATTTGTTTTGATCAAGATTAATTTCTGTTGTTTTAATATATCCTTCCGATAGAATCGCCTATAAATGGACATTCCAAGATTTTAATAATTGCATTATTGCGGTATGTTTGTCACAACCATGCCGATTTGTTTCGATTACGAGTCATTTCTGCTATTTAAAAATAGCGTTCCATATTAGCCCATATAACTGTATGCCTTGACCGTTCAATACTTGTGTTTTTGCGGTAAATTATCAACTTCGTACTTGCCAGATTTGTTTCTATCAAGATTAATTTCGTTGTTTAATATATCCTCGATAGAATCGCTATAAATGGACATCCCAGGATTTTAATAATTGCATTATTGGGTGTGTTGTCTACACACATCATGCCGATTTGTTTCGATTACGAGTCATTTCTGCTATTTAAAATATAGCGCTCCTGTATTAGCCCATATAACTGTATGAACTCTGACCAGTTCAATACTTTGTGTTATTGCTGCAAATTATTAACTTGTACCTGCCGATTTGGTTTGATCAAGATTCATTTCTGTTGTTTAATATATCCCACGATAGAATCGCTCATAAATGGACATTCCACGATTTTGATAATTGCATTATTGCGATATGTTGTGTACTCAACCATGCCGATTTGTTTCGATTACGAGTCATTCTGTAGTTTAAATATAGCGTTCCATATTAGCCCATATAACTGTATGCCTTGACCGTTCAATACTTGTGTTTTGCGGTAAATTATCAACTTGTACTTGCCGATTTGTTTTGATCAAGATTAATTTCTGTTGTTTTAATATATCCCTCGATAGAATCGCTTATAAATGGACATCCAAGGATTTTAAAAATTGCATTATTGCGGTGTGTTGTCTACACAACCATGCCGATTTGTTTCGATTACGAGTCATTTCTGCTATTTAAATATAGCGTTCCACATAGGCCCATATCACTGTATGCCTTGACCGTTCAATACTTGAGTTATTGCGGTAAATGATCAACTTTGTACTTGCCTGATTTTTATGATCAAGATTAATTTCTGTTGTTTTATTATATTCCTCGATAGAATCGCACATAAATGGACATCCCAGGATTTTAATAATTGCATTATTGCGGTATGTTGTGTACTCAACCATGCCGATTTGTTTCGATTACGAGTCATTTCTGCTATTTAAATATAGCGTTCCATATTAGCCCATATCACTGTATGCCTTGACCGTTCAATACTTGTGTTATTGCGGTAAATTATCAACTTGTACTTGCCGATTTGTTTTCATCAAGATTCATTTCTGTAGTTTTAATATACTTCTCGATAGAATCGCTTATAAATGGACATCCCATGATTTTAATAATTGCATTACTGCGGTATGTTGTGTACTCAACCATGCCGATTTGTTTCGATTACGAGTCATTTCTGCTATTTAAATATAGCGCTCCGTATTATCTCATATAACTGTATGCCTTGATCTTTCAATACTTGTGTTATTGCGGTAAATTATTATTTTGTACTTGCCGATTATTTATGATCAAGATTAATTTCTGTTGTTTTAATATATCCTCCGATAGAATCGCACATAAATGGACATTCCAGGATTTTAATAATTGCATTATTGCGGTTGTTGTACTACACATCCGCGATTTGTTTTCGATTACGAGTCATTTCTGCTATTTAAAATAGCGTTCCATATTAGCCCATATAACTGTATGCCTTGACCGTTCAATACTTGTGTTTTTGCGGTAAATTATCAACTCGTACTTGCCGATTTGTTTTCATCAAGATTAATTTCTGTTGTTTTAATAAATCCCCCGATAGAATCGCACATAAATGGACATCCCAGGATTTTAATAATTGCATTATTGCGGTATGTTGTGTACTCAACCATGCCGATTTGTTTCGATTACGAGTCATTTCTGCTATTTAAAAATAGCGCTTTGTATTAGCCCATATAACTGTATACCGTGACCGTTCAATACTTGTGTTTTTGCGGTAAATTATCAACTCGTACTTGCCGATTTGTTTCATCAAGATTAATTTCTGTTGTTTTAATATATCCCCCGATAGAATCGCACATAAATGGACATCCCAGGATTTTAATAATTGCATTATTGCGGTATGTTGTCTACTCAACCATGCTGATTTGTTTCGATTACGAGTCATTTCTGCTATTTAAATATAGCGTTCCATATTAGCCCATATAACTGTATGCCTTGACCGTTCAATACTTGATGTTATTGCGTAAATTATCAACTCGTACTTGCCGATTTATTCATCAAGATTCATTTCTGTAGTTTTAATATACTTCCTCGATAGAATCGCTTATAAATGGACATCCCAGGATTTTAATAATTGCATTCATGCGGTATGTTGTGTACTCAACCATGCCGATTTGTTTCGATTACGAGTCATTTCTGCTATTTAAATATAGCGTTCCATATTAGCCCATATAACTGTATGCCTTGACCGTTCAATACTTGTGTTATTGCGGTAAATTATCAACTTGTACTTGCCGATTAGTTTTGATCAAGATTAATTTCTGTTGTTTTAATATATCCCCCGGTAGAATCGCACATAAATAGACATCCCAGGATTTTAAAAATTGCATTATTGCGGTATGTTGTCTACACAACCATGCCGATTTGTTTCGATTACGAGTCATTTCTGCTATTTAAATATAGCGTTCCACATAGGCCCATATCACTGTATGCCTTGATCATTTCAATACTTAGTTATTGCAGGTAAATTATTATCTTGTACTTGCTGATTATTTTGATCAAGATTAATTTCTGTTGTTTTAATATATCCCCCGATAGAATCGCACATAAATGGACATCCCAGGATTTTAATAATTGCATTATTGTGGTATGTTATGTACTCAACCATGCCGATTTGTTTCGATTACGAGTCATTTCTGCTATTTGAATATAGCTTTCCTTATAAGCCCATATCACTGTATGCCTTGACCGTTCAATACTGTGTTCTTTCGGTAAATTATCAATTCGTACTTGCCGATTTGTCATCAAGATTACATATCGTTGTTTATAATCTATCCTCCGATATAATCGTTACATAAATGGACATCCCAGGATTTTAATACTGCGTTATTGCGTGTCACTGTCTACTCAAACATGCCGATTTGTTTCGATTACGAGTCTTTCTGCTATTTAAAATAGCGCTTGTATGATAAGCCCATATAACTGATACCTTGACCGTTCAATGCTTGTGTTCTTGTCGGTAAATTATTAACTGTACCTTGCCGATTTGTTTTGATCAACATTCATTTCTGTTGTTTAAATATATCCCACGATATAATCGATAATAAATGGACATCCCAGGATTTTATACTATTGCGTTTATTGCGGTATGTTGTGTACTCAACCATGCCGATTTGTTTCGATTACGAGTCATTTCTGCTATTTAAATATAGCGTTCCATATTAGCCCATATCAATGTATGCCTTTACCGTTCAATACTTGAGTTATTGCGGTAAATTATCAACTTGTACTTGCCGATTTGTTTTCATAGAGATTCATTTCTGTAGTTTTAATATACTTCTCGATAGAATCGCTTATAAATGGATATCCCATGTTTTTAATAATTGCATTCATGCGGTATGTTGTGTACTCAACCATGCCGATTTGTTTCGATTACGAGTCATTTCTGCTACTTAAATATAGCGTTCCATATTAGTCCTATTAACTGTATGCCTTGATCGTTCAATACTTGAGTTTTGCGGTAAATTATCAACTTGTACTTGCTGATTTGTTTTGATCAAGATTAATTTCTGTTGTTTAATATATTCCTCGATAGAATCGTATATAAATGGACATCCCATGTTTTTAATAATTGCATAATTGCGGTTTGTTGTATACTCAACCATGCCGATTTGTTTCGATTACGAGTTATTCTGCTATTTAAATATAGCGCTCCATATTAGCTCCCTATTGACTGTATGCCTTGACCGTTCAATACTTGTGTTATTGCGTAAATTATCAACTTGTATTGCCATGATTTGTTTTGATCAAGATTCATTTTGTTGTTCTAATTACTATCTCCGATAGAATCGCCTCATAAATGGACATCCCATGATTTTAATAATTGCATTATTGCGGTATGTTGTCTACTCAACCATGCCGATTTGTTTCGATTACGAGTCATTTCTGCTATTTAAATATAGCGTTCCATATTAGCCCATATAACTGTATGCCTTGACCGTTCAATACTTGTGTTATTGCGGTAAATTATCAATTTGATAGCCGATTTGTGTTTGATCAAGATTAATTTCTGTTGTTTTAATATATCCTCCGATAGAATCGCTTCATAAATGGACATCCAGAATTTTAATAATTGCATTATTGCGGTGTAGTTGTCTACAACCATGCCGATTTGTTTTTGATTACAGAGTCATTTCTGCTATTTAAAAATAGCGCTTCGTATTAGCCTATAACTGTATGCCTTGACCGTTCAATACTTGTGTTTTTGCGGTAAATTATCAACTCGTACTTGCCGATTTGTTTTGATCAGGATTAATTTCTGTTGTTTTAATAAATCCCCCGATAGAATCGCAATTTAATGGACATCCCAGGATTTTGATGATTGCATTATTGCGGTGTGTTGTCAACACAAAGATGCCGATTTGATTCGATTACGAGTCATTTCTGCTATTTAAAAATAGCGCTTCGTATTAGCCCATATAACTGTATGCCTTGACCTGTTCAATACTTGTGTATTTATGCGTAAATTATCAACTCGTACTTGCCGATTTGTTTTCATCAAGATTCATTTCATTGTTTTAATATATCCCTGATAGAATCGTCATAAGTGACATCCAGGATTTTAATAATTGTATTGATTGCAGTGTGTTGTCTACTACAACCATGCCGATTTGTTTCGATTAGAGTCATTTCTCTATTTAAAATAGCGATTCTATTAAGCCCATATAACTGTAATCCTTGACCGTTCAATACTTGTGTTCTTGCGGTAAATTATCAACTTATGCCTGATTTGTTTTATCAAGATTAATTTCTGTTGTTTTAATATATCTTCCGATAGAATCGCACATAAATGGACATCCAGGTTTAATAATTGTCATTATTGGGTATGTTTGTCTACACAACCATGCCATTTGTTTCGATTACGAGTCATTTCTGCTATTTAAATATAGCGCTTCGTATTAGTCCCATATTACTGTATGCCTTGACCGTTCAATACTTGTGTTTTGCGGTGAAATTATCAATCTGTACTTGCCAATTTGTTTCATCAAGATTAATTTCGTTGTTTAATATATCTCCCGATAGAATCGCATTTGAAATGACATCCCAGGATTTTAATAATTGCATTATTGCGTGTGTTGTCTACACAATCATGCCGATTTGTTTCGATTACGAGTCATTTCTGCTATGTTAAATATAGCGTTGCCTATGTACAATAACTGTATCCTTGACCATTCAATACTTGTGTTTTTGCGGTAAATTATCAATTCGTACTTGCCTGATTTGTTTCATCAAGATTAATTTTCTGTTGTTTTAATATATCCTCTGATAGAATCGCTTATACAATGGACATCCCAGGATTTTAATAATTGCATTATTGGGTGTGTTGTCTACTCAACATGCTCGATTGTATTCGATTACGAGTCATTTCTGCTATTTGAATATAGCGCTCCATATATAGCCCATTAACGGTATGCCTTGACTGTTTCAATACTTGTGTTTTTGCGGTAAATTATCAACTTGTACTCTTGCCGATTTGTTTTCATCAAGATTCATTTCTGTTGTTCTAATATGTCCTCTCGATAGAATCGCTTCATAAATGGACATCCCAGGATTTTAATAATTGCATTATTGTGGTGTGTTGTCTACACAACCACGCCGATTTGTTTCGATTACGAGTCATTTCTGCTATTTAAATATAGCGCTCCGTATAAGCTCATACAACGGTATGCATTGACGGTTCAATACGTGTGTTCTTTCGGTAAAATATCAACATGTACTTGCCGACTTCTTTTGATCAAGATTCATATCTATTGTTTAAATATATCCCTTCATATAATCGTTCATAAATGGACATCCCAGGATTTTAAAAACTGCGTTATCGCGGTACACTGTCTACTCAAACATGCCGATTGGTTTCGATTACGAGTCGTTTCTGCTATTTAAATATAGCGCTCCGTATAAGCCCATATAAACGTTAGCCTTGACCGTTCAATGCTTGTGTTCTTTCGGTAAATTATTAACCTGTACTTGCCGATTTATTTTGATCAACATTCATATCTGTTGTTTAAATATATCCCTAGATATAATCGATAATAAATGGACATCCCAGGATTTTAACTATTGCGTTTACGCGGTACACTGTCTACTCAAACTTGCCGAATTGTTTCGATTACGAGTCATTTCTGCTATTTAAATATAGCGTTCCATATAAGCCATATCACTGTATGCCTTGACCGTTCAATACTTGAGTTATTGCGGTAAATTATCAACTTGTACTTGCCGATTTGTTTTCATAGAGATTCATTTCTGTAGTTTTAATTTACTTCTCGATAGAATCGCTTATAAATGGACATCCCAGGATTTTAAAATTGCATATTGCGGTATGTTGTGTACTCAACCATGCAGATTTGTTTCGATTACGAGTCATTTCTGCTACTTAAATATAGCATTCCATATTGGCCCATCTGAATGTATGCTTTGACCGTTCAATACTTGTGTTATTGCGATAAATTATCAACTCGTCCTTGCAGATTTGTTATCATCAAGATTCATTTCTGTTGTTTTATTATATCCCCCGATAGAATCGCTTATAAATGGACATCCCAGGATTTTAATAATTGCATTATTGCGGTATGTTGTGTACTCAACCATGCCGATTTGTTTCGATTACGAGTCATTTCTGCTATTTAAAAATAGCGTTCCATATTAGCCCATATTACTGTATGCCTTGACCGTTCAATACTTGTGTTTTGCGGTAAATTATCAACTTGTACTTGCCGATTTGTTTTGATCAAGATTAATTTCTGTTGTTTTAATATATCCCCGATAGAATCGCTTATAAATGGACATCCAAGGATTTTAAAAATTGCATTATTGCGGTGTGTTGTCTACACAACCATGCCGATTTGTTTCGATTACGAGTCATTTCTGCTATTTAAATTTAGCGTTCGATTTTAGCCCATATAACTAAATGCCTTGACCGTTCATTACTTGTGTTATTGCGGTAAATTATCAACTTGTACTTGCCGATTTGTTTTCATAGAGATTCATTTCTGTAGTTTTAATATACTTTTCGATAGAATCGCTAATAAATGGACATCCCAGGATTTTAATAATTGCATTCATGCGGTATGTTGTGTACTCAACCATGCCGATTTGTTTCGATTACGAGTCATTTCTGCTATTTAAAATAGTGTTTCGTATTAACCTATATAACTGTATGCTTTGACCGTTCAATACTTGTGTTATTGCGGTAAATTATCAACTCGTACTTGCCGATTTGTTTTCATCAAGATTAATTTCTGTTGTTTTAATATATCCCCCGATAGAATCGCACATAAATGGACATCCCAGGATTTTAATAATTGCATTATTGCGGTATGTTGTCTACTCAACCATGCCGATTTGTTTCGATTACGAGTCATTTCTGCTATTTAAAATAGCGTTTCGTATTAGCCCATATAACTGTATGCCTTGACCGTTCAATACTTGTGTATTTGCGGAAAATTATCAACTTGTACTTGCCGATTTGTTTTGATCAGGATTAATTTCTGTTGTTTTAATATATCCCCCGATAGAATCGCACATAAATGAGACATCCCAGGATTTTAATAATTGCATTATTGCGGTATGTTGTCTACACAACCATGCCGATTTGATTCGATTACGAGTCATTTCTGCTATTTAAAAATAGCGCTTCGTATTAGCCCATATAACTGTATGCCTTGATCGTTCAATACTTGTGTTATTGCGGTAAATTATCAACTCGTACTTGCCGATTTGTTTTCATCAAGATTAATTTCTGTTATTTTAATATATCCCCCGATAGAATCGCTTATAAATGGACATCCCAGGATTTTAAATAATTGCTTATCGCGGTGCACTGTTGCTCCACAACCATGCCGATTTGTTTCGATTACGAGTCATTTCTACTATTTAAAATAGCGCTGTATTAGCCATATAACTGTATGCATTGACCGTTCAATACTTGTGTTTTTGCGGTAATTATCAATTGTACTTACCGATTTTTTCTATCAAGATTAATTTCGTTGTTTATATATCCCGATAAATCAACATAAATGGACATCAGGATTTTAATAATTGATTATTCAGTTGTTGTCTACTCAAAATGTATTTGTTTTGATTACGATACGTATTTAAATGCCTTTAAATAGTCCTATTACTGTTGTTTGACGTTAATACTTGTGTTTTGCTAAATTATCAATTGGTTTCAATTTTGTTATCAAGTTTTTCTGTTGTTTTAAATTCCAAGAATCGCCAAAATGGACATCCCAGGATTTTAATAATTTGCATTTTGGGTTGTTGTTCACAAAGCCATTTGTTTCGATTAGAGTCATTTCTCTATTTAAAATAGCGCCCTATAAGCCTAAACGGTACTTGACGGTTCAATCTGTGTTTTTCAAAAATATCAACTTACCCATTTTTTTGACGATTATTCTTTGTTTAAATATATCCCCATAAATCGTTCAAAATGGACTCCCAGAATTTTAAAATGCTTATGGGTTCCCCTACCAAAGCCGATTGGTTTCGATCAGTCTTTCGATTTAAATATAGCGCCGATAAGCCCATATAAACGAAGCCTTGACCGTTCAATCTTGTTTTTTCGGGTAAATAACTGTCCCCGATTTTTTGACAAATTCCTCTTTGTTTTAAATATATCCCTAATATAATCAAATAAAGGAATCCCATTTTAAAATTGCGTTTACGGGTACACTGTCTACCAAAAAATGCGATTTGTTTCGATTAAGTTTTCAAAAATATAGCGTTCCTTGCCCATATACGGCCTTGCCGTTCAATCTTGGTTTTCGGTAAATTATAACTTTCTTCCGATTTTTTTATCAAATTCATTTTTGTTTTTAATTTACTTTGAAAATCGCAAAATGGAATCCCAAGGATTTAAAATTTTATTTAAAGGGTTGTTTAACCAAAATGCCAAATTTGTTTCATTACGAGTCATTCTGCATTTAAAATATAGCCCCATATTAGTCCCTTTACTGTATCCTTGGACCGTTCAATCTTGTGTTTTCAAAATTATCAACTTGTACGTCCAATTTGTTTTGATCAAGATTTTTGTTGTTCTAATATTCCCCGATAGAATCGTCAAAATGGACATCCAGATTTTTAAAATTGATTATTGGGTTACGGCACCAACCATGCGATTTGTTTCGATTATGTGTCATTTCTATTTAAAATGCCCATATTAAATTAATGTATGCCTTGACCGTTCAATACTTGTGTTTTTGGGTAAATTATCAACTTGTAAGCCGATTTGTTTTGATAAGAAATTTCTGTTGCTTTAATATATCCCCGGGATAGAATCCGCTTATAAATGGACATCCCAGAATTTTAATAATTGATTATTGCGGTGTGTTGTCAACAACCATTGATTTTTTTGGTTTGAGTCATTTCTTTTTTTAAAATAATTCTAACCCATAAACGTATTAACCTTTTCAATTTGTGTTTTTGAAATTAACAACCGTATTGCCAATTTGTTTTCATCAAGATTCATTTCTGTAGTTTTAATATATCCCCCGATAGAATCGCTTATAAATGGACATCCCAGGATTTTAATAATTGCATTCATGCGGTATGTTGTCTACACAACCATGCCGATTTGATTCGATTACGAGTCATTTCTGCTATTTAAAAATAGCGTTCCATATTAGCCCATATAACTGTATGCCTTGACCGTTCAATACTTGTGTTATTGCGGTAAATTATCAACTCGTACTTGCCGATTTGTTTTCATCAAGATTAATTTCTGTTATTTTAATATATCCCCCGATAGAATCGCATAAATGGACATCCCAGGATTTTAATAATTGCATTATTGCGGTATGTTGTCTACAAACCCATGCGGATTTGTATCGATTACGAGTCTTGTCTGCTATTTAAAAATAGCGTTCCATATGAGCCCATATTACTGTATGCCTTGACCGTTCAATACTTGTGTATTTGCGGAAAATTATCAACTTGTACTTGCCGATTTGTTTTGATCAGGATTAATTTCTGTTGTTTTAATATATCCCCCGATAGAATCGCACATAAATAGACATCCCAGGATTTTAATAATTGCATTATTGCGGTGTGTTGTCTACACAACCATGACGATTTGTTTCGATTATGAGTCATTTCTGCTATTTAAAAATAGCGCTTCGTATTAGCCCATATAACTGTATGCCTTGACCGTTCAATACTTGTGTTATTGCGGTAAATTATCAACTTGTACTTGCCGATTTGTTTTCATCAAGATTCATTTCTGTAGTTTTAATATACTTTTCGATAGAATCGCTCATAAATGGACATCCCAGGATTTTAAATATTGTGTTATCGCGGTACACTGTCTACTCAAACATGCCGATTTGTTTCGATTACGAGTCATTTCTGCTATTTAAATATAGCGCTCGTATAAGCCCATATAACGGTATGCATTGACGGTTCAATACTTGTGTTCTTGCGGTAAATTATCAACCTGTACTTGCCGATTTCTTTTGATCAAGATTCATATCTGTTGTTTAAATATATCCCTCGATATAATCGATCATAAATGGACATCCCAGGATTTTAACTATTGTGTTATCGCGGTTCACTGTCTACTCAAACATGCCGATTTGTTTCGATTACGAGTCATTTCTGCTATTTAAATATAGCGCTCCGTATAAGCCCATATAACGGTATGCATTGACGGTTCAATACTTGTAATCTTGCGGTATATTATCAACATGTACTTGCCCATTTCTTTTGATCAAGATTCTTATCTGTTGTTTTAATATATCCTTCGATATAATCGTTCATAAATGGAAATCCCAGGATTTTCATTATTGAATTATCGCGGTACACTGTCTACTCAAACATGCCGATTTGTTTCGATTACGAGTCGTTTCTGCTATTTAAATATAGCGCTCCGTATAAGCCCATAAACCTGTAAGCCTTGACCGTTCAATGCTTGTGTTCTTTTGGTAAATAATTAACCTGCTTGGCGATTTATTTTGAACATGATTCATGTCTGTTGTTTAAATATATCCCTCGATATAATCGTTCATAAATGGACATCCCAGGATTTTAACTATTGTTTTATCGCGGTTCACTGTCTACTCAAACATGCCGATTTGTTTCGATTACGAGTCATTTCTGCTATTTAAATATAGCGCTCCGTATAAGCCCATACAACGGTATGCATTGACGGTTCAATACGTGTGTTCTTTCGGTAAATTATCAACTTATACTTGCCGATTTCTTTTGATCAAGATTCATATCTGTTGTTTAAATATATCCCTCGATATAATCGATCATAAATGGACATCCCAGGATTTTAATAATTGCGTTTACGCGGTACACTGTCTACTCAAACATGCCGATTTGTTTCGATTACGAGTCGTTTCTGCTATTTAAATATAGCGCTCCGTATAAGCCCATACAACTGTGTGCTTGACCGTTAAATACTTGTGGTATTGCGGTAATTTATCAACTTGTACTTGCCGATTTGTATTGATCAAGATTATTTCTATTGCTAGCGCGAATATTATACATTATTAAATAAAATTACTTTACGGATTTTATCGCGTTTATTTTACATTTTAAATTCCCGACGTTTCGAACACTTTCCAGCGGCCGTGGTCACGGGGTAGACTGAGATTTCATGCGTCTTCTTGCCAGTGCTGAAGCGGGGTTTCCAGATCTTAATTTTTATTAATTATTTTTAATCTGTACTCCGACCTATGCAAAATGAACTGATTTTATCTGTACAGCCAGGGTGTATTATGCTTGGGTTTAAATTTTAATTTATTAATTATGGATCCCGGAGTGGTAGATCCCAACCATCTTCTCTATTGAAATTTGGATGTTTTTAATCTCAATAGCCTCACGGATCATCCTTGGTAGGAATCGGTGTTCTTTAGCGAGGATTTGTGGTCGATCAAATCTGATGTAATGGTTTGGGTGATTTAAGGTATGGTCACACACTGCCGACTTGTTGGGTCTTCTATGTTTAATGTCAGCTATATTTTCCTTCACGCGGGTTCTTATTGCTCGCTTTGTTTGTCCAATATAAGAGAGGCCACAGTCACAATCTAGCTTGTACACTCCTGGGTCTTGTAGAGGAATATTGCACTTGACAGGTGGTAGGAATTGACCAATCTTCTCCAGCGGCTTGAAATAAGTTATGATTGAAGCCCGCCTTAAAATGTAGCCCATCATGTCAGTTACGCCTCTCACAAAAGGTAGAACAGCAGGTACTCGCTCCACTGTGGCTGCCGTCACTCGGTCACTGTGACGCTGCCGTGGCGCAGCGAGCTTGTTGTCTCGCAGCACTTGCTTAACATGGTGTAGCTCAGCCGCCAGGTGTTCATCATCACAGATCCCTCGTGCTCTCTGGAAACAAAGATTTGCCCCGGTAGCTAACTGGGATGGATGGTGGTGTGATGCCATTTAAATATTTATTTGTATGGGTTGGTTTCCTATACACAGTGTGGCTCAAGGTGTTATCAGGATTGCTAATAATTAAAACATCAAGAAAAGCTAAAGAATGTATTATTCTAACTCCATAGTAAACTGTATTTTGAATTAATGGAGTTAGGTGGTTTAAAAATGCATTTATTTTATCATATGGTAAGATGGTAAATGTATCATCCACATAGCGCTTATAAAATCTTGGATGAATGGGAGCAGTGAGTAGGGCCTTCTCCTCAAAGTCTTCCATAAAATGTCAGCAACAATAGGAGACACCAGGCAACCCCATCGCTCACCATCCATCTGCATGTAGAACTCATCTTTCCACAATAAATAGCCAGATGTTAGGCAATGTTTTAGTAAAATGCATATTCTATTGAGATGTTATTTTCCTGTAACTTTCTTGTTACAATATTGATGCAATCTTCTATAGGTATAGATGTAAACAAAGATTGAACATCAAAACTAACCATAGTTTCATTGTCAGCAAGATGTAGATGTTTTACCTCACTAACAAAATGGTATGAATCCTTTGTAAACGCGCTTGTTTGTCCTCTGAGTGGTGAGAGGATTTTTACTAAATGTTGAGCCAATTTATATGTAGGTGAGTCGATTTGGCTAACAATAGGGCGCAATGGAGCATTTAATTTGTGTATTTTGGACAACCCATACAATTTTGGGGGCTTGGGACATGAAGGTATTATCAATTTTACGTCAAGATTAAGTTTTCGAGTGCTTTTAATAAGATCGCTAGTTAATTTGAGCGTTTTCGTAGTAGGGTCAGTTTTGACCTTCCTATAAGTAGTTTCATCCGATAACAGTTGTTCTAATTTAGAATTATAATCTGACGTGTCCATGATCACCGTAGAATTACCTTTGTCTGCTCGGAGAATTGTTAGTTCTTTGTTGTTGCGTAAGTTGTTAAGTGCAATAAGTTCATCCTTAGGAAGATTAGGTTTCGGCACTTTGCTTCGACGCAACATTGACGAAATATCTTGTCGGATAGCCTCCAAATCTTCCTTTTGCAATTGATTTTTGAACAAACAATCCTCCACACTACATACAATTTGCTCATACGGGATTTTTCGCGGTGCAATTGCGAAATTTAAGCCTTTTGATAATACTTTCAATGTCGATTCATCCAGTGATTGTTGTGACAGATTACAAACCGCGCTTACGTCATTACTGCTGTCACTTTGGGAAAGTTGCGTTCCGTTTGAACGTTGTAACGATTCTTTAGGCTTAGATTTGTTTAATAATTTTTCGAATTTTATTATTTGTTTATTTTTGCATTTATTATAAATAGTTACTTCACGTTTATTTAAGGTATTAATGCGATGGGTTGCCCGGTGTCTCCTATTGTTGCTGACATTTTTATAAAAGACTTTGAGGAGAAGGCCCTACTGACTGCTCCCATTCATCCAAGATTTTATAAGCGCTATGTGGATGATACATTTACCATCTTACCATATGATAAAATAAATGCATTTTTAAACCACCTTAACTCCATTAATTCAAAAATACAGTTTACTATGGAGTTAGAAAATAATAATTCTTTAGCTTTTCTTGATGTTTTAATTATTCGCAACCAAAACCTTGAGCCAATTTATAGGAAACAACCCTCAAATAAATATTTAAAGGCAACACACCACCATCCATCCCAGTTATTACCGGGGCAAAACATTGTTTCAAGAGCAGGGGGATCAGATGATGAAACCTGGGTTTGAGCACACCATGTTAAGAAGATGAGAAAAAGTTTGCTGGCCACGGCAGCGGAGCGAGTACCGGTTTTCACCTTTTAGAAGAACTGAAGATTAATTTTAAGGGGTCAATCATAACTTATTTCAAGGGCTGGAGAAGATTTCAATTCCTACCACCTGTCAAGTGAAATTCCCCACAAACCAGGAGGAAAGTAGATTTGGACTGTTCTTTATTGGACAAACAAAGGAAATAAGAACCTGGAAGGAAAAATATATGAATTCATAAGACCCAAAAGTGGCAGGTGGGACCAACCTTAAACACCCAAACCAACATCAGAGATGACCACAAACCTCAAAGAACACCGATTCCTACCAAGGATGATCCGTGAGGCATTAGATTAAAAACATCCAAATTTCCATAAAAGATGGTTTTCTACCACCTGCTTGGGATCCCATAATTAATAAATTAAAATTTAAACCCAAGCATAATACCACTTGGGCTGACAGATAAAATGTCTTTTCATAGGCATAAGGGATTAAAAATAATTAATAAAATTAAGATCTGAAACCCTGCCCACACTGGCAAGAAGACGGCGACATCCAGCCCTGTGACCACGGGTTGGAAAGTTCAAAGTCAATTTAAAATTAAAATAAACGGATAAAATCCAAAGAATTTTTTAAAATTGATCAAGATTCATTTCGTGTTTAAAGACACCCGAATAGCCGCTATAAATGGAATTCCAGGATTTTAATTTTGGTTATTGGGATTTTTATCAACCATGCCGATACGAAATCACAGAATCGCAGTTCTTCGATCGACCGGACAAGCCCGCTCGATACTCCCTGATACCGCGCCGTCCGCCCCACCCGTTTAAAGTCCTCCCCGACGCCGCATGGCAAGAAGAAAGAAACCGCCGGCAGAGGGGAAGTGCATCGTGCAAAGTGTTAGTGTGTGTGTGCCGAAGTTTAGGCCGACACGAGGCGTAGCCCTGAGCGAGATAGCTGTGTAGCCGTCCGGGAGTCTGTTCCGTTTTTCCCCGTCTAAAGGTTTTCCCTGAGATGAACCCCAACTTAAGTTTCTTTTCCCACGTTTCCCGCGAACGAGTTTAATTAAACGCACCACCCACGGGTAAAAGACAATTTTAACGCGCTTGCGCACCAGGCAGGAGGGAACACCCAGGCCCTAAAGGCCAGAGTTTTCAAACATGCTAGGTTTAACCCCGCTCATCGGGGAGGGGAGAAAAACCCCAGGGGTTTATTTAAAATTAGATTAAAATAAACAAACCGCGGATTCTGTCAAGGACCAGGGCCTGACTTCGAGGACCTAAAACGTCCGCCGGCGGTCACAGTACGTGCATCCGGAGGCCCCTCACCGCGCAAGGGGCCAACCATTATGCAGCTGACCGAAACCACCCCGGTGGAAAAGTGTCCAACAATCCACTGAACCCATCCGCCACCTCACCATTAACCCAGCCCGGAAATGGGAGAGATAATTCCCCCGGTCACCGAGGACGAAGAGCAGGGGGTTCCTCCAGTTAGTTCGGCAAGAAAGGCAAGAGCGGGGCCTCCGCCAATACCAACCCTCCAAGGGCCAAAAGCATAAAAATAAGGGAAAACGTCGGGAAGTACACGGCCCCCTAGGCATCAACATCGGCCACAGAGCCGGCCCCCTTTAATAAACCAACAGGCCGCCCCCACGGCCAACAAATCGGCCTCATCAAACCACCCGCGCTTCACAGCAAACACCATCTCTGTTCCCAGCAACCCTTCAGCTTTCAAAACATCAACCAAGGTAAAAGAAACTCCGCGATCTATATTCGGTCGAAGGAAAAAGAATACGGGTCCACGCTTCCAAAAAAAATTCACAGCCGACCCGAACCAGGGCATTAAATTGAACTAAAACCAGATAACCGTCAAGTTCGTGATTCAAAGAACGAATATATTACACATGCGCCCTGAAGAAAGGGTACTTGGACAGTCGTCGGATCTGGGGAGATGCCCCAAGAGGACATTAAACCCGGGGGGACAAAAATCCCAATTTACCCGGCCTTGCCTAACTCATCCAAAAGAAAAAACCATTTAATGTGGTCCTTCGACCTTGGAACGTCCAAACAAAAAGGTTTAGACTTAATCAATAAATAAGTCGCTTAACCCACGCGCCACACTCAAATGGCTTCCGCGCGGTCTTAACGGATGTACGGGGGCCTGTAACGTCACGCACGCCCCGCGGCCAAAGCCTTGGGGACCATGGACCCTGATTGCCCAGACCAGAGATAGGGAAGTACCACCACATAGAACCGCCGTGCGAATGCCAGCGCCCACACAGCCAAACCTGAGGCCCTCAAGGACCCGAAACCACCCACACCTTCATCCACCTCGCTTCCCCCGCCCCTCAGACCATTCCGGCGTGGCAACATCAGGCGCCCGCGGGCCCAAATACCCGCGTGGCAACAACCACCACCGCAGGTAGCGCCGAGGCGCGCGGCGGCCGCACCAAAAACAAGGCCCGCGTAGCGCCCCAAGCTTTTAAGCCATGCAATGGCAAACCTGAGATTTAGCCCACAGACGACTTGCAGAGGTCGATCCTTACGCGGAATTCGACGCCGTCGTCGGTAATTTCCGGAGCCGCTTGCCAATTCAAGTATAAATAGTTATTTAATTTACGGACGAACAAATGGTACGCCCTTTAAAAAATAGAAACGGCCCGCCGTTAAAGCCACGCCGGTTAATATTTCATTTTTAACCAAACGGCCTGGGACGGGGCCGAAATCAGTTTTTTACGCGAAACGACGTCGACATTCTAGGGGCAGGAGAGTTCCAAAGCCCAAGAGGGATCCGGAAAAGAACAAAATAAGAAAAGACGGACCGGGTTCACACGGCGGCACGCTCATTAAACAAGTCCCGCACTGTGTAGCAATTGACACGGTCGACGCTAAGCACCAGCCCGGTCTGTGGCTATGACAGGCAGCCCAATCACCATAGCCCTGGTCTACCCATGGTAAAGCTCTTCAGATGACTAATCCGACTTCAAGACCTTATTCTCCCTAGAGGGCCGCTTCGGCAGGTGACTTCAAACAAGCACACCGATGCAGCTACAAATCAACTCGGGAGGTGCAGAAGATGCATATCGCCCTTAACTTCAGTATCGTTGTCCGCTTGAGCATACCACCGCACAGGTAGGTCAGATCGATGCAGAATTCCCCAAAAATGTCAATCCCTTTTAGAGGATAGAGGCAAGAAATCAATCCGATCATCGCCCAGTCATCCCCAAACTAGGACCACCTGACCCCAAAACATCCAATAAAACAAAATTGACTAAACACAATTAGCTAGACGATAGTCCCACACCCAGACGCCATTCCTAAAGTCCCGCACAGCCAAAGCGAATTTCCGCTCCATGCGCTCACAAGAAGTCCAAAGGTCCGAGGTTTTTCGAAGCAAGTCCCAGGAAAACCCCGGGCCTTGCCAAACGAATAAGGACCTCTTTTGGGACGAGGGCTGGGGATTGGGCTTTCCGATTGGATCCAAACCGAACGGCCGGAGAGTTACCGGCCTGAACATCAGTCCAAGAAAGGAATTCAGGAACGATCGGTGGGATACAGACCAATTGCACCATCCCATCGCCTTTCAATTCCCAAAGGGCGGAATCGAACCCTCCGATGCCGCCTTTATCCCATCCTCCTTCCTGATGCCCTTAGGTTTCTCGATGAAAAAGCCGAATGCCCAGCGACAGTCCGAGGCACAAGCACGCCTAGCACTCAACGATCGACGCCGCTACCGCCAAACGGTGGAGAGCGAGTGACACGAAATTTCCAAATCCAAACCGGAAGGAAGCGTGATTACAAAAATTCAAACCACGGAAAGCCCGGCACCGAAATAAACAACCGTATTAAACCTACCTGAACATATAATTAAATCCAGTCCCAATTTATAACGCAGTTTTCCAAGGGTTTTTCCCAAACACTTGGAAGGACGTTGAAATTATAGGGTTCCTCAAACCCGGAAACCACCGCACTTCCCGTTCTTCGTCCCATTAGCTCCTCAAGGTTTGGAAAATATATAAACGTCTTGGCCCCGCTTAAGATTTTATAAATTAAAGGGCCCCTACCCCATTCAATTGGCTTTGAGCCAAACACCTTGCACTCATCAAATTCACCGCATCACGGAGGGAAAAAACAGTTAATACGAGGGCCATCACAGGGAGGCTTTCCCGACGGGGAAGGGTTCGATAAAGAGGAGAAGGGCTTATAAGTTATAAGTTTATGTGCCGACCGTCCGACCATCAACGAGATTTCAGGAACAACGTTCCGATACCGCGTAGAGGGAATCAAATCACACCCTGACCGGTCCGTGCCGGGAGAAAGGGTTCCTATTAGGGTCCAATCATTCTTACCTTATTTACTAACGAATCCCAAAACCCGTCTTTAGACACCGCCATTCGCAGACGACACCTGCATAAACCAACCAGTAGATGTCCATCCTAGTTAGTCAAAGACCCAACGGCCAAATCCTAGAGGAATGGCCAAATGGGAAAGAAAGGCGGCATTTTGTTCACGCGACGAAGACGTGCCCCTTCCAGGCGACCTAGATTACCCACCTTTGGGTCAAACAGACCAAATACCGGGGAATTTAGACAAATTGAATTTGGCCCGCAATTAGCGGGTCAGAAACAGAGCGGGCCTGTCTTAGGTCGACCTTTTCCCACTTAAACCTAAAAGCGTTATTCTGCGCAAAAGGGATTATAAAACAGTCATAGACCAATTTTAACATATTAGTCCTGTTTTGACATGCAAAGCAATCACATTGATAAGTTTAAGTCCAAAAAGATTCGGCAGGGACTGGTGCGCCGTCACCTGGCAACATTGACCGCACCTGACCTGAAAGCCCACAATCAAACAGACCTAAAACAAGTCCATCCGATATTTTGATCGGTTTCGCGCAACACCCAAACGATCTAGTTCCGAGCGCCGTTACAAAACAACAATTTACCCCAAAAACGACATCCATCAAGAGCGGGATTACAGATCGGATGAATTAAACGTGCGCACGTTTTAACCACACCAAACAACTTGTCCCGCCGTCGAGGACAAACTAGTACAGTATAACAGATATCGGAGTACCAGGCCGATTCTCACCAACCAGATAGGGCGGTAAACACTTTCCACAATGTCCAAAGAAATTATGACGAGGTCGGCCCAAAATCGATAAATTTGCTAACGGAATGGCATATTGACCAGGGCTGATCGGGCCCTTTGGGCACCCCTCGACGCCCTTGCAGGATAAAGAATGGAGCCGAGAGGTCCCCTCAGGGCCCTCGGAGCTGACAGAATAGAGGAAGTCGTACACTTAAAGTTGCAAGCCCCCGAACCCGCTGGGTCGTAGGGTAACCCACCAACGTGAGTCATCCGAAAAAAACATGCCGATTTGTTTCGATTAAAGTTTTTTGGATTTAAATAAAGCGCTTGAGCCCATACTACGGTTTGATTGACGGTTCAATACGTGGTATGATTGACGGTTCAATACTTGGGTTCTTGCGGTAAAATTATCAACCTGTACTTGGATTTCTTTTGATCAAGATTCAATCCGTTTTTATATAAATTTCGATATAATGTTCATAAATGGACATCCAGAATTTTAAAGACTGCGATGAGACACGCACTCAAACATGCTGATTTGTTTCGATTAGAGTCATTTCTGCTATTTAAAATAGAGCCTGTATAAGTTTATAACTGTATGCATTGAGGTTAAAGGTGTTCTTTCGAAATTATCAACATGCGCGACCTTTTTGATCAAGATTCAATATGTTGTTTAAAATATCCCCGATATAATCGTTCATAAATGGACATCCCAGGATTTTAAAACTGCGTTAACTCGGTACACTGTCATCCAAACAGCCGCTTTGTTTTATTTAGAGCATTTCGTATTAAAAATATAGCGCCCAAAAGCCCATATAACGGATGCATTGAGGTTAATACGTGTTCTTTCGGTAAATTATCCATGTATTGCGATTTCTTTGATCAAGGTTACTTTGTTTAAAAATCCCTGATATAATGATCAAAAAGGACATCCCAGGATTTTAACTATTTGTTACGGGTTCACTGTTGATCAAAATTGATTTGTTTTGATTACGAGTCATTTCAATTTAATTATAATGATCCGTATAAGCCCATAAAAATATTGCGGGACCGTTCAATATTTAGTTATTGCGTAAATTATCAACTTGTATTCCATTTTTTTGATAAGATTCGTTTTGTTGTTTAAAATATCCCCTGATATAATGTTCGTAAATTGATATCCCAGGATTTAATAATTGCGTTTACGCAGAACGTCTACCCCATGTGATTTGTTTAGATTACGAGCTTTCTGCTATTTAAAATAAAGGCCCTTAATTCCAAAAGGTAGATTACGGTTCAATGTTTTTCGGTAAATTATCAACATGCTAAACCCTTTTGATCAAGATTCAATCTGTTGTTTAAAAAACCCTCGATATATTCGATCATAAATAATCCCAGGATTTTTCATAATTGTTTACGCGGTACACTGTCGACCAAACATGCCGATTTGTTTCGATTACGGTCATTTTCAAAATAACGATCTGAAGGTTTTAAACAATTGCCGGGACCCAAAAACTTGGTTTTGAGTAAAACAACTTTGTACTTCCCGATTTGTTTTGATGATTGTTTCTGTTGTTTAAATATATCCCCTGATATAATCGTTCGAAATGGAATCCCAGGATTTAAATAAGGTTAGGTACATGTCACCCAAACATGCCGAGTTTGATTACGAGTCATTGTTGCTATTAAAATATAGGCCCAAAAGCCCATATAAGGATGCATTAGGTTCAATACGGTGTTCTTTTGGTAAATTATCAACATGTACTGCGATTTTTTTGAAAAGGTTCAATCTGTTTAAATATATCCCTGATATAATCGTTTATAAATGGACATCCAGGATTTCAAAACTGCGTTATCGCGGTACACGTCTACTCAATTATGCTGATTTGTTTCGATTACGAGTCATTTCTGCTATTTAAATATAGCGCTCCGTATAAGCCCATATAACGGTATGCATTGACGGTTCAATACTTGTGTTCTTGCGGTAAATTATCAACCTATACTTGCCGATTTCTTTTGATCAAGATTCATATCTGTTGTTTAAATATATTCCTCGATATAATCGATCATAAATGGACATCCCAGGATTTTAACTATTGCGTTATCGCGGTTCACTGTCGACTCAAACATGCCGATTTGTTTCGATTACGAGTCATTTCTGTTTTAATTAAAACAATTCGTATAAGCCCATATAACATATTGCCGGAACCGTTCATCTTGAGTTATTGCAGTAAATTATCAACCTGTACTTGCGAATTTTTTGATCAAGATTCATATCTGTTGTTTAAATATATCCCTCGATATAATCGTTCATAAATGGAAATCCCAGGATTTTCATTATTAAATTATCGCGGTACACTGTCTACTCAAACATGCCGATTTGTTTCGATTACGAGTCATTTCTGCTATTTAAATATAGCGCTCCGTATAAGCCCATATAACGGTATGCATTGACGGTTCAATACTTTTGTTCTTGCGGTAAATTATCAACCTGTACTTGCCGATTTCTCTTGATAAAGATTCATATCTGTTGTTTAAATATATCGTTCGATATAATCGTTCATAAGTGGACATCCCAAGATTTTATAAACTGCGTTGTCGCGGTACACTGTCTTCTCAAACATGCCGATTTGTTTCGATTACGAGTCATTTCTGCTATTAAAATATAGCGCTCCGTAAAAGCCCATATAACGGTATGCATTGACGGTTCAATACGTGTGTTCTTTCGGTAAATTATCAACATGTACTTGTGATTTCTTTTCATCAAGGTCTATATCTGTTGTAAATATATCCCTTGATATAATCTGATCAGTAAATGGACATCCCAGGATTTTAACTATTGTTTTATCGCGGTTCACTGTCGACTCAAACATGCCGATTTGTTTGCATTACGAGTCATTTCGCTATTAAATTATAACGATCCATAAGCTCCATATAATATATTCGGAACCGTTCAAAACTTGAGTTATTGCAGTAAATTATCAACTTGTACTTCGATTTGTTTTGATCAAGATCGTTTCGTGTTTAAATATATCCCTCGATATAATCGTTCGTAAATGGACATCCCAAGATTTAAATAATTGCGTTTACGCAGTACACTGTCTACTCAAACATGCCGATTTGTTTCGATTACGAGTCATTTCTGCTATTTAATTATAGCGCTCCATAAAAGCCCATATAACGGTATGCATTGACGGTTCAATACGTGTGTTCTTTCGGTAAATTATCAACATGTACTTGCCGATTTTTTTTGAACAAGGTTCATATCTGTTGTTTATATATATCCCTCGATATAATCGTTTATAAATGGACATCCCAGGATTTTAAAAACTGCGTTATCGCGGTACACTGTCTACTCAAGCATGCCGATTTGTTTCGATTACGAGTCATTTTCGTATTTAAATATAGCGCCCGTATAAGCCCATATAACGGTATGCATTGACGGTCAATGCTTGTAATCTTGCGGTAAATTATCAACCTATACTTGCTGATTGTTTTTGATCAAGGTCATCTGTTGTTTAAATATATCCCTGATATAATCGATCATAAATGGACATCCCAGGATTAAATATTGCGTTATCGCGGTTCACCGTCGACCAAACATGGATTTGTTTCGATTAGAGTCATTTCTATTTAATTATAACGATCCGTAAAGCCCAATAAATATTGCCGGGACCGTTCAATACTTGAGATTGCAAAATTATCAACTTTAACGATTTGTTTTGATCAAGATTTATTTCGTTGTTTAAATATATCCCTCGATAAATCGTTCGTAAATGGATATCCCAGGATTTAAATAATTGCGTTTACGCAGTCACGTCAACTCAAAAAATGCCGATTTGTTTCGATTAAGGTCTTTCCTATTTAAATATTCGCTCCGTATGTCCAACAACGGATTTTGACGGTTCTACGCGTTCTTCGGAAATTATCAACGTATTTGCGGACCCTTTGATCAAGATTCATTTGTTTAAAAATATCCTCGATATAATCGTTCATAAATGGAATCCCAGGATTTTAAAAACGGTTATCGCGGCACGTTCCCAAAATGCGATTTGTTTCGATTACGAGTCATTTCCCTTATTTAAAAAGGCCGTATGCCCATTAAAGGTTTGTTTTGACGATTCAATGCTTGTGTTCTTTTCTAAATTATCAACCTGTACTTGCTGATTTCTTTGATCAAGACATTCTTTGGTTTAAATAATCCCTGATATAATCGATCAAAATGGACATCCCAGGATTTTAACTATTGTGTTATTTGGTTCACTGCCATCAAACATGCCGATTTGTTTTGATTAGAATCATTTTGCTATTTAAATATGTTTTATAAGCCCATATTACTGTATGCAGAGGTCTAAAGTGTTTCTTTCGGTAAATTATTAACGTACTTCCGACTTCTTTTGATCAAGATTCATATCTGTTGTTTAAATAAATTTCGATATAATCGATCAAAATGGACATCCCAGGATTTTAATAATTGGTTTACGCGGACCGTCTACTCCAAAACATGCGATTTGTTTGATTACGAGTCATTTCGTATTTAAATATGCCTACGCGTTTCCATATAATTTGCATTTTGACGGTTAATACTTTTGCTTGGGTAAATTATCAACCTGTTCTGCGATTTCTTGAAAAGATTCATATCGGTAAAATATATCCGATATTCGTTCAAAGGGAATCCCAAGATTTTATAAATGCGTTGTCGCGGAACCGTCTTCTCAAACATGCGATTTGTATCGATTACGAGTCATTTCCGCTATTAAAATATAGCGCCCGTAACCCCAATATAACGGATGATTGATTCAAATGTGTTCTTCGCAAAATCAAATGTACTTGCTGACTTTTGATCAATTCTATCTGTTTTTTATATCCTCGAATAATCGGATCATAAAGAATCCCAGGATTTTAACATTGGTTATCCGGGTTCACTGTCGACCAAACATGCCGATTTTTGATTTAATATTTTTGCTTTTAAAATAGCCCCTATAAGCCCATAACGGTTCTTGACGGTTCAATACTTTCAGGGTAAATTATCAACCATATTCCGATTTCTTTTTCTAAAGATTCATATCGTTGTTTAAATATATCGTTCGATATAATGTTCATGGGACATCCCAAGATTTTTAAAACCGCTTTGTCCGGGAATACCGTCTTTCAAACATGCCGCTTTGTTTCCGATTGATGAGCATTTCTATTAAAATATAAAGTCCGTAAAGCCCATAAACGGTATGCATTGGACGGTCTAATACCCGGTTTTTCGGTAAATTAACATGTAATTTGTTGATTTCTTATGACGGTTCATATCTGTTTCCAAATATCCCTTTGATATAATCGATCATTTGGACATCCCAGGATTTTTAACTATTGCGTTATCCGGGTTCACCGTCGACTCAAACATGCCGATTTGTTTCTTCAAAAGAGTCATTTCTTTATTAAATTATAAGATCCGTATGTTTAAATATAATTGCGGGACCCGTTCAATACTTGAGTTACGAAATTAACAACTTGTACTTGCCGATTTGTTTTGACGGATTCATTTCGTTGTTTAAATATATCCCCGGATATAACGTTTCGTAAATTGATATCCCAGGATTTAAAAATTGCGTTTACGCAAACCCACTCAAACATTGATTTGTTTTGGATTACGAGTCATTTCTTTTAAAATAAAGGCCCAGTATAAGCCTATAAACAGTATGATTGATTTGTTCAATTTTGTAATCTTTGGGTAAATTATCAACCTATATTTCCCCGGATTTCTTTGATCCAAATTCCAACTGGTTTTTTTAAATATAACCCTTGATAAATGTTTATAAAATGGACATCCCCAGGATTTCAAAATGCGGTTTCATGGTACACTGTCAACTCAAAAAACCGAGTTTCGATTAATCATTTCGTATTAAAATAAAGGCCCGTAAAAGCTCCATAACGGGGCATTGACGGTTCCAATACGTGGTTCTTTTCGGTAAATTATCAACAAGGGCCTGTTGACTTCTTTTAATCAAATTCATATCTGTTTAAATATTCCCTCATATTTCGATCATAAAATGGACATCCCAGGATTTTAAAAATTGCGTTTATAAGGTACACTGTTCACTCAAACATGCTAAATTGGTTTTGGATTAGAGTCGTTTTGCTTATTTAAATATGGGCTTCGTAATGCTTCCATATAACTGTATGCATTGACGGTTCAATACGTGTTCTTTTCGGTAAATTATCAACATTACTTGTTGACTTCTTTTGATCAAGATTCATATTTGTTGTTTAATATATCCTCGATATAATCCCAAATGGATAATCCCAGGGATTTTAAATAATTGGTTACGCGGCACATTGTTCACCTAAATAATGCTGATTTGTTTGATTAGAGTCTTTTCTTATTTAATTATAACGATCCAGAATAAGGCAATAATAATTGCGTACCATTCAATTTGGAGATCAGGTAAATTTTCAACTTGCTTGGATTTGTTTTGGATAAGATTATTTTGTTGTTTAAATATATCCCTTGATATAATTCGTTCGTAAAGGATATCCCAGGATTTAAATAATTGCGTTTTACGGCCAAACGTTCTACTCAAACATGTAATTTTGTTTCCTGGATTACGAGTCATTTCTTGGTTATTTTAAATATAGCGCTCCGGTATAAGCCCATACAACGGTTAAGCATTGACGGTTCAATACGTGCGTTCTTTCGGTAAATTATCAACATGTACTTGCTGACCCATTTTTGATCAAGATTATAATTGTTGTTTAAATATATTCCCCTATAATCGTTCCCAAAATGGATATCCCAGGATTTTAAAAACTGCGTTATCGCGGTACACCGTTACTCAAACATGCCGGATTTGTTTCGATTACGAGTCATTTCTGCTATTTAAAAAAGCGCTTTGTATAAGCCCAACAACGGGTATGATTGACGGTTCAATATGCGTTCTTTCGGTAAATTATCAACATGTATTTCGGACCCATTTGGATCAAGATTCATTTTGTTTAAAATATCCCCGATATAATCGTTCATAAATGGATATACCAGGATTTTAAAACTGGGTTATCCAAGTTAATTGCCCACTCAAACATGCCGGATTTGTTTCGATTACGAGTCATTTCTTGCCATTTAAAAAAGCGCTTCGTTAAAGCCCATAAAACGGTTTTATTTGACGATTCAATGTTTGTTCTTTTCGGTAAATTATCCCTGTAATTTGCTGATTTCTTTGATCAAGATTTAATCTGTTGTTTAAATATATCCCTCGGGATATAATCGGATCATAAATGGACATCCCAGGATTTTTAACCATTGTGTTATCGCGGTTCACCGCCCACTTCCAAACATGTCGATTTGTTTTGATTAGAATCATTTCTTAAATTTAAATATGGCGTTTCGTATGGCTTCCATATTACTTGCATGATTGACGGTTCAATACGTGTGTTCTTTCGGAAATTATTAAATGTACTTCCGGGACTTTTTGATAAAGATTCATATCTGTTGTTTAAATATATCCCTCGATATAATCCGGGATCATAAAAGACATCCCAGGATTTTTAATAAAATGTTTACGCGGTACACTGTCCTATTCCAAACATGCCGATTTGTTTCCGGATTACGAGCTTTTGTTATTTAAAATAGCGCCCGATGCCCATAAACGGTATGCATTGAGGTTCAAATGTGTTCTTTCGGTAAATTATCAAATTACTTGCCGATTTCTTTTGGATCAAGGTTCATATCTGTTGTTTAAATATATCCTCGGATATAATCGACCTAAAATGGACATCCCAGGATTTTAACCATTGCGTTATCGCGGTTCACTGTCATTCAAACATGCCAATTTGTTTCCGGATTACGAGTCATTTCTTGGTTTTAAATATAGCCGCTTCGTTAAGCCCATATAACGGTGTGATTGACGGTTCAATACTTGTTTCTAGCGGTAAATTATCAACCTGTACTTCCGATTTCTTTAAAGATTCATATCTGTTGTTTAAATAAATATTGTTGAATAATCGTTCATAAGTGGACAATCCCAAGATTTTATAAACTGCTTTGTCGCGGTACACTGTCTTCAAACATGCCGCTTTGTTTCGATTACGAGTCATTTCTTTTATTAAAATATAGCGCCCCGAAAAGCCCATAAACGGTATGATTGACGGTTCAATACGTGTTTCTTTCGGTAAATTACCATGATTTCCTTTATGATCAAGGTTCATATCTGTTGTTTAAAATATCCTCGATATAATCGGGATCATAAAATGGACATCCCGGATTTTAACCATTGTGTTTTCGCTTCACTGTCGACTCAAACATGCCGATTTGTTTGGATTACGAGTCATTTCTTTATTAAATTATAAGATCCGTTAAATATAAAATTTGGACCGTTCTACTTGAGTTAGGTAAATAACTTGTATTTCCGATTTGTTTTGATCAAGATTCTTTTGTTGTTTAAATATATCCCTCGAATAATCATGTAAAATGGAATCCCAGGTTTAAATAAAGGTTTACGCAGTACACTGTCACTCAAACATGCCGATTTGTTTCGATTAATATTTCTGTAAAATATACCCCTAAGCCCATACAACGGTATGATACGGTTCAATGTGTTCTTTCGTAAATTATCAAATGTACATGCGACTTTTTTGATCAAGATTCATATATGTTTTTAAATATATTCTTTGATATAATGTTTATAAATAGACATCCAGTATTTCAAAAACTGGTTATCGGTACACGTCAACCCAAAATGGATTTGTTTATTACGAGTCATTTTCCTATTTAAATATTGGCCCCGTAAAGGTTTCAAAACGGTACGATTTGGTTCAATACGGCGTTCTTTTTGATAAATTATCAACATTATCGGACTTCTTTTGATAAAGATTTATTCTGTTTAAATATATCGTTCAATAACGTTCATAAGTGGACATCCCAAGATTTTATAAACTGGTTGTCGCGGTACACGTCTTCCCAAACATGCTGATTTGTTTGATTAAGGTCATTTCCATTAAAAATAGCAGTCCGTAAAAGCCTATATAACGGATGCTGACGGTTCAAACCTGTGTTCTTTTCGGTAAATTTCAAATGTACTTGTGATTTCTTTATGATCAAGGTTCATTTGTTGTTTCAAATATCCCTTATAATCGATTAAATGGATTCCCAGGATTTTAACTATTGCGTTATTCGGTTCACGTCGACTCAAACATGCCGATTTGTTTCAAATGAGTCATTTCGCTATTAAATTATAACGATCCGTATAAGCCCATATAACATATTCCGGGACCGTTCAATACTTGAGTTATTGCAGTAAATTATCAAATTACTTCGACTTCTTTTGATTAAGATTCAATCTGTTGTTTAAATATATCCCTCGATATATTCGATCATAATTGGACATCCCAGGATTTTAATAATTGGTTTAGGGTACACTGTCTACTCAAACATGCCGATTTGTTTTTGATTACGAGCTTTTGCTATTAAAATATAGGCCCGTAAAAGCCCAAATAACGGTATGATTGACGGTTTAATACGTTTTCTTTTCAAAATCAAATATTGCGATTTTTTTTTCAAAGGTTCATATCTGTTGTTTAAATATATCCCCTCGATATAATGATCAAAATGAATCCCAGGATTTTAAATTCGTTATTTCACTGTGACTCAAACATGGGATTTGTTTGATTACGAGTCATTTTCTTTAAATTATAAATCCGTAGTTTAATAACATATTTTGGGACCCCTTTGGTTATTGCAGAAATTATCAACTTTATTGCGGGATTTGTTTTGATCAAGATTCATTTTGTTTTTAAATAACCCTTAAATTGTTCGTAAATGGAATACCCGGAAAAATTGGTTTACGCATACCCGTCACTCAAACATTGGATTTGTTTCGATTACGAGTCATTTCTGTTTTAAATATACCCTCTAAGCCTTACAACGGAGATTGAGGTCAAATGTTTTTTCGGTAAATTATCAAATGACATGCCGACTTTTTGATCAAGATTCATTCGTTTTTAAAAATCCTTTATAATCGTTTATAAATGGACATCCCGGATTTCAAAATTGTTATCGCGGTACACGTCAACTCAAAATGCCATTTGTTTCGATTATGAGTCATTTCTTTTAAATATTACCCGTATAAGCCCATACAACGGTACGATTGAAATTTTTAATACGTGTTCTTTCGGTAAAATCAACATGTACTTCGATTTTTTATGATCAAGATTCATTTCTTGGTTTAAAATACCCTCGATATAATCTTGTAAAGGAATACCCAGGATTTAAAAATTGGGTTTACGCAGTACACTGTCATCAAACATGCGATTTGTTTCGATTACGAGTCATTTTGCTATTTAAATATAAGAGTCCGTAAAAGTTCATATAACGGTAAAATTACTTTCAATACCCAAAGTTCTTTTCGGAAATTATCAACATGGTACTTAATGATTTCTTATGATCAAGGTTCATATCTGGTTTTTCCAATATATCCCTTGATATAATCGATCATAAAATGGACATCCCAGGATTTTAACTATTGCGATCTTTCACCTGTCGACTAAACATGCTGATTTGTTTAGAATACGAGTCATTTTTTAATTAAATTATAACGATCCGTATAAGCCCATATAAATATTGCCGGGACCGTTCACCTTGAGTTTTGCAAAATTAACAACTTGTACTTGCCAGAGTTTGACAAGATTCATTTCTGTTGTTTAAAATATCCCTCGATATAATCGTTCGTAAATGGATATTCCCGGATTTAAAATCATTGCGTTTACGCGGTACACCGTCTACTCAAAAACGCCATTTGTTTTGATTACGAGTTTTCTGTATTTAAATATAGCACCCGTTATAAGCCCTAAACAGTATCTTATCAATTCCTTGTAACTTGCGGTAAATTATCAACCTTACTTGTTTATTTCTTTTGATCAAGATTCATATCTGTTGTTCCAAATTTCCCTTGATATAAATGTTTATAAATGGAATCCCAGGATTTCAAAACTGGTTATATGGGTACACTGTCAACCAAAAATGCCGATTTGTTTTCGATTGAGTCATTTCGCAAAATATTGGGCGCCCGGTATGTTCCAATAAGGTACGCATTGACGGTTCAATACGTGCGTTCTTTTCGATAAAATTATCAACATGTACTTGCCGGGACTTTTTTGATAAAGATTTATATCTGTTTAAATATACGTCTGATATAATCGTTCATAAGTGGACATTCCCAAGATTTTATAAAACTGCTTTTCCGGGTACCGTCTTCTTAAACATGCTGCCGTGTCGATTACGAGTCATTTCCTTTGCTATTAAAATATAGCGCTCCGTAAAAGCCATATAACGGTATGTATTGACCAATACGTGGTTCTTTCGGTTAATTATCAAATGTACTTAAGATTTCTTTATGATCAAGGTCTATATCTGTTGTTTAAAAATCCCCGATATAACGGATCATAAATGGGACATCCCAGGATTTTAATAATTTGGGTTTACGCGGTACACTGTTAATTTAAACAGGATTTGTTTCTGATTTGAGTATTTCGCTTATTTAAATATAAAGGCCCGTATGCCCATATAACGGGTATGCCAGGATTTCAATACTTTTGTTCTTGCGGTAAATTATCAACCTGTATTTGCGATTTCTTTGATAAAGATTCATCTGTTGTTTAAATATAATGTTGATATAATCGTTCATAAGGGGACATCCAAGATTTTTTAAACTGGTGCTGCGGGTACACCCGTCTTCCCATAATGCCGATTTGTATCGATTAGAGTCATTTTCCCATTTATTAAAATATTAGGCCCGTATAAGCCCATATAAGGTATGGCATTGAATTTTCAATACTTGCATTCGGTAAATTATCAACGTACTTGCTGATTTTTTGATCAACTATATCTTTGTTCAAATATTCCCCTCGATAAATCGACTAAATGGACATCCCCAGGATTTTAACTATTGCGTTATCGCGGTTCACTGTCGGACCAAACATGCTGATTTGTTTCGATTACGAGTCATTTCTATTTAAATATTCGGCCCGTAAAGCCCATACAACGGTGCATTGACGGTTAAAGCGTTCTTTCGATAAATTATCAACATGTACTTCCGGACTTCTTTTGATAAAGATTTATATCTGTTTTTAAATATATTGTCTGGATATAACGTTCATAAGTAAATTCCCAAGATTTTATAAACTTGGTTGTCGCGGGTACACCGTCATCTCCAAAATGCCGATTTGTTTCGATTACGAGTCATTTCCTTTTTAAAATATAGCCCCATAAGCCCAAGAACGGTTCAATATTGCCCGTTTCTTTTTCGGTAAATTATCAACAGTACCATGACCCATTTGATCAAGATTAATCTGTTTAAATATTAATCCTTGATATAATCGTTCATAAATGGATATCCCAGGATTTTAAAAATCTTAATCGCGGTACACCGTCTACTCCAAACATGCCATTTGTTTCGATTACGAGTCATTTCTGCTATTTAAAAAAGCGCTTGTATAAGCCCCAAAGGAAATTTGCATTTGATTCAATAGGCGTTCTTTTCGGTAAATTATCAACATGTATTTCTGCTGACCCATTTGACTGAAATTCATTCTTTGTTTTAAAATATCCCCGATATAATCGTTCATAAATGGATAACCAGGATTTTAAAATCGTTATCGCGGACAATCGCCTACCCAAACATGCTGATTTGTTTCATTAGAGTCATTTCCCTTTTAAAAAAAGGGCCTTCATAAGCCCAAAAACTTTCATTGACGATTCCCTTTTGTTCTTTTCGGTAAATTATCAACCGCCTTCTAATTTTGGATCAAGATTCATTCTGTTGTTTAAATATATCCCCGATATAATCGATCAAAAGGACATCCCAGGATTTTAACTATTGTGTTATTCGCGGTTCACCGTTCACCAAACATGTGGATTTGTTTCGATTACGAATCATTTCTTGCTATTTAAATATGGGTTTCGTATGTTTCCATTTACTGTATGCATTGGACGGTTCAAAGTGTTCTTTCCGGGTAAATTATTAAATGTACTTGCCGACTTTTTGATAAAGATTCAATCCGTTGTTTAAATATATCCCCCATATAATCATCAAAATAGACATCCCAGGATTTTTAATAATTGGTTTAAAGGGACACCCGGGTCTATTCCAAACATGCCGATTTGTTTGATTAGAGTCATTTCGCTATTTAAAATAGGTTCGATAAGCCCATAAACGGATGCATTGACGGTTCAAACGTTTTTTTCGGTAAATTATCAACATGTACGCCGATTTCTTTTTGGATCAAGGTTATATCTGTTGTTTAAATATATCCCCGGATATAATCGATCATAAAATGGACATCCCCAGGATTTTAACTATTGGGTTATCGGGTTCATGTCGACCAAAAAGCCAATTTGTTTTGGATTACGAGCTTTCCATTTAAATATAGCGCCTTTTAAGTTTCCATAACGGTGTGCATTGACGGTTCAATACTTGTGTTCTAGCGGTAAATTATCCCCATTTCCGATTTCTTTCTAAAGATTCATTCTGTTGTTTAAAATATTGTTTCGATATAATCGTTTAAGTGGACATCCCAAGATTTTATAAACTGCTTTGTCGCGGTTTAATTGTCTTCAAACATGCCGTTTTGTTTCCGATTATTCATTTTCTGTTAAAAATAAGGCTCCCGTAAAAGCCCATATAAAACAGCATTGACGGTTCAATTGTGTGTTCTTTCGGTAAATTATCAAATGTACTTGCTGATTCTTTATGATCAAGGTTCAACTTTGTTTAAAATATCCCTTGGATATAATGATCAAAAATGGACATCCCAGGATTTTAAACCCAATATTTATCGGGTTTCACCGGTCGACTCAAACATGCTGATTTGTTTCGATTACGAGTCATTTCTTATTAAATTATAACGATCCGTAGCCTTATATAAAATATTGCCGGACCGTTCAATACTTGAGTTATTGGAAATTATCAACTTGTTCCTTCGGATTTGTTTTCACCAAGATCGTTTCTTTTAAATATATCCCTCGAATAATTGGATCGTAAAATGGATATCCCAGGATTTAAAAAGGTGTTTACGGTAAACCGTCTAATCAAACATTGATTTGTTTCTTTACAGAGTCATTTCGCTATGTAAATATAGCGCCCGTATGCCCTACAACGGTATGCATTGACGGTTCCAATATGTGTGTTCTTTCTGGTAAATTATCAAACATGTACATGCCGACTTTTTTGATCCGGGATTCAATATGTTTTTAAAATATCTCGAAAATCGTTTATAAAAGACATCCCGTATTTCAAAAACTGCGTTATCGCGGTCCACCGTCAACCCAAAATGCTGAGGTTTCGATTAGAGTCATTTCGTTATTTAAAAAGGCCCCGTATAAGCCCAATACAACGGTACGCGATTTTGGTCCAATACGTGCGTTCCTTTCGAAAAATTATCAAATGGTATTCGCCGACTTTTTGATAAAGATTTATTCTGTTGTTTAAATATATCGTTCGATATAATCGTTCATGGGGAATCCCAAGATTTTATAAACTGGGGTTGTCGCGGACACCGTCTTCTCAAACATGCTGATTTGTTTTGATTACGAGTCATTTCGCTATTAAAATAACAGTCCGTAAAAGTTTTCATATAACGGTTGGGGTAACGGTTCAATACCCTTTTTTCAAAATTATCAAATGTATTTCTGTTGGATTTCTTATGATCAAGGTTCATATTTTGGTTTCAATATATCCCTTTGATATAATCGGATCATAAAATGGATATCCCAGGATTTTAACTATTGCGTTATTTGGGGGGTTCACCGTCGACCAAACATGCCGATTTGTTTCGAATACGAGTTTTCCCTTAATTAAATTAAACGATTCCAAAGGCCCATAAAATATTGCCGGGACCGTTCAATACTTGGAGTTATTGGAAATTATCAACAATGTACTTGCTGACTTCTTTGATTGGATTATATCTGTTTAAATATATCCCTCCATAAATCGTTCAAAATGGACATCCCAGGATTTTAATAATTGGGTTTACGCGTTAACTGTCTTCTTCAAACATGCTGATTTGTTTCCGATTAAGGTCATTTCATTATTAAAATATAAAGGCCCGTAAAAGCCCATATAACGGAAGGCATTGACGGTTCATAGGTGTTTCTTTCCGGTAAATTATCAACATGTACTTGCGATTTTTTTCAACAAGGTTCATATCTGTTGTTTAAATATATCCCCGATATAATCAATTGGCAAATGGACATCCCAGGATTTTAAATTATTGCTTATCGGGTTCATGTCGACTCAAACATGCCGGTTTGATTTCATTTCGTTAATTAAAATATAGCAGTCCGTAAAAAGCCCATAATTGGTATGGCTTGGACGGTTCAATACCTGTGTTCTTTTCGGTAACTATCAACATGGGTATTGTTGATTTCTTATAATCAAGGTTCCATTCGTTTCAATATAATCCCTTTGAATAATCATCCAAATGGCCATCCCAGGATTTTAATTATTTGTTATCGGCGGTTCACCGTCGACCAAACATGCCGATTTGTTTCGATTACGAGTCATTTCTCAAAATATTGCGGGCCCGTATATGCCCATACAACGGTATGATTGATTTTCAATACCTGTGTTCTTTTCGGAATTATCAACATGTACTTCGATTTCATGATCAAGGTTCATATCTGTTGTTTCAAATATCCCTTTGAATTAATCGATCATAAAATGGACATCCCAGGATTTTTAACTATTGCATTTTGCGGTTACCTCGACCCAAACATTTTGATTTGTTTCCAATTAGAGTCTTTTGCTATTAAATTATAACGATCCGTATGGGTTTCATATAAACAATTGCCGGGACCGTTAATTTTGGAGTTATTGGGGAAATTATCAACTTGTACCTTGCTGGGATTTTTTGATCACGATTCATTTCGTTGTTTAAAAATCCCGATATAATCGTTCGTAAAGGAAACCAGGATTTAAATAATTGGTTTACCAGTACACTGTTCACTCAAACATGCCGATTTGGTTTCGATTACGAGTCGTTTCGGCTATTTAAATATGGCGCCTTGATATGCCCAACAACGGTGGCATTGACGGTTCAATTCTTGTGTTCTTTCGGTAAATTATCAAATGTACTTGCTGACTTTTTTTGGATCAAGATTCTTCTGTTGTTTAAAATATCCCTCGATATATTCCGATCAAATTGGACATCCCAGGATTTTAATAATTTGGGTTTACGGGTACACCGTCTACTCAAACATGCCGATTTGTTTCGATTACGAGTCATTTCTGTATTAAAATATAGCGCCCTGTGCCCATATAACGGTATGCATTTGACGGTTTAATAGTGTTTTCGGTAAATTATCAACATGTACTTCATTTTTTTTTTCTTAAGGTTCATCCCGTTGTTTAAATATATCCCCGATATAATCGATCATAAAATGGACATCCCAGGATTTTAACTATTGGGTTATTGGGTTCACTGTCGACTCAAACATGCCGATTTGTTTTGGATTACGAGTCATTTTCCAAAAATTATAAGATCCGTATAAGCCCCCATATAAATATTGTTGGACCGTTCTAATATTTTGGTTATTGCAGTAAATTATCAACTTGTAATTTCAAGGATTTGTTTTGATTCAAGATTCATTTCTTGTTGTTTAAATATATCCCCTGGGATATAACCGTTCAAATGGAATACCCAGGATTTTAAAAATTGGCGTTTACGCAGAACTGTCTACTTCCAAAATCGCCGAGCCCTGAAGAGTCATTTCGCTATTTAAAATAGCGCCCCGTATGCCCTAAAACGGTATGCATTGACGGTTCAATACGTGTGTTCTTTTCGGTAAATTTCAACATGTTGCCGGGACTTCTTTTGATCAAGATTCATATCTGTTTTTTTAAATATATCCCTTTGATATAACGTTTATAAATGGACATCCCGGATTTCAAAACTGGTTATCGGGTACATGTCAACCCAAAATGCTGATTTGTTTTGGATTATGAGTCATTTCCTTATTTAAATATTGGCCCGTATAAGCCCATACAACGGTACGCATTGACGGTTCAAAGTGCGTTCTTCGGTAAATTATTCAACATGTACGGGTTGATTTCTTTTGGGTGAATCAAGATTCATTTCTTTTGTTTAAATATTAATCCCCGATATAATCGTTCGTAAATGGAATAACCCGGATTTAAATAATTGCGTTTTACGCAGGGACACCGTCTACTCAAACATGCTGATTTGTTTCTGATTGAGTCATTTCCTGCTATTTTAAATAGCAGTCCGGTAAAAGCCCATATAACGGTATGATTGACGGTTCAATACCTGTGTTCTTTCGGTAAATTATCAATATGTACTTGCCGGGATTTCTTATGATCAAGGTTCATATCGTTGTTTCAAATATATCCCTTGATAATTCGGATCATAAATGGACATCCCAGGATTTTAACTATTGCGTTATCGCGGTTCACCGTCGACCCAAAATGTTGAGGTTTAGTTACGAGTATTTTCCAATTAAATTATAACGATCCGTATAAGGCCCATAACATATTGCCGGGACCGTTCAATACTTGAGGTTATTGCAGTAAATTATCAACTTGTAATTTCTGGATTTGTTTTGGATCAAGATTATTTCTTGTTGTTTAAATATAATTTCCCGGGATATAATCGTTCAAAAATGGATATCCCAGGATTTAAACCAGGGTTTTACGGGTACACCGTCTACCCAAACATGGATTTGTTTTTGATTACGAGTCATTTTGCCATTTTAAATAAGTAACTCCAGTATAAGCCCATTAACAATGCATTGGAGGTTCCAATGCTTGTAATCTTTGGGTAAATTATCAACCTATCTTTGTTGATTTCTTTTGATCAAGATTCATATCTGTTGTTCAAATATATCCCTTGATATAATCGTTTAAAAGGACATCCCAGGATTTCAAAACCGCTTATCGGGTACACCGTCAACCCAAAAATGCCGATTTGTTTCGATTACGAGTCCCTTTCTATTTAAATATTGCGCCCGGGTTTCCAAAACGGACGCATTACGGTTAATAGTGCGTTCTTTCGATAAATTATCAATAAAAATTTTAGACTTTTTGATAAAGATTTATATCTGTTTTAAATATATTCGTTGATATAATCGTTCATAAGGACATCCCAAGATTTTATAAACTGCTTTGTCGCGGTACACTGTCTTCAAACATGCCGCTTTTGGTCGATTATGAGTCATTTCCCATTTAAAATATAGCGCCCGTAAAGCCATATAACGGGTATGCATTGACGGTTCAATACGTGTTTTTTCGGTTAATTATCAACATGTACTTGCTGATTTCTTATGATCAAGGTTCATATCTGTTGTTTAAATAATCCCATATAATCGATCATAAATAATCCCAGGATTTTAATAATTGCGTTTACGCGGTACACCGTCTACCCAAAAGGATTTGTTTCGAAGAGTCATTTCTGTTATTTAAATATAGCGCCCGTATAAGCCCATATAACGGTAATGCATTGAATCAATACTTTTTTTGGGTAAATTATCAACCGGTACTTGCTTTGATTTCTTGATAAAGATTCAATTTGTTGGGTTTAAATATATCTTGATATAATCGTTCCAAAGGGAATCCCAAGATTTTATAAACTGCGTTGTCGCGGTACACCGTCTTCTACATGCCGATTTGTATCGATTACGAGGTCATTTCCGCTTATTAAAATATAAAGCCCGTATGTTTCTATAACGGTATGAGGACGGTTCAATACTTTGGTTTATTCGGAAATTATCAAATGTAATTTGCTGATTTTTTGATCAAGGTTCATCTGTTAAATATATCCCCTCGATATAACGACTAAATGGACATCCCAGGATTTTAACTATTTGGTTATTGGGGGTTCACTGTCGACCAAACATGCCGATTTGTTTCGGATTACGGAGCTTTTCTATTTAAATATTGCGCTCCGTATAACCTATAACAACGGTAGCCTTGAGGTTCAATACGGGTTCTTCGATAAATTATCAACATGTACTTGCCGACTTCTTTTGAAAAGATTTATATCTGTTGTTTAAAATATATTGTTCGATATAATCGTTCCATAAGTGGACATCCCAAGATTTTATAAACTGGTTTTGCACACCGTCTTCTCAAACATGCCGATTTGTTTCGATTACGAGTCATTTGTTATTTAAATATAGCGCCCGATAAGCCCAACAACGGTATGTATTGACGGTTCCAAAGTGCGTTTTTCGGTAAATTATCAACATGTACTTGCCGACCTCCTTTATCAAGATTCCATTCCTGTTGTTTAAAATATCCCCGGGATATAATCGTTAAGTGGACATCCCAAGATTTTATAAACTGCGTTGTCGCGGTACCCGCTTCAAACATGCCGATTTGTTTCGATTACGAGTCATTTCTGTTTAAAATATAGCAGTCCGTTAAAGCCCATATAACGGTATGCATTGACGGTTCTTACCTGTGTTCTTTCTTGGTAAATTATCAACATGTACTTCTTGGATTTCATGATCAAGGTTTATCTGTTGTTTCAATATATCCCTTGATATAACCGATCATAAATGGGACATCCCAGGATTTTAACTATTGGTTATCGCGGTTCACGTCGACCCAAAAGCCGATTTGTTTGGAATACGAGTCATTTTGATTAAATTATAAGATCCGTATAAGCCCTATAAAATATTGCGGGACGTTCTACTTGGAAGTTTTGCAGTAAATTATAAACTTGTACTTTGCGGGATTTGTTTTGATCAAGATTCATTTTGTTGTTTAAAATATCCCTGATATAATCAGTAAATGGATATCCCAGATTTAAAAATTGCGTTTACGAGTAAAATTTGTCTACCAAAATGCCTTTTTTTGATTACGACAACCTTTATTTAAAATAGGCTCAGTATGTATTAAAATATGATTGAGGTTCAATGTTTGTAATCTTTTAAATTATCAACCTATATTCGATTTTTTGGATCAAGATTCAATCTGTTTTTTTAAAATTCCTTTTGATATAATGTTTTAAATGAATCCCATTTCAAAACTGGGGTTATCGGGGTACACTGTCAACCAAAATGGGATTTGTTTCGATTACGAGTCATTTTTCCTATTTAAATTTGCCCGTATTTCCAACGGTACGCTTGACGGTTCAATACGGCGTTCTTTTTGATAAATTATCAACCTGTACTTGGATTTCTTTAAAGATTCATATCTGTTGTTTAAATTAATCGTTCGAATAATCGTTCTAATGGACACCCAAGATTTTAAATTGCGTTATCGGGTTCACGTCGACTAAAATGCGATTTGTTTCGAATTACGAGTCATTTCTGCTATTAAATTATAACGATCCTATACTTCAATAAAATATTGGGACCCGTTCTTTGAGTTATTGCGAAAACAACTTGTATTTCCGATTTGTTTTGATAAGATTCGTTTCTTGTTTAAATATATCCCGATAAACGACTAAATGGATATCCCAGGATTTAAATAATTTGGTTTACGGTACAATGGTCACCAAACATGATTTGTTTGATTACGAGTTTTTTATTTAAATATAGCCCCGTATAAGCCCATAAACGGTAGCATTATTTTCTAGTGTGTTCTTCGGTAAATTATCAACATGTAAAGCCACTTTGATCAAGATTCATATCTTTTTTAAATATTCCCTTGATAAATCGTTTTAAAAAGACATCCCAGGATTTCAAAACTGGTTATCGCGGTACACCCGTCAACCAAAATGCCGATTTGTTTGATTACGAGTCATTTCTTATTTAAATATTGCGCCCGTATAAGCTTTCCAAAAGGTAGCATTGGGTTCAATACGTGGTTCTTCGATAAATTATCCAAATGTCTTCGGCTTTTTGATAAAGATTTTACTTTGTTTAAATATATCGTTCGATTAACGTTCATAATGGACATCCCAAGATTTTATAAACGGGTCGGGGTACACGTCTTCTCAAACATGGGATTTGTTTCAAGAGTCATTTCTGCTATTAAAATATAGCAGTCCGTGCCCATATAACGGATGCATTGATTCAAACCGTGTTCTTTTTTAAACAACATGTACTTTGGATTTCAGATCAAGGTTATATCTGTTGTTTCAATATTCCTTTATATAATCGATCAAAATGGACATCCCGGATTTTAAATTGCGTTATCGCGGTTCACCGTCGACTCAAAAATGCGATTTGTTTAGAATACGAGTTTTTTATTAAATTATAACGATCCGTATGTTTATAAATATTGCTGGGACCGTTCATACTTGAGTTATTGCAGTAAAT